>CP126897.1:86430493-87630493 GCA_030440675.1 Furcifer pardalis | reverse complement strand
AAAGGCTCCAGAAGGATCTTGCATTTTAGGCAAAACAAGACAACCCTGACGTTTACTTTTTCCTTTCTTTTTTTAAAAGATGCTTTTGTTTCTGAAAATCTGGTTTTGTCCCCAAATATACAAATGCACACCTTTTTAACATGCACATCTTTTTGTGTAGCTGTGGTGCAATTTTGGCTTTAACCCTCTGGACACAAGTCCAATAGTAGAAAGAGTAATAGTGACTACATGGGGTCGTCATTAAAAAGATAGTTCTGGGTGGCAAGTCTAAAAGATTGTTCATTCTAAGTGACCTGAGAGAATGGCTTTGTTGTCCACCATTTTCTTCAGAGTCCTGTAGAAACAGATTTAGAAAAAAAAATACTTTTTTAGATGCTGGACTTGGATTTTTACTGCTTCATTCAGTGGAATTTTTCAATTGACTTAAAAGTTTTGGGACCAAGTTCTTTTTTTAAAAAGGTGATAAACCTAAATGCAGATACTTTAAAACTTGTCCTGTTACCTTGATGATTACCGTTTAAATGACATCCTCATTTTTTATCTCTGTACCTTATTAAAAGCTACACAGATGTTCAAAACTGAAAGGTTGGGGGACCAGTCACTCTTATGACAGTCCTAAGGAGTGAGAATGAAAATTTTATAAGAGTAATTTCCCACGCTCTTTTCCCATATCCTTTTTAGGCTTAAAAAAAAACACACAGAGCACTGTATGTCGCATTTAGCTGTGTTTATCTAGTGGTAATGAGCGCACCATGGCAAAGTGTATCTATTTCAAAATAATTACAAGGGCCATCTGTTAATTAAGTTCACGACACTGCCTTTAAGGAAGAATTAAGCCCTAGGCATATTGTCAACTAAATGCAAATAATCAAATATTAAGTGACAAACATACGCAAAGCAGAGCCAGTCATTCAATGCTGATTTGGATCAGAGTTTTAAAAAATCCATGTAGCAGTTTCTGGAATTTAGTAATTGTTTATATTTAATTTCTAAATATGGTTTTAATTCTCATCAAGAGTAAAGGGTCTACGCTTTAAAAAAGTTCAAGATGCCCCCAGATGGATTGCATATTAGGGAAGCACAAGAATTCTGATTCATTTTGGGCAAGAATTTCTGTATATTTTTTGACATTGAAAGAATCTGGATTTTTTTTAAAAAAAATTCAAATGTGGAACCAACCGACAGTGTCAACATCATATTTCCAAGCCGAGGCATTTCAGTGCATTTAAAAATTATTTAAAAGTCTGGGTTTCAGAGGCTTCTTATTTATAAAACATCTTTATGACAGGCATGTGTGGCATGATCCTTTCTGTACCAAATATAGCTGTGCCATATTTACATGGACTGAGTTTAACTGATGCAATTTGGGGAGACTATTGTTTCAGTTCCATTTTGAAGAATTTACCAATACAGTTGTACCTTGTTTAAAGAGCATAATGTGTTCCACAGGATTGCTCTTTCAGCGAGTTTGCTCTTAAAGCAAAACACATTGTAAGTGACCAATTGTGACTTCTAGCAGGGGGGATTGCAAACCCCAATTTATTTGTTAAGCAAGTTTTTGGTTGTTTTTTTTTTTTTTGTTAAGCGAAGCGACCATTCAGAGAAAATTCTGCTCTTTCAGCGAGTTACTCTCTAAGCGAGGCGCTCTTTATGCGAGGTTTTACTGTACAGTATTTGCATTTTCCCCCCCATATTCTTGATGAAGAAACTGAAAGTTTAAGCAATTCCAATAAAGGAGAAACTGGAGCTGAGAAATTTTTCTGGCTATCCTGGAGATAGACTAATAAAGGTCTTGCTTATGTTAACTGTTATGTTCTCTGAACTAGTATCATGTACTACCAATCACATTTATCAAGGGATCTGTGTCCCATCACAGTAGGAAAAAAGGGGCCCATTTTGCCTATATAAAAATACATTGCCAAATTTGCACAGACATTTTCAGTTATTGGGGAGGGGGGAGGAGGGAAATGTCAACAAAAAGTGAGCTTAGACCTAGCCACCACCTGAGTGTGGCAGAGGTATTCTGGAATTGTAGGCTTTAAAAGGCAGATCTAAAGACAATTACATTATTTTGACACATGAGGCAGCATATCCCATATGTGCCTCTCCCCTCCCTTGCAATTAAAAACACCTCACAATAATAAGTAATTGAGTAATAAATTATGGATTCCTTCTAGGATACCCAGAATCCACGAGGCAGTTATCTCACTCTGCCTTAAGGTTAGGCTGACCTAGTGAAATGCCTTATTCATGTGCCTCCATTCCTGCAGTCCACGACCCAAGTACTGTTTTGTGCACTAAGCTTCTCGCATTTAATTCATCTAATAAACTGACACTTGCTTGGACAACCAAGCATTTAGATGCTGAAAAATCTATATGGAATACTCGTCGTGGAGGATTACAATGGTGACATCTTCAGTGATGACAGAAAGCAAGATCTGTCAGAGCGTGGATAGTATCTAAAGAGATCCAAGCTCAGAATTAATTGAGGAGCTATAGCTCCTGTATCTAAAAGCCATCAGCTCAAAGCTGTCTCATCAGATTGTTGCAGTCAAACTGAGTGACAGTCGATACAGAGGGAGGGCAAGGGAAGAAAAACCTCCACAACAACTCACAAATCAGGGCCTTCATCTTTTTCTTTTGTAGATTGCTATGTATTTTTCCAGGCAGATAGATGTTTGCAGAGCTGGGATAAGACAGCGCGAGCAAAGTCAGGTTGTTACAGGTTGTGGAGACAACGACATCTGGTGATTACTGATGTTAAAAGCTTTCTACCACAGGAAGAAAATTGCTCCCTACTTTGTTCTTCTATCGGCTGCAGCAACAGGGAAGCACTAACACTCCACAGAATGAGCGAAGGCAGTTTAAGAAGATATTGTCTGAAGCAGAGACCTGCCTTTTCCATTGACAGGTCACCCTACTCTAATACACACCATTCTTTCTGCCATCTCAAAATAATTGCAGTAGTTTGCAGAGTGCCAATTGCACACCTACCCCCAAGAAAGGAGATGGCACATTTTGCTTGGATTAATAACGGGCCACCTTATTTCAAAATATTTTAACTGTAAAAAACATTCTGCACTGAGCTCGTAGCATGGGATGGTAATCAATTTCTTATGATAGTGAATTTGCCTAATCTCAATTTATTTCCAGTTATCATCCTAATTAATATGCATGAATTCTTTTCACTAATCCTGTACCAAGTTGCACCAACCTTTATTCTAACAGGCCATTAATCTTGTTACCTTATATGTGGCCTGTTGTAAAGAAGACTTCCAATTTAACATTTTAATTAGCCAGAATACTAACCCTTCCTGTGCTAGCCGCCACACCGGGCCGGGGGGCAATTGAAATCTCGTAGAAAGGACAACCACACCCCCAGGTCAGTGTGGATCCCTGCCGTGACACAAGTCCTATGAAAGGGTTTGGAAAGCCCGATCATGGTGTCCTAAAGCCGGCAGGCAAACAACCTACCAAGGGCCATGACTTTGCAAACAAAATTGAGCATGCTATGCAACACCTGCAACTTGTGCAGGGTAACTTTACATTTAAGAAGAACGACCTGAATCCCTGCTGCAATATGTCGGAGGGCAATTGAGAGGACTGTGACACAGTGTCCAATTCTATGCCTAGGAATGTCAATTTAGAACTCGGATCCTCAGTCTTCTCAGGGGCAAGGGGAACCCCTAGCTCAGCCATCAGGCCTTCAAAAGTATGCAAAAGGCATTGGCAAGTGCCAGAAGAGGAGGGGCAACAAAATAAAAAAATCATCCAAATAATGGACCACCTCTTTAAGCCCGGTCCTGTGGACCAAGGCCTAGTGAAGGAAGGAGCTAAAATGTTCAAAGGCTGCACAAGAGATTGAGCAGCCCAACAGCATGGCCCTGTCCATGAATAACTGGCCCTCGAATATGAAGCCCAGCAATTAGAAATCATCTGGATGTACTGGGAGCAGGCGAAAAGCAGACTTAATGTCACACTTGGACATGACTGCTGCCGGCCTGCAGGACCTAACCATGGTAACTGCCTCACTGAAGGATGAATACCAGACAGTACAAAGGTTGTGGGGTATGGCGTCATTAGCAGAGGACCCTTCAGGGTAAGAGAGCTAATGGATAAGGTGGTACTCACCCAAGGACCTTTTTGGGATGAGACCCAAAGAGGAAACCCTGAAATTAACATAAGGGGGAGAAGCAAAAAGGCTGGCCACCCGGCCCAAGCACACTGCCTAATATATCTGGTCCCAGGCGATGTGCTCCAGACCTTTAATGGAGTGCAAATTAGGGGCTGCATACGGTTTCCACACCCTGACTGCTGAGATGCAGAAACTGGGATCCTGGGATCCATGGGATCCTAGTCGGGCTCTGGCGAGGCAGGCAAGGCTTGTGTCTGAACGGTCTCGAGCTGTTCTATGCATTGCCTAAACGCCATGATAACCTCCTCCCAGCTCATGGCGCCATAGGCCTGCAGACTGCATGGAGCACACGGACTTGAAGCAGGAGCTGGAGGAGGGGGCCTAAATGCCCCCTCCAGAGCTGCAATGCGGGCCAATAAGGCCCTAGTCACCACACGACCTGCCACTGGCAGGTTCAGGGTGGTGGAGGAGGATGCCACAGCAGGCCTCCGCATGGCCACTTGTGACCTGGGTGCCACTGGAGTGGACTTCCATTTTGGAGCCATGCTCCAAAGGAATGGAAGGGAAAACTGTGAGCAGGCTGAAAAAATTCCCTCCAGCTGCCTGCACCAAAGACCTCGCTCATCCGTTAAACAGAAAGCAACGAAGCAGACAGCCAGAGAGAAAGGGAGAAAGTGAAAGGGTG
Source organism: Furcifer pardalis (assembly GCA_030440675.1). Lineage (NCBI taxonomy): Eukaryota > Metazoa > Chordata > Lepidosauria > Squamata > Chamaeleonidae > Furcifer > Furcifer pardalis. The sequence goes on along the minus strand of CP126897.1, from coordinate 87,625,673 downwards.
CGAAGAGCTGGATCCAACCCCTTTATAGAGTTGGCTCTGCATCACCAGAGTGCCAAGTGCATCTCCCTGGAGGGAGAAGCACAAAGCGCGCACCCGCAGCACTTGCTGTGGGCATGTCTGCATTCTGTGTTGGACTGCTTGGAAATATTTGATGGCCATCCAGTGTAGCTGATGATGATGAAAAGAAAAGCCCTTATCTGGTAGATACAGAAGATAAACCAAAACACTCCCCACTAATCATGGTGAGTGTATTGGGATAAAGATATGCTGTGTGTGTGTGTGTGTGTGTGTGTGTGTGTGTGTGTGTGTGTGTGTGTGTGTGTGTGTGTGTGTGTGTGTGTGTGTGTGTGTGTGTGTGTGTGTGTGTGTCCCTCCCATCTGTGATATTTTTCAACTCTGGGCGGTGTACAACATAATAATAATAAAAATCTTTACAATAAAAAATGTAGACAAATTGGATAAAATTATAAATATCAAGAAAGCAAAATTAACACTCACACTTTTTTTTAAATGCCAGAAAGAATAAAACCTATTGGCTAGGTGGAAAAACAACCTTTGAATGGATAACTCTAAAAAAGCTGGGTTAACTTACCTATTCATTCAACCAACCATGTTATTGCTGAATTGGGATTTCAACTTTAAATAAAACATGTTGAGAGGCACCTTATCTTTTCCACCTGTGTTGCATGGCCCTGTTGAATTATCTGTTCTTGTTGGATTTCACCTGCACAGGTGGTTGACATTTTTCTTTCAGCTCATTTTGGAAGAATATACCAAATCCACAAATTTCTTATTCATGGGCAAGAAAAAACATCTGGTTTTAACAGTTCAGTTGTGAGAGTCACAGAAACTGACCTACTCTTCTGTCCATAATGGACAAGGACAATGAAGCTTTGATTTACCCTACTGATTGGTGTGTTCTCTATCATGCTGGTAGACGTGAGCATTGTTTTGACTATTGATACAAGCAAGTGGTTACATTTCCTCTGCTTTTATAAACATGTGCTTTATGCCTTAACAAAGGGATATGATATATTCACACACGTTGACTTAGAAAGGAGAAAAAGTAGGCAGCACTTACATAGAGATTCTAATAACTTGGATATAGAATGATATAATGAATGAGTCTAGCTCATCCCGTAAAACAATGTCACTTGTACTTCCCCACTGGAGCTTTACAAGATAAACAGAAATATAATAAGCTGACACTTTGATAAAGGTAGCAATATTGCTTCACCAGTATGTTTTACAGAGGCTGTTTTCAAGGACAGCAATTTGCAATGCAATTGAATTGAATTAATCTGTCTCAAATAGTATTAGGAGGATACTGGAGCAGCACGCGCACGAAAAGAGAGAGAGAAGTAGGCAAAAATGTATATACAGTACACAGAAAATGGGAAGGGTAGAAATAACTTAATATGATCTAAACATGAAGTATTGGATGAACATGCACATTCTGAACAAAATATATGTATTTTCCCCTTAAGAAACAGGGGCATCATGGCTTCAACAATCAGGGTTTTCCTGTAAAATAAAAGCATTTGCAAAACAGCCGAAAAAGATGCAACAACAACCAATATTAGTTTTAGGTAGAGAGTGATGATGCTTCCTCCAAAATTCTACAGCCAGAAAAAATGGCTGTTTAGTCTCTTGGATAGGTCGGGCCAGATTATTCTGCTATGGTAATAGAGTAGACACTACTGCCAGTGGTTCAAAGCTGATCATCAGGCACTGGTTAACTAACCTGACAACAATGAGGACTAACGGCTTTAGCTGGAGAAGTCCACAGGATTAAATCTCAATTGAATCCATCCTGATGGAGGCAGCAGTTTTATCAATACTGGCCTGGGGCTGGGAGGAACTTGTGTGTCAAAAGGGCTCAGGACCAGAAAGTTACTTGTGGACCTGGACCAGTGGTATGGGTGTCATGCTGTGATGTGGAAGGCAAATAGAAGGCCACTGTATTATATTGTTCCCAGGACAATCTTCATGGCTGATCTCCATGATGGTAGCCAATATTTGGAATTGGATACGGCACTTGAAGAAGCTCCTTTGAATTTATTCACCAGGTCTAAATCAGGAGTTCTTAACCTTTTAAAGGCAGGGGGTGGGTGGGTCATGCTCTCTTAGATAGCCTCAGGGGCCGGATGGCCATTTTACCCTTCATCCACCACATGGCACTTCCAGGTGTGGTGGAGTTGGTGGTAGGCCATATGAAATGGGGCCATGGGTCACAGATTGAGAATCCCTGGTCTAAATGAATAAACTGTCACATATTATTCAGCTTCAGAAGAACTGGGAAAGAGTGTGGTTCCTAATAGCTGAGATCATATTGACCATTATAATAGAAAATAAACAAATTTTCACAGATCAATTTTGTTCATGTAATAGGGTACCCAGACATAACTGGGAACCCAGTTGCTGCTGGGGAGCTGAGAGAGTAGCAAGTTACAGCTGGAATGGCAAAAGCCAGCTGGAAAAACTCCCCATCCAACTTCTCATTTGCCAGCAGGGACTGAAGCTACCTGCTGGTCATTCATTGGCAGGTGGGGGAAATTCAGGGAGGGGCTGCAGGCAAGCAGACCTGGAATTTGCAGTTTTCCAAAGAATTCACTTGCTAGGCTTAAAATGAGAGTGACAGAACATTCGGAGCAGTTGCGGCACGTCAAATTTTATGGCAGGCAACGGATGCATTGGCAAAAGCAGGATCAGGCTGGCAGGGGGTGGAGATCATGGTCTCTTTGTGCAAAAGTAGAGCACTGGGTCCTGCATCAGCCACACAGGCGAAGTAGTGGCAGTCCCACATGCCAGGCAAGGGGCAGCATCTTCAATCTGGAGGCAGGGGGCAGCATCTTCAATATGGTAGCATACCCAGGTTCATTTACATTAAAATAAGGTAAAGGTTGCCCTTGCCAGTCCTATCCAACTCTAGGTTTTGGTGCTCCTCTCCATTGACCAGGCAAAAAGCCAGTGCTGTCTGCTTCTGCAGATGTTTCTGTAGTCTTGTGGCAGCCATGACTAGACACCAGAGTGCATGGAATACTGTTACTTTTCCCGCCAAAGTGGTCCCTATTTATCTACTTGCAATTTCTTGTTTTTGAACTGCTAGGTTGGCAGGAGCAGGACAGAGATGGGAGCTCACTCAGTCATGCAGCACTCAGGTCTCAATCTGCTGACCTCCCGATCTTCCAGTTGTCCAGTTCAGCAGCTGAACCCCTAAGCCACCACAGTCCATTACATTAAATTAAACATTTTATCAAATATATTTCCTGCTCTTTCTTTGCAACACTCTCTTGATTATAGCATGAAACAGTCCTTCAACATTATATAGGAAACAAGATGAAGACCTCACTCACTACTGCAGTCTTGCCCCTGTCTACTTCTAGCCCAGTCTTTTAAATCTACCACATTGCTGGTAATTAGTTTGATTTGATCTAAGCAAGTGTCATATTAACCAAATTTCAGAAGTAAGGAGAGAGATTGTGGAGTGAAGGAGGTTTGGTCCCTGAAAGTTGGGCTCCAACATATAGTTTTTATTATTATTATTTTAAAAAAAGATAAAAACAAATAAACAAATCTAATAAACATTTAAACATCTAGTTTAAACAAATCTATGTACTGTATATGGTGTTCCTTACCTCTAGGACTATTACTACAAAAGAGCTGTGGTGGCTCAGTGGTTAAGAGGTTCGCCTTGTTAGCTGGAAGCAGGGTTGTCTCTGTCTCAGCTCTTGAGGGCATGAAAGAAGCCTTATTTGGGCATTCCCTGAGTGGATTTTCTTCTGCAAAAATCCTTTCAACCCAGAATAATTTCTGACACGAAATTATTATTATTACTATAAAATCAATAAATTATTCCTATATGTCTATAAACACAACTTTACCTCCATCTTGACTTTTATATTTCATGTGAGTTTATCATTAATCATTGCAATATTTGAGCTTGTGTCTTTTCTTAAAGGCATTTTCCTTTACTTTGAAACCTATGTGTTGGTACATCTGCAGGTTCTTTCAAGGGATTAGGAAGAAATGGCAATAACCCTATTTCAAAAAATTAGCATTATCTCCCTCACCTGCTATGGCCCAAATTAGCAATTTTTTTCCTCAGCTGTGTCCAAAGTTCTTTGATGTTTGGTTCAGGAGCTGTGTACTGTATTACTTAAAGACATAGACTTTCTCAATTAAAACCTGAAACCATCCCACAGCTTATAGAATTATATTTTGTTTCTGCCTTTCCTTGTAAGCTGTGAAATAGAGACTTGCTACGGGTAGCTTTACTTTAAATTACTTGTTAACCTCCTGATGGTGCTTTTGAGGACAAGCTATTATGTCAGGGGATAAAACTTGGATCAAAATGACAAGCTGGTTTTATTCTTTCCTTTCAAAGGAGAAAATCACTGCATGCTTACATTAATGAAAAGAACATGACTCTCCAGTGGCTGCAGAGTAATATGGCAGGTCATCCTATCATTATGGTTCGTAGTGCCCCCTGACCCACTGTGCCGTAATTTAGCAATAGGCTTGTTATCAAGATTCTTGGGGAACACATTATAGCACTATATGAAGCACTATTCAGCATTATTCTGCTACTCTCGAAACTCAGAAGGGTATTTTAAAGGTAATATCCAGGGCAGGTCCTATGTACTTTTCTATAATAGACTGAGAAAATTATTATTTTTCTCCTCCAGTGTTGGGAGTAGGGGGAAAAAAGACAGAATACTGGTATAGTGGGTGTAAAGTACTTGAGAGACCGAACCCTATCATTAGGCAGATGGATGTGGTTGCCTCAAATAGCTGATTTGGGGTTGTTGTGAAATGGAAGAAAATGTTATTTAATGCATTATATATTTTCCCTGTTATTTTGTTGTTCAGTCGCATAGTCGATTCCGACCCTCTGAGACCCCATGGACCACTGTCCGCCAGGCACTCCTGTCCTCCACCATCCCCCTCAACTCGCTCAGCTCCGTGCCCATTGTCTCTACAATAACATCTAGCCATCTCATCTTGGGCCGTCCCCTTCTTCTTTTGCCCTCAACCCTTCCAAGCATCAAGGCTTTCTCAAGTGAAACCTCTCTTCTCATTTGATGTCCAAAGTACTTTAGCTTCATCTTTATTATTTGACCTTCTAAGGAGCAGTCAGGCTTGATTTCTTCTAAGATTGACCTATTTGTTCTCCTCACTGTCCAGGGGACTCTCAAAACTCTCCTCCAACACCACATCTCAAAGGCGTCTATTCTTCTGTGCTCAGCTTTCCTAATGGTCCAGCTCTCACAACCATACATTGCCACAGGGAATACCATTGCTTTGACTATGCGAATTTTTGTTTGCAATGTGATGTCTCTACTTTTCACTATGCTCCCCAGGTTTCTCATCGCTTGCCTCCCAAGAATCAGTCGCCTTTTTATTTCATGGCTGCAATCACCATCTGCAGTGAGCTTTGATCCTAGGAAAGTAAAATCTGTCACTGCTTCTACTTCTTCCCCATCTATTTTCCAGGGACTGATAGGGCCTGTTGCCATTATCTTGGTTTTCTTGATATTGAGTCTCAAGCCAGCTTTTTCACTTTCTTCTTTCAACCTAATCAGGAGCTTCTTTAGGTCCTCCTCACTTTCTGCCATGAGGGTGGTATCATCTGCATATCTCAAATTGTTGATGTTTCTCCCAGCAATTTTGATCCCAAATTGTGATTCCTCCATCCCTGCATTGCGCATTTTGTGTTCTGTGTATAAGTTGAATAAGCAGGGTGACAAAATGCAGCCTTGTCTTACTCCTTTTCCTATTCCAAACCACTCCATCATTCCATATTCTGTCCTAAGTGTTGCCTCTTGATTCATGTACAGATTTCTCACGAGGCCTATAAGGTGTTCCGGTATTCCCATCTCTTTAATTACTTGCCACATTTTGTTGTGGTCCACACAGTCAAAAGCCTTAGTGTAATCAATGAAACAGAAGTAGACTTGTTTCTGATATTCCTTTGTTTTTTCCATGATCCATCTTATGTTGGCGATGTGGTCTCTAGTCTCCCTTACTCTTCTGAAGCCTGCCTGCACTTCTGGTAATTCTCTCTCCACATACTGTTGCAGTCTATCCTGTATTGTCTTGAGCATCACCTTGCTAGCGTGAGGGATGAGTGCAATTGTTCAATAATTCGATAATTTCCCTGTTAAGGGAAGAGGAATTTGCTGGAATTTGTGGGATAATTTGGCTGGCCTGGACTGAGTTTGAGGATATTTTTTTGGGACTGTGACTTTGACAGTTCTCTCACTGCCTGGTCAGTGGTCGGTACTGTGGTTAGTGAGTTGGTCTGGGACTTAAGCTTATTGGAGGAAAGGAGGGCTATAGGTATGTCTGGTCAATTAACTGACTGACTCTCTGAAACACTGGGCCTTGAGTGCTATGCATCTCATCTTGATTGTGAAGGGAGGCCGTTTGCTGCTTCAAATTCCAGAGCATCTCAGTTTTGGTGTATCCATGACTGGAACCTTAGGATCTCCCCCTTTTAAACATCTAGGTATGAACAAACAAAATCCTAGCACACTCTCTGCACATACCCTGTTCTCATACAGGAGAAAGGCAACATTTCTGAAGAAAAGGATCTAAATGCTCCTGATCCCACAATCTTTACAGCATGCGAGATCAGAAAGACTGATCCCAGAAAGAGGTTTGCTGCACAAGGAGATGGCAGATACTGTTGAATGGGGCAAGGTGCCCAGCGCCCAACATTGGTTCAGAGGAGGGGATAGGCATCTACAAGCAACTCAAATACACATCTTGAGATCCTTATCTCCACAGCATGAGCAAAACTTTCAATCCACACAGTCATTGATGTGGTGACAAATGGGAGACACTTTTCTCTCCTTAGAAGGTCAAATAGTAAAGATGAAGCTAAAGTACTTTGGAGAAGAGAGGATTCACTTGAGAAAGCCTTGATGCTGGGAAGGGTGGAGGGCAAAAGAAGAAGGGGGCGGCCAAAAATGAGATGGCTAGATGGTATTGTAGACACAATGGGCACAGAGCTGAGCGAGTTGAGGAGGATGGTGGAGGACATAGCTGCCTGGCGGACAGTGGTCCACGGGGTCACAAAGGGTCGGAATCGACTGTGCGACTGAACAACAAAACAGAGATTCTTCATGCTTATGCAAACTAGACCCAGGGCTTGAGTGCATGTGACCTGGCTTCTATTCTCATCTGGGAGGCAAACTGTTTTGGAGAGAGGGAGGAGGGAGTATGCCTGCAACCTTTGCTTCTTAAATTTTGAGTCCTTCAGCAGAAGGATGAGGTGAGTTAGGTTAGAGACTCAGTAGACACAGCAGCAAGGAGAACTTTTTTGCCACCAGGGCTGCTTCATGGTGTTTCTTTCTGTCTTCAGTGTGCAGTAGCGTAAAATAGTTCGAAGTTTGAGCTTATTAAAACTACCAGCTGCGTTCAGCTTGAGAACCAAATCATAGCAATTAAACACATTTACAGTTTAAATGATTGTAATGGTATTCTTTAATGTGCACTTGAAAAACCACATAACAGGATCTCAATGGCTTATGCCTTTAGGACAATTTAGACTGTATAGTTTGCTGTTTTCTGAGTCATACAATGGTTTGGATAGAAGGGAAATAACTTTAAGTACTTAGTAAAGGTAAAGGTTTCTCTTGCTCGAAAGCCACTTGTATCCAACGCTAGGGTTCAGTGCTCATCTCTGTTACAAAGCTGAAGAGCCAGTGCTGTCTGCTTCTGCAGATGTTTCCGTGGTCATGTGGCAGGCATGACTTGGACTTTGGAGCACACGGAATGCTGTTTACCTTCCCACTGAAGTGGTCCCTATTTATCTGCTTACAATGTCTTGCTTTCAAACTGCTAGGTTGGCAGGAACTGGGACAAAGATGGGTGCTCATTCTATCCTGTAGTACTCAGGAATCGAACTGCTTACCTCCCGCTTTCCAGTCCAGCATCTTAGCCACTTGGGCCACTGCATTCTAATTAATTTATCGTTCTCACTCTGGAGCTAAATCTCATCAAAGTACCTAAAGATGAATTTGGACAAATCTAAGCTTATCAGTGCCAGAAGGCAGACTGGTGTACACCAATTAATTATGGAATTTAAAATTATCTTATTTTGTAATGTGTTTGAAGATTTAAATATTAGTATAAGCTATAATTGAGATACACCATAAATGCTAATATTGCTAAATGTATTGTGTTCTCTTTTCAAATTGTCATACAAGTAAAATAACCCCTGTAATCACTGGATGTAAAGTGACATTACAGTATACTGTAAGTATTAAACTGAAGCAACACTGATAAAATACACATATTACCATAAAACAGACAAGTTCTCTAAAAGCAGTGTTGTTTTTCTGTGCTAAATAATTATATAAAATAATCTGAAATAATGATAGACTATTGAAAGAATCCCAAATTATCACATACAATACTCTCAGTGATCCTGTGGATAATATGATTAAATATTTCATTCAAAACTTTCCTTGCTTTGTTTGATGTTTCTTAAAGAAAAAAATCCAATTCAAATAAAATAATGCTTTAATTATATATCCAATGTATGCTAAATTATTAACAGCTGGTTGCCTTTCAGAAGAATTGGGTGTTTTTAAATCAGTCCTATGGCTGGAAAATAGATTTTTACTTTTAAAAAAACCTCTCTGGAAAGGTACAACTTGACAGGTTATTTTAGTGATATCTTTAGTTTTGATCCAATCCAAGCACACTGAAGTTCAAGTGCTTAAAATGAAATCTATTAAATATATTTTTGAAAGCAGTAGGGCTAAACTGGACTAAAGTCAAACATGGCTAGATTTAATGTAGTTGCAGAGCCTAAAAAGCAACAGTATGATAAGCAACTAATTTTTTTGTAGTGGTAACATTAAGGAAATGTAGTTTTGGCATTTGTATAGGATTGTAGTTCTGTGCTGTCATGTTGATTCTAGTTTATGATACCCCTAAGGGATATGAGATGTTCACAGAGTGGTTTACTATTGCCATCCCCCAGTGAGCTTCCATAGTCAAATGGGGATTTGATGCCTGGTCCCCCAATAATCCGCTCAAATACCCTGTCTATTATCCCACAATGGCCTTTCCAATGAATCATCTAGCTAATTACTCTGTATATATCAGGTTTGGCATGTTTCATTTCCAGCCCAAGAATCAAGACAGTCAATCCCAAGTAGAAGAAATAATTTTGAGTTGGATCATGAAAGATGCCAAATCTGGTATAAGTACAGAGGGTGGGGAGAGTAATTAGCTGATAATTAATTGCTAAAGCCAACAGTGTATATCATCTATTTTATGGGTACCATAAAATGGAATCAGATTGATGGTTCAGTTGGAGTCTTCTGCAAGAAAGCTTGTGCTGTATCACTTCACTACAGTTCTTCCCCAAAGATGAATCATCACCAGTAACAGCTAATGATTGGAGTAGGAGGTTCCCCCTCAAATTTTAGGACAAAGCACCTCCCTAGTTGTGATCCACTAGTACCTTTGCCCAAAGGGTAATAGAGATCAACAACAGTACATTCTACCCTTTCTTCATTGATCTAGCTCCATGGAATCATGGTGTTACCCTAAAATTTCAGAAGTCAGACAGCTCCAGTCACAAGTCATTTATGCAGGAATCATCTCATGTCCTTGTTTCTACACTTGTGGTGTTGGTTAGGCTGAAAGAGAAAATAACTGGCAAAAAGCCACTCAGTAACTTCAAAGCTGTTAGGACTTCAAATCCTACTTCAGCTAAATTAAAATAAGTGTGAATAAGTTAACAGCAGCATTTGTCCATGTCTGTGAATGAACAAAAATATTTTCTAACAATCTTGGTGGAGAGATATGAGTTAATGGAGGCAAAACATTCTGTTTTTTAATCGTCCTAATTGTATCTGAGGTGTTAGATTCAGCTGGAATGCTTAATTGAATAGTTCTGGGGTTTTCTTCACATAGATTACAAAAATGATGGCATTGGCATGATAAAATATAAAACACAATTCAATTGGACTACAATAAATAACGACTACACTTTTATCCTCAAATATAACTAATTGTTGTAGAGACTGCAATGCACCCAAACTAGTGAAATTTGTTTCTAGTTTTACTTGTTGGAAGCCTGTTTGGATCCTCTTTTTGTAAAAACCAACCAGTCAACCAACCATTGGTTAATCTTCGGGTTTATTAATGCAGAGGATTTGTTCTACTCAAGAAAATGTGAGTTAAAAATAAATAATTTGGGTCATTTGCTCTTCACAAATCCCCCCCCCCCCAATGCAAATCTGCCATATATATTATTTTTATTCAGAAGTACTTTACCTCGTCTTTTCTTTGCTTGTGGGTGAAAATCTACCATCCCATCACACATACACAAAAACTGTTGGGAAATTGTGAGTTACTTATCCTTTCACCGGTTGCCTGTCTTTGTAGTGCTACTGAATGGTTGCACTCCTTACTTTCTCAATCTGAGAAAGAATTTAGGTTAGCCTTCTTCAACTTGGTGTCCTCCAGTTAACAGGATTACTGTAAAGATGATGGGAGTATTGGTTAAACACACACAAAGCTCATCATGTTGAGGTTCAAGCACCGGCAGGGCATGCTATGTCCCTGTGTTCAGCAAATTCTAGCCTCTCTTTCTTTGATATCTTTTGTTCCTTTGCACAAAGGCTAGTATAGTGGTGTTGAACTATGAATCAGGACATAGTTGATTCAAATCCCCACTCAGCTATGGAGTTAACTGGATGATTGTGGACCACTCATATTCTCTCAGCTTGACCAACTTGACAGGATTTTCCCCTTGAGATAAAATTGAGAAGAACAAAGCTGTATATGCTGCCTCAAGCTCATTGAAGGAAAGATAGTGTATAAATGTAACAAATAAAGGATAAAATAAATAGACTTCTATGGGATCAGCCCAATCATCAAAAAATGGAGGATGAGGCATTTTACCTCCCATGCTTGGCTAGCTGTTTCATTCAGAGCATATAATGGAGTTAGATTCTTTAACCACTGGATCCATTGAGTAAACTTGAACCAGCTGTTCTACTTCATTTATCAGCAATCTGCCTGTTCACTGCATGACTGGCTTGCAAGACCAGCCAAATACATTTTGCCTGGGGTAAAGGACAAGATGTAACATTTCCTTCCATGTATAAAAGATGAATGGACTAAGTAGGGCTGGGCTTTCTGGCATAGAGATAGCATTGTTCATCCAGAAGGAAAGTACCTGGATAGCCTTAGGGGCACAGATCACTAAAAAATATTGCCCAGCAACCTTAATCATTTTGCTAATGTTAGATCAGTGAATTGTTGTAACAGTGGTATTTCATGTGCATGTAAGCAACTGGTTCTGCTTCTATATCTGGACTTTTGGTGCAGTGACAACTAATGATGGGAATTCTCAGGATGTGATATATGTTCTGACCCAGGCTTTGCATGCAAAGATGGGAATTATTTAAAGAGGAACCTATGTATGTATAGCTGTATGTAGGTTGGTGCTTCCACATTATTATGCACTCAAATCATAATGGTCTGTGCATGTTCCATGCCCTTTTAAAACCCTTACCTCTGGATGTGGAACCTGGGTTCAGAGCATGTGAAACATAGTGCTATGGGCGATGACAGCAACTGGGCTCCTGGTGTTGTCTCATTCCTCCATATATCCATTGTATGCAAGGTCTAAAAGTGCTTGCAGGTTGGGGTGTAAATCCTTGTATTATTCTCTTGTGAGAGACCAAGGAACTGAAAATTTAAATATTCTGTTAGTCTTGACTAGAGATTTTGCATTTGTGAGAACAACTGTTGCGCAACAGGCAGCAGAAGCATCTGATGGGTTGTTTACATTTTAAAAAAATTAATCACCTACTCTTGTGCCTGTTGTGTGTAGCTCCATAAAAGCAAAAGGTACACGTTTTGTGCATATAGATTTTGTTTAAATTGTAGGAACTTCAAGAGGAGAATAAAACATTGTCTCATTCTGTTCTCAAAGCTGAGGGCTTGAACATTGCTCATCAAAGTACATTCTTGTGCTGAGACAACCTAAATCAATGAGGGGGAGGAAAGCAACAATCATTCAAATTCTTATTTAGGTTATTCTACTTAGGTATCATCCTAAGTACATAAAGAGCTTGCATGTTGGTGGCTGAAATTTTATAAGAGCAGATATATTGCAAAGTTACCATAGCTCTGAAGAAAGGAAGCAATGAAAGAAGAAAGAGTAAGTTGGTTCAATGGTTTAATGAAACAAGTGCTTGACCAAGGTTGGGGGAAATGGCCATGCCCCTACCCACTGATGAAGCTTAACTAGTCTCCCTTTCATTTTCACATTTTCCAGATGTACTTCATAAGAGTTCATAGGTTTGTTGTGCAGCAGTACAATAGGTAAAGGTCGTCCTTGCTCAAAAGCCAGTCGTATCTGACTTTAGGGTTCAGTACTCATCTCTGTTTACAGCCAAAGAGTCAGCGCTGTCTGCGTTTGCAGACATTTTCATGGACATGTGTCTAGGCCTGCCTAGACACTGGAGTGCACAGAACACTGTTTATCTTCCCACTGAAGTGATACCTATTTATCTACTTGCAATGTCTTGCTTTCAAACTGCTAGGTTGGTAGGGAACTGGGACAGAGACAGGAGCTCACTCCATCATGCAGCATTCGGGTATCGAACTGCTGTTTGTAAAATGTGGCTTTGGGAGCAATTCTATGTACCCAGGAGTAAGTCCAATCGAGCTCAGTGCGACTTGCTTACTATAGGTCTCTGCTGTTCTTGTACGTTGTGCACAGCTAAATACATTCTCAAAAATTGCCTTATTATCTTCAGTGTTGTCTTTTGTTTCACCCTTCTCTGCTTAAATATCTGTTATCTCTAGGGTGACACCAGGGCATTTCTCTTTCTTTTCTCCCCCACCCTCTCTTACAGAATATGTATTGTTTTTTGATACTCTTGAATCACAGCATTAGCAATAGGCTTCTGTCACATACACACAAAGCCTGATGCATATTGAATCAGACAGAATCGCAGCTGAAATCTGCTATGTTAGATAAGTGTCAGTATGTATTTGAATCAAAGGATTGATATTTTGGGTGGAAGACAGCTTCTTCTTGTTGATTTTAAACTGTCAGCAGGAGCTGCCTTGGATTGTGAAAGAATATGGAATGGGGTGGGGGACCAGAACCCAATGTAAAGTTAAAACATAATCTAAGGGTAAATCTTTCAGTGCCAAAAAAATGAGAATGGATGAAAAACTGAACAACTTCTGTTATCTATGGACTGCAAATACCCAATAGAGTAGAAGTCATCAGTGACAGTCCCGTACCTAATTCATGAGCTGGTTATCCCATTTAATTCTTCACTGTGATGTTTGCTGATGCAGCCTTTGTAGAACGATGCCAAGGAGCTGTAGAACAAACAAAGCATTATTTTAAACAGTTGAACTCCTACTACAGCTGAATTTAAAATTAAACTGGCTGTGTGCCCTAGTTTCAGGAGAGTCTTCTATTTGAAGGTGTCTTCAGTCTGCTGAGCAAACTAGTCAATGTATGGTTAATTGAATGTAAAGAAGTCCAGAACTATGGACTTGGTCATCAACAGTAGGTGAATGACAAAATCACAAACAGAAGGAGGAATGCATAGTTCCACTCTATTTGTGGTAAGTATACCCAGTTTTAAAGCACTCAATATATGTTATGTGCCATGAAGTCAAAACTGACTTACCGTGACCCTAACGGGCTTTCAAGGTGAGAGAGAGATAAGGAGTGGTTCTGCCAGTTCTATACACCTCTTCCTAACGAATTACCATGGGCAAGCAGGGATTTGAACCCAGGTCTTCTGAAACTTAGTCTGTTACGCTGTTCACTACATCACACTGGATATCGCAAACCTAAATAGGGTTGGCTATTCAATAACAAGGAAAAAGAAATAATCACCTTGTATCTTGGAAAGGAATGACATCATGGACATAACACAAAATAACAAGACACTCTTGTAACATTTCCCCACCATTGCTCTGAAAAATACATTTTGCAAGGTTTTTGTCTGCCTTCCACCACCTCCTATTGTACTGTACTTCTGGAAATCATATGTTTAGAGCAGTGCTTCCCATCCTTTGATTTTTGGACTTCAATTCCCAGAAGCCTAAGTGAATTCCCCAAAGCACTGCAGCCAATGTACTTAGGCTTCTGGGAATTAAAGTCCCCCTGTGGGGCGTGGGGCCCACATTGGGAACCACTGTTTTAGAGGCTGATTTCCTTTTGTTTCCTACATTTTGAGTAACTAATTAGTGGAAACAGTGGTGCTGGCCTCAAAGTCTGGGCAGAGGTTCAAGATGTTAATTAAATCGAGTGGTTGTTTGACATATCCACCACTGCGTCAGCAACTGAAAATATTTACATGAGATGGTGGTTAAATGTTGTGACACATTCACAGCTAGGAGGAAGGAGGGCAAGTAAGGCCAGGCACGGTCTATGCCTCTCACTGGTGAAGAAATCATGTGCTCGTTTGCTTCGTTCCCCACATACCCACTACTCTTCCTTATGCTCACATGCAAGAGTTACTGTGTATGTCATGATTCTTCCCTATCTGGAAATAAATTGAATGGGTCCTGGATCAAAGCCAGGACTATTTGCAATGCAAAGCACACATTCTGTCCCCTGCAGGAGCCTTTTACAAAAAGAGCCCTAATGCTCAATGTTATTTGACATCCAACTCAACATGGGTTTACTAAAGACAATGCAAGAGAAAGGTCCTCTCAGTGGTAGGTTGCTTCAAAACAATGAAAGTAAGGTTAAAGCCACGAAATGTCTAGTGGCCCCCACTCAGAGGCTGGTTCAACAAAGACACCCAAAGATCCAGCCCTTTGTGAGATGGATATTTTTATATACATGCCTGTATCTGCAAGAACATAACGTGTTCAAGTCTGTGCATTCACTTGCTTATGTCTACTTGACCTTTTTTTAAAAATAAGCCAGCTCATGTCCTCAAATCACACAATGAATCATACTATTTATGATTCCCTGCCACTTTCATTTTGGTCACTTTAATGTCTTCCTGCCGAATGTCTCTTGTATAACAATGGCAGCCTAACGTTACGTTAGATTATGGCAAACCTAATTTATTTCCTGTCATTTCATATCCATCTTCAAAGGTTTAACATCTCATTTTCATCACATTCTGTGCAGGAAACCTATAGCTGTCTGTAATGTAATCATGGTTGTGTTAGTGCTCCCTACAGTAAATGTCACTAAGAATTTTCTTCTGCTCTATGTAGAATTTCATTTCCCCATTGTTTGGCATTTTATGGTGGTGCATGTGTCAAGATTCTCTTCTTTAGTTTCTGGAATGCCAGGTTGCATCTTTTGGTTCCCTTAGTTTAAAAAAAAAATCCACCAAAATCATGAATTTCATTGTAATTAAGATGTATGCTCAAAATATTATAAACTTGTGGATGGGGAAAGAAACAGACATTATTTTCCTGCATTGGGTGTTGTACAGTAATACCCCGGATAATGATTGCACCGGATAACGCTAAAACCGCATAACGAAGACAAATTTGGGGGGAAGATTTGGACCGGGGAACGTTCTTTCTAGCGTTATCCGATGCATCGTAATAAAGAAGTAAAGGAGGCCAAAGCTCCTCTCCCTGTATATGGGATGTTGTTTGCAAGTGAAGCTTCAAATTGCATTCCCACTGAATCCAACTTGAATGTAACTAGTTAGGGACAGGGAAAGGTTGCCCTTGCTTGAAAGCCAGTCATAGCCAACTCTAGGCATTGGTGCTCATCTCTGCTTATAGCCAAAGAGTCAGTGCTGTCTACATCTGCAGATGTTTCCATGGTCATGTGGCAGGCATGGCTAGACACTGGAGTCCGCCGAACACTATTTACTTTCCAACTGAAGTGGTACCTATTTATCTACTTGCAATTTATCGCTTTTGAACTGCTAGGTTTGCAGGAGCTGGGACAGATGACAAGTGCTCACTTCTTCGTGCAGCACTCAGGTCTTGAACCAACCTTCCAGTTGTCAAGTTCAGCATCTTAACCACTAAACCATGGCAGTCCCCTATATAACTAGTTGCACATAACAAATTAATGCTTTGGAGGAAATATACATAGGAATGTGCTTCCCTTTCCAGAAATCATAAAAATTAAATTTTTTGGTCTGCAGCTTCCAGAATCTGCTAGCTGGCAGTACCAGTGGACAACTTGCAGTTCATAGTGAGTTATGGTATTTTCTATGGTTCCTAGTGCCTATGCAAAATGTTGGTGTGATGCAACAGGAGGAGGAGAAAGGAAAAAACAACGGACTAGAATACTACTGGTATTTCATGTGTTAATGGTGAACCACAGCTAAATGAAACTGGTTGCAAATCTGTGATACAAGAAACCAGTACATGACCAAGAACATGACCTGTACCTTGTTAATTTAGCTTCAAACAACCACCATGACTCCCATGGTTTTGTTTACAAATGTGAAAAACAACTATAGCAGGGTGGCCTCAGTGTTTCTGTGCTTTTACAAGGCAATTGTGGTTACAGAACTCACCAAGAGACTTAAACAAATGTTTTAGCAAAAGGGATGATCTGCAACCAGGTTCCAGTTAAAAGTTCACTGTATGGAATAAAGTGACACATGTAAAACTGCTTTCACATCTGATACTTTTGAACTTCATGTTGCTTTTCTTTCCTGACATCTGTAGCCCAAGAAAACTAGCCTTCCCTTTTTCAAAAACCTCTTAGACCTAGAACCCAGGAGAGCATCAGAAATTTTGTTTAGAAAGGCCTTGTTTAATGGCCACTGCAAGTCTGAAAGTTTTGTGTGGGTTTTTAGTACTTCCCTAAATCTCACTGTGGTTTCCTTAGGGAGGAGAAGTTACAAACCACACAGCGTTTTCTGTTTGTTGAATTTTCATGGTGGTAGAACATAAAGGCAAACATTGACATTTTGAACTCTCTTATTTGAGTTCCTCCAGGCAATAGATTGTAATTATAGCAGTGTGAAAGTTTAATGGACATTTGCAGGAGCAAGGCCATGCTGGCTGTATACCAGTAACCCGAATAACTCCGAAGAGGCCCATAAAAAAGCTCTTCCTGAAAGGAGAAGGGAACTAGTCAAGGGGCTATGAAGATGCAGGTTTTACTGAATATACGAATGGAATCTCAGATCTGTTGGCTTGAGACTTAGGTTATGGACTCAAATTGGCATTTCTAAAATATAGTAGGATCCATAGAATTGCAGGGCAAGCAATAAAGGGAAGTAGGTAAATGTTGTTTCTTACCATGTCAGATACAAGGTGTTAGTGTTATCATATAAGGCCCTATATGGTTTGGGGCCTTCTTATTTGTTGGAGTGCAGGGTCATAGCCAGGGGGTGGCAGGGGGGGGGATCAGCCACCCCTTAGCTAACAGCTTGCCCCCCACCTCAGGCAAAGTTCTAATATTATATGTGTGTGTGACATTGTTGCCACTCCTGAAAAAAAATTCAACCACTCTCTCCTCTAGAATCCTGGCTATGGCTCTGTCGGAGCATCTCTTCCTCAGAATAACTCCCCGCATTGCCTGTTCATCACAGTCTATGCAGCTCCAGGTGCTGACCCCGAGGATGACTAGAAAGTCTATAACTAGAAGTAGAGCCTTTTTGGTGATGGCACTAATGCTGTGGAACATACTACTGGTGGAACTGCGCCAGGCTCCATCACTGGCTATTTTCAAAAAACAATTAAAAACTTTCTTATTCAAGGAAGCCTTTCAGAATGTTATCCCTTTAGCAATAAATTAACAAGTCAGTTGATCCTCTTGTGCCTTCAGATGCCAGTCATTTAATTTTATTTTAGGATGTATTTATTTGGTTGGTTTATTTTTAATTTGTTGTGTGTTTTATTATGTTATTTTGATATTTGTATGTACACCACCAGAGTGGGGAATTTCCTAAATGGGTGGTATAAAATGCAATAACATGAATGAATGAATGAATGAATGAATGAATGAATTGCTCGAGTCCTGGAGAAATGTTTGCATTTAAATTAAAAAATAAATGAGCCACCCCTCATTATCTCTTTTTCTCTGTGTCATTCACTCACACTCACACTTCTTTGTCCATCTATAAGCATTCCTCTTTGAAATAATTTATCAACTTTCCTAGAATCTACTGATTGTTTTCATATCACTTTATGATAAGGCAATAATTTTTAAATGACATAACATAGTCAGAAATTAAGGGGGAGAATAATCTAAAATAACTTTAAAAATATTGTACAATGTGCACAATAGAGTTGGGGGAGGGGGAACCCAAAGGCTGTCTGGTTTAACTTCTTGACAATGCAGGAAATCCACAGCTAAAACCTCTCAGATAATTGGAAATTAGCACAAGCCAGATTTTTTCATTCTAATTCATGGAAAGGCAAAGTTTGGGTGAAGAAGCAAAGTTTAGGATAACAAAAGCAAGTTTTCAATTGCATAGAATTCTTCTTCATAAGAAAAAAAATGTCCATTTTATATGACACATCCATGGTGTAGGATTATGAATAAACAGCCCCCCCTTCACCAATTTCAACATACTCTTGACTGATTTGGTGCACTACCATACCCTCAGTATAGCCCTATGTATCACAAACAGAAGGATCACAGTTGCTTAGTGGATAAGGCACTGAGCTTGAAGGCTGGAAATTCAGCAGGCCAGCAGGTCAAGACCTGAGTCCTGCATGATGGAGTGATCTCCCGTTGTCTGTCTAAGCCAGGGGTGGCCAAACTATGGCCTGTGAGCCGGCCCTGACCTGTGGCACCATTTCACGTGGCCCACCACTAACCTTGCCGCTACTGGAAGTGGAAGTGGACGTGTTTATGACAGCCATAAAATGCACACATGCATGCGTAAATGTGTCCGTGCCTGCTATAAATACTGCCATAAATGCACTCACTGCTATAATAACTGTGTTTATGTCAGCCACAGATGCATTTTATGGCAGTGCTTATGACAGGAGGAACCACAGGACCGACCCACTCAGCTGTCCATCCAGCCCATTGCGTGAAAAGTTTGTGGACCCCTGGTCTAAGCTCCTGCCAGCCTAGCAGTTTGAAAGCAAGAAACTGCCAGTAGATAGGTAACAGAGTTCCATGCACTCTGGTGTTTAAGTTATGCCTGCCACATGAACACAGAAATGTCTGCAGACACTGTCTGCAGGCAATGCTGGCTCTTTTGCTGTAAACAGAGATGAGCACCACCCCCTAGAGTCAGATATGACTGGGTTACAAGCAAGGGAGAACTTTACCTTTACTTATCACAAACAGGCACAGTCTGGCATTACACAATTTATCCAAAACATGCTGATCCTGCCTTCTAAACTATTGTTGCTGTTCTTTTACTAACAAGGCCCCTCAGAGGAACTGCAAAGTTGTCAGCGCTTTCTGTTCACTTCCAGTTTTGGGGAGAAAAACCCACCACGACTCTGAAAAGAGATTAGCAAGGCTGCCAAAATATTAAATTTCTCCTCCACATTCCCTAGGGTGGATAAGGGATATTCTTTACAGCAACAAAAAAGAAAAAGGAAAAAAAAGGGGGGGAGGAGGATCAAAAACATACTGGAGCTTCAGGAGATTTGGGCTGCTGGTAAACAGACTAACGCCCCGGGAGGTTTATTCTACTCACCCATTGCTTATAATTACTTCGATGTAGGTTAGTCATCTTTAAACATTTGAAGGGCTTGTGTGCTGCAGATGAAACAAACTTGCTTCCTGCGGCTTCAGAGGATAGGATAGAAAGTAATGAATTCAAATGACAAGACAGGAAATTTTGAGTAAATATTAGGAAAAACTGATGTTAAAGTAAGACCTGATCTGCAGTTGAATGGACCACCATGGAAGGCAGCAGCCTCTTTAATTGAAGGCTTTTAAACAGATGACCATCTTACCATGGTGCTGTTTAGTTGTGGGTTTCCTGCTTTGTCAGGGGACCAGATTTACTTGTTCTTTAGATCTCTTTCACTTTTTACAATACCATTTTCCTACTTTTTTCCAATAGGATTTATTTGGTACATGTATGCATAAAATTGCATGCATAAAATTGCATAAAATTATTTGGTACATGTATGCATAAAAGGCTATCCCCCCCCCCTTGGAAAAAGCCTTTCTGAAATCATTAGGACTTAATTATATAAATAAAACATGCATAGGGTTTGTGTCACAAGATTGTGCATTTTCTCTTTGGAAAAGACCGAGGACATATGGAGCTTTAGTATTTCTATTCCACAGTTCCACATAACTCCAATTCTGCGAATAATACAAAACCAATATTTTTTTGGAAAACAATCAAATGTATTCTTCTCAGCATAACTGTACACATTTAACAGCAATGGGGATTGGTCTGGTAACAATTAAAACTCATAAAACAGAATAAATTTTAAAAATGTGATAGAAATGACACGGAAGAAGGAAGGGAACTCACGTCCCTTCTCAATAATTGTTTTTTCTCATGGATCTATAATAACTATCAAACAGATCCAAGACATTTTTTGAAATGGTAGTTATATAGTCAAACCTTGAGATAAGAATGGCTCAACTTAAGAAAAACTTGAGATACATCCAGAAATCTTGGGGGGGGGGGGGGGTATCAGGTTTGAGATACAAATTTTTAATAGGATTTTTTCTAGTATAACATTCAATGCATTCCTATGGGAAATTCAAAATAAGAATTTTTCGAGCTACTGTACAACCAACCTCAAGGAACAACTTAAAGACAGTTGTACCTCACTTAAAGAGCACAATGTGTTCCACAGGATTGCTCTTTAAGCGAGTTTGCTCTTTAAGCGAGTTTGCTCTTTAAGCGAAACACCATTGTAAGTGACCAATTGTGGGGGGGATTGTGAACCCCGAATTATTTGTTAAGCGAGTTTTTGATTGGTTTTATTTGTTAAGAGAAGCGAGCATTCAGAGAAAATTCTGCTCTTTAAGTGAGTTATTCTTTAAGTGATACGCTCTTTATGCAAGGTTTGACTGTACATACGGTATGTATTTTGGGAGTACTTGTTATTTGGCAGCAACACAGATAAAGGAGGAGTGTGAGTGCCTCAGCCATAACTGAAGCAGAAAGTCCTTTAAAACAAAGAAGTAAAGCAAAATAAAGCAAGGCAATCACACTTATATACCGTCCAAAGCTCTTAATCCACTCTGTGTGCAGTTCACAAGTTAATTAGCATTTTGCCCCCAACATGCTGGATACTAATTTTACCAACCTTAAAAGGATGGAAGGCTGACTCAACCTTGATCCCTGGTCAGGTTTGAACTCACAACCATTTGGTTGCAGTATAGAAGTTTAACCATTTGATTTTCTTTGTTACAAATCTATTAAGAACAAAAAATGAACTTGCTTTTGGAAGCATATTGATTCCCATCTGGCATAATACTGATAATCCTAAAAATACCCCTTGGATGCAAAAAGCAATTTTAAAAAGCTAGCTAGAGTATGACACGATGGCTGAAATCTTGTTGCTTAACAGGTAAGTCACAACTGTAGTAGGCCCATTGAATCAATGGAACTTATAAAGGAGTTGACTCATTGAATCCTCGCTGACCCACTGATCCTACTCTAGTTGCAACTTATGACACTAAGCAAGAAGCTTTGGTCAATGTGAATGTGCAAGAAGAGCTTCATTTTAGCTCAATTTATGTACTAGTGAAATCATAAATTAGTTTTAGTCAATATGATCTATTGTTGCTTAAGCAAAGTGTGCAAATTTAATATAAGGGGAAATTGCTTTTAAGTACTTCTCCTCCTCTTCCATTAGGACCCAGCATGAGGAATTTTATCTTTTACCCACTGCATGATTTGTTTTACTGCTGAATGATTAATGACACAGTATAACTTCATATTGGGAAAATAGTCTCTTTTTTATGACTTTGGATGGGTAATTTAGCAAGAGAGATAATTTAAGCTTTCTACTCTGTTCTCCAGATGAAACTCTGAAACCAACTATTTAAATCTGGAAAGGATTGAATACTAATTACTGAAAATTAATGCACACTTCCTTCATCGCTGTATGACTTTCAGTCTTGGAAATGCGGGGGGGGGGGGGGAGAGACAGGCCTCATACAATCCTTCTAATAAGAGTATATCCTGAATCCCATACTTTCAAAGTCACACTCTACTGCTTTTTGATGTTTCTAGGGTTTCTTAGGTAAAGATAAAGGTCACCCTTGTTTGAACACCAGTCGTGTCCGACTCTAGGGTTCAGTGCTCATCTCTGTTTATAGCCAAAGAGCCAGCACTGTCTGAGTCTGCAGATGTTTCCATGGACATGCCTCAACACTAAAGTGCATGAAATGCTGTTTCTTAAACGGAGCAACTATTTCCATTCTCAGAGTAAAAGCCAGTGATCCAGTGATACATCATTTACTGAGGTAAATTATGAGAAAGCTTTACCCCTCCTGCACTTTTTGTGAGGCAAACATCTACCAGTGTTTCAAGAGAAATGGTGGAGAGATCTGGAAGCACCAAATTATAAGTAATTTTTACCTGAATGCACATCAGCAACCACACCAGGTCACATTTTTCAACTAGCTGTGCCTTCCACTAGTTGTGCTTTCCCATCATCTAATTTTTCGTACTATCTTCTCTGAATTTTTTTTTTAACTCATTAAACTACGACCTCTTTTAGCGGTCCTTTAAAAGCTGTTATTCAGATATGAATTTTTTAATTTTTCGCTTCTGGGCTTCTTGGTTGTTTGTTTGACCTAAAATTACACCTGTGGCAGGCATGGCTTACCGGTAGATGCCAGAGTGCATGAAATGCTGCTACCTTTCCAGCTGAAGAGGTACCTATATATCTACTTGCAATGTCTTGCTTTCAAACTGCTAGGTTGACAAGAGCCAGGACAGATGACAGGCACTCACTCTGTCATGCAGCACTTAGGTCTTGAACTGTTGACTTCCTGACTTTCTGGTCATCAAGCTCAGCATTTTAACCACTATGTTTCCACAGACCTCATATGATGGACCATGTAACACATTAAATGATAGTTGGATAGACAACAGGTGGGTAGATGGATTAATTAGTTTCACAACCTCATTGTAACTTTACAAATAGTTATAAATGTTTCAAAATCTTCCTTCTGAGATGTGTACCCTTGGAAACTCAGACTCTTTCATGATGGAAGATGGGGATTTTATGTACAGTATGTCTTATAGTACAGGAGGCAGCTGATGAATCAACATGTCCTTGTTCTTTAAAGAACCAGGAGAGTGGACTCTTCAGAGCACTTGTATAGTCATTCATTTGGAATCTGATATTGGTACTTGACTTCATTTTGCTAATGAACCTCTTGTCTAAAGACAGGCAAAGAGGTGAGAACAATTCAATTGATTTCTGTGTTTTCAACCATGCGTTAAAAGGATTCAAATGCTGCCTTCTTTGAACTGCTAGCTCTCTTTTCAAATGATTTTATCAGATCATTCTGAAGAATATGTGAACTTCAAAATGAAGAAAACCCTGAGTTTTTGAAATCTTCATGGCTTCCCCCAACATCCTAGAACTCATGGTTGCAATAACCTTTTTAAAACCCTGCTTAGCCAGCTGTGTGTATTGTGCTGATGTTCTCTGTCTAAGTAATGGTTCTGATCTGGCAGACGCAGGGTGAAATGAAAGGGCAGTGAAAAGTTACACAAAAAAGCAAATATGAAAGAAACACTGAATTTTTGTGTAACCTTTCATAAACAGAAATAATTTGCTTTTAAGAGTCTCTTTTATGGCAATCCCAATTGCTGAAGGAACATGAAACACAAAATAGAGCCTTTTTTCAAGTGGCTAAGATGCTGACTGGAAGACGGGAGGTCAGCAGTTCGATTCCCTGAGTACTGCAGGATGGAATGAGCTCCCGTCTTTGTCCCAGCTCCTGCCAACCTAGCAGTTCGAAAGCAACACATTGCAAGTAGATAAATAGGGAGCACTTCAGTGGGAAGGTAAACAGCGTTCCGTGCGCTCCGGTGTCTAGTCATGCCTACCACATGACCATGAAAATGTCTGCAGATGCAGACAGCGCTGGCTCTTTGGCTTTGAAACAGAGATGAACACTAAACTCTAGAGTTGGATACGACTGGCTTCGAGCAAGGGAAACCTTTACCTTTACTAGACATAGTAGGCTCATCCCTGATGATAATAGAATATTCTCCGTAGTGAGAATACTGGGAAGCTTCTAAAATTGAGGACGGCACAAATTAATCTTTGTCAGAGCTATGACTACTAGCTTGATATTCAGTCCCACTACCAGGAAAAATAATTTTAAAAGTTTGTGAGTGCTTGGTCTCATTAACCAATTTTTAATGTTTGGGGAAGGTTTTTATAGTTAATCTAGGGCTCTTATCTTGTCAAATGCTTCCTTCTTGCTGCAGAGAACAATTGTTCTTCTTAATTATATGATGAAGCTGTGGATAAATAAGTAGATTTCAGTTCATATGTTCTCTTTAGTTATTCTGATCAGAGCTCATAAATGCCTTTTTGTACTATAGCTCTCAGAATCCTTCAGCCAAGACAGAGTACAGTATTTATTTATTCATTTATTACATTTATATCCTGCCCATCTGGGATATTTTCCCACTTTGGGTGGCATACAACGACGACAACAACAACAATAATAATAACAACAAATCTTTACAATAAAATTTGAATAAAATAAAATTATAAATATCATTATGCAAAAATAACACCCACATGTTTAAAAAATGGCAGAAACAAAACAAACAAACAAAAAAATCGTTATGCGAGTCTGACTCGCATAGCAAGCAGCCTCGCAGAATGAATTAAATTTGTTATGCGAGGTATGACTGTATGCTTTCGCTCCTCCAGGGCTTTCTTATAAAAATGGAGTGGTTCACTTTCACTTTCAGTTTTAGCCCCTTTATCAGTGGTGCCCAAAACTAAGGCCCGGGGCCCAGGTGTGGCCCCCGATGTCAATTCACCCGGTCTGCGAAGCCCTCGTTGCCCCTGGAAGCAGAAGTAAGGGCGTGTTTTTCTTCCCCTTCCAGGAGTGATGAGTGCTTCGTGGGCCGGGTGAATTGGTGTTAGGGGCTGTACCCGGCACCCGGGCCTTAGTGACTGGCTCCCTGAACCACATTATCAGCCCACGGCCCAAAACATTTGGGCACCCCTGCTCTTTATTGTAGCCAGTGACCAGACGTTGGGAGATTCACTGAAAAAGCCCCCTTGTGCCCTATAGTGGACAAAATCTTCTTCTTTTTTTTAAATTAAAAAGGGAATTTCTGGGGAGGCCACTCAAAACATGGAAAGATTGGCCACAGGTTCAATATTTTTAAAACATGTAATTGTGGGGAGTGTGTTGGAGTGTTGGAGGCAACATGTCTAAGATCTACATCTTGGCCAATTGGTTGCCAAATTCAGGCTGTCATGGATGATGGGAGATCTGAATTATGTCCCTCTTGGGAGAATGAAGCACCTTTAGAGCCAGTAGACACACATCCCTCCCTTAAAAAAAATGCCCTGATTCAGGGTCTTTTTCTACTAGAAGAAGGAGAAGGAGTGGTATTTTCCACCCATAGTGCTGCTTCTCTCTGCCGACAGAAACTAGCAGGAGGCACTCTGCCACAGCTGAAACTTTAGCAACATAATGTATTGTTCCTTTTTGGTATTGCACCTTTTAAAAAAATCAGTATTATATTTTCTTTAGGGGGTTTGTTTGCTTCGAACTGGGATAATCAAATTTTTCTTACTTTATTACACTAGAATAACATGGTTCATGTTGTAAGTCAACACACACTTTCTAGTGATGAAAACTTGTTGGAGTCAGCAGGACTTTTGACGAAGTATTGGAAGGATTGTGTTGCATGTCTGTAGGGTGAAATTATTTCAAAATGAAAGAGTCTGCTTTAAATTTAACTGTTTCTCCATGGATACAAGGCAGTGGTGGGCATCACTAGGTCCGCATCAGTTCACCAGAACCAGTAGCAGAAATTCTGGCTGTTCCCACCCATCCAAATTTTGAAATAAAGTAGCCCTAATTTGGGTGCAATGCAGGGCCTTCTCCCTGGCCACGGCCACCATACCACGCCCACAGTGTGGCAGTAAATTTTTTTGGAGCCCACCACTGGTACAAGGAGTAAGGGACCAGGCCTTTCAAAAATCATGTTGCTTGAAAAATGGCATCTTTTTGAATGTAATAGAAGTCTTTCCACTTATACGACACTGAATTTTTAATGGAACAGCAGCCGTGTTAGTCTGTGTTTCAGGCAGATCAGAGAATAAACAAAATAAAACAAAATAAAAACAAAAATGCTGTAGCACTTTAAAGACTAACTATTTTAATGTGAGCTTTTGTGGATCAAGTCTAATGAAGTGGACTTGATCCACGAAAGCTCACATTAAAATATAACTGTCAGTCTTTAAAATGCTACAACACATTTGTTTTAATTTTGTTTTGTTTATTCTCTGATATGCCTCAATTTTTTGTGCTAGATTGAATTAGACTACACTAGGCTTTACAGTTATAGCAGTATTTAACACAGTATTCTCAGTACAACAAGCTACATCAGATCAGAACCTTTCTTGTCCTTTGTTTTGTCCACAAATGCAATCCAGGTTTATGGAATTTATCAAGCATTCAAGCAAGCAAGCATTGTTTTTCAGTATCTCAAAACAGAATAAAGCAAAACAATAGGAAAGTTTCATTAAGCTACATGTCTAATAGCAAGAAGAGAGGAGGTAAATGAAGGATTTAGCAAAACTATTGTTTGTTAGAGTGGGAATGTGAAAATATAAATATAAATGCATAAATTCTCTGGATCCAATCTTTACTTATTCTTTTCTTGCCAGTTAAAAGAATGTTCTGCCACACTGACTGTCAACTTTAATAATTTCCTATGTTAGTATTTCATTCCCTAGATCTAACAAATGATTAAAGAATTATGGACTATATTGATTTTTTTTGTTTCCACATAGCTTAGAAACAAAGCCTATTAAAATTAAATCAACTACATTTATGATGGCTATTAAGTACATTTGGCAAGGAGAAATATGCACCTAAAATAGTTGGGGCTTAATTGAATAGGATTCATGATAAATACGAAGTGTTCAGAAGAAACTTTGTGTTGCAGAAACTTAAAATTGACTCTCATGCCTCCACTTTATAATTTTAACTTTGTCAGGTTGGTTTATTGTTATTTAATACACAAATATTATATTTTTGTATCTCAAAGCAGGTGTAGACCTCCTTAGCTTCAGCAAAGTAGCTCAGTCACATTGTATGCCTTCGCAGCATGGACTGGGGTAGAATAGTAAAGTG
Source organism: Furcifer pardalis (assembly GCA_030440675.1). Taxonomy (NCBI): domain Eukaryota; kingdom Metazoa; phylum Chordata; class Lepidosauria; order Squamata; family Chamaeleonidae; genus Furcifer; species Furcifer pardalis. The sequence continues at coordinate 87,598,417 of CP126897.1, read as the reverse complement.
ATCATTAGACTGGCTGCTACACTTTCAAAAATATGGTGATATGTACCATATATACTCGAGTATAAGTCTACTTTTCAGCCCACAAAATGAGGTCCAAAAAGGTGACTCAACATATACTCGGGTCAACAACCCCCGAGGATCCCAAAACCATGGTGGTGCAAATTCAAACACACAGTAAAAAAAAAAAAAAAGCACTAACATTACCGTAAAAACTCAAAAACATACCCACACAAATGTCTAAATTAATTAATTTTATCATAGTTTCATGTAATTATTGAAACTCAGTAGCAGATGCTGCATTTTCCACCCCAACTTATATTTGGGTCAATCTATTTTCCTAGTTTTAGAGGTCCAAATTAGGTCCTTCGACTTATATTTGGGATGACTTATAGTCGAGTATATATGGTAGTTTATGGAAGCTTTATATCAACAGTAAAAATCTAAATCCCTCCATATATGGTTGGACTGCAACTCTCCACAGCTGTACCTAGCATAGTCATGCTGTAGGGTGACAGAGTTGGACCATCTGTAATGAACATATGGATGGCTACACATTCTCTATATCTTATTTACAGTGCAATGCCCATATGTTATTTCTCTATTCTGTAAAGACAGTGTTAGATTATGATGCATATAAATATGAGTAACTTTGATGGGATAGTTAAGCACAATCAAAGAAATCTGTACAAATGAGTGTCTTCGCAAGTATCTTGTCATTAAAGGCTCTTTCAATCATATTTTCCTGTTCCCTTCAACTTTTTTTTGGCATCATTGTCTTTTCCTGGCATTCTTGTCTTCTCATGATGTATCCAAAATATGTCAGCCTCAGAGTCATCATTTTTGCTTTCAGAGAAAGTTCAGGTATGATTTAATCTAGGACTTATTTGTTTGTCTTGCTACATGGCATTGATAGGCTTATCCCCAGCACCAAATGTTAATTCAGCTGTTGCATCACCACCAACAGTGGTGGCTCTCTTCACTGCCCAGCTTTCACAGCCAAATATAGTAATTGGAAATACAATCATGTTGATGATTTTGACATATCTGCCTAGTCCTACCAGATGCACTACACAGATAGATCCATTCACATGAATCTCAGCTGGTCAATTTTTGTATAGCTGATCTTTTTACATTGGCAGGTGTTGTCAAGCAATTTCCTCAATCATTTCCATTCAAGGCTGTCAAAGGCCTTTTTAAGTTTTAACAGTCATTATGCAATTGGTTATTTGTTGTGACCATTAAAGTTCATAATAACGAGGGTTGTATGAATATCACCTCCTGACTGTGTTGAAAATTAATCCCATCTGGTCTTTGTGTATGTGACATGAGACAAGTGTCTAAAACCTTTCTGCCAGGATGCAAGGATATAAATATCAGCCTCTATAGTTTAAGAAAAGAGTTTGGTCTGTGCCACTTTGTTTTTAAAACAAGGAACATTGTGGAACTGAAAGACCAAAAAGGATTATGGAAGCATAAGCTTTCATGGGCTATAACTCACTTCTTTGGATGTATAAAATGAAGTTTCAACAGTCAGAGTCTATAGCATTTATACATTTGATAAGTCCACACAAGTTTAGCAATTGTGTTTTTCTGCAAAGAGACTCACATAGCTACAGCTTTATCTGGTTTTATAAGAGTAATACTATTGGGATAAATTTCCAGTGATTTGTTCTTTTACCAATTTGGTCAGTTGCAGTTGCATCAAGCAACATACCATCCAAGAACATTCTGTACAATTTCCTACAGTATTCTTAGTTCACAGGATAGTGTTGTTTCTGCCTCATCAATATTGTCTATGTTCAAAAATCTCAATGTTGATCATTCTGTTTTTAACATTCAATTGAGAGTAGTTAATTACTCAATCTTAATCCAGATTTTCTCTGTGAGTATAAGTCATAACCAGTTTTTTTTTAAACCACCTGAGTAGTATCTTGAGATCTAGCCATTATTCCTGTAGACAGGCTTTAAAATCCTTAATGCTGTTGTATGTGTTTGGCGAAATACAGTCAGGAGGCTAGAAGATGATGATCCTTATTTCCCTTTTTCATAATAGCCTTGCATTGTGTGTGCACATGTGTATGTTTGTGTTTGTGTGATCTATTCTAAAGCCTTTACAGCAGTGATGGGATGATAAAAAATTTAGTACCCCACCCTGACGTCATCACAGTGGGGGCGGAGCTAACGTCATGACGTCATGGGTGGAGCCAACGTCATGACATCATGACGTTGTAGGCGGGGCCAAAAATAAAATAAATAAAATAAAAATAAAACACACACACACACCCCTCAAACCCCCCCCACAAAACCGTTAATAAAATAAATAAATAAAATAATAATTAAATAAAAATACACCCAAACACCCACCCACCCCAAACACAAACCCCTCTTACAATGGGGACCGTTGGGGCTGGCCCCGAGCCTTGGTGCCCGGCGGCGCGCCTAGCCGGGCGGCCCTGCGCTCCCGGCTGCAACTCTCCATGGGCGGCCCCGAGCCTTGGTGCCTGGCGGCGCGCCTAGCCGGGCGGCCCAGCGCTCCCGGCCGCAACTCTCCATGGGCGGCCCCGAGCCTTGGCGCCCCGCGGCGCGCCTAGCCGGGCGGCCCAGCGCTCCCGGCCGCAACTCTCCACGGGCGGCCCCTAGCCTCGGCGCTCCGCGGCGCGCCTAGCCGGGCGGCCCCGAGCTGCCCATGGAGAGTTGCGGCCGGGAGCGCTGGTCCGCCCGGCTAGGCCCGCCGCCGAGCGCCGAGGCTTGGGCCGCCCGTGGAGAGTTGCGGCCGGGAGCGCTGGGCCGCCGGGCTAGGCACGGCTCCTCCTCCTAAGCCCTCCGCCACTGCCAGAGCCACTTCAAAATGGTCCGGCTCCGGCAAAAACAAGTGCGCATGCGCAGAAACAGAATCTGACGCATGCGCAATTTAAAATTGCAGCACGCATGCGTCAGATTGACTTCTGCGCATGCGCACTGAATTGGAGCCATTTTGGGTCCAATTTTTTAAAAAAAAAATTTCTTTTTTTCAGGCGTCCGGAACCGGACGCCTTAAAAATAGACTACCCTCTCGGAGAACCCTCCGAAATTGTTCTTACCGGTTCCAGGGAACCGTCTGGAACCGGGGACATCCCATCACTGCTTTACAGTAAAGTTGTACCTTGGTTAAAGTGCATAATGTGTTCCACAGGATTGCTCTTTAAGCGAGGTTGCTCTTTAAGCAAAACACCCTTGTAAGTCACCAATTGTGACTTCTGGTGGTGGTGGGGTTTGCAAACCCCGAATTATTTGTTAAGTGAGTTTTTGGTTGGTTTTATTTGTTAAGTGAAGTGGACATTCAGAGAAAATTCTGCTCTTTAAGCGAATTACTCTTTAAGCGAGGCACTCTTTATGCGAGGTTTGACTGTACAGTTCTTCATTTTTCTCAGAGTGTAACAACTTTCCTATTATCCTGTGTTGTCTAAGAAGACATGTTACAAGCATGTGAAGTGACAGTAGGTTCATTATCTAATTTCTAAAAATGTAAAGACTTCATTCTCACATGACTGATATATTGGAAAACATCTGATGTTATTTCATTATCAGCAAATGGAAATGAATATATTCTGAACATGAAAACTTTTAAATGGAAAAAATAACAATTAGTTTTTATATTGTAGTTCCTCCACAATTCAGTTGGATCTATTTTTTTTTAAAAAAAATTGTTCCTGCTAGGCAGTATTCATATGCATTGCTTTTGTCGGGTTTCTACTTCACCTATCAAGTACTTTATATAGAAGTGCAAATAAAGTCTTCATCAGTACATTGCTTATTGTCAAAATACTCTATGGTCTTGGAAAGTTGTTTAAAGATGAGCTCACAAAGCTCAATGTCTAAGCAAAGGACATTAGAAGACCATTTTTCATTGTATATTTTCCATTCCAATCGCTTAGATGAGTCTGTTTTAATAGTGAGAGGTGGTTTGGCTAATTGATTAATGGATAGCCCTGTAGAAGAGGAAATCTGGTGCCATGAAGTGGTTTTGAAATCAGCCTGACCTTGTCCTCTTTTTGATAGAACTCCCGGAGAAACAGTTTCTCAACTTGTACCTTCTCTTAACATCTGGAGAAAGCCCATTTTTAAAAAATCTAGAACAGCTTGCAAACACTTCAGCTTCTAATATTCAGTTTTCCAAATTTTCATTTCTAAACAGTTAATTCCTCTACCCAATTGGCTTAATTACCATATCAACAAACTTGAATGAGCAAACAATGCAAGATCTCTAGCACTGAAAAGAGAGTTTGAAGAAATTCAAATAAGGTATAATATATCAGTGCCATCTAGTGGTCTTAACATAAGGCAGCTAGAAATAGCCTCCACTCCCAGTTGTTAGGAAAAGTAGAAAAAGGAGTAAAAAGGCCTAAAAATGATGCAGAATGAGCTTTATAAAGATATATGTATGTACCAAATCTCAGGGAAGTGAACAGACCAGTTCTGTGCTCATGTTATATTAGGACCATGTATGACATTGCTGTGTAGCAGAATGGATGCCATATCCAATGTGTGCCTGAGGCAGATAAATCAAAGTGTCCTTTGAACTGCCAGCACTCATCAATCATGATCTATGCCAGCCATGATGCCAAGGCTGGCTCTACTATTAGCCAAAGTGAAGAGGCTACCACAGGAACAGATTTTGATTACAGTGAAATAGAGGACATCAATAGCATTTAATTTGTTACTCTTGTAATTTTATACTAGGTTTGGGGAGAGGTACACATTTTTAATAACCTCACCTGCCAAATGTATGGTGGTTGACTTTTAGTATGCTTTGCTTTAAACAGTTTAGGTGGGGCTCCACAAGGAAATACATGTCACTAAATTTCTAATGAGCAATTATGGAGGCCAGAGCTTTGCTGCCTTATTGGCTAAATGTGACTCACGTGAGATGACATACTGGTGGAGAGGATGGAGGAATGTGGAAGAACACAGTGCATGACAGCCATATTTGTTTTGGATTTGCCTTACTTCTTCTGTGTTCTCTTCTGTTTGGCGAGAAACAGGTTCACGTGGTACACTCAGGGCAGAAGGGCTCATGCCCTTCTAGCAGCAAACAGCCACATGTGGGATTGCTTCCTTCCAGCAAGACCTTTTTCTGCTCTGTGATAACTGATACCCTGGATTAATGCCCTAGTTCAGTGATTGCAAACCTTGGCACTCCAGCTGCTCCTGAACTTCAATTCCCAGAAACTCTGATCAGCAGGAGTGCTGACTTTGGCCTCTGGTAATTGAAGTCCAATAACACCTGGAGTGCCAAGGTTCTCCATCAAGGCCCTAGTGGTTCTGTTTTTACTACAAATCTGCATGCACAACCCATCAACACACACACAGAGACTAAAATGCCCTTTTAATTCAACATGTTATATCCATGTTTTCTGACAATGCACATAGCCTGATTTCTTGTTGTTTAGTGTAGTAAGTCACAATTGGAATAAAACCATTGAATCAGTGGGGATTTGGTGAGTTAACATCTATGGTGGTTCCACTGATTCAATGGGCATACTCTAGTTGCCATTTGCTACTGGATTTTATCCACAGTATGCAAGCTGATTTTTTTACTTCTCAAGGCAGCAGGTAACTCCACAAGGTTATCAGAATGCCATTTAAGATTCTTGGAGCAAGCCACATAATTGTACCCCTGCCCTGCAGAGGCTGTGGCTTCTAGTGTGTTTATGGTGCACCAGGTTTTTATTTGTCCATAACCATGGAACTACAGAGAGATCCTACATACAGTATTCAGATCATCGTCATCCTATCCAGTACAGAATCTGGATCATCAATCTACCTAGGTTCCCTAGTGTGCCCTGCATTTGGGACAGACCTGCGATTGTCACAGAGGACATGATGTTCTTAAGCCATTCCTGCCAGGGTGGTCTCAGCATGGGTGTTGACATCTCCCAGCAGGGACAAACCAAAGGGTTTTCCATGCTAGCTCTGAGAGCAGCTAAATTGGTTCAGGAAGAGATACTGTTGTGAATTAGTTGAACTGGGAGATTAACATAATCCCTCTTTTGTTCTGGGTCCCCACTTTAGAGAGATACATTCAGAAACTAGCAAAGTGACGGACATGGCAGCTGGTAAGGTGGATAGTAATGATAGTTTGCTGTAACTCCACCTCCTCATCTGTCAAATCATCCTTACTACTGCACAATAATATACATGTATTGTGTTCATGGATGTTTCAGTAGAAATCCCATTAAGCTGTGCCATCTGACCCTGGTGGTGGTGATGTCATAAAATTCTTGTGTCATTGCTGTGAAAAGAAAAAGGGATACAGGGAGATAAGCAGCCTTGCACTTCTGGGATTGCCAAATCCAGACACCTGCACCCATAAACGGGCTTTCAAAGAGATCAACTCTTTTATCCAGAATTGACTTGGACTATGTCATGTTGGCAGGGCATGGTGGCTTAGTCGTTAAGACGTTGAGCTTGGTGAACAGAAAGTCGGCAAGTCAGTAGTTCAAGACCCGAGTGCTGTATGACGGAATGGGCGCCCGTTGTCTGTCCCAGCTCTTGCCAGCCTAGCAGTTTGAAAGCAAGAAATTGCAAGTAAATAGGTGCCACTTTGGTTGGAAGGTAAACTTTGTTCCATGTGCTCCGGTGTCTAGACATGGCTGCCACATGTTCATGGAAACATCTGCAGATAGACAGTGCTGGCTCTTTGACTGGAAACGAAGATGAGCACCATCCCCTAGAGTTGGACACAACTGGGTTTCGAGCAAAGAAGACCTATGCCATGTTGATGTGTGCCTGAGAATTGCCATCAGACTGTTGGCTGTAGCATCTCCTAGCATTTACTCTGACTCTGCATACTACTCTATTTGTCATGGTGAAGAAGCATATTAGTGCAAAATGTCTGCATCATACTGCTGTCAAATTCCAGCCAAATGCTACTGGGGTAAAGCTTGGGACCACACACTCCCAAACACGATTTGCAGCCAGCGTTTGAACTCACCTTAAGAAGCATATCTGGCCCAGACATCTGCCATGAATCTGCCGTGAAGATTTAAAAAATATCTGGTGTCCTGCTGTTCATAAAACGTGGTGCTCAGCCTGACAAATGTTCATTGAAAGCTAGCTATTTGTCTGATTGTTGTTAGTCTGATAAAGGTATCACCTGCTCTTGCATTTTATTTTATATATATGTTCAACCAGGCTGTAGACATTTCTGAAATTCTTCTAAAACCAAGCAGACCAAAGGCCTATGCTTGGGCTCTGAAGAGCTTCTGTGTGGATTGGTGCTTTTGTATTCAACAACAGGCAATAAATATTCTGACTATGTGCATCTAAATTTATTTGGGTTCTAATTTTAGCAATAAGGCAAACAAACTGCTAAGCTCCTAAGAGATCGCATGGTATGGTTCAAAAATCACAAACTGATGCATGTTTGGAAGCTGTGCCTGATGGCGCAGCCTGTTCTTAGGTCGATAATTATTGATTAGCTATTTACAGGAAACATTTGCTAATCATTTATGTGCCATTTAGGAATGCTTTACATTCAGTGATGGGATGTCACCGGTTCCAGACGGTTCCCTGGAACCGGTAAGAACAATTTTGGAGGGTTCTCCGAGAGGGTAATCTATTTTTAAGGCGTCCGGTTCCGGACGCCTGAAAAAAAGAAAAAATTTTTTTTTTAAATTGGAGTCAAAATGGCTCCAATTCAGTGCGCATGCGCAGAAGTCAATCTGACGCATGCGTGCTGCAATTTTAAATTGCGCATGCGTCAGATTCTGTTTCTGTGCATGCGCACTTGTTTTTGCCGGAGCCGGACCATTTTGAAGTGGCTCTGGCAGTGGCGGAGGGCTTAGGAGGAGGAGCCGTGCCTAGCCGGGCGGCCCAGCGCTCCCGGCCGCAACGCTCCACGGGCGCCCCAAGCCTCGCCGCCCGGCGGTGTGCCTAGCCGGGCGGCCCACGCTCCCGGCCGCAACTCTCCATGGGCAGCTCGGGGCCGCCCGGCTAGGCGCGCCGCGGGGCGCCGAGGGTCGGGGCCGCCCATGGAGCGTTGCGGCCGGGAGCGTGGGCTGCCCGGCTAGGCGCGGCGCCGGGCACCAAGGCTGGGGGCCAGCCCCAACGGTCCCCATTGTAAGTGGGGTTTGTGTTTGGGGTGGGTGGGTGTTTGGGTGTATTTTTATTTAATTATTATTTTATTTATTTATTTTATTAACGGTTTTGTGGGGGGGGGGTTGAGGGGTGTGTGTGTGTGTGTTTTATTTTTATTTTATTTATTTTATTTTTGGCCCCGCCTACAACGTCATGATGTCATGACGTTGGCTCCACCCATGATGTCATGACGTTAGCTCCGCCCCCACTGTGATGACGTCAGGGTGGGGTACTAAATTTTTTATCATCCCATCACTGTTTACATTTAGAAATGACACTTGCAGCCTAATGCTATGGATTAAGCTTCTCTTACAGTAGTTTGTGATGCTGCATGATTTAAAATATTGTACTACTATGCCCTTCTTAAATACATAAAACATGTGTCCTCCAAATTCTCTTTCCCACATCTTGGGATGGAGGAGAGTTTTAAACATCTGAGACTTTTCAGCTAAGAAAAGTTCTGAATAAGGAGAATGATGGTAGGTAAAGGTCACCCTTCCTCAAAAGCCAGTCGTATCTGACTCTAGGGTTCAGTGCTCATCTCCATTTACAGCCAAGAGCTAGCACTGTTTGAGTTTACAGACGTTTCTATAGTCATGTGGCAGGCATCACATGGCCACCCCAGCCTGCTGGCTTATCTGACAACTCCCCTCCCTCTTTTATCCTCTTTTATCCTTCTTTTATCCCTCTATTTAACTTTTTAATCTTTTAACTTTTCTAAATTTCTAACTCCTTTAAATTTTATATATTGGTCAGGGTTGCATTGACAAATTTTACTACTGATTATCTGTTTTATTGTTGTTCTATGTTGCCATGTTAGCTGCCCTGAGTTGCTCTGGGAGTAGGGCGGCATATAAATGTGACCAATGAATAAATAGATAACTAGACACCAGTGTGCACAGAATGCTGTTACCTTCCCACCAAAGTTGTACCTACTTATCTACTTAGAATTTCTTGCTTTAGTACAAGAAGCTGGGACAAAGATGGGAGCTCTCTCCATCATGTAGTATTTGGGTCTCAAACTGCTGACCTGCCAATCTTCTAGTCATCAAGTTTAGCATCTTAACTACTAACCCACCACAGTCCCAGAATGATAATAGAGATGTATAAATGTAGGCACAGAATGAACAATTTAGACAGGAGAACCTTTTTAGAACCTATGGTCATCCACTAAAGCTGAACCATGGAAGGTTTAGAATGGAGAAAGGGAAGTACGTATTCCTTCATGTTGTGCAGAGTCAAGCCCTGGAGAATTTGCCAGCAAAACCTACAGTGATGGCTGTCAAATTAGAGGGGTTTAAAAGTCAATTGAATGAATTGATGGGTGTTTCTGGGGGCACAATTCTGTGGTGCACAACAAGGACCAGTGTGCAGAAGCTAATGTCTGCCTCAGGGGTTCTCAACCTTTTTCAGCCATGGGCCGGTCCATGCCTCCTCAGACAGCTGAGTAGGCTGGACTGGTGGTCTCCTTCCCCCCATAAATGCTGCCTTAAAATGCATCCATGGGTATCGTAAACCTATTTACAACAGCTGCGGACTAATTTCCGGCTGTAATAAATGCATTTACAATGGTCACAGACTCATTTACAGCTGTAGTAAATGTGTTTACTACGTCCACAGACTCATTTACGGCTGTAGTAAATGCATTTACAATGGCCATGGAGTCATTTACAGCCGTCATAAAGGTGTTTGCAATGGCTGTAAATGAGTCCATGGCCAATTCTGGCGGCAGGGGCGGTGGCAGGGACAGCTGGAGTGAGGTCAGGTGCCGTATTATTTGGTGCTGTGGGCCATAGGCTGAGAACCCTTGGCAATTTGCCAACCAAACCTATGCCAAATGGTATTGTGCTGGTAAAAAACTGAAAGGGGGGGGGAGTTACAGCTGAGAAGCAGAGCACCCACTTTGCATGCAAAGGTTCTTATGTTTAATTCTTGGCATCTCTAGTTTGGAGAGATGTTGTCAGACAGGGTTAACAGTAGTGGGCTAAACAGACCATGTGTCTGAGTTTAAGGCTTTGAATTCAGAATGGGATGCAAAACATTTGTTCTGATGTTGTTCCATCCCAGGAGTGAAGTGTGGCTCCTTGCTGTGCTCCTTACTCACTGAAGAATCATCAAAATACCCTGATTCAGTCCATTTCTGCACGTTTTCCTCAAGACAGCACACATGCCCTGTTCCGCAGCACAATCCTCTACCAAAACAACAGATGGAACGGAAGAATGGGATTTTGAAATCAGTTGGCATTCCTGCAGAAGAACATCAGTGACATCCTCCCTATTGTGAGGCTCTTTCCCTTATTAGTTTTGTGTATTCCAAATGCTAAATGTCTCTTTCCTGCTAGGCCTCCCAGCTGTGCCCATGTATTATTGTGTAGCATTCATTGCTTACCTAATTGCCTATTGAAATTAACTCTTTGAACTTAGAGGCTTTAATTTCCCCAGCTAATTAACTTGTGCCCACATGGTCTGCAGAGACAAAGTATGCCATAATTGACTCATCCTAGATCTATGTGTTTTAATTGGACCTTTGAAACCATGGGAAACAAAGTCATGACTCCAGAAAAATCAATATGATTAAGATGGCAACATTCATAGATAACTAGGAAGTTTCTATATTAAAGAAACTAGTCTAATCTTTCAAGATTATCTTCTGAGGAGGACTTTCTTTCAGAGATTTTAAAAGTTTCTTTTTTGATGGCAGCTTTCAGAATCTCTTAGCATCAAAAAAGCAATTTTTCAACCTCTGCTAAATGGATATTTACACTGGCAAAGTAGTGTCCCATGCTAGTTTCAAATCTGAGTCTGGAATTTCAATAAAATAAAAGCAAAACCAAGCATGCCACACCCATTGTGAAGGGTGCAGATGTGTTATTTACAGTTTCATCCATTTTAAGGCACAGAAAGAAATGAGGAAAGAACAAGGCAGCACTTTGGGCTGAATTTCTCAACTACCAGGTACCAGTATTTCTTGAGATCTTTCTTGACTGAAAGGTCAGTATTCTGGGAATGTAAACAATATATATTAATTAAATTTTACATTCATAGTTTGCTGAAAACTGCTTTTATTTAAAATTGAACTATATACAAATTCTTTGAGAGGTAGTTACTTCATTATCATCTGTTGAATAATCTTTTCAGAGCGGTACAGCTACCCTGTTGCTAAAGATTAAGTCTGAATACTTTGAAATATAATCCTTCCTGAAGTCATCTTTTTTCTTAGTTTAGCTATTGAACAAATGCTCTGGCACAGCTTTAGCAGAAAGAAAAAGCATGTTTACTTACAAGGTTTGTGTTCAAGGTAAAATTGCCTGGTAGATGGCAAAAATAAAATAAAATATAGCAGTTAACTTCATTTTAGTTGCAAAAAAGGGAGGAAGAAAAAAAATCTGTCAAGCAAATGATGGTGTCAAGAGTGTACTGAGTTGCTAACTTCCTGAGACTAACACATTTTGAGTCAGAAAAAAGAACTAGGTTGATTAACTCAATCACTCAGACAGACTGACTTAAACTACAACAGATGCAAAGCTCAGAGTAGAAAGCCATTACTTTGGGAGGGAAGAAAAATTTAGCCTGCTGATTGGCTACTTTGATTCAAAAACAGGCAATGAGTATGTTTGTTCAATACTGGCTCTTCCCACCTCCATGTTAGCATGCGAAAACAACCACAGAGCTTGGTGGGACTGTAAACTCAACATTTCTTCAAACAACCTTTACTTTCGTTACATCACAAAGGGTTTCAAAAACACTTGATTTTCAGTCCCTCTTTGGATGGACTCCAAGAATTTTCTTGGACTTTAAAGTCATCTGTGCAGTCTTTAGTGCAGGGGTTCCCAACCTAAGACCTGTGGACCATATCCGGCCCACAGCAGCATTTCATGTGGCCCCCACCTCTTCAAGGGCATTTGAGAAACAGAATGGCCACTCTTTTGAAACTGTTGGGACAAAATGGCCACCCCCCTGGTGCAGGCAGGGCAACATGGCTGTCTGGCCCTCGAAGCTGGTTGAGAGAGCATGACCTGCTCCCCTGGCTTGAAAAGGGTGGGAACACTTGCTTTAGTGCTTCCTGTAATTCTCTCACCTGATGCTGCCAATCACTTGGCCTTTTCCATTCTTGCTTGGGACTCCAAGCCTTCTCTCCAGTTTTCTGATGCTCTGGGCTCCCTTTCTCCCTTGCCAGTTCTCTTGGGAAAGGTTGTCCCGCCTCACACATCTATGCCAGCCCATTCTTTCTCCACCTGAACTCCCTCAGTTTCCTTCTAAATCTCCCCCTTCCTCCTTCTCCCACCTTTCTCTCAACATTTTTCCTGTCATCTGGATGGATCCCCGATTTGACCTCCTCAGCCATCATCTCCTCTCCCTCGCTCATGAGAAAGCTATGGGTAGAATAAATATAAATTAGCAAATTGTGGGGAAGAAGTTGAGAATACAAAGCCCAAACCATACAGAGCTATAGTTCTTTTAAAAGAAAATCCTGCATGAGGCTTTGGAATGAGAAAATGTTGATATATTGGTTTGTTTCTAGGTTTCTAACAAAATGAACTGTTGCCATCAATTTGTTTTATTCCTCTCTTGTAATCTGTTCGGAAGAAAAATGACAGAGCAGCAGTAAAACACACACAACAAAATGTGGGGGAAAGGGAGAGAAGAACTCCGTGAACTCCCAATGCTGTAAATTAATTGCATACCAACATGCTATGAAGAGCCTGTACTTCTTTCTGACACTGCTAAATATATTTTGAGTGTGTTTTCTTTCTGCAGCAATTGCAATTAGGAATTATTTTCCTAGCACATGAATGTTCTGGGGACGTAATAATTTCTTAGGTTGAATTTGATAAATGGTTGATTAGATCACATGCATTGTTTATCATGGCAGGACTGACGTAGAAGAGGCCCTCAGGTTAATTTGCAACAACCGGTCACATTGATGTTGACAATGACTGCTAGCAAGCAAATGCTTTAGGTCGGCACTAACAAGGGGCCAAGCTGTTTGTTGAATATTCACTAACTCTATCAAAGCAAAAGCAGTTTATAAGATGGGACATGAAAATTCAAATATAAAGTAAGGGAAGCACTTGGCAAAAAAAAAAAAAATGGTTTGGCTTCAGTCTGACATTTGATTTTACTGTGTGTTGGCTTGCCTAACAATTCCAAGATGCCTCTGCCCAATTTGTGATAAATCAAATGAATTCTTCCACTTGGTTTCCCCATCCCATTTGATTAGCTGCAATTTTGGGAGATAATAGAATTATACAACTGTAGAGCTGGAAGAGAACCCAAGCATCATTACGTACAACCCAATGCTGAGGCAGGGTCCTGGATAGGTGGGCATCTATCTCTGTTTTTTAAAAAAACATCTGGTGGACATAAATCTACCACACACTAAGACAGCTCATTCTATTGCTAAACAGCAATTACTGTCAGTAAATTCTAGTGGTTAAGACTCCGACTGGGAGGTGGAAGGCCAGCAGTTCAAAACCCGAGTACTGCATGACAGAATGAGTGCCCATCTCTGTCCCAGCTCCTGCCAACCTAGCAGTTTGAAAGCAAGAAATTGCAAGTAGATAAACAGGGACCACTTCGGTGTGAAGGTAAACAGCATTCTGTGCACTTCAGCATCTAGGCATGCCTGCCACATGTCCACGAAAATGTCTGCAGATGCAGACAGCACTGGCTCTTTGGCTATAAACAGAGATGAGCACTGAACCCTAGAGTCAGATACGATTAATTTTCAAGCATGGGTGACCTTTACCTTTACCAATGTTTAAGCAAACTCTCCTTTTTTTATGATCTGAATCCATTACTTCAGGTTTTGCCTTCTGGAGCTTCAGAAAATAAGTTCCCTCCATTTTCCACATACCCTTCAAGTATTTGAATATGGCCATCATATTGCCTCTTAAAATTTTCTCTCCGGGGTAAACATGCTCAGTTCTCTCAACCATTTTGCAGGCATCAGATTTCCAGACCTTTTAGCATCCTGGTCACCCTGTTCTCAACAAATTCCAGGTTGTTCATATCCTTCTTAAACCATAGTAGGCAGAATTGGACAAAGAATTCCACCTAAGAGCTGACCAAAGCAGAATAGGGTAGTATTATTGCTTTCTTCATTTGGACATTTGTTAATACAATCTAATACTGTATTGCACTTTTGCACTTGCTTTTTTTTTTGCCTGCTCCATCACACTATTGAAATGCTTACTTTGTGGGCTACTAAGACCCCTATATCCTTTCCAAATGTACTATTGCCAAGTCAACTGCTAAACCATTTCATATTTGTGCACCTGGTTTTTCCTAACTATATAGAGAACTTTACATTTTTCCTGTTGAATCTCATTTGTTCAGTTTGGGCCAATTTTCCAATCTGCATGGATCCTAATTCTGTTTTCTGAGGTATTACCAATCCTTCCCAGTTTAGTTTCACCTGCAAATTATTCAGATCTTCAACACTTCTGATTTTGGAAGTATTCCATTTGATACATTTCATGCAAGCTAAATAATTTGAACATCCATTTCCACAGCAGTTGGGCAGCTGGAAAATATGCGGCATCTTAAGAAGAAGGCTTTGCCCCCCCCCCCAGATACTTTTAAAGAAAAAAGTCACTTCCATGTCTTTATTAAAATCTTTTTTCTTAACAGCAACATAGCTCCTCCCCTCATCACATGCTGGATGCCCACTACATTTAGTAGGAGTTTTATACAAATGATACGCTAGAAGTAGCTATGAAGCAATGAAAATTAGTGCCTTTCTTCAGGCATTTTACAAGTTGAATAGATGAAACACTAAAGAGAGCACTAGTCCTATCCCTTATGCCAGGGATTCTCAACCTGGGGCCTATGGGCCAAATGTGGCCCATGGTGCCATTTCATGTGGCCCATCACCACCTCCACCACACGAGGAAGTGCCATGTGGTGGAGGAAGAGCAAAATGGCTGGCTGGCCGCTGAAGTTGTCTGAGGGGGCATGACCAGGCCCCTGGCTTGAAAAGGTTGAGAACTCCTGGCTTATGCATTTCCATCTCATTCTTTATGAGAACACTGGGAGAAGGGACCAGTGTTTTGAATTGTGGTGAGTCTCCATGTTCAACATGACTTTCTGAATTAAAGAAGCTTCTCTATGCTTGGTGGCACTCCACTATTCAAAACAATGAATTTTCTCCATTGTTTTGGATTACATGGCAAACTTCTATGAATACAGGCGGTTATTTTCTTCAGAAAGTCACCCTAGACATATGGAGAGTGATAGAAATGATAATGGAGTGAATAGGGCAAGTGTCCTCTTTTCCTCATGTGTTAATTCTGGTCGTGCAACACTTGAACAGGAGTACATTTTAGCACTGTTGCAGGTACAGCCATGAAATTCACGTTACCTTGAAATCATATACAATATTAAAGAATAAGAATCTCCTGTGAAAATCCAAAGGTTCATGTACTGTTATGCTACACATTTATGACATGCTCTAAAAGAGTTGGAAGCATCCAGGGCATTTTTAAAAATCAAACATTTTTATATATGTTCATAATTCTTATGGTGAGCAGCATGTCATGGATTTCTTATATGGAATGGAACACCTTGTAAAACAGGGGGTAAAACAGGCTTCTGGAATATGGGGGTTATAGGCAAAATTATATGGGAGCTATACTTTAGGGTAATATTTTCCTGCATATACTAAACGGGGCCTTGCGCTATGCTGAAGTGCTACAGACACTATCTATTTGCTTTATTGCTGGCTGTACATCAAAGAAACTGAGCTTTGTACATAACATGTTGCATTCTTCAGCTTAGTGACTAGCTGAACACCCAACTCTAAGGCTGTCCTTCCAGCTGTTTTGGTCTACAACTCTAATCATACTTATCTAGCATGGGCAATGGGAAGGGGACAGTAGGTGATGCAGACTGAAGTGGGGGGATGTACAGGCAAAGGGTCTCATCCCTTTCATTGAAATAATTGAGACAACTCAGACCAGTAAGAAATGCATTCCTTCTATTATAGCTGGAATAGCTGTGGGGCGAAAAAAAAATTCATCTTGGATAATAAGATTCATTTGGGAGCTCCAAAGACACTCCCCTCCTGTTCTAGGCTAGATCCCTCACATCCAGCAAAAAGATGTAGATGGACTCTGGGAAGTCACAGGATCCCTTGGAACAGATTTGGGAAATTCATCATGAGCTGCAAGAGAAGAGGGAAGTACTGTGGATCCTTGTAAAAAGTACCCACAAAGCTTCCCACCTTGTTGATATAACCTAGTGGTGAGCAGTTTAAGGCCTGAGTGCTGCATGATGGAGTGAGTGTCTCTTCTCAGTAGCTCAGCCACTGAACTGGGGGAAAAATCTGAACTGGGCATGAAGCAGGGCCAAGATGGATTGGGGTTCCCTGTATGTTGTGTAGAAGCCAAGAGAAGAGCTCTAACCAGACAAGTGGTTCAAAATGTAATCTATAGTACTAACTGTACTCTAACTTCAATGCTGCCCTGCTCAGTTTTTCAAGGCTACCTAAATGTTTTGTAAGGCAAAGGACAGATGTGACACTGAGGATAGGAGAACATTTTTTGTCAAAATGTACAAGAAATATTATGGTTATATGGATGAGACAGACAATCTGTTTGTAAAATCCATGCATTGTTGTGATGGAGAACAGTCCTGCTATCATTCAAATAGGGGAGGAGAAGGAGGGAGTCTTTTGCTGCTGTAAAATCTATTTGCACTGCATGGCCCCAAAATTTTAAGAGACTTTTGGATGCTCGAATGTATATCACAAACTAGTGGGTTTTATTGCTCTGGATTTTTTTTTAAAGACGAATTTTCATCTGACATTTGTGACACTTAAGTTAGTTGTGATTTTGATTTCAAAGGGATCTAAATGTGAACAACTTTGTTTTGATCCGGCTCCATGAAAGGAACATTGTACTTGTGGGAAATTACAGATTTGACTCTAAAGGTCCCAGATATTTGCAGTGAAGTTATTTTCAGCATAATTGTCCCTTTTACCTTGGGGGCACATCCAGAGCTTGGAAAAGGTTAATTTGTTTATTTATTAGCACATTCAGAATTCATTATTTTAAGAATTAAATGTCAACAATCACACACACACACACACACAAAGTATCTCTGTTATTTTATGTTGTTTAGCAGAAAATAATGTTGATGTTGCCTTATTTTATCTTGTTATTATGACCATAGACTGCTATGTCTGGTTCTATATTTTTGAATTCAGACTTTTTAATTTGCTTTGGCTGGGTATCTGACAGCACAACCAAAACTTGGGATTTCACTTCTCCATTGTGCCTCTGGCAAATAGACTTCATCTGTGTAGGTGTGAGCAAGATGCCCAGACCCAGGAAGCCTTGAGAACTGTGGTTCCCAACCTTTTTTTTGGCCATGCCTCAACTAAGCAGCTCTAAAATCCTGATGTTCTCCTCCCCGTGACATATGATTATTATTATGCAAAAAGTGGACTCCTATTCACATGGAGGAAGTCTAAAAGGTAATTAACTATTAATAACTCATTCTCAAATCCCCCCCCCAATCAAAATGCCCCCTGTGGGGCATGTGACCCACATTGGTAACCATGGCTCTAGAAGAGGGGATTGGGGAGTCACGTTTCTCTGTGCTTTGAAAGTTATGAAGTGTTGCATTAAGAAAATTGACTTCATAGCACACAATTGTCAAGTAAACATATAATAGTTAAAGACTTTATACTTAATTTTTCAGGTTCTTTTTTCTTTTTTACTTTTTTTTTGCTATTTCTTTAAGGATTTTATTTATTTCTTCTATGGTTTCTTTAATCTGGTTGATTGTATACCATTTGAGATTCTGATTGGATGAAGAATGCTGTATGAACTTTTAAAATATATTAATGCTTTTCGCGGTTATGACTTATGAACATATATCATCTGCCAATTTGTACACAAAATGTGTGTGTTAAAAAAACCCCTATGTGCTTTCTAAGGGACAGAATGTCTCCTCCTACACACTTCATACTTTCCTGGAGAGCATATGTATGAAACAGTGTGTACAAAATGGACATATGTGTGCACAAAAATCCAGGTATTTTCATTTCAACTTTTGAAAACAAAAATTCAGAAATGAGATGCAAAAAACTAAGCAGTGCACAAAGTAAATTATCAAGTAAGCTCACATATATTCAGGTGATGTGGTTTAACATGAGGCTATGATTCTCTATATCCCAGTTCACTTCACAGGTTATTTTGTGGACTTAAAAAAATTCTTTATCAGCAAAAGCTTTGAGTGTATGTTATTTATAGACAGATAGACACACACAAATACACATGTAGTTATATTTCTATGCTCAAAGAACTGTATAGGTTTTAAAACGTAGATTCCATTAAGTCACACTCAAAGTGCACATCCCTACGTGCTAATTTCAGACTACATAAACTGATGCCCTTAAAAATTGTTATGACTCATGCATTACATTTAAATTGTTTGTACACTTGTTTGTGCTTTAATGGTTTTTATTTTTATTGTTAGAGCTTAATACTTCATAACATCTTTTCTAAAACGACTTTCTGGCTATTCTGAACTTAGAAGAGAAGGACTTAATAATTTAATATCAATATATATGCACCATTGTAACTGTTCAGTTTTGTGATGAGGGAATTATTTTATCCATAATCCAGTGCTACAGTTATACATACAAAGGAACTTCATGTAATTGTCAGTATATTTCTTGCACTAATGGTATCTGATCTGAAGCACTTCATCCTTTCTTTCATGGAAACCATTATAGACCAACTAGACCAGGGGTTCTCAACATTTTTGGGCCATGGGCCAGTCATGTGGTTGAGCAGACCAGTCACGTTGTTCCTCCCACCCGGAAGTGGTAGTAAAATGTGCCAGAGCATACACATAACACTGCCATAAATGACCCATGGCTGTCATAAATGCATTTATGACAGCTGTGGGTCATTTATGGCAGTGTTATGTGCATGCATGGGCACATTTTACATCAGGGCACCAGGGGCCAAATGGAATGGCGCCTAGGGATGGACCCAGCCCACGGGCTATAGGTTGGGAACCCATGAAATAGACTGTTTGATCTGTTGTAGGCATAAGCTGATGCACTCTTAAAGACAGTGATCACATGGCATTTTTATAGGAGTGAACCAGCCTATCTTCAGATCTGTCATATATGTACCATTCTGAGCTCTTGTCAAGGACTTCTACTTTTCTTTGTGCATGTAGGATTACACTGCTTTAAATTGGTCCTAGTGTGTGTGGTCTCTGGAAATGTTTCAAAGCAAGCTTTCTGGTTTGAATATGCCAGTATTGTGAAGTGGCTAATTAAGTGAGCTACTTCAGGATATTGGCAAATTAATAACTTCCTCTGCTCTTCCGCAGAGGAGCATGGAAAGTGATTTTTTAAACTGGCTAGTGTCATTTCATTCATTTAATTTCATTTATTAGACTTGTATGCTGCCCTACTCGGAGAAACCGACTCAGGGCGGCTCACAAAACCCTCAAATATCAAATATTACAGTGCAACAAAAATACAATGGGATACAACCAGTGATGGGATGTAACAGGTTTGCACCAGTTTGCCAGAACCTGTAGTAACTTTTCCCAGTGTCCTGGAGAACCGGTAGCAGCTTTTGGGGGGAACCACCTTTGGGGCTTACCTTTTCACTGGTTCCCCCACTGAGCATGCGTGCCAAGCACTTGGTGTGCATGCACACCTACAGTGCTTGGCGCATATGCACGGCCTCCTTGCTGACCTCCCAAACGGGGAGGAGGAAGAGAAGCTGGTAGCCTAAAGCTCCCTATAGCCTGCTGCCCAGGGTAAGTGACTCACCTTTGGATATGGTGTGTCTGTGTGTATTTTAATGTGCATTTAATACCTTTACCTATATTGACGTACTACCACAGTTCCTAAAAAGGCCTGGTGGCCGGCAGGCCTGGCATGGGGTTCTTAAGCAAAGTCTTGGAGTTACCTCATCAATAAGCTACACCTGTGCTGTTCCAATTGCTGTTCCAATTGGAGAACCCTTAAGGAGGTACAGTACAGCTGTTTTACATTTACATTAAGGCATATTATCCTAGAGAACTGGTTAGGCAAAGACTTAGTACCTAACTTCTTTAACTGTTGAAAAGTGCCAAAATGAAGCCATCTTGTGGTGAGTTCATTCTGTAGTTCCTTCCATCTGACCTAGTGTGAGAAAGATTAGCCAGAATAAGCTTTAAGCTCTTGTTTAAAGCTCTAGTTGATTTGTGTTTGGGGTGGGTGGGTGTATTTTAATGTATTTATTTATTTATTTATGTTATGGGTTTGTGTTGTGGGTGGGTTGAGGTGTGTGTATGTGTGCTTATTTTTATTTTATTTTTATTAATGTTTATTTTTTCTTTGGCCCCGCCCACAACATCATGATGTTAGCTCCACCCACACTGTGATGACATCATGGTGGGGTAGTAAAAAATTTGACATCCCACCACTGGATACAACATGGCAAGAGAATAAAATATAATAAATACCATACAATAGATCAATACATATTATAGAAACATTATGAAGTATCACTGAAGTGTTCCATCAGTTATTAATTAATTTTAAAAGATATTTGGCTCATCTTAAGAAACTGATCGAGAAACCACCCAGTCATATACACACCAGTGACTTCAGTCGTAGACAGTTTCTTGACTTTTCATTTAAGAAAAGCAAAGGAAAGATTTTTCATTTTGTAATAATTGCTGCAGCAAATCAACGACAGTCCATATACAATTAAAATTGTTCTCACTTACCCTGTTCCTCTGACGAGGAGTGGAGAAAGCTTTTAGTTTGCAAAAATCCTGAAGTGGCTTACTTATTAAGCCACTTCAGGATATTGGCAGGAGTGAGTTCCATGTGAGCTACTAACCTTGATTAGATCAATTCTAAAACAACCCACACAAGCCTACTCTCTTCTGCTAAAGTAGCTGCATCCTATGGCTTTTCAGCAGTTGCCTCAACCCAAGATAGATCCATGCATGTATTTATATACACAAATAAGCCATAAACATAGGAACCTGCCTTACATTGATCAGAGCTTTAAAATATATTACACCTCCTAGAAACCAGTGTGGGACACAAACAATAAGGACTCAGAAGAATCTATGCATCTGAAGACAGGTCACAAAAACCCTATAACAAGTAAACCTTGTTAGTGTCTAAGTTGCCAAAGATTTCTTGTTGTTTTTGCTGAAAAAGACATGGCTATTTCCCATCACTTCAATTAAAATATATGTATTGTTATTTGTATTTCTGGAGCTTGCCCTGGTGGGAGCCAAGAGAGGATCTTCTTCTGCCATATCTGAATCCGAATGTTGGCTATCATCATGGTGATCAGCCATAAACACTGTCCTGAGAATATAATGCAGTGGCCTTTCATCTGCCTTCCACATCACAGCATTACCCCTGTACCACTGATCCAGTTCCGCAAGTCACTTTTTGGTCCTGAGCCCTTTTGGCACTCGAAGTCCTCCTCAGCCCCAGGCCAGTATTGATGAAGCTGCTGTCATCCATCAATATGGATTCAAGTGGGATTTAGTACACTTGGGGACCATCACTCTTCCCTATGGACTTCGGCACCCAAGGTCATAGGTCCTCAGGGTGGTCATGTTAACTATCTCCTGATGCTCAAGGTTGAGTCACTGACAGTACGGTTTGCTCTATATTACCATAGCAGGATTGCCTCACATCACTGGAAACATCACAAATTTTATGTCTATCAAAGATCTGCTTGTATCAGGCCAAACCATACATGCTCCATGTAGCTCATTGTTTTCAACACTGGCAGTGTCCTTACAGTCTTGAAGTTGGATGTAAACATCTTAAGACAGTCCCCCTCCCCCTTAGAGAAGGGATCCATGTCAGTTTGAATATGTTTCACTCTTATCAGCTGACAGGTCTTCCCTGAATCATTATAGCCCACATGAACATTATTTATCTCTTTGTTTCTGTTCTCGCAACACAATGACTCATGAAATTCCCTGACATATTAGAATCCAGAATAAATATTTGTGGTATTTGCAAATAAAATAATATGTTACTTCTGAGAGAGATTTATAGTGCATAGTGCCTTATGTTTTGTTACCTGATGTAGAACGAACATACTTTATTTTATAGACCAAAACCAATTTAGGAGGAAATGACTCCAGAATGACTGCTTAGCTATATAAATTATCTTTACTTAACATATAATAAAATAAATGGTCAGATTTTTAGGTAACAAATATGGTGTCTGAGGGTTTTTTTTTTACATTAAAATGAAATAATCCCTTTATTTTTAGATTCAGAGAGGTTATATGGAATAAATCTTTAAGAAAAAAATGATCCGTTTCTCCCTGCTGACAGAAAAGGATGAAATTCAGACTTTGCTCTTGAGTATTTTATTGTAAAATAATCTGATGGTAATATGTTCAATTGTAGCAAAAATGATTTTTCCTCCGGATAAGACAAGGATACTATTGTTGTATAAGACATACATTATGTTGAAAGGTGCTGAGCTAGGGATTTTAAAAGCCCTTTGAAACTTATTATGGTGCTTCTAATTTGCCTGCATAGCAAAAGCATTTTACAAACACTTGCACTTTAACAGATTGCACAAACAGTTAAAAACTGCACAATAATCACAGTTATAAGTACCATACAAACTATATTTTAAAAGTTAAACATCTATGGATATAAAAACACAATTAAAACAGTTTTGGAAACATTTTAAAGTCTCTAAATTCAATAAATACAGTAGTTTTAAAACCTCCACTTATTGCTTTAAAGGCCTAGCTGAAAAGGAAGGCCTTTGCCTGACAACAGAAGGGCAAAGAAGGGGTAACCTAACTTCACAGGACAGTGCACTCCAAAGTATACAGCATGGATGGGCAACATACGGCCCAATGCATGTTGGACTGCATTTCCCAGCATTCTTTGTCATTGGCTATGGTGGCTGAGGCCAAGAACAACAAGAAGGCTGAGCCTTGTCCACCTCTCTCCCATGTTCACTGTTATCCACAGTTTCAGTTGTCAACATTGAAGGCAACCAGTACTGTTTAAAATTATTTTAGATATATTTGCTAATCTTGGGGAGGGATTCACCTCCCCCCCATAGGACATAGGTACCCCACCACTCCCTGTCCGGTGCCTTCCCATGGTGCCCTGCACATCCCTGTGCAAGTGTAAATAAAACTAATGGGAGTAGCACTCTTCAATGCTTTAGCTGAAACTTTTCTTGTCCAAAGAAATTACACAGGAAAACTTTGATGCAGATTTAATCCATACAGTATCAGAATCAATGCTTGGAAAATCACCCTCAGATGATGACGATGACGATGACGATGACGATGACGATGATGATGATGATGATTACAGTCAAACCTCGCATAAAGAGCATTTCGCTTAAAGAGTAACTCGCTTAAAGAGCAGAATTTTCTCTGAATGTTCATTTCACTTACCAAATAAAACCAACCAAAAACTCGCTTAACAAATAAATCGGGGTTCGCAATCCCCCCCACAATTGGTCACTTACAATGGTGTTTCGCTTAAAGAGCAAACTCGCTTAAAGAGCAATCCTGTGGAACGCATTATGCTCTTTAAGTGAGGTACCACTGTATTATTATTATTATTATTATTATTATTATTATTATTATTATTATTATTATTATTATTATTATTATTATTATTATTATTATTATTATTATTACAGTTCTCCGAATTCATTTCCAGCAATGTCTCTGATTGAGAGATTCTGAGAGCTCTAGTCCAAAAATAATATTTTTCCAAGTGATGGTCAGGTGCGTAAAATGTAGCCTTCTGCAGAAGAAACAATGCCTTTTACTTCTTCACATGCTTACTTATTAAAGTTAGTCCATTAATCCACTGAACTAGATGTTTCAATAGCAGATCTAGTAGACTGCCAGTTCTTGCTACGTGAGATTCATCATCATCATCATCATCATCATCATCATCATCATCATCATCATCATCATCATCATCATCATCATCATCATCATCATTATTATTATTATTATTATTATTATTATTATTATTATTATTATTATTATTATTATTATTATTATTATTATTATTATTATTATTATTATATTTGTATGCTGTCCTACTCAGATGTTGACATCTGAAAAGAAATAAAAGATTGTTGACTCTATAATGATAAATTCAGCTGGTTGGGGTGACCCACATCTTCATCATCTTTTCTATTCATAGTACAGAAGGGTGTATGTCTGTCTGGACATCCTGCTACAGCAATGGAGTAGACTGTACAGCCAGTGACTCAACGCTGAGTGTTGGGCGGTGGTAAATAACCTGACTCCATAAAAGGGCCAATGTCTACGTGTGGATGAGCTCCTTTAGGTGGGGTGATGGTTGCCTCAGTGGAGGAAATGCCATTGGAAACCATCATATTGGGCCCAATGGCAAAATGAGCAGAGGAGGAACTCTGATTCCCAACGGTCATGTAGGTGGAAGACGCCATGCCAGATGGACTTGCTGTGAAGGTGCACCTTGTCCATATCCTCAAGGCCATGGCAGTCCATTGCAGTCCTGGTGTTAAATCCTGCATGTCTCATTTTATATGTGCCACAGGACATAGCTCCAAGATCATAGTGTATGGGTCACTTCATGGCAAGCTGGGATCCACTTTAAACAAATTCATGCCAGTGGCCTTTTTCCTGATTGTCTTAGAGGGTGAAGGTGGCCCAAAACCAGCTGGCCTACAAGACCAGGCCTCCTGGTGCCCTGGGGCAGGGGAAAAAACATATGCTCGGATCGAGTTGCAGCTGACAATAATGACAGAAGGGCAGAAGCAACCTCCATTGTGTCATAACAATATTAACAGATCTAGATTTACTGAACTCTTTGGATGAAATTGAGTAATAAGTTTGCAACTAGAGTATCCCCGTTTCAACCTTTGTTTGTTGAATTGTTATAAATAAATGACTGAGCTATGTTTACCAGCCTGGGAAGTAGGTTGGTTCATTTATATAACAGAGAGATCTGTTAATAAGCAAATTAAAGAAACCTGGACAAATAAAAGGTTTTAATTGGTAACAGTTTTAAAAAAAATATATTTATTATATTTAGTACTGTTTTAGAATGGGATTTTATATTGTAAACTGCCCAGAGAGTGCTTGTATAGAAGCTGAAACAAACAAACAAAGTACGACACCATAGAAAGCTTGCAATTGTGTGGGAGAAATAGCACTGTCTGCAAAATCATAAAGACGATGTATCTGTCTTTCAACCGTTTTGTAGAAAAATATTTATTTATCGGGTGGAAGACTGGATTGCACATTTATTTGTTGGATGAGTATGGGAAACAAAGAACCATTTTGTTACTAGTGCTAACAATATATTTCTTTCATAGTACTGTATCAGCCATTTCTCCCCTTACAATTTTTATCACGTTAGTAATTGTTTTCCTTGTAAACATTCATTTTGAGAGTCAAAGATAGAGTTTAAACTAAGTAACAGACATATATTTTGTGGATATTTTGTGGAATAGTATCACATCTTAACCTAGTACATCTTCATCATTTATTTCCATTTAGCATCTCAGTAATCTAAATAATTGATTCTTTGTCTTGCAAAAAATGATGTTCAAACCAAAGCATCACTCCTGCATATGGAACAATGTGCAGGAGTAGGCAACCTACAGCCCGTGGCCCAGATCTGGCCCATGACACCAAATAATCCAGCCCCCACACTCATTTTAGCCACTGCCGCCCATGGCAGAATTGGCCATGGACTCATTTATGGCTGTTGTAAACACGTTTACGACAGCTGTAAACAGCAGGGGGACCACCAGTCTGGCCCCTCAACTGCTGAGGGAGCGTGACCCGGCCTCCGACTGAAAAAGGTTGGCAAGCCCTGTGCTAAGGTAACATCTAAACCAAATAAACAAATATCTAACAAAAAGAAGAAAGAAAGAAAATGAAAAAGAAATCTAGCAATCTGCTATTAATCCACATATTAACTTCTAAAGTTCAGACATCAATGTGCTAACTTTTGCCTTACATGAGAAGATTCATTAAGTTTTCTGTTCTTAGGGCACAAAAATGGCATAATTTTCTTTTTTCAATTTGCTATGCAATTACTGGAACTTCTTGTCTGCTTTGCATAAGGTGACTCAAAGTCAATGAGTTTTCTTCACATTAATTTTCAGATGTAAGACAAAAATCCATTAGAAGTCCCTAGCTATATGTTTATCAGATATTGGCCAAGTTAGTTTTTTGAACTACAAAACCCAGCAATCCCCAAAGACATTGCCTAGAATGTTTTTGGACTCAGTGATGGGATGCAACAGGTTCGCACCAGCTCGCCAGAACCGGTAGTAAATTTCTCCAGTGTCCTGGAGAACCGGTAGCAGCTTTTGGG
This sequence comes from Furcifer pardalis, assembly GCA_030440675.1. NCBI lineage: Eukaryota > Metazoa > Chordata > Lepidosauria > Squamata > Chamaeleonidae > Furcifer > Furcifer pardalis. Next base: position 87,571,926 of record CP126897.1, on the reverse strand, counting down.
GGGAACCACCTTTGGGGCTTACCTTTTCACTGGTTCCCCCACTGCACATGCGCGCCAAGCATCCCAAAAAACTGCTCTTCTTAGGGGAGCAGAAAATACTTTGCAATACTGCTTTTTCAGGACAGCTTCTCTGATAGTTAAATACTGTATGTATTTTCAAGTACATTATTGTATTTTCAAATTAGTATCAAACAGCATGATCCTTCTTTGTACAAATGTCATAGGATATAATAAAACCCTTTCCCACCTTTTCCCTTTGATGTGAATATATCTGCGAGCAGAAATAGATATTGTAAACCACAGCTGAAAGCATATTAGTGTTGGAGAAATGTAAATTAGGTAGATGTTCATATTTGGAATATTTGACCTTAAAAGAATCTCTAAGATCTGAAGGTTAACCAAAAAATTAAGCAAGCAGTTCTACAGATTATATAAAATGCAGAGCTGACTGGGGTGAACTCAAACTTCTCCAGCAGCTATAAAATGTCCACTTTTAATGATGGATTATCTGTAACATCCTCTTCTGCACTCAGTTACTCGTATCTAGGCTTTATCTTCTGCTTGGTTAGCAGTGCATGTTCAATGATCCCCAGACAAATGTGCACAGAGGTTCAGCCTACATTGTGCATAAAATGGGAGAGAGTAGAAAAACACAGTTTTGTCATGTGTATCAGGATTTTCGATTTGAAACATAATTGGCAATGAACTATTTTCAGTATACTTTACAGTATACAGTACTTGTATTTATTCCTATAAACCACCTAATCTTTCTGTCTAATGTTTCAGTAGTAAGGCTTTCCCCCCTCCTTATAAATGTTCTATTTAAAATATTCAGTATTCATTGTAAGTACTTCAGTAGATGTTGATTGTTGTTAATAGTGTAACCAAACAGCTTTTGTTCATACCATCTAAGATTGGAGTAATTTTAAGTGTCAAAGCACCATAAGAAAAAAGAAAAGAAAAGAATCACTTAACAAAGCTACTGCACAAAACTACCATCTTTTTAATGAGAATCTTTCAGAGTGGTGCTAATGAGAGAGGAAATACTGTGAATGTTCTTTGATAAAGTAAGCAAATATCTAAGTTCCTAAAGATACAGTAAGTGTAAAAGCCTGTACTTCTCACTTAAAAATAAATAAATAATAATAATGTATTCCTAATGGGCTTCATAGATATCTGGCCAGGTTATCCTGCTATAGAGTAGACCATACTGTCAGTGACTCAACACCAATCGTCAGGTGGTGGTTAACTAACCTGATAACCCTGAGGACTAATGGCCTTGGATGGCAAAGTCCACAGGAAAGGCTGATGGTCCCCAAGTGGATTAAATCCCATTTGAATCCGTATTGATGTTGGGCAGAAGTTTCATCAATACTGGCCTGGGGCTGAGGAGGACTTTGAGTGCTAAAAGGGCTCAGTTTTCATGCCTGATTGCCATGAGGATCACCAATATTTGTAATCAGATATGGCACAAGAAGAAGAAGAATGGTGCCCTGTGGAACAGTTTCCCTCTACAAGATATAAAATTAATCCGTGAGTGTCTGCAAGCAATGGCAGCTTTCTGGGACTTTTTAGGATATCTTTTTAACATATCATTGCATATCATGTTGTCGTTGTTTTTGTAAAGTAGAAAGATTTATCTTCTCCAGTTTAGAATATCATGGCCATTGATGTTCTTGGCTATATCCAATGGAAACTGCATCAAAATGAAATATGCTTCTGTACTTAAAACACACAGATCTTCATACAGAAAACTGTATTTTCTTGGGATGTAAATTAGTGTTTATACATTGCTTGTCATCTTCTCCAACTGTCTAAGACAACATCAAAAAGTGCAAATGCTTCATTGCCCCCTTTGCTCAATACCTATCTAAATTGGAGGTAGTTTCCATGTAGCAGAATACGACCAATTACAGATGATACGGTACAATGCCACAGTAAGGTAAAAGTAAAGGTCACCCTTGCTTGAAAACCAGTCATATCTGACTCTAGGGTTCAGTCCTCATCTCTGTTACATAGCCGAAGAACCAACACTGTCTGCTTATGCAAACATTTCTGTGGTCATGTGGCAGGCATGACTAGACACTGGAGTGCACAGAATGCTGTTTACCGTCCCACCAAAGTGGTCCCTATTTATCTACTTGCAGTTTATTGCTTTCAAACTGCTAGGTTGGCAGGAGCTGGGACAAAGACGGGAGCTCATATCGAACTGCTGACCTGCCGCCTTCCAGTTAATGTCTTAGCCTAAAACATTTATATAGTTCAAGTGTTACCACTGAGAAGGCCCTGATCAACCATACCTCCAACATAGTTGAAAGTGGGAAATTTCCCAAATGGGTGGTATAGAAGTGTAATAAATAAAATAAAGGTGCAGAGGAGGCTCTCTCTTTTAGATCTAAGGGTGAAAGCAGGTTTATAATGGAGGATGTGGTCTCTGAAGTATCCAGGAGCTAAGCAATTTAGGGCTTTAAAGATCATCAACACTTCGAATCCCAGCTCTTAAAGTACAGATACTATGCTGTAAATCAATGTCAAGTGTTCTCATTTCTGTATTCTGAACCAGCTGTAGTTTCCAAAAACCTCCTTTTAAGAAAATCAAGATGTTTTTAGTAATCCAGTTAAGATGTAACTGACCTTATTTGAAGGGTTGTTTAGTCCAAGTTTGTGTTCTAGTCAAAAAGAATGTAGAGCAGCTCTGATCTTGAAGGTTAACAACATGCATGAGCATATGACCAACAGAACAGGCAGACAAACCACTAAATCAATATCAACCCCACTATAGCAAAATACATTGGCCAAAATCCAGTTAGCAATGAAATGTGAAGGCGAATTACCATATATTTTTTAAAAAGGTGTTTTCCTTGGTGTTCAACCAATTGTGTGCTGAAAATGCACCCAACACCTAACAATTAGCACCAATTTGGTTCCCTCAGTTTACTTATACAGTACATGACAATTGGAATCTATTCATTGTTTTTTTAAAAATGATTTTGATTTTTTTGGTGTATTGATACATTCTTGTCGGCTATTTATGTCCTAGTATACATCCCCCCCTTTCAATTCCTTTTCACAGTTGATGGTTGTGACTAACAGGAAAAATACCATTGGTGTGAATTTGTTTAAGGTGGATCACAGCTTGCCATGAAGTGACTCACACACTGTGATTGTGGAGCCATTCCTGTGGCATGCATCAAATTCGACATGTCTGGCTGGACATCTCACTATGGTAATGGTGTAGACTGTACAGCCAGTGACTCAACGCCAAGGGTTGGGCGGCATTACCTGACTTCCTAAGTGCCACTGGAAACTATCATATTGGGTCCAATGGCAAAATGAGCGGAGAAGGAACCACTTCATTATTCTGATTCCCAATGGTCATTGAGGTGGAAGAGGCCATGCTAGCTGGATTGGCTATGAAGGTGCAACTTGTCAATATCCTCAAGGCTGTCGCAGTCCATTGCAGTTCCGGTGTCAAATCTTGTATTGATACACATAATTTAGAATACAGTAGTACCTTGGATAACGTTTACTTCGGATAACGCTAAAATCACATAATGTTAAGTAATCTGGTGAGGAGAATTGGATTGAATAACGTTAAGGTCCTATGGGATGGATCGGATAACAACTGCTAAAGCCTGTGCGGTTACAATGTATCTCTATGGAGCTTTAACGTTATCTGATCCATCCCACAGGATTTTAACATGCATCGGATAACACTAAAAATCGGATAACACCAAGACTTGTGGAACCAAGTCTTAGCGTTATCTGAGGTATTACTGTATACAGATGTTAAACACACCTGTGTCCTCTTCCAACCTTTCTGTGTTTTGCAGTGCTAAGTGGATACTCTGGTGGTGATTGTTTTCAAAAAGTCAAGGAAGAAGGTTTTTTTAGCCCCTTCAACTTTGGGAGGAAAGATAGGATATAACTTAAACAAACAAATAAAGTTGTGAAACCTTGGCTGTAAAAACAGCTAATGCTCTGTTTGTGTGCTAAAAAATAGTAATTATCTATGGGAGATGAAGTGTTGCTCATTTCTTCCCAATACCACAAGGATTATTGTTATTTTTTAGCATTCCTTGCTCATACAGACGCCTAGAACTTTTGGGTGGAGTCATATCACTCCTTAAAAAAAATCAACAATCCCCAAACATGGACATAGATGGACTTCATAGCTGAAGAACCTGAGAGACTGGTGTGGCATGTCCTTGGAAGAACTGTTCTGAGGAGTTAAGAACAGGAAGACTATTACCATGATGATAGTCAATATTCAGAATGGATATGGCACCTGAAGAAGTGCAGTTTCAAGTCATTAGATTTCATTCTGATCCAGTTCAAATGTGTAGAAAAGAGTAGAAAAGAATATAGGAAACACCAATATCAATCATTTATCTTTACAAGTATATTTTAAAAGAAACTTTTAAAAAAGAAGAATGTTTGTTGCTTTCATAAGCCATATTTTTATTTACTTTCTTCTTATAATTGTGCCTCTTTCTCAGTACTGAATCATTCTTCATTTCAAGCAACTGTATTATTTCTGGAATTTGCAGAAAGGTTAGTGAGTCTCCTGAGTTGTGATTACTTTTTTCTAGATGACATTTATTGATCTCATTACCTTCATGCTCATATTTCAACAAACTTTTTCTACTCTCTTACCATTTCAAAGATGACAGAGCTGCTGCAGTATGCACTGTATTAGAAAAACTGTCTGTAATTAAAATTTGTACTCTGTGCTTCATCAGAAGTTCACTGTCAAAAGCTCAGCATGTGTTGTTTACAACTTAGATTGTTATAATTAGAACCCAAAATGATTGGTAAAAGCAAGACGGGTTTAGCATTCAACAAAAGCCATCTACTTTATTTCTGCTGCAAATAATTGTGATATCTTCATCATATGGCATATTGCTTTCAGATATTTTCATTTTACAAAGATTTAAACCAGGGGTCCTAAACCTTTTAAAGCCGGAAGTCAGTTCATGCCCCCTCAGACTGTTCAGGGCCTGGACTGGTGGTCCTGTTGTCGCTGCCTTACAACATCTGTCCTTCTAAGGAGTGCTGCCAAGGACATGCCAAGCCAAGTGGAGGGGATAAGGATTGAGGCAGCGGTGGTGAAAGCAGCAGCTGGAGTAAGGGTGTGGGCCAGATGAATTGGTGCCATGGGCCGGATCCAGCTCAAGGGCTGCAGGTTGAGAATCCTTGATTTAAACTGATGCTGGTAAGAAATAGTGCTTACATCTAAACCTTGACACTGCAAAAGGGAAGTATTCAGGCATTGAACAAGTAGCTTTCTTCATGATGGGCATCAGAACCAACTCACTTGTTGAGACAACTTGAGCTTGCAATTATTAGGTATCACATGGGCAGACAGTCACTATGCTGGAATCAAGCTACCAGCCTCTGATACCTGTCTCATGGAGCTATTGGTTATAGTGTTTAATCATCCCTATTTCTTCAAATAAAATATAGCATGGGATGGAGTATACTTAAAAACTGAATATAGCATCTTTAGATTTGTACAAGACATTCTTAGTTCTCTTACTGTGTCACCAATGAATCAAGACTATTGGTTTTGACGTGAATGAAATAATAATTATAATTTAAACCTCCTGATATCAGAAAATACTGAGTAGTCTTTGGAGAATGTTGAAAGTTAAAAGTTAAATTCAATTGTTAGTTTTAAGCAAAGCAGATCTATTGAATCAGTGGGTCTTTGAGCACTTCCGTGTTTATCATTAATTCAATGCATTTACTCCAGCTGGGACTTGCAATTGGATTTAGCTGTGGGCATTTTGAAGTCTCCATACTCATACAGTAATACCTCATATAACATTAGTATCGAATAACACTAAAATCGCATAACATTAAGGAATCTGGGGGGAAGAATTGCATCAGATAACATTAAGATCCTATGGGATGCTTCAGATAACAACCGCTAAAGCCTGTGTGGTTACAATGTATCTCTATGGATCCCGTAGAGGATCAGATAACACTAAAAATCATATAACACCAAGACTTGTGGAACCAGGTTTTAGTGTTATATGAGGTTTTACTGTATCTCCTTATCCTGGAAGATTTCAAACTTAGCTTTGGGATCCCATGTTTTATTTGTGGGGGTATGATAGACATGTTATTGACCACTGAATAATCGAGTAGATTGGCCTTTCATCTGATCAAGAAACCTATTCCTTTTTACTGTCTTCTGTAAACATTCTTTAATTCTCTTGTGGTAATTCCACCCATTCTACCCAGTTTATACATATAGATATATTTGTAAATAATAATAGTTTTGTGAAGTGTACAGATGTAGAGACATGACTGGTGTACATGCATAGGTAAGGCGCTAGGAGTATTTGGTGCAGCGATAAATACTGATTGGTTGGTGTGTTGGACATGTAAAGGAATGTTAGGTGGATTTAGCATGTGGCCTGCTTAGGAAGTCTAATGTATGGAATATATATCAACAGTTGGCCTTGAGTCTGGATGTAGGAAATTGGTCTGTAATGAAGACTGCACGTGAATGTAAAATTACAGTCATTTTTGTCTTTGATTTGAGTACCAGTAAATTACCTTTCTCTATTGCTATTCACATGTCCATAATAAAAATAAAGTTCTCAAATAAAACACTGCTCATTTATTTTATGTATGACTTTAATAAAATGTGCTGGCTGAATAGTTTTTAAGTTTAGATATCTTGCTGTGGAGCCAGAGGTTGAGTCAGCCTTCCATCCTGCTGAGGTCAGTAAAATGAGTACCCAGATGACTGGGGGCAAAAATACTAATTATCTTGTGAACTGACCAGAGAGTGCTTTAAGTGTTGTGGGGTGGTAGGTAAATGTAATTGCTATTGGTATTGCTGAATGTCTCCAGAACTCAAACTTTATCCCACTATGGTTTGAAATGCAACCAGTAAAAAGAGTTTCATACAGATTGCAAGAGCGATGGGAGAAAGTCCATTCCACTCATTGTTATTTTTTTTGGTCTACAAATCCTCTGTATGTGTGGGTTTGTGTGTGTATGCATGTGTGCAAATATGTGGGTTTGTGTATGTAAGAGAAGGGAAGGGAAAGTAAGAGAATGTGTATAAGACAGCAGTCAAATACTATAAAAAAAGAAAGTTGGGGTTCCACATGTGACTATATGAACGGGAAGGAATAATTTTGTTATTGATTCAGATATAAAGTCAGAATGTTAGCTAATTCTTCTACCTAGTGATTCAAGATTTTGGCACATATGCTGAATTCGTTGCTGCCTGATGAAGTATTGTAAAACTGCTCTATTTTTATGTATGGATTTAATGCATTTCTTCACAACTTTTCTTCCCATGACAGCTTATAGTATAAAGCATACCATTTTCTGCATTATGATGTGACATCATGCAATAGTTATCATTGTCATGAACAAGAAAAAACTAAGTGTTATGTGGTGGTTGAGTTCAGTCCAAGAAACCATGTCTGCAAATTCCGAATAAGAAGAGATAGAAAGGAAAGTAAATAGGGAAAGAGGTAGAGATGAGAGGCTAGTGGGTTGGAAGAAGAAATATTTTCATAATGCTGTTGTAGAGAGAAGTATAGATGTCAAAAGGCAATGAATTTCAAAGGAAAAGGGTAGAAAAAGTAGAGGAAATTGTGTTGTGAGTCAGAGAAAAGGGTTGAACAACAAGACCTAAAATAGAAACTTTGCCTAATATAATACTAGCTCTTAAGTATTCACTAAAACAATGCCTTTCCAGTCTGAACAACATTTTTCTCTTTAATTGGTTTCAGGTAGAACCAATCTATATAATTCATAGGCACTGCAGAAGCAAATCTGTAGAACCAAGTAAGAGTGGGGTGGGGTGAGAAAATGGTCTATACTCTATAGCACGCCACTCTGCCCCTCCCTATCCTGACACCAGCAAGCCTTGCCCCAAGCCACTGGCACCAATGACAACACCACTTCCCCACCCATACCTCTCCCTCCACCAATGGGGAGGCAAGAGGGCAGGCTGAAATCACAGCTGGGAAAGGGCAGCAGGGATGAGGTGAGGCAGCAGGGATGAGGTGTATCTCCCCTTCTAGGATACAGAGGGGTTGTCAGCAGTGTGCGGGTAGGCACCACACATGTGCACACACAAACTGTTGCCAGCAGGGCAGGGCGGGGCTTGCCCACAATGGTGCATATGCCCACAGAGAGGCCTCTGTGTGCCACCTGTGGCATGCATGCCATAGGTTCGCCTACGCTGCTCTTTAGCAACTTCATCGTTAATCTGGACAAATGCAACTGATCTAAAATGCTGGTACTGTGTATGTGTTTGCCAGGCCACTCTACAGGAATAATTCTTATTCAGGAGTTATATTATTGTTTTCACCATTACTGTTGTTCTAAAGTAATAGAGAACATTGTAGTCTGAGGATTTCCATTTCATGTATTTGAAAATCTCTCTTTACAAGTGTATGACTTTGGGATAAAACAGATAAGGTATGTAGGAGGTGATCTAAAACTCAAAGGGCATACATCAAGGTGTGCTATTGAAAACAGAATCACTGGAATATTGAGAGGGATCCATAGGAAAATATGAAAATGGATTCAGTGGGTAGTTCTGAAATATACACTCCCAGATATTGTGTAGATGGCAATACTTAGACACCTGAACCAACAAGAAGCTGCAACCTGTTTAAAAGAAAATCATAACTCTTCCTCTTCATTACATTTCTTTTAGTGGCCTGGAGACTCAAAAACATTCTGGGGTAAGGGAGTCTTCTTGTTACCCATGGGCTTCCTGTGCTACTGTAAATCTACTGTAAAGCTTAGACTTTTCATTTAGGGATAGCTATTAAGACAAAGGAGGACTGTGGTTGATTACTGTACTTGATGACTGGAAGGTCAGCAGGACAACTGTTCAAGACCCGAATGCTGCATGACAGAGTGAGCTCCTATCATCTGTCCCAGCTCTTGCCAACCTAGCTGTCTGAAAGCAAGAAATTGCAAGTAGATAAATAGGTACCGGTTTGGAGAGAAACAATGACAAATTTTATTGTGCTTCCCCACCCCCTCCACCTTTAACTATTTTTTTGTCCTTGGAAATTATGCAGAAAGATAGCTCATATGTTTCTAAAAATTAGAAAGGAACGAGGATACTGAAGATGGAAGGGTTGGTGGAGAAACTATTTCATGTGATAACATGGTTGCTTTGTTGGAAATTGTGGGTTTAAGTGAGAATGAAGAGAAGATATCCCATTTTAAAAATTAGGTCATTTCCCAGTTTTTCATCTGCTGCATTCCCATTTTATAATGGAATTGACATGAATACTACAGCACACAATTTAGCTGAATAAGGATACAGAGTTTAGTTTATAAAATTGAGATAATAATATTCACTTCAGAAGACTGTAAGGATTAATTAGCCTGTGAAGTAATTTTGTGATAACAAATGCTAAGTACTATTAATAACAGTAATAAAAGACATTCTTAAATTCAATGGACATGTTTCTGCTCCAACCCTTGCTTTATCAATTAACCCTTCACTCTCTTGGCTGTACCTAAAGTACTTGTTCAAAGAAAACATACTTGATAAGGATTTGTGGCTTCATTGAAAATGCTCCCTAAACAGAGATTATTAACTAGTGTTTGGAAGATGCTTGGCAAATAGTTATGCATAGATCTTGGTCAGTTTCCTATTGAGCTTCCACTGAGCAGAAGATCCAGTCAGCATAGTACAGTAATATGAGATTATGCTGCTCATGCAGCCATTGCCACCAAAGGTTGACTTTTCTTTGTGGAGATCATCACATGCACAGTAGCAATGTCTGTAGAAGCTAAACAGGATATTAGCCATTATAACTACAGGTTGTCTCTAATAAACAAAAGACAAGCACAATGATGCCAAAGCAGTGATGGGATGACAAAAATTCTACTACCACGCCATGACGTCATGGACGTCATGGGCGTGGCCAATGTCATGATGTCATGGTCGAAGCCGACGTCATGACGTGGGCGGGGCCAAAAAAATAAAAATAAAAATAAACATACACACACACACACCCCTCCCTCTCAGCCCACCCACCCAGACACAAATAAATAAATAAATAAAATAAAAACAACCACCCACCCAAAACACAAATAAATTACCCACCCATCCCAAATAAAAACCCCTCGCTTACCTTTCTTGGGACCCGGCACCCCGACTGCGGCCACAGGAGCCACTGGGTGCAGCCGTCGTCCACAGCCGCCGCCGCTGCCTGCACCCCTGTGGCGTTCTCCTCGGGCCGGTACCTTTTTAGCCTGGCTATGGCCACAGGCAGGGGCGGCGGGCAGCGGTGGCTCTGGCGGTGGCTCCAGCCGTGGCTGCCGAGCCTCCCTGGGCTGTCCCCATGCTGCACCGCCGCCGCCTGCAGCTTCCTCCTCTGCCAGGCGCCGCAGCCGGGCTAAAAAGGGACCAGCCCAAGGAGGGGGCCACAGGGATGCAGGCAGTGGCAGCTCCGGCGGCGGGGGGCGGCGGCTGCAGGCACCCAGCCCACAGGCGCCCGGCAGAGGAGGAGGTGGCAGCGGTGCGCCGCGCCGGGCGTCCCCAGGGCATGGGGCTTGTTGGCAGCGGACGGCCCAGGCAGCCCTCAACGTGCCGCGGGGGAGGTGCCCTCCTCAGAGGGCTGGTGCCGCCGCCGCCGCCCTGAAAGCTATAGAACAATTTATTTTTTAAAATCGGAGCTAAAATGGCTCCAATTGACTGTGCATGCGCAGAAACTCAATCTGACGCATGCACAATGCATCAGATTGAGTTTCTGCGCATGCGCAGTCAATTGGAGCCATTTTAGCTCCGATTTAAAAAAAAATTCTTTTGGTGAGGCGTCCGGAACCGGACGCCTCAAAAGTTGTCTACCCTCCCAGAGAACCCTCCGGGATTGGTCCTACCGGTTCCAGGGAACCGTCTGGAACCGGGGACATCCCATCACTGTGCCAAAGTGTTAACATGCTGTCTTAATCATTCTCTTCTGTCCATTTTGAACCTGCTGGCTATCTTTTCTGAGAGCTTGCAGCATTTTCCAAATATTGTATAAATAGAGGACCAATACATATAACAATACAGTCAGTAAATACATAACTCAGTTGTCCCCCCTGTTGTGGCTTTTTTTTTAGATCTACAATTGTATCACTGTCTTTAGGCTCTTCCCTTCTGTCATAACACTTCTGGGGTTTTTCTTCCCCTTGTCCTTCCATCTTATTTATACCAAGATAGATCTCCACACCTGGGAATAAGCTTTAGGTGTTTCTACAACCAGGTTTGGGAATTTTTAGATCAGTGGTGGCAAACCTATGGCATGTGTGCCAGAGGTGGCAGTCGGAGTCCTCTCTGTGGGCACCCATGCGATTGCACCAACACAGAGTTCGCTCGGAACCTTTGACCAGTAGCCCAGTGGGAGCACATCCTCCCTCCCCAGCAGAGTTTGCCCCATCTATCTGTCCAGCAGCCCAATGGCAGCACTTCCTCCCCCCCCCCCAAGCATAGAGTTCACCCCAACCCTCTGACCAGCAGCCCAATGGGAGCATTTCCTCCCTCCCCCCATTGCCATGTTGGCACCTTGCGATAAATAAGTGGGTTTTGAGTTGCAGTTAGGGCACTCGGTCTCTAAAATTTTCACCATCACTGTTCTAGATAATGAATACTATGTTCCCCCCCTTTAATACCTGTATGCTTTATTAACTTGAGTGAGTTTTCCTCTTTTTGATTGACTCGAATGAAGCACTGGACTGTTGCAGCCTGCCAGTAAAAATATGAAGATGTGAAGGTTTTTCCATATTTAAAAAATGTGGCAATAAAGATTGGGATGTGAGATGTTATGAAATTTCCACCGTTTTATATTTTTCTCTTGCTCCACTGAAATTCCATACCTATGTTTTGTTAGAAATGCTGTGGAAATCTCCTTCTATTCTATATTGTCCTCCTTTTCTTACAAGGCTGTCATTTTTATTTCTGGTGTTCATTGGATGTTTTTAATCTCCTTTCCTCCTTCACTATCGGATCTCACTCCTGACAATCAAAGAATGGTGTCACTGTTAAAGAGGGCGAGGTTGTTGCTGTGTCACTACTTGTGCCCTGTCAACTGCCCCTACACAATCACCAAATCTTTAACGCAGTGGTGGGCAGCAAAAAATAAAATAAAATCGCTACCACACTGTGGGTGGAGCCTACATCATGGGTGGAGCTTATGTCATGGATGGAGTCTACATCGTGGACAGAGCCTACATCATGGGAGATCTAATCATGCCTGACATGTGGCCATGTATACATCTGCAAACACAGTCAGCACTGGCTCTTTCGCTGTAAATAGAGATGAACACTGCACCCTAGATATGACTGGCTTTTGAGCAAGGAAGACCTTGAACTACTTGCAGGTACAAAACCTGATGGGGCAGGGCAGGGAGGTGGGTCTAGCCACGCAATTTTGCTATCACCCCTGACCAAAGACCACCCAATTTTGTCTCCCCTCTGCCCAGAGGCCACCCAATTTTGTCTCCCCTCTCCGAGGGGGGGGGTTGCAAACCCGCTGCTGCCCACCACTGCTTTAATGTGTGAGTTTGTTCTGTTAGCCACCCAGAGTAGGGAAATTCCCTAGATGGGCAGGGTATAAATATAATAAATATAATAAATATAATAAATAAATAAATAAATAAATAATCCTATTAATGAGGTTTTACTTGAAAAGAGTAGGTCACAGCTCTTTAGTACCAGTTTTATATCTTGCCCAGTGTGTGTGTGTGTGTGTGGGGGGGGCCTTTGGTAAATAGCAACACCTGTTTTTCCTCATTTTAACACTCATATAATTAACAGGAGGGGAACACAAAAAGAGCCTCCTCAAAGATTGTGGTATTTTTGAACCATAAACAGGTGTACCTTGGGCAATGGCAACCTTGTGCTGGCTAATCTTGCTCACACTAGGTCAGGAAGAAGGGACTATGGAATGGATTCACCAAAATGTTGGCTTTATTTTGGCAATTTCACATCTGGCCTAGACATGGAAGAGGAAAAATTAACAGGAAGTGAAGACACAATTCAGACAACAGATCATCAGTGCAAATTGTATTTTCAGGATGTATTTGTAATAATACCAGTTGGGTATGACTTAATCTGGATCTAACCCAATGATTAAAAAAACACAGTGTGACTAAGTCACAACAGCCAGTTACTTCCAGATTAGAAAAAAAATCTTATATCTCATGAGCAAAAGTCTAAAAACTATACACTTTGCTTGCTGCTGACCATGAGACTGATTCATATTCAAGTTAGCTGTGCTGTCTTCTACAGAGATTTTTCTGGTTTGGTTTTTGAATGAATTTAATGAATTTATAAACCACACTGTGTTGGAGATTGTAGAGTGGTGTTGTATGCTGTCAAATTGGAATCGACTTATAGTGGCCCTAATAAAGCTTTCAAGCAGTGTACAGCACCGCTCAGATTGGATTGGGAGCTTTCTAAAGAACCAAATTTCATTTCAGGGGTCAAAAATCAAGCCACACAAGAGAAGCTTGAAGCTCAATTTGTCCCTCTGCTCTGAACAAAAACATAACTATATAGGGGTAGAGTGGGGAACAGAGTGCCCTTTCCACACTTTGATACTTTGAAATGAATACATCTGGATTACAGGTGGATTAGAGACAAGTGTAGGTTCTTCAAGAGCACCAGCTTCTGCAGGTGGGTCATAGATGTGAGCCATCAGTAGCTTTATTTTCAGGGGATCTGGACAGAGACATGAAAGGAGTGGAAAGCATTGAGAGTATACTTGGGCGCTCCTTGCAAGAGCAAAGAAATAAAGAAAATCTTGAGAAGAGTGTAGAACAGGCAAAAGTGCTCAGCTGATGTGGGTTGATCTGAACTATTGGCATCATCACCAGCTATCATTTTAGAGGATCCATGGGTGATTGAAATTTCCATATTGAGGATACCACATGTAGATTATTTTGGGCTCTAATTTCAATAAACTCCCATCTTTGTCCCAGCTCCTGCCAACCACCTTCTGCCAATCTGGCCAGGTTATCCTGCTATGGTAATAGAGTAGACTAGCAACTCAATGCCAAGCATCAGGTGGTGGTTAACTAACCTGGCAATCCTGGGGACTAGCAGCCTTGACGAAGTCCACAGGGAAGGGTGATGGTCCTCAAATGGATCAAATCTCACTTGAATCCATCTTGATGGAGGTCAGCAGCTTCATTAGTACTGGCCTTTGGCTGAGGAGACTTTGTGTGCCAAAAGGACTGAGGGCCAGAAAGTGACTTGTGGAAGTGGATCAGCGAATTGGGGCTCATGCTGTGATGCGGAAGGCCAGTGTATTATATTCTCAGGACAGTCTTCATGGCTGATTGCCATGAGGATCACCAATATTTGGAATAGGATACAGCACAAGAAGAAGAAGAAGATATTAAACTCAAGGTGTATAAATGACATAATTCGGAAAATACAGAATTCTCAACGCCTAATACAACAACCATACTCCATCTTAGTTCTTTTTATATTAAAGAAGGATAGGTTTTTGGTGCAATTTTTGTAATGGTAATACTTTTGCAGTTACATAGAGATGTGGGAGAATGAGTTGCCTCCAGTTAATTGCTAAGGCTGTGGTGGGTTTTTAACCAAATTAGTGGGATATATGCAGTTTTTCCGCTAGGACTTCAGAGACATTGCTTGTATACTGAAGAAATGAAGCTGAGTTTGCATATCAAGCTAAATGAGATTGATGGTCTGTATACCCTGCAGAGAAAAAAATAGCAACCTGTTTCAAATGTTTAATGTTGGAAACATTTCATGGTTGCAAAACTATGTCATTTATTTTACTTATACATTACTCCACAAACATCAACTTTGAGAACTTAGTAAGAGGATTTAGATGCGATGATCATTAAAAATCCAGGCTAGAGAATTTATCGTTGACATGATTAGCTCTGAGGTTATTTATTTATATGATTTTCCCTATAAGTAGCTGACAACACAATTTTAAAACCAAGTACAGTACAGATAATAACACTATACATGATATTATTAAAACACAAAATGATTACATGATAATATTAAAGCACAAAATAATTCAAGATTCAACAATCAATACAACAATCAAAGTGAAAATAAAGGAAAAACCATGTAATTTTAACAATAATGCTAGTTACTAGTGAACCTTCCTCTTCTCTTTATGCATTTAGTCTTGGAACCATAGAACAAAACACTCAGCTTATCAATGAGAAAGTAAGATCTTGGGATTTAATGCTTTCACATCTGTCTAGAACAGAGTTCTCTAGAGTCTAGATGTTTTAGAATACAATTCCTGTTATAGCTATGCTGCCTAGAGATGATGGCAATTATAGTTCAGCAAAATGGAAGGTACCAGTTTTGGGGGAATATGATTTAGATACATTAGTATCTATCCTAAGAGGCTTTTCCAATGAACCTAAATAAGCCAAACCACTGCTTAATTTAATTGTGTTGCAATTGGCAGTAACGATCTAATTTTTTTCTACTATTCCTGACTATCTCAGAAGTTACAGAAATGTACCGTCTAGGCGTCATTTTAATTTTATTTACCTACTTATTTACTTATATACTGCACTTCAGTGTAAAAGTTCCCAGGTAGTGTGTAATTTAAAGTAGTAAAACCAAATTCAATAAAGCTCAATGAAAGCACAATGCAACTTTTGGAAGCAAATAGTATCTTTAACAATCAGTAAAGTCTATAAAAGTTAACAGAAAGCATAAAAAAACTACTAATGGTTCTTTCAGACAAGTGCTCTTAAAAGAACCAATGAAAGGCACTGTGTAACTATTTTGTCTTTTACTTCTTACAGTGATACAGCTAAGCAATTTTATAACCTGGAGCTGCCAGGGGATTTCACAATCTGCCTCTTTTAAGACAGCCTCATACATTAAATCAGTCAATAGTTAAGCACACAAGGAAAACTTCCCTTAATTCTCTACCTACAATACCTTGATGATCTTTCAATCCATCTACAGTACTTTCTTGATATCTTAAATCAAGGGTTTGCAACCTTTTTCAGCCGTCGGCATGACCATGCCACCTCAGACAGCTGAGTGGGCCGGACTGGTTGTTCCCCCCTCTGTAAATGCTGTAAAACAGGTCTGCAGCTGTCATAAAAGCATTTATGATGGCTGCAGACTCATTTACGGCTGTTGTGAATGCCATAAACAAGTCAGCGGCTGATTCTGCTGCCGGCAGTGGTGGCAGCTGTGGCTGGTGCGAGGTCGGGGGCCAGATTATTTGGCACCATATGCTGTAGGTTGAGAACCCTTGGCTTAAAGCCAAGGATGAACAAACAAACAAACAAACCCTGTTTCTTTAACCCAGAGATGCATACTAAGCACATGCTTCTTGACTACAGGAGTAAATGACTATACAGTACTTGTGTGGGAACAAGTCTCGTAGGAGTTTGTTTATAATGCCGAATTTGTGATGTTATTTTTATACTATGTAAGCCGCCTAGAGTCAGGTTTGCCTGAGCAAGGCGGGGTATAAATTTGAAAAAATAAAATAAAAATAAATAAAAATTTCGTTGTTGAAAATGATAGTTAAACAAAAGAAATGAGAAGAATCCTGCAATGACCAGCATTATTCCAATAAGTCTTGGCATCCAAAATGACTAATGGGAGAGGTGGAAAACAGGCCAGCCAAGATCCAAATTTTTGAAATGTTAGCCATGTTACACTGTGCAAGCATATCAAAGAGCAAACAAATGTTTATTTTCTGATATGATGCTTGATCCCACATGCTAGCAAGGTCGTGCTCAAGATAATACAGGACAGGTTTCAGCAGCACATGGAGAGAGAACTACCAAAAGTACAGGCTGGGTTCAGAAGAAACAGGAACTAAAGACCAAATAATGGAGAAAACAAAGGAATATCAGA
This sequence comes from Furcifer pardalis, assembly GCA_030440675.1. NCBI lineage: Eukaryota > Metazoa > Chordata > Lepidosauria > Squamata > Chamaeleonidae > Furcifer > Furcifer pardalis. Next base: position 87,555,047 of record CP126897.1, on the reverse strand, counting down.
AACAAGTCTACCGGTATTTCCGTTTCATTGACTACACCAAGGCATTTGACTGTGTGGACCACAATAAAAGGTAGCAAGTAATTAAAGAGATGGGAATAACAGAACACCTTATATGTCTCATGACAAATCTATACATGAGTCAAGAAACAACAATTAGGGCAGGATATGGAATGACTGAGTGGTTTGGAATAGGAAAAGGAGTAAGACAAGGCTGCATTTTGTCACCCTGCCTATTTAACTTATACACAGAGCACATAATGAGCAATGCAGTGCTGGATGTATAAAAAGTTGGAATTAAAACAGCTGGGAGAAATATCAACAATTTTAGATATGCAGATGACACTACTCTAATGGCAGAAAATGAAGAAGACCTAAAGAAGTTCTTGCTTAGGTTGAAGGAGGAGAATGTAAAAGCTGGCTTGAGACTTAATATCAAGAAAACCAAGATAATGGCAACAGGCCCTATCACTCCCTGGAAAATAGATGGGAAAGAAGTAGAAGCAGTGACACTTTACTTTCTTAGGATAAAAAATCACTGTAGATGGAGATTGCAGCCATGAAATAAAAAGACAACTAATTCTTGGGAGGCAAGTTATGAGAAATCTGGAGAACATAGACAAAAGTAGAGCCATCGCCTTGCAAACAAAAATTCACATAGTCAAGGCCATTACTGATTGTGAGAGTTGGACAATAAGGAAAGTTGAGCGCAGACGAATATATGCCTTTGAAATGTGGTGTTGGAGGAGAGTTTTGAGAGTCCCCTGGACAGCGAGGAGAACAAATAGGTCAGTCTTAGAAGAAATCAACCCTGACTGCTCCTTAGAAGGTCAAATAGTAAAGATGAAGCTAAAGTATTTTGGACATCAAATGAGAAGAGAGGATTCACTTGAGAAAGCCTTGATGTTGGGAAAGGTGGAGGGCAAAAGAAGAAGGGGGTGGTCAAAAATGAGATGGCTAGAAGGTATTGTAGATGCAGTGGGCACAGATCTGGGTGGGTTGAAGAGGATGGTGGAGGACAGAGGTGCCTGGCAGGCAATGGTCCACGGGGCCACAAAGGGTTGGAGTCGACTGTGCAACTGAACAACAACAAAACGATGCTTCAGAGTCCCCTCGACTGCAAGGAGATCAAATCAGTCAATCCTAAAGGAAATCAATCCTGACTGCTCCTTGGAAGGGCAAATGCTGAAACTCAAGTACTTTGGCCACCAAATGAGAAGAGAGGACTCGCTGGAGAAGACCCTGGGAAAGGTTGAAGACAAAGGGAGAAGGGGGTGGCAGAGGATGAGATGGCTAGATGGCATTATTGATGCAGTGGGCGTAGATTTGGGCTGGCTATGGAGGATGGCAGATGACATAGGAGCCTGGCATGCTGTAGTCTATAGGGTCACAAAGAGTTGGACTCAACTGTGCAACTGAACAGTAACAAAATGACGCTGGTATGTTTTCCACAACTGAAGCTTGCTTGAAGATAAGTTTATTTCCATCCTGAAAATTCATGAAAACCAGTCTCAAAACCCAGGCATAGATACACTATCATCTCTGAAGGTAATGGGAGAAAGGGGACAGGGTTACACATAAGGGGTACAAATGTTGTTTGGACTCATCACAGCCTCCTGGTAAATTCTGTGTTTGAGTAGGGTGAATGCATGTGTATGGAAGAACTCTTAAAACTGGGAATCCAAATAAATAAATATCTTCACCCAGGGGGAAAACACAAGTTTGGTACAGTGTGAATGTCTAGTATGCAGGGATGTCCTGGCTGAGAAAAGATTCATCATCATTATCTTAATGTCCAATTGTGTGTGTATGTGCACATGCAGAAACTGGGAATGGGAAGAATGAGCATTTCTGATCAGAATTTCAACATTCAAGCAGGTTAATCAGATAGATAGCTATCCTTCAGCAACCCTGGTTTCAAGTCATTTAGAGTTTCTTGGGCAACAGAATGTATGTGGATGTGGAGAGTTAAGACCAGATATGGACGTGGAACCTGTACAGGGAAGAAAGGTGGCAGAAAAGGAGAGAGATTAATTTGAAATATGGTGTTGGAGGAAAGCTTTGCAAATACTGTACCCTTAATTAACCAGAAAGATATGCAAGTGAATCCTAGATCAAATCAAGCCCGAACTTTTTCTGGATGCAAGAATGACATCATGAAACAAAAGAATTGCTGGAAAAGACAATACAGATATTGTACTAGGAAAAACTTTAAGGGGGGGGGGGGAGAAGACTGAATGTGAGGTGGATGGATTTCATAAATGAAGCAAGAGCCTTGAGCTTACAAGAACCAAACAGGAGTACTGTATTGAGGACAGGACATTTTTGAGGTCCGTCAGTGAGAGTCACCACAAGTCAGTGACAATTTGACAATATGTAACAACAGTAGGCAACAGCCAGGTTTTGAAAATGGTGTTGTGGTCTAGTCTCAGCAATTGAGGTTCTGAACACTGGCTCTGAACAAACCTCCCTCACAAGGTTGGCTGTTATGATAAATGTATCTGAGTGGGACTGAGAAGATTCTTGATTTCTTTGAAGGGAAGGTGATATTTAAACCTTGGGGAGATGTTGCATAGGTCTGAGCCACCACTTGAATTAGGAGGGTTGCTTGTACGCAAATGTCAAATCAATTTAATTTTTAAAAAAATTGTCCTGTGTACCCCCCTTCTCTTCCAACTGCCTAGGCGGGGTGTATGTGTAAGTGTTTTGTTAACTGTTCGTTTTCAAACAACAACGAAGCCGATATTTCTCTAGCCATCATTTCCTTTTATTCCGCCTCCTTCACCTTACGCTTGGTGCCGAAGGGGGATAAATCGAGGCGGGCAACCCGGTTTGTGACTAGTCGGTGGAAGCGAATTCACGAGGAGTTCTTGGCGGGTGGCTTTAATGGGCTGTCTATGTGGCCACCGTGAGGAGCGAAGGCCGACGCAGGGAAGGCTGTCTGAGAAATGGCGGGAGATTCCCGCCTAGTTGAGACCGCTCTTTTTTGGGGGGGGGGGGAGAAGGGGAACTGAAGCCAATGGAAGCCCCTTCTCCCTCCCTCCTCAAAAACAAAGCCCTCCAAAAGAAGGAAGTCTGAGGTGGAGCGGCGGAGGCGACTCTACTCCCCTGGCCACCTTGAGGTGTTTTGAGGAGTTCAGGCATTTACAAAAAAAAAGATGTATGCTAAACCAATCACTTTGTAAAGATAAAGGTCTCCCGTGCGCGAAAGTCAGTCGTATTCGACTCTAGGGTTCAGTGCTCATCTCTATAGGCAAAGAACCAGCGCTGTCTGTGTCTGCAGACGTTTCCGTGGACATCTAGCAGTCGTGACTAGACTCTGGAGTGCACGGAATGCTGTTTACCTTCCCACCGAAGTGGTCCCTATTTTTCTACTTGCCATTTCTTGATTTCGAACTGCAAGGTTGGCAGGAGCTGGGACAGAGACGGGAGCTCACTCCGTCATGCAGTACCCGGGAATCGAACTCCAACCTTCCAGTCAAAGAGTTCAGCATCTTAACCACTTGAGCCCCCGCAGTACCTGACCTCTTTACCTGATGTGTATAAATAGATGCCATGAAGTCACTCCCTTGTCTGCTGATGTGGACTTGTTCCACGAAAGCTCACATTGAAATATAAGAGTTAGTCTTTAAACTGCTACAGCGTTTTTGTTTTGTTTATTCTCTGATATGGCCGAATCGCAGACTAACACGGCTACTATTTAAAAAAAACTTTTTTAAAAAAGAGTCTTCTTCTTTACTCCCGCCCCCTGGTTTCCCGCTGCCGCCTGAGCCAAAGCATGCCGCCTAGGCATTTGCGCCTCCGGGCTCCATGAAGTGGGGCGCGGGGGGGAGGCAGGGCCAGGAAAGCTGGGCCGGTTTCTGGCGATGGCGAGCCACATTTGTCTCTTTCCAAATCCTTGTTGGATCGCCATTGGCGAGGGGAAAGGCAGAGAGGGTGGTTTTGGCCAGGCTGGGGATGCCGTGCTATTTGGGCGTCCCCCGCCCCCCAGCCTCCTCCTGCCTACGCGGGCTAAGGTGGGGGTGAAGGAGAGCCACGGCCTGACTGACACCGGCGACGGCGTTGGGGAGACTTAGGTGATGCCTGCGTTGGTTAAGACGCTGAACTTGACGACTCTATGGTCGGCAGGTCAAGACCCAACTGCTACACGATGGAGTGAGTTCCCGCTTCTGTCCCGGCTCCTGCCAACCTTGCGGGTCGAAAGCAAGACGTTGCAAGTAGATAAATAGGGAGCCCTTCGGCGGGGAAGGTAACAGCGTTCCACCATGTGCTCCGGTGTCCAGCCACGCCTGCCACATGACTACAGGAACATCTGCAGGCGCAGACAGCGCTGGCTCTTGGGCTGTGGTGTCAACGGATACAACTGGCTTTCGAAGAAGGGCAACCTTTACCTTTACGGCCAGAGACTCTTCTCAGCGCTGGCGGGCAGGCTCCAGCTGCGCACCAAGGGACAGTTGTGAAGGGACAAAGTGCCCTGGGGGCGCAGTGGTTAAACGGCTGAACTGCAGCCAAAACGTTGTGAGTTCGATCCTGACGGGTAGAACTTAGCCTTCCATCCTTCCGAGGGTCCGTAATATGAGCATGTGTTGCCCCCTTCCTAAAAAACAACAACACACACGCTAATTAACTTGTGAACCGGCCAGAGAGTGCACTAAGCGCTATGGGGTACTATATTAGTGCAATTGCCATTATGAGGAGCCGCCTCTTCCGAGCCCTTCGCCTTTGGGTCTTTGTCCCTTCTCAGGATCTGCTCTGAGGGGAAAAGGGAACGAAGGTGGCGCGTAAAAGGGGGGGGGGGCAAGGCTGTGAATTGTCTGTGAGTGTGAGTGAGTGAGGAAGGCTGTGAAGTGTGGGAGTGTGAGTGGGGGAGGCTGTGAAGTGTGTGTGTGAGTGAGTAAGTGAGGCTGTGAAGAGTGTGTGTGAGTGGGGGAGGGAGTGAAGTGTGTGTGAGTGTGAGGGAGGCAGGCAGGCTGTGAAAAGTGTGTGAGTTTGAGTGGAGGCTGTGAAGTGTGTGTGTGTGTGTGAGAGAGAGAGAGAACTCGGCTGCAGTACCTCTCCCCCCCCCCCCCTTTGCCAAGTTGCGCGCTCGCTCTCTGGCTCTCTGGCTTTCTGGCGGCGCTCCCCAGCATTGGCGGTTCGCAGCATGTGGAGTGGCTCCCCGGCTCCTCAATGCGCTCGGGCTGCTGCTGCTGCCGCCGTTCCCTCCGCCGCCCCTCCGCCCTGCTGTTGGCAGTAGCAGCAGCAGCCAGAAACCGGGCGCCGCTGGATGAGCGAGAGCGAGAGGCAGGGGGTGGGTGGGGTAAAAGGGGACCCGCGTGGCAGGATCCTTCCAGGCGTTTGCTTCCACGGGGCGGAGAAGAGGAGGCAGCGCTTCTGGGCGGCTCTGCTTCTGGTCTTTGCTCCTGCTGCCGCTGCTCCTGCGTGTGGCTGGAGTGGAGAAGACGACCCGCCACCGCTTCCTCTCCCGACGTGCCCACCTGCCCAGCCCTGGGCTCGGGAGCCGCCGCGCTCGACTTGCGCGCCCACACGCTGCCCGGTTCTCAAACCAGCCCGGACCCGCATGGCGTGCTACTTGGTGATCAGCTCCAGGCATCTCAGCAACGGCCACTACCGTGGCATTAAAGGGATCTTCAGGGGACCGCTTTGCAAGAACGGCTCTTCCTCCCCGGTAAATGACACCTACCTGCCTACTCAGTCGGTCCCCAGAGGTCAGGCGACACAGACCCGTAGATACGGGATCCGTGTGCGCGCCTGGCCATTAGATTCTGCAGGCGTCTCTGCCTCCGAGGGGAATGCAGAGGGAGTGGGGTGCAGACGGCCGGCTTCGTCTCTTGACTTTTCTTTGTTTTTTCACCTGATGGTTGCCCTCTCTTTTTGGTTCATTCGTGTGTGTGCGCGTGTATGTTTAAAATTTCTTGGGTGTTTTCCAAAGTTTCCACCTTCCCCTTCTCCCTCCACTGATGTTAGCTAAATGTTTAGAGGAGGAAGAGACTCTTGATAGAAAGAACTGGGTGAGCTACCTTGATGGTTAGGCTTAGGCTGCTGTTTGGTGAGGGTGTTTGCGTTTGGCAAGGTGATGGTGATCTAGGACAGGATGTTTTTATGGCATGTGGAAAAGTTTAAGAGTGACTTGGATCTGTAGCCATGGCAAGTTGGTGGGAAGAGTTTTGAAACATATTGAAATGAGTGAGTATCAGCAAGTCGAGTGGCCGGTGGAAGGCTTTAGAATGACCACCAAAAGGACAAGAGTGAGATTGATAGGAAAATGACACGATCAAAGTTGTACATAAAGGTGAAGCAGCCAAAGGGAGAGGGCAATTAAGCAGCAGGTAAAGGCAGAGAAAGTGAAAGAAAATGCTTAAATGAAGTGTGTGGAGTAAAAGAGTTAACACCAGGAAACAAGAGGGAAGCCTTTGATTCCTTTCGAACCAGTATTTGATTTTAATCACACCAGACTATATGGAAAAACTGTTAAATGCTTTGCAGCAAAGGACCACTTTGAGATGTTTGCCTCATTTTACCTGGTTTCCTAACTGTTTTCCTTCCTTTTTTTTCTCTCTGATGCATTTTCCAAGTTATTTCATTCCCCCTCCCCCCAAAAAAAGTTCTGATATAATGGTGTGAAAGGTGCACTCCAAGTTAAAACTGGGTCTTTGAAACCATGAGTACAATTCCTTGTGTGTCAAGGTGATGTAAGTGCAATGGGAGTTACAGTACTTACAAGTAAGTGTTACACAATATCTATAACAGAATAACTGCATTTGTCAATTAAAGGTACCTGATGTATGACAGCAGTCAGCAGTGTGAGACTGTTTAAAACATAGAGCTAGAAAGTTCAAGTAGAATAAGGTGAAGCCCCTGAAAAGACTCCTCCATCCCAATGAAGACTGAAGTATTATTTGTTATGAAATAATGAAATACATGACCATGTTTAATGTGGGAAGTTAAAGTTTTACAGTAGTGATATAATAGGCAAATGAAACTGCAAGGACAATTCTTGTACAATGAAAGAAACAATGTGGTCTTCTTAAGTTGGAACATTTTGGAGTTGTAGGAGAAATGGCTCATGGTCTGAGCAAATGAGTGCCATTTCTGATTCAAGTGTCCTCCTGTGTTGAGAATTTAGGTTCAAGGTGAATAAACCTCAGTAAGTGGCAAAGTCTGGTTATGCACATCTGTAAAGACAGAGTAGGAAGAGAAGAATGGAGAGAAGGTGGAATAGCACAATGGAGGCTACAATGAGTTTATGAAATAATAAGGAATGCTGTGAAAAAAGCAGTATGAGTTCTAAAAAAAGGTTTGAGGAGAAACTGTTGGGAGATCTTAGTGGGATACAAAGGAAATGAATGACAAAGAAATGCCTTCTTCTTCATTTGTGTCCCAATCAAACCCTGGACTGCCAAAATGAAGCCAATTTTTTGGCTTTGTCATTGGCCAATCCTAAGTCCTCATTGGTGCATGTTTCTGGCAGTAATCGGCAGACCAGTAAGGGAGTCAGATTCTGTATCTCTCCACAGACACACACCATGTTGTTGTCCACCAGAAGCCCCCACTTGAGCATGCTGGTCTTGCATTTAGGGACTGCAACCTTCAGCCTATTCAGAGTTCTCCTAGTGATGTAGGAGCTTGCCCAATGAGCTGCTTCCTCTGTCTTCTAATTTGGTTTTGGTCTTGCGTGCCCTCAAGAATGTTTGTTCTTGTCATAAAGATCTTCCTGGAACTGAGCTGGGGGACTTGAGGCACATATCCATTCAGAGGATGTCGAGGGTCATTCTCTTGCTTAGTTATCTTAGTGTCCACTGCTACTGCTCTCCTTATCTTAGGTGGAGCGATACCAACAAGACTTTCTGGAACAGAGAAATTACAAGACTAGGATCCAGAGAGAGACAGCAGAAATAAAATACATCCATCGTTTGGACACCCATCACAGATGTTTGAATATTAGCCAGGGGTTTCTGGGACATTATCAAATTTGACACACAGACTGTTATATGCTGTTATATATATTATATTTTGTTATATTTTACTCCTTCTCAAACTTTCCCGTAAAATTCTTTTTCACATTATGTCTCAGTGTACTTACACAGTAACACAAAGGTTAAACTCATTAGCAAATGTTCAATTAGCAAATGTTGCTGGGAGTTAGAATTTGCTGGGAGTAAGAAGTTTTGTATCCCAAAAAAGAAAAGGGAACATTTATAGCTAACCTGAGTAAGAACCAGAGGTCATCTGCTACTGTCATCTGCAGGAAGCTGTATTGATGTGTATACTTATCTGTCATGTTGATTAATCACTCTATGCATCTGTATCTGTTGTATATAAATTCATGCCTTGACGTCTCACTCCTATGTCTGATGAAGTGGACTTGATCCACGAAAGTTCACATTAAAAATATAATAGTCTTTAAAGCGCTGCAACATTATCGTTTTTTGCTTTTGTTTTCTGATATACCAACAAGACGATATATTTTCTCAACTGGTATAGGTTTGAGACATCTTGTCACTATATGCATGGCTTCATTAACAGCGATATCAACTTGTTGTGTGTGTGCCATGGGAATGTAATACAATAAATATAGAAGACTGTGATAATCCAAATGAAGTTGGGATAATTTTTTGAATGAGATCACTCTGGTGCATGCTCTATATGCATTTATTCAACTGTTGCTTCAATACTTATTGCAAAACCATGACCTCTGCCCAGTGGTGGGTTGCCAGACTTATCACTACCACTCCATGATGTCATCACAGTGTGGGCGGAGCCAATGTCATGACATCATGACATCGTGGGCGGAGCAGACGTCATGATGTTGTGGGCAGAGCCAAATAAAATAAAATAAAATAAATAAAAATAAACACACACATACACCTCAACATAGAGCACCTAAATGCAGCAGACACCTTTCCATCAGCTTAAAACTTCATATAGTTTCTGTGAAACTCATGAAGAAATTAGTTAGAACACTAGTTCAGTTTTTTGTTGTTGTTGTTCAGTCGCGGTCCATTCCAATCCTTTGCGACCCTATGGACCACTGTCTGCCAGGCACTTCTGTCCTCCACCATCCTCCTCAACTCACTCAGCTCTATGCCCATTGTGTCTACAATACCATCTAGCCATCTCACTTTTGGCCTCCCCCTTCTTCTTCTGCCCTTGACCTTTCCAAGCATCAAGGCTTTCTCAAATGAATCTTCTCTTCTCATTTGATGTCCAAAGTACTTTAGCTTCATCTTTACTATTTGACCTTCTAAGGAGCAGTCAGGGTTGATTTCTTCTAAGATTGACCTATTTGTTCTCCTCACTGTCCAGGGGACTCTCAAAACTCTCCTCTAACACCACATCTCAAAGGGATCTAGTCTTCTGCGCTCAGCTTTCCTTTGGTCCAGCTCTCACAATCATATATTGCCACCGGGAATACCATTGCTTTGACTATATGAATTTTTGTTTGCATTTTGACTATATGAATTTTTGTTTGCAATTTGATGTCTCTACTTTTCACGATGTTCCCCAGGTTTCTCACTGCTTGCCTCCCAAGAATCGAGATATGTATACGCAAATAAAATACAGTTGTACGTCGCTTAAAGAGCATAATGTGTTCCACGGGATTGCTCTTTAAGCAAGTTTGCTCTTTAAGTGAAACACCGTCGTAAGTGACCAATTGTGACTTCTGGTGAGGGTGGGATTGTGAACCCTGATTTATTTGTTAAGCGACTTTTTGGTTGGTTTTATTTGTTAAGCAAAGCGAACATTCAAAGAAAATTCTGCTCTTTAAGTGAGTTACTCTTTAAGTGAGGCGCTCTTTACGTGAGGTTTGACTATACAATATATATCTCAGAATACGACAGAATACTAAATTAAAAAGTAATTTACAGAGGTAAGTGGGTCTTTGTTATATATTTATTTGGAACCATAGTCAAAATCAGATGAGAATGCAGACCACACTTAAAATCAAAATATCATGAAAATGACATCATTATATATTATACTTTTCAGGGAAAAGGTTTTACATGTCCCTATTTCAAAAGCTTACAATCTTAAAATAGAAGAAATGACAGATTAATGGGAAGAAGAAAAGGGGGAAAGAGTGAAATAGTGAAATTGTTTAGCTAGAAAACTCTGAAAAGAATAATTGTAAATCAGAATTGACTTGATGGTGCACAATTAATACTTGAATTGTACATCTGTAATTCTGACAGTGAATACAACTTAAAAGATTTATTTTCTAAGATAAAACTGACATTTTAAGCAGAGAAAAAACTTCTTCAGGATTATAATTAATAATTATGTGTCATCAAGTAAATTCTACCATAATTTATGGCAGCCTTTTCCAACATTTTTTAGATAAAGAGTACTCAGAAATGGTTTACCATTACCTTCTTCTGTGGGTGACCTGGAGGTGTGCATTTTGCCTTTAGCTACACAAAATGTGGTAGCTTAGTGGTTATGATGCTGAACTTGACAACTGGAAGGTCGGCTGTGGGACAGAATGTCCCAGCTCCTGCCAACCTAACAGTTCAAAAGCAAGAAATTGCAAGTACAGTAGATAAATAGGTACCACTTCAGTGGGAAGGTAAACAGTATTCCGTGCTGTTTACCTTCCTACCACATGTCCATCGAAATGTCTGCAGACACAGACAATAATGGCTCTTTGGCTATAAACAGAAATGAGTACTGAACCCTAGAATTGGATACGGCTGGCTTTCAAGGGTGGGAGACCTTTATCTTACTTTTACACAGGATGGCTTCTCTCCTAGGAGGCACAGTGTGGAAACTAATTCCCAAACTCTAACTCTACAACCACATATCTAACTCACTGAGTTATTCTACTATTCCAAGACAGTTATATGATGGATATTCCATCATATGTGTATTTCAACACATATGCAGGGTATCAGTTTAGGAGAGTCTACTCTAGGCAGTTGGTGCTAAGAGGAATTTCTCTCAAAATACTTAGCTTTAGAAAAGGGGAGTATCATATGATAGTGCAAATTAACCAGTGATGGGATGTTACAGGTTCGCACCAGTTTGCCAGAACCGGTAGTAACTTTTCCCGGTGTCCCAGAGAACCAGTAACGGCTTTTGGAGGGAACCACCTCAGGGGCTTACCTTTTCACTAGTTCCCCCACTGTGCATGCACGACAAGTGCATGCGCAGCCTCCTTGCTGTCTTCCCAAGCGGGGAGGAGGAAGAGAAGCTGCTAGCCTAAAGCTCCTATAGCCTGCTCCCTAGGGTGAGTACCTTTGGGTGTGGGTGTGTATTTTAATGTGTATTTATTTTTAATGTGTATTTTTATGTGTTTTATGTGTATTTAATTTGTATTTTTATGTGTTTTTATGTCTATTTAACGTGTATTTATTTTAATGTGTATTATATGTGTTTTACGTGTATTTTTATGTCTATGTAATTTGTATTTTTAAGTGTACATGATGAACTTTGGCCCCGCCCACCAGGTCACATGGTCCCAACCATGACATTGGCTCTGTCCACAACATTGGTTCCACCCACATCATTGGCTCTACCCACAAATTAGGCTCCGCCCACGTTGTGGTAGTAATTTTTTTGACATCCCACCACTGAAATTAACTATCTTTTTTGCTTTTTAAGCAAACTAATGTCCCATATCCTTGGGTTGTATTGTAAAAAATAATAACCATTATATTGAAGGCCAGTGTGGTAGAGTGGATAGAATCCAACAGGGACTCAAGACCAGAGGAGAAATGTCCACTCAGCAAAAGAAACTCATTTCTGGGTAGCAGTGGTAAAACTATTCTAGAATTATCTCACATACTTTGAAAATCCTGTTATGGTAGTCTTAAATTCAGTGTGATTTGACAGCATATAACAACACAAATATGCATATTAAATGTATAGCAGTTGTTAAAGAAATTGCAATTTGGTCCTTGGGTCGTTCAAAGAACAAGACATTTATATGCTGCAGTTGCAAGCCTGTATATTTACCTGTGATTTAGCATATCTCATTGAATTTAGTGGGATCACCTCCTAAAGCAAAAGGCATAGAATTGCTGTATTAGTACAGATTGCCTCTTTGCAATAATAATTCGTACAAGGATGTCTGCTTCCAGTTTTCAAAGATATGTATTGATATGTATCTGTAATGTCCAGGAATCTTATAACTCATAAAGATCTTTTTGTGATATCAGCCAGAATAACTTCTAAGGAAATCTCTCTATCATTTTGAAAAAGTGAAAGCTGATTTTAAAGATATTTGAAGGATAGTAAAAAAAAAGCCTGTGGTAGTAACTTATACTAAAGTCAAGAAATTTAAAATGTCAGACATTCTGAATATATGCCTGCAACCATATTGCATATGTGTTAATATTCTGCCCTTGCATCCCACAGAAAATATGAATGACCATGCCGTTGTTTACATTACAGTGTACCCAATTTATACATATGATACTTTTGAATAGACTGACAAAGTAGATGTCTTTGATATACCTCTGAATTCTTCTTTCCTTCCTGCTTGCCTGTCATTCTTCTAGATAACTCAGCGAGTTAATTATCTGGCTGCAAAGCTAGAAGCTGGGAGTTCAGTTCCTCACTGTGCATCCCAGAAGATCCAGACTGTGTGGCCTTGGGCAACTTCCCTAGTTCCAGGCTGCACCCAGAAGAGGGGAATGATAAGCCACTTCTGAGTACCCTCTAGCTAGAAAATTGTGGAAAAGGTCACCATAAGTCAAGATTGACTTGATGCCACATTATTATTTATTATTGTTCTTATACTAACAGTCCAAATTCATTTGGAGAAATCTTGCTATATCTTGGGTGGGTGAAATCAGCAATTTATGTTTTGATAGAGAAGGGACAAATATATACTGTGGTACCTCACTTAAAGACAGTGGTGGGTTGTCAAAATTCCCACTACCCCACCATGACGTCATTGGCGTGGCTGATGTCATGATGTCATGGGCGGAGCAAAAAATAAAAAAAATGTATGCGCATGCGTCAAACCTCCGTTTGACTCATGCACAGTTCTATTTTTAGTGTGCATGTGTCAAACCTATTTGACGCATGTGCACTAAAAAAAATAGAACTGTGCATGCGTCAAATGGAAGTTTGATGCATGCACAATGGCTACCCGGAAATACATTTTTGGAGGGGGCCGAAGAGGCAACCAAACCGGTCGCCCGGGGTTTTAAACCCCCCCCCAGCGACCCCTCCTGATGGGGTGCTACCGGTTTGGGCAAACCGGTCCGAACCGGTAACATCCCATCACTGCTTAAAGAGCATAATGCGTTCCATGGGTTTGCTCTTTAAGTGAGTTTGCTCTTTAAGCGAAACACCATTGTAAGTGACTAGTTGTGACTTCGGGGGGGGGGGGGATGCGAATCCCGATTTGGCTGTTAAGCAAGTTTTTGATTGGTTTTAGTTGTTAAGTGAGGCGGCCATTCAGAGAAAATTCTGCTCTTTAAGCGAGTTAGTCTCTAAGTGAGGCGCTCTTTATGCGAGGTTTTACTGTACAGTATTTTGAAATATCACATACAATGGTCCTTGGATTTTGATAGAACTTTACATGGTCCATTTTCATAGTTCCATCATTGGCATTGCTACCCTTACATACTCAGAATTAAGTCCCATTTTTTAAAATGTGGGTTAACACTATGTAAGTATTATTAGGATGTAAGCATGACAGCCTAAAGATTCTTACAATTATACAGCAGAGGTTGCCTCATGCTTAGCTTTGCATAGTTTTTAATGTATAATGTGCACCTTTCTATATTTAAAGTGTTCTGCATTAACAGACCATGAAATGTCAGAAGGCTTATAGCTATGCTTTCAAATACAAGAACAGTAGTGAATATTTTAAACACCTTTATGAAATTTCATGGGTATGTGAACAAAGATTTACCCAACTGGATATTTGTGTGTCACTATGTTTCCATGTCAAAGTCTATCTACTGTACTGGAATAATAATGGCCTAAATCCTGAGTGGATTTGTGAATCGCACTGCAGTTTATAAAAAGAGAAAGAGCTGTGGGTACTTTACATACTGACAGTTTTTAGGACAATGACCAGTACTTACACAAATATACTTTTGTTCTTAGGATTTGCCATGAGAGAATAAATCCTGTTCCTTGTGATTCCCAACACAGAATGATTGGGTAGATGACTAAAACATCTTAAAATACTAAGTAAATAAATATTGACTGGTACCAAAGTTACATTAATGTTTCTGCCTGGCGATGCTTCCTAGAGGAATGTTTCAAAGACAAGATAACACCAGTGAGAAATCTTCTCCACAGGCCCACCTCCTTAATTCAGAAGAACAGGAGCACTTGAAGTAGAGTTTTAGATTAGGATTTTGAATATTGGGTTCACCTATCTGAATGAAGATGTTCATAGAGAAATAAAACATATGGGGTAGTGGACTTGTGACAGCAGGCTTGGCCTTATCAATGGTGGAAATGCTATTTGCTTAGTGTAGTAAATTGCAGTAGACTAGGGCCATTGAATCAATGTGGATTTAGTAAATCAACCCCTTTGTAAATTCCAATGATTCAAATAGTTCTATGCTAAATGTAACTTAATATACGAAAGTGTCTTGCTGTTAGAGTAGACTGGTTAGCCTTAGTGGAACTTATAAAAGAGTTGAATCACTAAATCTCCACTGATGGGCATACTATAGTGTGATTTACTAGCTAAGTAACAGGATTTTGGCTACTGTTGATTACAGGTCAATGTGGAAAGGGCTTATGTGTATGGTGGAGCACCACTGTAGTGTTACCACTAATTTTTAGCATTGTTTGTTTGTGAATGAATTAAGGATAATTTGTGTGCACATGACTAGGTCATAGAACCCCCAACTTGTCTCCATAAAGAAGCACTTGCAAGGTGGCATTTAAAGTAAAGTAAAAACACAGCCATACTTATTCTGAAAAGCCAGCAAAACAAGCTCCATTTGAAATATCTATGACATTATGTCAACAAATTCCTAAAAGGAGACATTGTCATAGAGAAGCTTGAAATTGGCATACTGTACATACAATACAGATCTCAAGTTCAGTTGTACAATATCCTGAAGCCAGAAGGTAACAAATCATGTCGTCGTCGTCCCCCCCCCCCCCCCGGGAATTAGAGATTTCAGGAACATTTCACACTTTTTCACCTGAAAAGATTTACTAAGACTGTGTCAGAATAAGAGCTAGTCCAGTGATGGTGAACCTTTTAGAGACAGGGTGCCCAAACTGCAACCCAAAATCCACTTATTTATCGCAAAGTGCCAAGATAGCAACAGGGGAGGAAGGAAATGCTCCCATTGGGCTCCTGTGCAGAGGGACAGGGCGAGCTCTGTGTTGGGGGGAAGGGAGGAAGTGATCCCATTGAGCTGTTGGGCAGAGGGGTGAGGCAAACTCTGTT
This sequence comes from Furcifer pardalis, assembly GCA_030440675.1. Lineage (NCBI taxonomy): Eukaryota > Metazoa > Chordata > Lepidosauria > Squamata > Chamaeleonidae > Furcifer > Furcifer pardalis. The sequence goes on along the minus strand of CP126897.1, from coordinate 87,539,674 downwards.
TTTGGGTGAATTCATGGGTGCCCACAGAGAGGGCTCAGAGTGCCACCTCTGGCACACATGCCATAGGTTTGCCATCACTGAGCTAGTCTATCCTCACATAACTGCAATCCCTGTATTTATACACAAGTTTCATTTCTGATTTAGTGTATAAATAGAAGAAGGCAAGACTAAAGCAGATGTTCAACACACATCCCCTTCTAAAGGCAAGTTGGACTACTGTATCAGGAATTATTTATTAATCCAGATATACTTGAAGTACTATCAGGAAGGTATTACCTGTTTCTAACTTATTGGAAGGAGGCAAATAGGTGATGCAAAGATTCAGTAGATGCTTTATGACTTGTCTTGGAAAATAATATTAACTGGTGCCAAAATGGCATTAAAGTTTCTGCAAGGTGATTACGCTCAAAATTATGGAAGAAGAGCTGTAAGAATTTTCATCAGTAATCTTATCCAACCCTGCTGATAATAGGAAAATGATCATTATACCATCTGAGCACAGCACAGAGTTCGCCCTGCCCCTCTGCCCAACAGCCCAATGGGAGCATTTCCTCCCTCCCCCAGCACAGAGTTTGCCCCATCCCTCTGCCCAGCAGCCCAAAGGGAGCGCTTCTTTCCTTCCCCCAGCACAGAGTTCACCCCACCCCTCTGTTTGGGCATTCAGTCTCTAAAAGGTTTGCCATCGCTATACAGTACTAGGGTTTGGTGTCTGGGCCATTGATTGTCCTAGTTTTTTCTCTTTGAACACAGTCTATGGCCTTAGTTCTGTAGTGTTTTGCGTAACAAGGGCTTATTTCAAGAGTTCCTTGGCAAAAAAAAATCACAGCAATTTCAAATGAAGGTTGTTTCCTAATCACTGATCTATGCCCTCCCTGGTATACAGTTTGGGAATTGTTGTCTGAGATGAGATTTCTGGCATGCTGCTTGCTTGAACAAAATTGTCACTTATCAAGAGCAAGGACTGAGAAGCTAAATTCAAGGCTAGCATAAAATGAAAGACCTCTGGGCCAATAATCGAATGGAGACAAGGAGGAATGCTGAGTTTTAAGAAGGGAATCAAAGTCTGGAGACTCCTGAGGGAAATAGTTTGTTCAAGAGATGCATTTCAGAAGTTTCACTTTATCCTTCCAAATTTTTTATGGAATAACGGATGTTCTCTGAGAATCCAGAGGCATTGCTTTGCTAAATGAAATATGATCCATATGCAAAAATCTAGCATTTACCAGAGATTTGTATAAGTCTATGAGGAATACTTATGGCTAGGATATATCACATTGATGGATGAATTGCCTGGAGCTGCCAATGTCTCCCCCTTCCCCTTTCATTTGCAACAGAGACATAGAATACTGATATGCTAAAAGCCATCTCAATCAGTATCTTCTTAACCATGCTTGACCCATAATCTTTACAGAAGCTAAACTGGACGGGATCAGAGCCCTGCTATGGTGCTGATGACTCAGTAGATGGCTCCCTTTCTTCTCAGTTTTTTTGATCCACTGCTGCTGGGCTGCTTGAGGCTTTTCAGCTCAGACATAAAACAAAGTCATTTTAGTCACATTGATTGAAAATTACTTCATATTCCTGCAGGTAGAGAAAAAAGTAAACTGGAAATTTATATACCCATGGTGGAATGGGCATAAAGCTTCCTCAAAACTGAACAGATTTTTTATTATTATTATTATTATTATTATTATTATTATTATTATTATTATTATTATTATTATTATTATTATTATTATTGGTTGAAAGGATTTTTGTGGAAGAAACTCCGCTCAGGGAACGCCCAAATGAGGCTCCTTTCATGTCCCCAAGAGCTGGGACACAGGCGGGCACTGATTTGCCACCCACTTTTCCAAATAATTATTTAGCAAGTGTGAATACATACTGATTTATTGTATTCCATATCTCAAGTCACTAAGACGCTGACTGGGAGGCGGAAGGTCAGCAGTTCGATTCCTGAGTACTGCAGGACGGAATGAGCTCCCGTCTCTGTCTCAGTTCCTGCCACCTAGCAGTTCGAAAGCAAGAAACTGCAAGTAGATAAATAGGGACCACTTTGGTGGGAAGATAACAGCATTCCTTGCAATCCGGTGTCTAGTCATGCCTGCCACATGACCATGGAAACGTCTGCAGAACCAGACAGTGTTGGCTCTTTGGCTTTGAAACAGAGATGAGCACTGACCCCTAGAGTCAGATATGACTGGCTTTCGAGCAAGGGAAACTTTTACCTTTACTATATCAAATATACTTTTGCCTAAGTGGGAGCCACAGTGATTTCTGCACTAAATTGCCCAGTAAAGGCTCAATGGAATTTAATTGGCATTCTGCCTTACTTTTGGTGCAAGATGTTTTAATGGACTATACAAGGCTTTACCGTACCTAATGAAAAAAATGTGTTTATTAGGTTGAAGACCATATAGCTAATGCTACATCTTTTATTGGAATGTTAAATAAATATTGGTCCAACAATACATTCTTTTAACAAACAACACCAGTTTAGATAACGATGATGGTGAGAGAACCAAATCCCAAAATTGAAGCATCTGGGGCAAGAGATTTTCAATGCAAATTCTCAGTGCTGGATGGGCAGCAGTGTTCAACTCATCTTTCAGCCTGAAAGCCTAGGTTTCATATGTGACCATGAACGTTTTGGTACAGTTAGAACAGTGTTTCCCAACCTTTGGTTTTTGGACTTCAGTTCCCAGAGGCCTAAGTCAATTTCTCCAAACCACTGATCAGTCAAAGTACTGACTTAGGCTTCTGGGAATTGAAGTCCCCCTGTGGGGCATGGGCCTCACGTTAAGTACCACTGAGTTAGAGATACAGTAATACCTTGCTTAAAGAGCAAAATGCGTTCCATGGGATTGCTCTTTAAGCAAGTTGCTCTTTAAGTGAAACAAATTTTCCCATAGGAATGCATTGAAAAACCAAAATTATGTTCTGGACCACAGAAAAAAGCCCTGAAAAAAAAATTTTTTTTGTTCAAAATTATTTATAAAGTGCACTTAAACAGCACAAATACTGTAGTGTGCAGGGACATGTTAAATCAAACAATAATATTCCAAACATTAAACTTCAACTTTTAAAACATCACACATCAAGAATAAAGTAAAAAAAAAAAAAAGATTATTTTACAGCTAGAGTGCCCAAACTTTTTGGGCTGCGGGCCAATCACATAGTTCAGGGAGCTGGTCACTAAGGCCTGGGGGTCAGATGCAGCCCCCGACACCCAATTCATCCAGCTGTGAAGCCCTTGTCACTCCTGGAAGTGGAAATAAAACACGCCCATACGTGTTTTACTCCCACTTCCAGGAGCGACAAGGGCTTCACAGGCTGGATGAATTGGTATTGGGGGCCGCATCCAGCCCGAGGGCTGTAGTTTGGGCACCCCTGTTTTACAGGGTACAATGCAAGAAAGTGTGAAAGGCACCCCTCCACAATTGCTGAAAGTCTTTCTCCCTGGTCCACTTACCGAAACGGGAGAGGGTCCAGCCAGCCTTTCGGCAATTGCAGAAGGGTTTCTTTCATCATAGAAGCACTTTTCCGTGGGGATGCACGTCTCTGGCGAAAGGCACCCGTCCTCAGCTAGAGAAAGGCTGGCTGGCTCCTCTCCTGTTTCGGCAAGTGGATCAGGGAGACAGCCTTTCGGCAATTGCAGAGGGGTGTCCTTCCCCAGAGAAGCGCTTTCACACGGAGAAGCGCATCTCGGTGGGGAAGCGGTTCTCTTGCAAAAGGCATCCCTCTGCAATTGCTGAAAGGCTGTCTCCCTGGTCTACTTGCCGAAACGGGAGAGGAGCCAGCCAGCCAGCCTTTCTCTAGTTGAGGATGGGTGCCTTTCGCCAGAGACGTGCATCCCCACGGAAAAGCGCTTCTATGATGAAAGAAACCCTTCTGCAATTGCTGAAAGGCTGGCTGGCTGGACCCTCTCCCGTTTCAGCAAGTAGACCAGGGAGACAGCCTTTCAGCAATTGCGGAGGGATGCCTTTTGCAAGAGAACCGCTTCCCCACCGAGATGCGCTTCTCCGTGTGAAAGCGCTTCTCTGGGGAAGGACACGCCTCTGCAATTGTCGAAAGGCTGTCTCCCTGTTCCACTTGCCGAAACGGGAGAGGAGCCAGCCACACAGCCTTGTGCTCTCTGCAGAGGAGTGCCTTTGCTAGAGAAACACTGCCCCGTGGCACCCCTCCGCAGATAGCAGATGGATCTGTTCTCGTTACGCGAGGTTTTGCTCGCTCAACGAGGCAGACATTTTGGGGGAAATGCTGCTCGCTAAGCGAGTTACTCGTTATGCGAGTTACTCGTTATGCGAGGTATTACTGTATGTATACAGAAGTGTGGTTGTTCTCAGATTTAGCAATAGTAGCATATGCCTTAATTTTATCCTGTCTGGATTGCTACAATGTAATCTATGTGGGGCTGCCTTTGAAGACAGTCTGGAGACTTTAACAGGTGCTTAATGATACAGCCAGACTGTTAACTGGGCTGTTAACTCCTCTATTACCACAGTTTTACTAGGTACCAATTTGTTTCAGAGCCCATTCAAAGTGCTGGTTATGACTTATAAAGCCCTATATGACTTGAGTCTATGCTATATGGCTGATTGTATTTTCCCATATAATATTGTCTGGAGAGGCATTCCTCTTGGTTCTCTCAGCTATACAGGTACATTTGACAGGGACACAAGACAGAGCCTTCTTAGTAGATGCCCACAGGTTATAGGATACCCTCCTTTGTGAGTAGAGGCTGGCCTCCTCTCATTCTTTTGGCAGCAATTGAAAACATTATTGTTGAAATAGGGTTTCATTGTTAAATTTCAATGTAGCTAGATGCCCTATAGCAGTGTTGGCAAACCTAAGGCACACAGATACCATTCTGTTGGCATGCACACCATCATGGGCAAGTCCCATGCTGCCCTGAACTGCCGGCACCAATACCAGCACCACTTCCCCATCCACCCCTCTCCTTTTGCCAATGGGGAGGTGAGAGGGGAGGCTGAAATCCCACTCGGGAGGAGGCAAGTCTGATCAGTGAATGCTCATGTACACACAAACCAGTGATGTCACATGGGTGTATACACATCTGTGGTGCCTATCCATGTACCTCTTCCTCCTTGGGCACCCAGTCTCTAAAAGGTTCACCATCACTGCCCTATAGACTGTCTTATATCCCTTTAAATCTGTTTTCAATTTTTTTACATGTTTAAATCTGTTTTAGATGACAATTTTAATATTTCCATGTTTAATAACTTTTTACTGGTTAACCTTGTTTTAATTTTTTGTCTGTTTTAAATATCTATATGTTGCTTTGAGTCCCTTTGCCAGGAGAAAGGTGACATAAAATACAACCAACCAATTAATGATAGCTATAAAGGGGGGGGGGGAGGATTAAATATTCTTAAAGCCATAGGACTAGATTAAGTGTACACTAGTACCTCGCATAATGATGAGACTTGGTTCCATAAGTCTCATCATTATCCGGTTTTTAACGCTGTGCGATGTATTGATTGTACAACTTTAAAAAAAAGCCCTGTTCCCTTTTGGAAGAGGATAGGGAACAGGGTGTGTGTGTGCTCCTCCTTCCTCTTTGGAAAGGCTAGTGGGGATTACATTCATTGAATCCCCACTGCCCTTTCCAAAGGGGCAGGCAGATTGCAGCATGTGATCGGCGCATGGGTTGGAGGTTGAACCAGGGGCGCGCCTGTTCAACCCTGCAACCCAAGCGCCGATCACGTGCTGCAATCGCAGTGCCCGGGTAGGTCTGGGGACTTCAAAAACAATGTGGATCAGGTCCCCCAACCTCTCCAGAGGCAGCAGGGGTGGCGGAGAGCCTGAAATGGGCAAAGAACTGCCTTTTTTTTTTTCATTCTCTGGAGCCCATGTTGCCTCTGGGGAGGTCGGGGGACCCAATCCGCACTGTTTCCGACATCCACAGACCTACCTGGGCGGTGATGTAAGGCAAAATGTCAGGATTAGAACCCCGGCATTTTGTCTTGCAGCAGCACCTGGGTAGGTCTTGGGACATCGGGAACAGCACAGATCAGGTTCCCTGACCTCCCCAGAGGTGGTAGGGGCAGTGGAGAGCCCGAAATGAGTGAAAAAATGGGAAGGTTATTTTTGCCCATTTCAGGCTCTCCACTGCCCCTGCTGCCTTCGGGGGGGGGGAGGTCGGGGGACCCGATCCATGCTGTTCCCTATGTCTCCAGTCCTACCCAGGCAGTGCTCCAAAGCAAAATGCTGAGGGAAAGAACCCTGGTATTTTGCCTTACAGCACTGCCCGGGGAGGTCTGCGGACGTCGGAAGCCGCGTTCCCTTCAGAAGCAAAGGGCTATCCGATGCTGAGATAACCCTTAGCTTGTGAAGGGAACCCCTGCACCCACAGTTGCAGGGTGTCTGAGAAGCTGAATGGGGAGCCCCCATTCCACTTACTAGCCACCCCACCACTACAAACGATTACCTCGGATAACGCTAACAGATTATTATTCAATGCAAAATTGTTTACACAATTTTGCATCGTTATCTGATTTTAGAGTTATCCAATGTAATCGTTATCCGAGATATTACTGTACTTTCTTTTTCTTTTACCAATGCAAATGATACCATGAATATTAAAGATACAGTTGTAATCATGCATGGTTTTATAATATGTGAAGTGAACCCAAATGGTTCAGGCTTCTTGATTAACATTTTGCTTGCAGTTAAATTCACTTTCTTCTCTTATTTTGTCAGAATAGTCTATTACATGTCTGTAGGAAAATGAGATATAACTTTTTATCAATAGATGTACTTATGTAGAAGTCCTCCAGGTATATGTTAAAGTATGGATTAGTGCCTCCAATCTGTCTTACTTTATTTAGTAAGTTAACATATCTTGCTGTTGTTACTGTACTCAGGAAAAAATTGACAAAATGTAGTGTGTAAAAAAAGAAAAGAAAGAAAGCTAACACTATCCCACAAACATCAGAGGGATATATAGCGTTATGAAAATGAATAGTTCCATTTGGATTAAGACTCCATGCCCATTGATCAGTGACATCTCGTCTAATTCATTTCTTTTCCTAATCTCTGAGATAAATGAGCTGTAAAAGTTTCTTTGGATAATGACAAATAAGAGAAAGCTTTTTAAGGTAGAAAGGGTTTTTTAAATCCATTTTCTTTGAATGCCCTTCCACCTTTCTTCTACAGGTTGGCTTAAATGCTTTTAAGGATATGTGTTAAGCCCTCATATTTCGTCTCTTTTTAAAGGAAGATTGAAAGGCTTGCAACTTTGAGTAAAGGTAAAGGTTGCCTTGCTTGAAAGCCAGTCGTATCTGACTCTAGGGTTCATTGCTCATCTCTGTTTATAGCCAAAGAGCCAGCACTGTCTATGGTCTGCAGATGTTTCTGTGGACATGTGGCAGGCATGTCTCAACACCGGAGTGCATGGAAAGCTGTTTGCCTTCCCATCGAAGTGGCCCCTATTTATCTACTTGCAATTTCTTGCTTTCGAACTGCTAGGTTGGCAGGAGCTGGGAAATACAGTTTCCACATCTCTTAACAGACCACATCTGCCAAATTACTGGTGTCTGAGACCTTTCTGGAAAATGCAGAATGCAAAGATATGCCATTTTGCAGTAGAAAGGAATTTTGGGGTCTCTGCAATGAGGAAGTGGATAAGGGAAACCAGGAGTGTTTGCATCTGAGTGGGAATAAAATTGATTAATGAGTCATACCTCTCTCTACCTGACAACAAAAAACAGCTAGAAGAAATGCCCTTCATTTGCCTTTTCTCTTGTTGTTTCTCGCATGTGGCAGAAGTGACAGTGACACTTTTGTGGGCAATTATACAAATTATGTATGCTAATATAGTTTATCTGATTTGCATAAAATGCAAAGCATGTTGCTGAGCTGGTTGGATCTTAGTTACGTCATAGCTGAAAAACAGATTTTTTTTAATGAACTGAATAAATGAATTGTGTTTGACAGTAACCTCAGGACTTTGAAAACTGATGTAGACAACTGTTACTCTACAGCAGATTGGGTCTGGTTAACAGTTTGGAAACTCGGAGGTTGGAATTTCACAAAAAAATTGAAAGAAGAAAAATATCTGGTGGAGAAGATCAGGATGGGCATCTTCTAGAAGTCCACTGGATGCACATTTCCCTCCTCAGGGAAGTCACTTCTGGTTTTGAAATACTGTAAAGCTTCTCCTTCCCCTAGGAATGAAAGAGAACCCTTTCCCCGTTCCTGCATAGGATTTCAAAGGCCTTTTCTCCCCATAACTTTTCTTGTGGTTTTTGATACATAGAATTATGGGGGTAGCTGGCCCCATAGTGGAGATGCTGGAATCTGCATGTTGCTTGCATTCCACGCTTTATATCTGGTCACATGACACAGATATATCCCTGAAAAAGAGCATACAGACAACAAATAAAAATGGGAAGCCTGTAATTCTGTATAGATATACAGTCATACCTCGCATAACGAATTTAATTCGTTCTGTGAGGTTGCTTGCTATGCGAAAAATTCGCTATGCAAGTCTGACTCGCATAATGAATTTTTCGCTATGCGAGTCGGACTTTTCCCAATGGAAAAACTCGCATAACGAGCGTTTCTATGGGGAAAACTCGCATAGCGAAAAAAACATTATGTGAGTTTTCCCGATAGAAATGCTTGTTAGGCGAGTTTTTCCATAGGGAAAAGTCCAACTCACATAGCGAAAAATTCGTTATGCGAGTCAGACCGCTTAGCAGAAAACTTGCTTGTTATGCGAGTTTTTCACTAAGCGAAACGCTCGTTATGCGAGGTTTGACTGTATGTAGAAATCAGTCCCATTGAAGGGGTACACAGAAATAGCCTTGTGTTGCTGGCTAATCTTTCTCACACTAGGTCAGGCAAAAGGAACTGCAGAATGGACTCACCAAAAGGAGGCTTCATTTTGGCAGTTTCACGTCTGGTCTAGACACGGAAGAAGAATTCCCATTGAACTCAGTATGTTTCTTTCTGTTGGCTAGTGTATTGAGTGGCAACAAGAGTAGGTGCATTTGAATTAATAGACCTTGTGAAGGAGTTAACACGCCAAATTCCTTGTGTTCAGTGGGCCTACTCTAGTTGTTACTGTATAGCGTTGCAGTCACATGATCTAGAATAGATATAGGAATTATTCCACTAAATGGCCTCAGCAAAGGTGATCTCAGCTTGTGCATACCTTGTCATGTTTCCACAAGGAACTCCTAGCTTCTCAAATATAGCTGCTCTACTTGTTCTGTCTGGATGTAATACCCATGTTTCAGCATATTAACATATGCAAACACCTAAGGGAACATTTCTTATAAATCTTGTTTTTAAAAATGTGTTTTGTTAAGAGTCTCATGCAAACAAATCTGTTTAGTTCATTTCCACTCAAATTTGAATATCTTCTAGTTTAAATTTTGAAGTGGTAGCCATGTTAGTGTGTGCAAGCATATCAGAGAGTAAACAAAACAAAAAGAAAAGACAAAAAACATTGTGGCACTTTAAAGACTAACACCTGTATTTAAATGTGAGCTTTTGTGGTCTCATGAAATGGGCTTGATCTACAAACGCTCAAATTTAAATACAGGTGTGAGTCTTTAAAGTGTCACAACTTTTTTTGTCTTTTGGTGTTGTTTTGTTTTGGTTACTCTCCACCCCTCCACCTGTGCCCACACCAATGGCCAGGGAAAAAGAAGTCAGGGCAGTTTGAGGACTTCGCCGCCCCTCCCTCTGCACCCCCATCAACATATTCTATTGTATTGTAATGTATTATTTGTAAACTGCCCTGAGTCGCTATGGCGAGTGGGCGGCAATATAAATTTGAACTAATAAATAAATAAATAAATAAATAAATAAATAATATCCTCCTAGTTTATCATCATTTCAGTCTGGCCAAGTGAATTAAGATGGTAAAAGCCTGAATACATTTTGCATTAATGTTATACTCTGTTTGGGCAGTGATCCTCAAGCCCACCAGCCTGAAATAGCTTCACTAAAATCTGTGGAAATACACCATTGTAAGAAATCATTTATATTATTCTAGGAATTAGTAAGAAATAGTAACATTTCCTTTGCCTATAACAGTGGTGGTGAACCTTTTAGAGACTGACTACTCAAATTCAACAGGCTGCCATCTGTGCCGCAGAAGGGCAGGGTGAACTCTGTGCTGTGGAAGGGAGGAAGCGCTGCCATTGTGCTGCTGGGCAGAGGGACGGGGCAAACTCTGTACTGGGGGGAGGGAGGAAGTGCTCCTATTGGGTTGCAAACTCTATGCTAGAGCAATGGTGTGCGTGCCCACAGAGAAGGCTCTGAGTGCCACCTCTGGCACACATGTCATAAGTTCACCACTACTGGCCTCTTATAATCAGTTAAAGTGAAGGACTAGAATACTAGGCAAAAAGCAAAGCAATCACATATTCTTGAGATTATTAATAAATCTTCACAAAACTGAGTTAATATCAAAATATTCTGCAAACCTAAATTCAGAAATGCTAAAAATGTATTCTGAAAAGAAAATTTGTTTGAGGCAAGTAATAAATAAACAAATAGTTTAACAACAGCAACAACAGTAGGAATTTTACATTTCTGATTTAATACTGGACTTATTTTTAAATTATTTTATAGCATATACACACCTGTCTTTGCTCATTATCTGCTCAGAAACTTTCAGCCAGAAACATCAAGTTATTTTCAGACCACCTCATCCAGCATGCATGAAATATCTCATTACTATTCACCTCTTATTTACTTAAAGAGTATTATACGTAAGCCTGAAGGTGATTAGCAATGGCATGTGAGATTGGCATTAATGGTTTTCAAAAATAGGATTGCCAAATATAGTGTATCTTCATTAGGGGCTAATTATCATCAGGTGCCCTCTGGAATGCAGGGCAACTGTCATTCTATATGCTGTGAGACTTCAGAACTGTGGTAGTAACAGTGCAATCACATACATAGCAGTTTAGCAGTAGCTTCTTTGACTTAAATAGGATTTAACACTAGGTATGTATGCACAGGATTGCAGCTTAAGCCTGGCTTTGTGACAATAAACATATTAGGTCAGATTCAGACTAACAAAACAACCCTATAATATAATATCTACTCAGAAGTACATCTTATTGAATTCAGTGGGATTTACTTCCACATAAGTGAAGATGGTCAATTTCACTTAGGTCTCATTGAAATCACCATACTATGTACAAGTAACTTACACTTAACTCCTGTGCATATTTAGTCATAGGCAAATTTCACTATACAGTAATACTCCGTATAACGCGAGTACCGTATATCGTTAAATCCGCATAACGTTACAAGATTTTCGGAAACATCTTGTATCGAGTAACGCGATTTTAACGTTACACGAAACAGTCGTTCTTAGCAGCAGGGTGGGTGGAAAGCTGAACGGGGTTCTCCGTTCAGCTTCCCAGCCACCCTGCAGCTACGGAGGCAGGGGTGGGGTGGCTGGAAAGCTGACGGGGGGCTCCCCCATCGGCTTACCCAGCCACCCCACAGCTGCGGAGGCATGGGCGGGTGGCTAGGGAAGCCGACAGGGAGTCCCCGTCAGCTTCCCCAGCCACCCTGCAGCTGTAGATCGGGTCCTCTGATCTCTCTGGAGGTGTTTCTGGGCTTCCCCGACGTCCTGAGCCAGTGCAGGAAGCCAGAATGTCAGATTTCGAATCCCGATGTTCTGGCTTCCTGCACTGGCTCAGGACGTCGGGGAAGCCCAGAAACACCTTGGATCGGGTCCCCACACCTCCCTGGACCCGGCGGGGGGGTCAGAGCCCCCAAAATTGGTAAAAAAAACGTCCGTTTTTTTTACCAATTTTGGGGGCTCTGACCCCCCCGCCGGGTCCAGGGAGGTGTGGGGACCCGATCCAAGGTGTTTCTGGGCTTCCCCGACGTCCTGAGCCGGTGCAGGAAGCCAGAACATCGGGATTCGAAATCTGACATTCTGGCTTCCTGCACTGGCTCAGGACGTCGGGGAAGCGCAGAAACACCTTGGATCGGGTCCCCACACCTCCCTGGACCCAGCGGGGGGGGGGGGGGGTCAGAAACCCCAAAATTGGTAAAAAAAACGGACGTTTTTTTTACCAATTTTGGGGGCTCTGACCCCCCCGCCGGGTCTAGGGAGGTGTGGGGACCCGATCCAAGGTGTTTCTGGGCTTCCCCGACGTCCTGAGCCGGTGCAGGAAGCCAGAACATCAGGATTCGAAATCTGACATTCTGGCTTCCTGCACTGGCTCAGGACGTCGGGGAAGCGCAGAAACACCTTGGATCGGGTCCCCACACCTCCCTGGACCCAGCGGGGGGGTCAGAAACCCCAAAATTGGTAAAAAAAACGGACGTTTTTTTTACCAATTTTGGGGGCTCTGACCCCCCCGCCGGGTCCAGGGAGGTGGGGAAACCCGCTCCAAGCTGTTTCCAAAGTTCTCCCACCTCCCTGGAGGCAGCAGCAAGCCAAAATGTCAGGATTCAAATCCCGATGTTCTCGCTTCCTGCAGCCTCCAGGGAAACAGGGCTTTTTTTAACATTGTGTGTTCAATGTATCGCCCAACGTTAAAACCCGAATAACGATGGGACTTGTGGAACCAAGTCATAACGTTATTCGGGGTACTAGTGTACTGTATTCAACAGATTTTCTGAGTTGCTTAGTGGTTTAGGTGTACCAGTTTGATTTCCCACTGTGTGTTTCAGGAGAAGAGCCAGTCTATGTTGCCTTGGGCAAGCTATATAGACCCAGGGCGCTCACAGAAGAAGGCAATGGTAAAGCACCTTTGTGTATTCTCTGCCTGAAAAAAGGATCACTATATGCAGGATTCAACTTGATTACAATGTGTGTATAGATAAGTATGAATAAGATTGAAGTCCTCTATTACACACTCACTGGTGTCTGCTAGTCAGAAATAAGCCCTGCTTAGTTGAGAAATGCCTGCTTTTAGATAAATGTTTGTAGGAAAGGACTTTTAGGATCCAAACCAGTATTTCAATGACCTAAACTTGCTACTGACTATATACTGACAAAACAGCTATGGTCAATCTCTGTTCACAGATTTTTGTTGTTCAGTCGCACAGTCAATTCCGACCCTCTGCGACCCCATGGACCACTGTCCGCCAGGCACTTCTGTCCTCCACCATCCTCCTCAACTCGCTCAGCTCTGTGCCCATTGTGTCTACAATACCATCTAGCCATCTCATTTTGGGCCGCCCCCTTCAATTCAATTCAATTCAATTCAAATTTATTTTTATACCCCGCCTTGCTCAGGCGAACCTGACTCAAGGCGGCTTCCATGGAACATAAAACAACAATATACAAACAACATAGTATAAAACAACACGGAGGGGCGCGGCGGCGGCGGCAGCGTTCCCGCGCTCAGCGGCTGCGGCGTCCTTCAGTCCCCCTCGGCCAGGGGCTCCTTTTCACCTCCCGGCCGGTGACGGTGGCCGGGAGGGGCGCGGCGGCGGCGGCGTTCCCGCGCTCAGCGGCTGCGGCGTCCTTCAGGCCCCCTCGGCCAGGGGCTCCTTTTCACCTCCCGGCCGGTGACGGTGGCCGGGAGGGGCGCGGCAGTGGCGGCGGCGTTCCCGCGCTCAGCGGCTGCGGCGTCCTTCAGGCCCCCTCGGCCAGGGGCTCCTTTTCACCTCCCGGCCGGTGACAGTGGCCGGGAGGGGCGCGGCGGCGGTGGCGGCGTTCCCGCGCTCAGCGGCTGCGGCATCCTTCAGGCCCCCTCGGCCAGGGGCTCCTTTTCACCTCCCGGCCGGTGACGGTGGCCGGGAGGGGCGCGGCGGCGGCGGCGGCGTTCCCGCGCTCAGCGGCGGCGGCATCCTTCAGTCCCCCTCGGCCAGGGGCTCCTTTTCACCTCCCGGCCGGTGACGGTGGCCGGGAGGGGCGCGGCGGCGGCGGCGTTGTTCCCGCGCTCAGCGGCTGCGGCGTCCTTCAGTCCCCCTCGGCCAGGGGCTCCTTTTCACCTCCCGGCCGGTGACGGTGGCCGGGAGGGGCGCGGCGGCGGCGGTGGCGTTCCCACGCTCAGCGGCTACGGCATCCTTCAGTCCCCCTCGGCCAGGGGCTCCTTTTCACCTCCCGGCCGGTGACGGTGGCCGGGAGGGGCGCGGCGGCGGCGGCGTTCCCGCGCTCAGCGGCTGCGGCATCCCCTTCTTCTTTTGCCCTCCACCCTTCCCTGCATCAATGCTTTCTCAAGCGAATCCTCTCTTCTCATTTGATGTCCAAAGTACTTTAGCTTCATCTTCACTATTTGACCTTCTAAGAAACAGTCAGGGTTAATTTCTTCTAAGATTGACCTACTTGTTCTTCTCACTATCCAGGGGAATACCATTGCTTTGACTATATGAATTTTTGTTTGGAATGTGATGCCTCTACTTTTCACTATGTTCCCCAGGTTTCACATCGCTTGTCTCCCAAGAATCAGTCGCCTTTTTATTTCATGGCTCATCTGTAGTGAGCTTTGATCCAAAGAATGTAAAATCTGTCACTGCTTCTACTTCTTCCCCATCTATTTTCCAGGGACTGATAGGGCCTGTTGCCATTATCTTGGTTTTCTTTATATTGAGTCTCAAGCCAACTTTTGCACTTTCTTCTTTCAACCTAATCAGGAGCTTTTTAAAGTCCTCCTCACTTTCTGCCATTAGGGTGCACTTATATACTGTAATACATATAATCATCACTTTCATGTTATTTTTCTACATTTTTAGGTGTAGTGCACATTTTGTTGCTTAGTCACACAGTTGAGTCCTACCCTTTGCAACCCCATGGAACAAAGCAAGCCAGGCTCCTCTGTCATCCGCCATCCTTCATAGTCTGCCCAGACCTATGCTCACTGTGCCAATGAGGCCATCTGGCATTCTCATCATCTGCTGCCCCTTTCTCCTTTTGCCTTCAATCTTTCCTAGCATCAGGGCCTTCTCCAGTGAGTCCTCTCTTCTCATTTTGTGGCCAAAGTACTTGAGCTTCAGCTTCAGTATCTCTCCTTCCAGGGAGCAGTCAGGGTTGATTTTCTTAAGCGTTGATGATTTGATCTCCTTGCAGTCCAGGGGACTCTCAAGAGTCTTCTCCAAGACCACAGTTCAAAGGCAGGCACATACATATACGTAATGTGTGAAATTCATGATATTTTTCTAAGCACATAAACAGGATGTTGTTGTTATGTGTCATTAAGTTGCTTCTGGGTTGTGGTGACCCTAATAGAGTTTTTGAAATATGTGAGATGTTGAGGCTGGTTCACTATTACTCCCACCAAGTGAGTGACTGTGGCTAAGCAGAAATTTGAAGCCAACTCTCCTAGTTCAGTACTATCCACTATAACACACCAGCTTTCTTAATCAGGATGCAGGTAACATATAGAAGAAAAAAAAGAGAGAATTGGTATGTTTCTGCCATCATACTGGTTTGGGTTTGCAGGGGCAAGACTGAGCAAGTGGGCAGAGAATTCAAACAAATCATTTTACAAAATGATGGTTCATTACGGTTATATATTTACAGTATTCATACACGCCCTAATTATTCTCATCATTGTTGTTTTTATTATACCTTGTAATAAAAGTACTTTGATGAAGCCAGCTGGATCACTCATCATGGAAATGCTAATAAGTAAACACAGCTGGAATCTGTAGTAGTTGAGTCTACGCACATTCTTTAGATCTGACCCTGTCTACCTCTCTTGTTGTGGTATTAGAAAATGGCTCATTCTACGAATACTAAAGTGCTTAACAAATGGAGTCAGTGAGATAATTGTTGTATCTTCAATTATTTTCTTAATTATTAATACTCAGATCAGCAGCAACTGGAGTGATAGGTAAACAAGATATGAAAAACCAGAGAGTAAGCATTTATGTGCACTAAAATAAATATACTACTACTTTCATGCCCAGGTCAGAAATTAAGCTACCAAAATGAAGCCAACTCCTTGGGTTTGTTATTGACCAAACTTAAATTCTCATGAGTATATGTTTACAGTAGTAACTGGCAGGTCAGAAAATGAACTGGATTCTGTATCTCTCCACATTTACACAGCATGTTGTTGTCCACTAGCAGCCACCACTTGAGCGTGTTGGTCTTGCATTTAAGAACTCCAACCATCAGCTTATTCAGGGTCCTCCAAGTGACATAGGGGAGGTTGGGTTCCTCAGCCATATCCTCATTTAAAGTTTTTCCTTGTCTAGTAAGCTACTTCCTCCATAAGAAATTTACTGTTTCAGCTTAAGACGTTTCAGAAAGCTTTTTAGTCACAATTAATATATTTTTGGTTTTCAAATCTGCAACTTTATCTCCACTTTCCATGTGGCATTTAGTTCCTTTCCCTTTCCCTCCAGGTTTCTTTTTAATTTTTTTCTCTTTTGTTTACATAGCTGAGACAGCCTGACTGGTGCTCCATTTTGCTTTCAAGGTGTGCTCTACTAACCCCTTTATTTGCTATCTAAAAGCTCTGAAGAAAACTACAGTTCATTTGGCTTATGCTGTTGCACCACTCTTCATTCTCTTCCATGTATCATCAGAGTTTTGTAATGGAGTTCATAATGCTGGCAGCGAAACATATAGGATTATAAGAACTTTAGTCCTTCTAGCATACAGATGGGGAAATATCCTTTGCTTTTAAATTCCCGGAATACAGTACCTGCATTTAGATATTGTGGCAGATGTACTCCCAAAAAGGATTGCAATGGCTTAGTGGTTAAGATGCTGAAATTGATGACCAGAAGGTTGGTAGGTTGGCAGTTTGAGACCTGAGGGCTGTGTGATGGAGTGAGCTCCCACCATCTGTCCCAGCTCCTGTCAACCTAGCAGTTCAAAAGCAAGAAATTGCAAATACCTGTACAGTCAAACCTCGCATAAAGAGTGCCTCGCTTAAAGAGTAACTCACTTAAAGAGCAGAATTTTCTCTGAATGTTCGCTTCACTTAACAAATAAAACCAACCAAAAACTCGCTTAACAAATAAATCGGGGTTCGCAATTCCCACCACCAGAAGTCACAATTGGTCACTTACAATGGTGTTTTGCTTAAAGAGCAAACTCACTTAAAGAGCAATCCTGTGGTAGACATTATGCTCTTTAAGCGAGGTACAACTGTAGATAGGTACTGATTTGGCAGGAAAGATAACAGTGCTTTGTGCACTCTGGCATCTAGTCATGCCTGCCACATGATCATGTCATGGAAACGCCTGCAGGCACAGACAGCGTTGGCTCGTTGGCTGTAAATGGAGATGAGCACCGACCCCTAGAGTCAGATAAGAATAGCTTTCGAGCAAGGGAGACATTTACCTTTACTCCCAAAAAGTAGTGTTTCCTATCTATGATATAGTTCAATATTGAGAACATTAGCTGGCAGTAGCTCACCAGAGTTTTAGGTTAGGCAGAATTCTTTCCTAGCCATACCTGGAGATACTGGGAATAGGACCTGTTTTCTTCTGTATGTAAGGTGTGCACTTTACCACCAAGATTCAAATTTCCCTGATTAATGTTTTAAGGTCATTTTCTTATGAGGATTCTTGTGTCTCATCTCAGTATCTGAGATACAGCATTTGTTGCAGATATCCCAGGATACTATATATTAGATCTTAAGGATGTAGCAGCCTACTGCCAGCTAAAGAGCATAAATTCAGCAAGGTTGCCCTAGTTGCTTGAAAAACAACAAATAGAAGCCTTTTTCTGATGATTGCATATTGCCTTAATTAGATATGTGTGATACATACTTGTCATTTGCCTAATTCATTCCTAGCCTTTGAAAATTTCAGTTTATTTGTAAATTAGGGTTCCTGTGTTATACATAGGCCACCTTCCGATCTAGCTACAGATTTATGATTATATAACTTTCATTGTGTTCAGTGACATTTCTAGTGCTCTGCTAGCATGATTTGTTTTAATGGTTTGCCGAAAAGTGACTAGAAAGGGAAAAATAAAACATGGCAAATGTCTCTACAAAATTTAAGGAGCTGTTGCTGCTTTCCAGTGGGAAAAAAGAATATTGTTTCCATCTGCCATTATATAACAGGTCCCATTGAAGATCACTAATGGATGAAAATTCAAATAGCTAATTTGCATAACAAGACTTTGTTAGAACTTCAGAATTCAGGTTTATTCTGCATTTGAAGTGTTATTGTTATTGAGTTTCAAATATAAGACTCACTTTTATAATCATGTTAGGAAAAACAAGATTTTCTGTTATTATATATTATATACAGTATACTGTATGTGCTATAAAAATATCTGCTTGTTTTAATTCTGTCTGTCTATCTCACAAATTCAAATCTGGCCAGAGTAGACTATACTGTCAGCAACTCAACACCGAATGTAAGAGGGCAGATAACTAATCCAACAACCCTGAGGACTAATGGCCTTGGGTTCGAAATCCACAGGGTTTCCCCCACTTGAATCCATCATGATGGAGGGTAGCAGCTTCATCAATACTGGCCTGTCTGTGTCTCTGGAATACCACGCCTGATCTCAAAATGAAAAATGCATCAGTGTGTTGTAAGTCAACTATATTGAAACCTTCCCCAATCCCAAACTTTTAATGTCAAAGTTCTCAAAAACTTCAAGTATAAGTTGCCTCCCCATATCTGCGGGTTCAGTATCCATGGCTTTAGTTTTCCACATGTTTAAGATATATATATAGTATTTCATGATTTTATTGTATATTTTTTGACCTGTGGATAACTGAGGCCATAGATACTGAAACCTGAAGATATGGGGAGGCAACTTGTACTTGCAGTTTTTGAAAACTAGCCTAGATGGTTTTTATGGCACATTACCAGGACTGGCCACTAGAGGCCAATGTCTGCAATGTATAATATAGGGTTCACTGTTATCCATGGCTTCAGGTATCCACAGTATTCCAGGGTGAGTAGTATCAGTGAAGCAAAAGGCAATTTTTTAATAACCTGAAAAATTGCCTTCTGCACTTCCTAGTACAGTGCCTCGTAAGTGGGGAAAACAGGTCAATTTGCTTAGGTGGTTTTTAACTTTTTCAAAAACACCCTGTGGTTACATAATATAAAGTCTGCTTCCATATGTTAAAGATATAAAAATTGTGGATTAAAGGTCAAAGCCCACTTGGAACCTGTAATGATCTATGACAATGGTGGCGAACCTATGGCATGCATGCCAGAGGGGGCACTCAGAGTTCAACCTGACCCTCTGCCCAGCAGCCCAATGGGAGTGCTTCCTCCCTCCCCTGTCTGGAGTAAGGTGGGTGGCTCACATCCGGCATGAGGGTACAGCAGCCTGCTGAGTCTGTGGAGAAAGTTGGTTTGGGCACTCGGACTATGCATTTTTGAAAGGAAAAAAAAACCACCCAACACATTATCTGTTGCAATTTTAAAAAAAAGTTTTAAGGTTGTGAGAATGTGGGAGGATTGGAATCCCAGTGTGTTGAGACAACATGTTCCTAAACCCAGCTATATGCATAAAAAAGGCAGAGCAAAAGATGAACATCTTTTCTTATAATGTATTTTTTAAAGCATACTGTACTTGCACAGGTGTGAGGTTAAGACCCATATTATTAACTACTTAGATTTAAATAGATGATGTTATACTGTTGTCAAAAAGATAAAATGTTAGGAGTACAGTATAATTTGCACCAGTGAGAAACCAGAAATAAACTACAAATTACCTTAAATTTAAAAATAAACACTTTGCTTTACTCATGGTTCCAATGTCTGGCTCCTAAAATATGCACTCAATTGAAGGAGGAAGGGAAATTGCAATTTCAAATAAATTACAGAGAAAGACAAGACAGAAAAGTACCATCATCTGGAAATATATAGATTTCTGTTCAAATATGTTTGTATTAAAATTCCAATAATACAATCTTTAAAGGTTACTCCAGAAGGTGACATTTTAAAAGAAACTTCGTAGCTTTAAAAAGTAAATATTACAGAGCAAAAAACACTTGTCCTAAAACTTTTGAAGTGTAGAAGCTTTGAAAATTGTCAATGTAAATGCTAAGATTAATAAGCACAGCACTACTTCTAAGTATAGTATTGTAGTTACTAATGTGTGGTCTTAACTTTCTGTGGCTAGATTTATACAAGATAACCAGAAGAAATGGCATGATTTCATAAAGGGACTCACAACTGCCTGTTGTGCATAAAAGTTTTGCCTTCATTTTGTTGTTAGCAAAATGAAGCAGAATAATATGTTAAGGTGGTTTTATGACACCAAAGTGTTTAAAATAAAACTATGCTTGTATAGTTTTCCTTCTAGTGCAGTGGTGCCCAAACTAAGGCCCGGGTGCCGGGTGCGGCCCCGATGCCAATTCATCCGGCCCGTGAAGCCCTAGTTGCTCCTGGAAGTGGAAGTAAACCCTGTACGGGCACGTTTTATTTCCGCTTCCAGGAGCGACGAGGGCTTCATGGGCTGGATGAATTAGCATCGGGGGCCATACCCAGCCCCCGGGCCTTAGTGACCAGCTCCCTGAACCACATGATCGGCCCACGGGCCAAAAAGTTTGGGCACTCCTGTTCTAGTGTTTTAGTGTAGTGCAAACCCAAGAGTACTATACATCCCCTCAAAAATCATCAGTAGATTATTCAATTACAATACTGTAGTTATTTACAACTGTATGAACCTGCATTTGTCAATAGGTATTGAAGTGTAGGTACTGGAAAGATTGGAAGGACATGTTTTAATATCTAAATAAATCTTCCCTAGGATAAGGTTTCGTTCCAAGCAAAGGCTGTTATTTAATGTACAGTACTTTAATGACTCAAAAACTGAATTCTCCCTAGATCTTTTTGTAGATTGATAACCGTACTGTTAAGAAAGAAAGATTTATTTTTGAATGTTGAAGCCAGTTCCTTTCCTGAGCAAGATTACTCTGCCCAGTCATAATTTAATTTTGCCACTGATGTTATTGTGTCGATCCATAATTAATAATAATTATCATCATTAGTAGTAGTAATTGCTTTTTATGCTGTGTGGTGCCTGTCTCCGCCACTACTGCTCTTCATTGTTCTTTAGCAATAAAGTTTTATGGGCCCAAGGTGCCAACCTGATACCCAGCCCTCCTCCTTTCTCATCTGGGTTTGGGACTACAGTGGCAGAGTTAAGAATCATCATTAGACCTTTAAAAATTCAGAGTTTGGAGAAGTTATTCATCCTTCCTGCAGCTTCCAGAATGGCCCGGCCAGAACGGTCAGAAGTGGAGAAATGATTGATAAATCTGATAGATAACATAGAAATGTGAGCGTCTCAGATGTCCATGATTAATCTGGATTCTATACATAGGAGTGGTCTAGGCTCTGTTCAGAATCTGCTTACTTTTTAAAGGAAGACTGAAAGGTTGCAACTTTGAGTAAAGGTAAAGGTTGCCCTTGCTTGAAAACCAGTTGTATCTGCCACTAGGGTTCATTGCTCATCTCTGTTTACAGCCAAAGAGCCAGCACTGTCTGCCTCTGCAAATGTTTCCATGGACATGTGGCAGGCATGCCTCAACACCAGAGTGCAAGGTACACTGTTTACCTTCCCACCAAAGTAGTACCTGTTTATCTACCTTCAATTTCTTGCTTTCAAACTGCTAAGTTGGCAGGAGCTGGGACAGAAATGGGTGCTCACTCCATCATACAGTACTTGGGTCTCAAACTGCCGACTTGCCAACCTTCCAGTTGTGAAGTTCAGTGTCTTAACTACTAAGCTACTGCAGTCCCGCAAGAAGCAGGATAGATACATTCAAATCAAATGGCCAGAAATGCGACGTATACAACCTGCTTTGCCCAATATTTCAGAATAAGCAGTGTTGAAATGAGACATAACTGCTGCTTCCTCTATAATAACAATCAGCAGGTAATACCACTAATAAACTAAAGAGTCAGGTTCGCCTGAGCAAGGCGGGGTATAAATCTGAAATGGAAAAAAAAAGATACTAGAGTAAAAACTGCACTTTAGAAGTCCCAGTAAAAGCACTTGGCTATGACAAATTGTTCTGGCACAATCATTTATTCAGAATGTACTTTGCCATCTTGAGTTGTCAGGAAGACTACGTACTTTTTTTTGGTAGTTTCCGCTTTCAGGTTCTTTGTTCTGCTTCACAGATTTTGAAGGTTGGCAGGAGATGGGACAGAGACGGGAGCTCACTCCATTGTGTAGTATTCGGGAATCAAACTCTGACCTTCCAGTCATCAAGTTCAGTGTCTTAAACTGAACCACCACAGTTTCTACTGCAACTTTGAGTACCATGTGCATATTTTATTTTCTGAAAATATGTGTAGTTTTAAAAGGTACAAGGCTTTATGGACCTCACAAAGTACACAGTCATTCTTCCTGCAAAAATAAGGAGACTACACAATAAAATAAAGAGAGAAATTTAATGAATGATCATTCTAGTCCATTGTAAACAGAAGTAGGAGACAAAAACACTTAAAATACAAAATAATCTTCTGAGATAGTAAAAAGAGTGGAAAGTATGAATTCTCCTTTTAAGAAATCCATTTTTTTTGTCTAGCATAGAGTAATATGAATTCACAGCTTTAAGGTTGTTCATTCTTCTGTTATTTCAGCAGTGTAGATTTTATGTAAATTCAGCATCATTAAGTGACTTGGAATTAATGATATTATGTTATATGGTATCCCATCTGTAAGAAGAACATGTTAGAAAGTAAAGTGGCTGCTTTTAAAGCATCATCTTTAGGAAATAAATGCAGTTCATTCTGCTGCAACACAACAAAGAAGCCAAAGACACTAATTTTTTATGGCTGACAAAATATGTAAAACCTTACAGTATTTATTATAATCTCTTTCTTTTAGACAGCTAGAATCATTCTAGCAGTCAAAATCTGTGAAGCAGAACAAAGAACCGGAAAGAGGGAACTACAAAAGAAGTATGTAGTCTTTCTGTTAGACAACTCAGGATGGCAAAGTACGTTCTGAATAAATGGTTATGCCAGAACAATTTGTCTTGGCTAAGTGCTTTTACTGGGACTTCTAAAGTGCTGTTTTAACCCTAGTATCTTTAGTTTATTAGTGGCATTACCTGCTGATTGTTATTACAGAGGAAGCAGCAGTTATGTCTCATTTCAGCACTGCTTATCCTGAAATATTAGGCACAGCAGGTTGTATATGTCGTGTTTCTGGCCATTTGATTTAAATGTATGTTGGTGGAGAGTTTTGAGAGTCCCCTGGACAGCGAGGAGAACAAATAGGTCAATCTTAGAAGAAATTAACCCTGACTGCTCCTTAGAAGGTCAAATAGTAAAGATGAAGCTAAAGTACTTTGGACATCAAATGAGAAGAGAAGATTCACTTAAGAAAGCCTTGATGCTGGGAAACGGTGAGGGCAAAAGAAGAAGGGGCCACCCCCTTCTTCTTTTGCCCTCCACCCTTCCCAGCATCAAGGCTTTCTCAAGCAAATCCTCTCTTCTCATTTGATATCCAAAGGACTTTAGCTTCATCTTTACTATTTGACCTTCTAAGGAGCAGTCAGGGTTAATTTCTTCTAAGATTGACCTATGGGCACAAAGCTGAGCGAGTTGAGGAGGATGGTGGAGGACAGAGGTGCCTAGCGGACAGTGGTCCATGGGGTCGCAAAGGGTCGGAATTGACTGTGCGACTGAACAACAACAAAAACAAATCCTGCTTCTTGTGGGACTGCAGTGGCACAGTGGTTAAGATGCTGCACTTCATGAAGTGGAAGGCAACTTCCACTTCATGACTTTTCCAGCAAATTGACAGTTGGAAACCCAAGTAATGTGTAACAGTGAGCTTCCATCTCTGTCCCAGCTCCTGCCAACATAGCAGTTCGAAAGCAAGAAATTGCTTTGGCTATAAACAGCGATGAGCACTGAACCCTAGAGTCAGATCTGACTGGCTTTTGAGCTACGGCGACCTTTACCTTTTCCTATCCTACTTTTTGCCTAGTTTTTCATATAGCTTTGTGTGAAACACCAGAAATTTGGAACTGGGATCTTGTTCAAATCAAATGTTTTGCACATGATCATAGTGCAGGTAGTTTAACTTGGTGCCTACATGATAGTGAAGGCAACTACTCAGAATCTTCTTGTGCAAGCGTAACTGAGTTTACAGACTGGGAATCTTTGCTTGTTAAAGGGCAATGATAACAGTGGTGGTAGTGATTTATATTCTATCAGTGCTTTCTAGAGAAAGAGAAAAATGAATACTGTACCTTGATTTATTTTATTAATTTCTTTATTTGAATATTTGATATCTTGACCTTTAGTAAAAAAAAAATATTCTCAAAGCTCCTAGTAAGAAAACAAAACACATCACAAAACCAAAACTAATAAAGAAATTGTTAGAATAGCAACATAAGCAGATACAAATACATTTTTTAAAATCTAAAAGGCCTGGGGAAAGAAAATCTGTTGTTTATTATTGGGTTGAGAAAAATCTTTTCACAGCAGCTGGGTTAGTCTTTCAATATGGTTAATTAGAATAAACTGGGATTTGGCCCAAGAAATATGTTTTATTTGGGGTAATTTTTTTGTGGACAGCAGCCGGCTTCATCAGATGCAGCTTTCCTAACTTGCTTTCTATCCTTGCTAAATAACTAAAAAGTAGTAGAACACTTGACAGTAAAGTTATAGTTTTACATATTTTATTGAGCAAAGCATTTCAGATGTGGATTTTTCTTCTCTTACTCTTAAATACTGCATTATGAACTGCTTGCTTGCTTAATGTAATAAGAATGTATCCATTCACCCCTGTCACGTTCAGCAAAATAAACATGTTAATCCTCTCCCACCCACTACCACTGGCTTAGTCTACATAAACAATGCAAACTGAATTTCACAGCTGGTTTAGCCTATATAAACAAAGAATGGCTTCTGTCATATAACTATTACAGTATATCATAATACAACATCTTCTAATAGAGGGGATTGTGGTGCATTTTGGGACACCAAAACAGGGTTGCTAGGTATCCTTTTCATAGGTATCCACAATATAAGCATTGCAGACTGGTACGGTATGAAGATATGGCCAGAAGTGTTTTAATTTAAAACATAATACAGTGGAATTCATTCTATGGTTTTTTTTTTGCTATTTGATTTTTTTTTCATTGTACGATTTTTCTCCTATAACAAAAATCCCTATGGGAAAAATCATACAATGAAAAAAAAATTCCTATGCGATTCTTCCTATAGTGATTTTCATTGTATGGCTTTTCCCATAGGGACGCTGTATCGCATAGCAAAAAAATTCATTGTGCGGGGTACCATGGTTTTTTTTCTTTTCTTTTCATTGTGTGATTTATTTATTTATTTATTTATTTATTGCTGTAGGGGACACAGTTAAGTTGCTGTTAAGTTACACAGGGTTCCACTTAATTATTTCAAATGGTGCACAGGTATATGTAAATTTCTATCCTCTTTCCTGCTGGATATTTTCTCAAAGTATATGTGACCACAACATGATATGGAATTATTGTCTGGATATTGAGATTACATATTGGTTAACAAAATGAAATTCAGGCCAGACAAATAGTCAGCACAATTGGATCAAAACTGGTGATGGATATTAGGGTTGCAGCCTGTTCTGGTGAGGTTTGAAGGACTATGTTTTTAGTTTTAAACTCTCTTGGAACCAGCCTTGTATCAGGAAGGCTAGGATAATTATGTGGCCAGGAGTACATTTGCTCAGTTTTGGATTACGTGTCATCTGCACTCTCTTTTAGGGAAGATCATGCCATAATTACGAATCTGTTGAGCCTAAAAGGGACTGCGGTGGCTTAGGGGTTAAGACGCTGAACTTGATAACTGGACAGTTGGCAGGTCAGCATTTTGAGACCTGAGTGCTGCATGCTGAAGTGAGCTCCCACCTCTGCCCAAGCTCCTGCCAATCAGCAGTTCAAAAAGCAGGAAATTGCAAATAAATAAATAGGTACCACTTCGGTGGGAAGGTAAACAGAATTCCGTGTACCCCAATGTCTAGTCATGCCTGCCACATGACCATGAAAACATCTGCATATGCAGACAGTGCTGGCTCTTTGGCTATAAACAGGTGAGCACTGAACCCTAGAGTCGGATACAACTGGCTTTCGAGCAAGGGTGACCTGAGCCTATATAATACTGTCTACATGGGGATATCATTGAAAAGTGTTCAGAAGAGTCACATAACACAAAATGCAGTGGGCAGACAGTATTCTAGTGTATATTTTAGAGCAGGGATTCTCAATCTGCTGGATGTGGGCCCCATGGCATCATTTTATGTGGCCCCCACTGCCTCCACCACACCAGGAAGTGCAATGTGATTAAGGAAAGGTAAAATGGCCATCCGGCCCCCAGAGCTGTCTGAGGGAGTGTGACACAGGGCCCGGCTTAAAAAGGTTGAGAACTCTTGTTTTAGAGGCGATATGTCACTAGTCTTCAGCCAATTGTACTGGCCACCAATATATTTCTGACCTTTAAAGCCCTAAGTGGCTTGAGGCTGTCTCTTCTGTATGATCTCTTGTAAAGTGAGATTTCTTTGACATACCACAATAAATTGAGACATTAAAATATTTCCCAGTGATTGTAGTACGAGTGGATTGTGTGTGTGTGTGTTTAGAATCACAAGTTCTTATGAAGCTGATTTGGCTGGACTAGGAATGTGGTTGGAAAGGGGAACATAATAGGTTTGTGAGGACCATTCTTGTATGAAGTGAGCATACAAGGGAAATTGAAGGTAGCTATTCAACTTGCATATTAGGTTTTTTAAAAACTGCACCAACCTTTCCTAGGGAATTGGTATGAACAAGAATGTCCTAGACAAGTGATGGCGAACCTTTTAGAGACTGAGTGCCCAAACTAACCTTTGCCAGACCCAACAGTCTGCTATCCACACCGTACCATCACGCCCCTTGTGAACCACCCATCTTAACCCAGACAGGGGAGGGTGGAAGCTCTCCCATTGGTCTGCTGGGCAGAGGGGCAGGGCAAACTCTGTACTGGGATGACAGCATACATTCCCAAAGAAAGGGCTCTGAGTGCCCCCTCTGACACACGTGCCAGAGGTTTACCACCACTGTCCTAGACTTTTGAAAACATTCAGCCATGTTATGGAGAAGAAAATAATATTCTTTTCATAAATTGGGGAGTATTATGTTCTTTATAATTAAAGTCCTTGCAGGAGATTTTTGTCACTTAACAGCTGAGGAATGAAGGCTCTGACAGCAATTTTGTTGCTGTGAAGAAAATAGAGAAATGGGTACCTGCCACATGTCCACGGATACATCTGCAGACACAGACAGGGCTGGCTCTTTGGCTGCAAACGGAGATGAGCAACGCCCCCTAGAGTTGGACATGGCTGGGTTTTGAGAAAGCAAGACCTTTACCTTTTTACCCATTTCCTTTAATTTCTTCATAGGAATAAAATAGCTGGAAGAACCTTTGTTCCTCAGTTGTAAGTAACTGGAAACTCCTGTGAAGACTTCACCTTCTCAGCTAACTTCTCCACTCCCACCCTGAAATCTGGCTTGCAAAATTTCTGGAGAGTTCTGGGAGTTGGACTAAAAGAAATCTGAAAGCCTCATGCTTAATCTTTACATTGTATTACAACCAAACATGTACAGTGCTAAAACTGAAAAATCATTTTATCTATGAAGCTTTAAATTCAGAAAGGAACTTCCCTAGTGATGGAGATCAAAGTAACTTTCTGACTATATTGGAGGGATGCCATAACAGGCAAACTTCTGAAAAAAAATTATGAATTTAGATCATCAATAACACATTGTGCCACATGATAAGGGAATTCACAGAGAGCAGCTTCAAAGGCAGAAGGCTTCTTTGCAATGAAAAGAACTGGCATAACTATAGATAACTTTCTTTTTGTCCAGTAAGGGAACCTTTGAGTTGCCAGATTCCTCTGATTTGGATTTCTATTGATAGTTTAACTCCCAAACTGGAAGAACGAATAGCATCTGAGTCATAAAGGGTATACCAAACGCAAGACTTTAAAAAAATGCTCACTAGTATGAAGACAAAACATTTGAATGAATGAAACTATTTCCTTTAAATACCTGAAAATGTAAAATGTATCATGTGCAGAACTTCAATTCTCAGATGAATTGTAATAAAGATGGTCATGTGTCATCTTTCAGAAGGGCGGCCAGAAGGCAATTCTCCTTGCCAAGGTCTCCCTTGCTTATAGAGCTAGTCCATTCAAGTCTGATCTGACTCTAGGGTTCGATGCTTATCTCCGTTTATAGCCAAAGAGCAAGAGCCAGCATTTCCGTGGACATGTCGCAGGTATGGCTAGACACTGGAGTGTACGGAACACTGTTAACCTTGCCACCAAAGTGGTCCCTATTTATCTACTTGCAATTTCTTGCTTTCGAACTGCTAGGTTGGCAGGAGCTAGGACAGAGATGGGAGCTCACTCCGTCATGCAGCACTTGGATCTCGAACTGCTGACCTGCCAACCTTCCAGTCAAGTTCAGTGTCTTAACCACTAAGCCACTTTGGTGCCACATAATTAAATGGTAGTCTCAGATAAGCACACTCACTGAATTCTAAGTTAATATTCATGGAAATCCTATTGATTCAATAGGTCTAGTTTGGCTGAACTAGATTTAAGTGATCTGATACCTCCCTTGGTTTTCAAGTACAGTAGTACTGAGTTTTAAAGAGCATAATGCGTTCCACAGGATTGCTCTTTAAGCGAGTTTGCTCTTTAAGCGAAACACCATTATAAATGACCAATGGGGGGGGGGGGGATTTGTTAAGCCAGTTTTTGGTTGGTTTTATTTGTTAAGCGAAGCGAACATTCAGAGAAAATCCTGCTCTTTAAGCGAGTTACTCTTTAAGCGAGACGCTCTTTATGCGAGGTTTGACTATTTTATATATATATATATATATATATATATATATATATATATATATATATATATATATATATATATATATATATATATATATATATATATATATATATATATATATATATATATATATATATATATATATATATATATATATATATAGAGAGAGAGAGAGAGAGAGAGAGAGAGAGAGAGAGAGAGAGAGAGAGAGAGAGAGAGAGAGAGAGAGAGAGAGAGAGAGAGAGAGAGAGAGAGAGAGAGAGCAATCTATTCATTTGCTGGTGACTTGGATAAAAGCTACTGACAACAGCCTAAGCAGTTTTCACAAACTGGAAATCCGATTCAAGCTTTCATTGCATTACGAAGACAAGTTATTATATACTTCAGTGCTTTCTTGCTAGCTTTATTACTTTTTGACATAGTATAAAGTAATCAGATCTAATTTAAGTCAATAAACACAGAAGAATGAAAAGTATGAAAGAGCCAATGATCCACAACACAAAGGTTTGGATAATTTATTACAGAAATATCATGCAGATCATAGCCTTGTTTTGCCTGTCTTTCCAGGCAAGGTAATATAATAGTGTGCAATCAAATGGAAAATATAAATTGGATTGATTTATGTGCAACAATGAGCTGATTCTGAAAACTATCAATTAATCTTAAAAGGCAGATAGGAAATATACCAAGGACTATTAACTCAGATCCATGAGTTGAATTTTAGAAATCCAGAATCAGCACAATTACTTTTCTTTTTGTTCCCTTTCCATAAAAGAAATGCTAGGGTTTACTTAGGGTCACACCAGGATACTTACTGTAACTCATATGTTGTGTTGTACATGCAAAATAAAGTTCAGTATGGTTAAGTGTATTTCAATGTTGTACTTTCCATAGTGCTTGTTTTTTCCTACTTTCTTATTTGTCACGTAATACTTCCTCAGTTTTATGGTCTAACTTCATTTAGTAGAAAGCAAATCAATACTGAGTAGTTTAATACAGCCAAAGCTTCTGTCTAACACTGTTTATCACCACCATTTAAGGATGAATGCGGTATACATGAGACATTGCGGCTTCCCAGAATTTTTGTTTTGTTTGCTCACAGCAGATACCAGACACACTTATGTGTAGAATACTGTATTGAATGGGGAGTTTTGAGTAAAAACATGTTTATGAATCTTGTGTCATCACTAGATTGAAAGTCATAGCAATACCAATAGCGATTATAATTCTATACCGCCCCATAGCGCTTAGTGCACTCTTTGGTTGCTTTACTGGTAATTAGCATTTTTTGCCCCAAACATGCTTGGTATTCATTTTACCAACCTCAGAAAGATGGGTCAAGACTGAGTCAACCTTGATCCCCATCAAGATTGAACTCAAGTTTAGTATATGGGTAATGAGAGAGTTATTGGTAAATAAAGTAGTAATATATCAAGCAGATTTAATTATGTATTAGAATGGGAGAAACACAATAATATGACAAAAGAGAGTAATACTGTACCCTAGTTCTTTCTTTTTAAATGTTTTTTATGTTGTTATACTTCTATATATTTTTGTTTGTTTCACTTATATATTGTATTGTAATGTAATATATGTTTATTTGTTTTTTGTGTTATGTCAGTAAAATTTAATAAAAATTTATTTTTAAAAAAGATTGAACTCACAATTATTTGGCTGCAAGCACATCAGTTTAACCACTATCCCACCAGGGCTCTTATAAGTCATGATGATAGAAAGTTACCCACGAACATATTTACTGACTACACATGAGAACACTCAAGTTGTACCTCTAAGCTTAACTTTCAAGTGTTGTTTTGTATTTGTGCTAACATATTTATCAACACGAGGCCTTTCTCCCAGGTTTCAGGGTTTTTAGGTTTCTGGTGTATTAGTGTTAAAGGAATAAATAAATAAAGAAATGGATAACAAACAATTTAAAGTTATTGGTCATAAGGGCAGAGGCTGAGAGTTTGATTCCCTACTGTGCCTTTTAGAAGAAGAGTTAGCTTGTATAGTAACGTTAACCTTATGTCCTTTCCCACTGAACATTTTCATAAATTGACAAAAGCACCATTTTTGAACATTCCACCATCCTTGAATTTAAAATATCACACATTTCTCTAAATATTAATTTCCATTTTTAAAAAAATGATTCTCACTCCCACCATATGTGGAAAAAAGTGCCTATCATCAAATCACATCTCCAATATATACAGAGCAGTTATCCAAGCTATTTAAATTAACATTTGTCACATAACATCTCAATATTTCTTTATAAAAATTATCTCTCAGATTCTCAGTCCGGAACATTGTAATAAAATCAAGCACTGGCTTTTTATTTCTCTTATCTTGATTTTGCTTCTCCTTAAACTAGCTTCAGACAAGCTTGGAGAACAAATCATGATTCTTCGTATATAAACTCTGGCTACACCTGTATTATAATAATAAGCCAGCATTAGACGTTATATTCAAGAACTTGGAAATTTTACTCTCTTTTTTGCAGGTAAGGGATGCCATTTCTCAGAATCTCAGTGACATTCTTGCCTTATCTCAGTTCTGTATTGGGATGTATGACTTTACTTTCTGTTTTTCTTCATTATAACTTTATGTGTATTTTTTTTTTTGAGATCCTCACATTTCTGTGTACATTTTTAATAACGAATGAAGCTTGACACATTTTTCCTACTGACCAAAGCATTTTTCAAATAGATGCATGGTCTTGTGCACATCTCTTTCTCAAATCCATATTGAAATTTTATGAAATATATAATGACCGAAGTTATCTTGCCTGGTTATGCTGACATAATGGAAATGGCAAATTGCCTCAAGTTAAGAAATCACCACATACATATTTCTTGCATACAGAGGCATGTGACTCAATATGGATCTAATAATGTCTCCAGTGATTTTTTTCCACTTGAAATTCAACTCCAAAAGTTGCCCAATTGGCATAACTACATGAGAGAATTTGGGCCACAGATTTCTGAACCAAAATGTATTTATCCAGTTAATTTTCTATCCCTATTAGGATTTGGCTTTTTCTTAATGTTTCATCTACATGGAATAAAGAAGTACCGTATGAATTCTATGCATTGAATGGGAAGCAAGTGCACATATAATGGCCTTTCCCCAAAAGTTGGAGCAGTGCAGAAATTCATTTAACTACACATTTATATTACTGCAGTTTGAGCCTTCCTCTATTTTAGTGCAGAATTCTATAGTCCCTTGGTTATCCTATTTCAGTGGAAGTAGTAATACAGAGGTTAAAAGGTTGTTCTTCTAATATAGTTATAAATATGGTACCTGCTGCATCTTTTTACAATGCAGAGAAGCCAATAAACATTTTCTCTAGCTTTGAGGCCATGGCTCCCTAGAGAAGCTGCGACCTCTTCTTAAAGGAAGATCAAACCAGCCCAGGAAAAATATTAAACAGAAAGCAAAATGTTTATATTTATTGAGTAGCAGCTTTCAACACAAGTAGAATGCAGCCATTAACGTTGCATGGATTTCAGCCGCCCGGGGCTGAAGCCAGATTTGCTGCCCCCTGATGGATGCTGGTGCCTGCTCCCACTAGGGCTTCTGGGAATTGTAGTCCAAAAACACACATAACCCAAAAAGCGCTGCCAGGGGGTAGCCGCCCCCCTGGGCCTCCCTACGTGATGCCACTGAATGCAGCAAAGATTACGGGCTGAAAGCACCTGAAAGATATTCAGTGTTATGTGAACATGCTGTCTAAGGAAAAGTGTACCTTTTTAGTGTACCTTTTCATTCTTACTATATTTAATTATGAAACTGAGTTTTTAGTGAGTCACTAATGATATGCCAGCATTATGGGTGGGTAGTAGTTGTTGTAGAAGGGACTGTGGTAGCTTAGTGGTCAAGACACTAAACTTGATGACTGGAAGGTCGGCAGGTCAGCAGTTTGGGACCCGAGTGCTACATGACGGAGTGAGGTCCCATCTCTTTCCTAGCTCTTGCCAACCTAGTAGTTCGAAAGCATGAAATTACAAATAGAAAATAGGCATCACTTTAGCGGAAAAGGTAATAGCATTCAGTGAGCTCCAGTGTCTGGTTATGCCTGCCACAAGACTCCTGCCACAAGACTACCGCGCTAGGCTTCCTTGCTCCAGTCTTTTAAAACACAATTGAATATGCTTTTTGAGGAGGCCTTTGTAAATGTTTCACCTATCCCTGGCTTTTAGACTGGGGCCCAGCTTATATTTTCCCAGTTCAGCAGCTTAAGACATGGGTCTGCTGTATTTTGGCCCAATTTTATGGCATGTTTACTGTCAGTTTCATTGTAGCTTATTTTTATTATAATTTTATGGAGGGGGGTTTACTTTTAAAATGTCTGTTTGTTGTATGGGGGATTTTATGTTGTTAGCTGCCTTGTGTAGGGATTCATTCTCCCTAGAGAGGCGGGGTATAAGTGCAACTATAAGACTAAGACTAAATGCAAATGCAGATAGCCCGCCCCTGGCTCTTTGGCTGTAAACAGACATGAGCACTGCACCCTTGGAGTCAGATACGACTGACTTTTGAGCAAGGGCAACCTTTACCTTTACTAGTAGTTGTAGAAGCATGGATAGCACATTTAAGAAACTTAAAAATTGCACGGTTTTAGTACATTCATTTGCAAACATAGGTCCCCCCCCCCCCATAATGTTTTGTTTAGAGCAGTGTTTCCCAATCTTTTGTTTTTGGACTTCATTTCCCAGAAGCAAATCAATCCCCCAAAGCACTGATAAGTCAATGTACTGACTTGGACTTTTTGGAATTGATGTCTCCCTGTGGCGGTGTGTGCCCCATGTTGGGAACCACTGGTTTAGAACATCCCAAAGTTTCAGGTAGTATCAGGCTCAGAATAGGACATCGACTCTGGAAAGAAATTAAAGAGCTATGCTTTTCTGTAGAAGCAGAAATCTCATATTTTACTGTCCTGTACCTTCTGTCATGAATGAAGGGGTGAGAAATACTGTAGAACTTTTGTGATGTTGCCACTTATTGTGTTAAAAGAAATCCTAAATGTTACAGCTGAGGACAATGGGACAACTTCTCCAGAAGCCATGGCAGGAATAAACATGGCAGGATCCACACTCATTTCCACAGTGTCTGGTGGATTTCAGTAGGTGTTGATGCACCACTGGTAAAATTAACTGAAGAATGCTATTATTTTTGTGTCCCTCAAACGTGTAGATTTCACTGATTTTCATGTTTTATTCAAAATCTTTGGTATCTTTTTTCTTTTGGGATTTCAGCATACATTTTTATTGGTGTGTTGAATATTTCTTGGGAGGACCATACCTCCTGGATTTATGCCTCATGCATGTCTTCACATTAAACTTTCAGTTTGGATAAACATTTAGTATTGGAGGATGTCATTCTTTGAACTCTCCTCAGCAAAGCGGAATGGGTGCTACTCCAGTTTGCCAAGTCAATATTACTTCCCTGTGTCTGTTTCAGTTGTTTTGCAGATGGAATTGTATTTATTTCTATGGTTGTTTCATTCAATGAACTACCAGGGTGCTTCTTTTTGCTTTTTGTCTCCCAAGAGCCAGAAAAAAAAGTGCAAATGAAGATTGCCAATGGACTTTGATTTTATGAGTTCATTATTTGTAAGTGCTTGTCCCTGGTACTATTCATTTCTTCAATGGGTCATTCTTTTGACTTTGTTAGCTCCTCTACCAACAGGACCTAGAGATTCAGAAACTCATGAGCTGCCATAGAAACACTCCTCTTTCTCTCCTTCTTCTTCCTCTTTTCATCTTCATCCTTCTCAGGTTAATGGGAGAAAATGGCAATTCAGTTCCAATAAGTCATGTTCATCTGTTTTCAGCAAACCCAACAAAGTCTTGTGGCACCTTTAAAGAATAAAGATTTATTTTGCTGTACATTTTCAGGGGTTATAATCTACTATGTCAGAACACAGCCTCACATGACCTTATGGCAATGAAAAACCAACCAGATATCATATGAGAAACAAATCTGAAATCTTTTCAGAAAAAAACCCCCAGACAACAGTTATGAAATGAAATCCCCTTGAGACAACACCGTAAAATTGATGAGTAGTCAAAATCCATTAGACTATGTGCTCCTGTGGAAATATGGATATATGTGGTCCTCAGGCAGTTAAAAATGCCAGTGTATAGTAGATCTTCAGACATGTTATCATGCCTAAGGGAATAAGCTGCCAGTTCCAGCAGGCAGAAAGGAAGTAAAATGTGAAACATCAGATTTACATCAGGGAGTTGTACATCTGAGAGGAAAGTATTTGTCTATCTTCATATTTATAAGCCAACTTTTTTCCTAAACAATCCTTGGGTAGCTCACAAAAATTTTAACGATTTACAGTAAGATAAAACCAGAACATCAATAATAATGCTGCAACCATAAAAATAATAAATGGGGATGGATTAAGTTCCACTCAATGTGCAACTTGGCTTGACTCACGCACATGTTGAGTCTGTTTCTTTACTGATATACAGTTTATGAAATAAAGTTTAAAAGTACAGTATAAGCATTAAATTTTGCTTCTAATTTCTGGGTTTGGAGGGCTTTTGAGATCTCCCAATCTCCTTAAATCAAAGAGGTGCAGACAAAAATAATATTTTTGTAATAACATTAAATTTTTTCTAGGGGCAACTGGGGGACACCATAGGGCTCTTGGGGTGTATGGGACCCTTACCATTTCCATCTCTGTTCTAAAATAACTTAAATTAATTTAAATTTATAACTAGGATGGATTATGTACATAAACTATTAAGTAGAATTTGTTTGACAGTTGACTTTCTGTGATGCTGTCTACATTTATTGAGAGAAAAGTAGTCCACATAGTTATTTCACAATGCAGAATGAACTACTCCAAACATTTGTGGAGAAGACCTTAAGAGTATGCAAAATATTTTTATTGTGCTGCTGGGAATGGATGATCCTATTTACTGCACTTGTTTGCTACAGTGGGTTAGGAATAAAATTTCCAAGTGATGTTAGGTAGACATATAAATTTTTACTGGCTTCATTCTTGCACGCGAGAATGATGAAGCACAGAATTCTTCTCCATGTCATGTAATAGGTCAAAGTATTTTGCAGTCCTGTCAACAAGAAAAGATCATTTTGCTTTATTAAACAACTGCAAATTGGTGGTGGAAATCACGAATTCACTCAATAATCCCAAGAGAAATACAAAAGCACAAAGTAGCAATTTACATCCTAAACCAGGTACATAATGTGGCATTTTTTTTTATCAAAGTGGTTTACTATCCCAGATGAGACAGTCCTCCAGAACATGTCCCTTGCTGATTGATTCTATGCCAAACTAAGAATGGGAGCAAATTGGTGCATTTTGTGACATTGCACCAGTGCTGTGCTCATTCGGTTTCATTTTAAACACTTAGTTACCAATAGAGCTGTTGTCAGCATAAGCCACAAGTGTCACGTGCCGTAAGAAAGCCTGTCAGGAATGCACTCACCAGCTGAAGGGCAAATTCTCTTGATATTGATTTTTCAGTTTTATTGCAGATGTAATGAAATTCAGGTATCTCAAAATGACTATTCTCAAAATGGTGTGTTGAAATGAATGGAACTTTGCTGCTAGGAAGTTTAAAGTGTGATGCCTCAAACTTTTGCTGACAAATGCATTTTCTTTTCTTAAAAAAAAGAGGAACATCAAAAACTTAGCTAAATAAATACTTTCAGCTGTAGTTACTGAGGCAACTTATTTGTAGGTTCACTTGATTTCAAAGATTCTGAGAGCTGCAATTTGAAACAAGTATTTTGGAATCAAAGTTCTGTGGATCAATCTAATTTGGTTTGGATAGTGAAAAACATTGATGCAAAGAGGTCAGGGAAATAGAAAATGAAGAAACACAAGATAAAATGCAAAGTCTACGTTTCTAAAAGGAAGCTCATATTAATTCAGAAAGGATACAGAAAAAGATCAGTGGGCAAAGAAAAAGTATGAAATAAAAGAAGAAGCAGGTGGCTTCTGCAGGAAGTATTATCAAAGGATATCATGCAAGATGTTCTAAAGCAATGAAAAGATAAGATTCACAAGAAAGGAAATGGTTGAGTAAGAATATATTGGACGTACTGAAAGCTATAATAAATATATAGAAGTGAATGGAATGGCTTGAGATTACTAGTGTTTGTAAAAGAAGAGTATAGTACAGCATACATTAACAAATTTAGATAGAAAAGGGGGCAAAAAGATCTAAAATAGCAGTGATATAGAAATAAGAAACAGAGTTCTTAGGAGAGTATCAAAACTACAAGCATGCCAAAGGAAACAGCTGGACCATCAATTAATGGGGAAACCGAGCTTGTTAACAGAAAAATACAAAGGAAGCTGGATTTTTCAGTGACCATTTTTCCTTCCTGAAATGTAAATTACAGTACAGTACAGTACAGTACTATCAGATGAATCAATATCAAGAAAGGAAAAAGAACAAATAAGAAAATAGTAAAGGGGGACAGCTATAAAAAAATCAACCATGTGTTTTGGCTGGACCATTAAAAAAAGGAAGACAATTTAATGAAATGAAATATGAATCATGAAGAAACTGGGGGGCCTTTAGCCTTTTCAAAAAAGAGCAGACAAAGCAGAATACCTTCAGAGACTGGCGCAAAGCAAGGACAGGGTTCAAAGAGGGAGAATCCTAGTGAGGCACAACAAAGTTCACAGGAACCAGACAGGAAGTGTCCAGAAGCAAGAATAAAGTAAGACAGGAACCAAGCAACAGTCCACTGACCTTTGTTGTTGAAGGAACATTTTTGTATAATCCAGCCTCCCTGAGCTTTTAGGTCAGAGGCGCCCAAACTATGGCCCATGGGCCAGATCTGGCCTCTGATACCAAATCATCTGGCCCACACCAGCCTTGCCACTCCTGGAAGCGGTAGTAAAACACACCTGTACCTACACAAAACACTGTCATAAATGCACCTGCAGCTGTTGCGAATGCATTTGTGGCAGGTGCATTCAAGGTAGCATTTTGCACACGTGCAGGCACATTTTTCTTCTGTTTCCCATGGGAGGAACCACATGACTGGCCCACAGCCTGAAAAGTTTGGGCACTCCTGCTTTAGGTGGAGCCAATCAGCTACAGTAGGATGAGGGTCAAATTCTGCAAAGCTTGAGCAGCTGCTTCAAGGCTTGGGACCCAGTCCTGTAAGAACTAGAGCGGGAGTTCTCAACCTTTTAAAGTCAGGGGCCAGGTCATGCTCCCTCAGACAGCTTCAGGGGCAAGATGGCCATTTTGCCCATCCTCCACCACATTGCACTTCCTGGTGTGGTGGAGGTGGTGGTGGGCACATGAAATGGTGCCGAAAGCTGTATCTGGGCTGCAGGTTGAGAATCCCTGAGCTAGAGCATCTGCTGAAGATCCTGACATCATCTCTATGTGTCTGGAATAAGTTTCAGTTTGTTACTTCTCATCCAGTCAATTATTGACATCAGAGACTGGTATCTAGGAATTAATAATAATACTTTGGTGCTTTCTGGGTTGAAAAGATTTTTGCTGGAGAAACTCCACTCAGGGGATGCCCGAATAAGGCTCCTTTCATGTCTTCAAGATCTTTTCCCACTAAAGTGGTCCTTATTTATCTACTTACAGAGATGTGTGCTCAATCAGTACCCAGGTCTTGAACTGCCGAATTGCCAACCTTCTAGCTAACAAGGCAAACTTCTTAACCAATGAGCCACTGCAGTCCCATATCTAGGCACTGAACAGCTTCCTTCGAATCAGATGGGAGAGATAGAGATGGGTGCCATCAGTATACTGATGGCACCGAATCTCCAAAACTCTGCACAATCTCTCCCAGCAGTTTCATGTACATGTTAAATAACATGGAAGACAGAACTGAACTCTGGAAGACTAATACCATCTTCTTCCATCCAGGAAGGACTGGAACTACAGTATTACCTCAAGTTACAAATGGTTCGAATTACAACATTTTCACAATACGAATGAAAATCAATTGAAAATAATGGCTTGAGTTACGAATTTTTCCAGAACAGATTAATTGATTTTCAATGCATTCCTATGGGAAACCATGTTTCAAGTTATGAATTTTGGTTTTCAGTGCATTTCTATAGCAAATTTGAGTTACACATTTTTCATAACATGAAAAATGCCTTGGAACACATTAAATTTGTAACTTGAGGTACCACTGTACTGCAAGGCAATACTTCCAAGACTCATTCCAGAAAGGCACCCCAAAAGGATATCATAGCCAATGGTATTGAAAGCTATTGAGTGGTCCAGCAGAACCAACAGGGACAAATAGTCCAAGTTTCCAGTGTAGGCCATTTTCCAATGTGACCAAAGTTATCTAGCTTGAAGCCAGATTGAAATGCATCTAGTTCATTTGCCATATCCAGGAGGTTCAAAATGCTCTAAAATCTTGTCCAAAAATGAAATATTGAAGACTGGTTGATAATTATCCAGTACAGTGGGATTCCAGGAGGACTCTTTAAACATATTTTGCTTGTGTATCTTCTACTTTGCAATGAAGCAGATATATTTGGTTCTCTGGAAGGGCCATGTGGAAGGGATAAGTAGAAGACCACATATAGTGACAAACAGGTGCAAAACTTCAAGCCATTCCACTAAGATCACAACTTACTATTTTGTGTTGCATCTTATTTAGTACAAAATTTTGTCATTCACAGGGAAAGGTGCCAATACATTCACTTCAAACAATATTCTGCTAGATGAGGAATGATAGAACACCCATTTCTTCACAATGGACATGCTCCTTAACTTGTTCACAAACTGATTAGATGGCTGAGCTGCTTGCTTGTACTGAAAATAAAAACCCACAAGCTGTGTATTTTTTTCTCCTTATTTGATCAGCAAAGCAGCAGCAACAGAAGAAGGTCAGCCTCTGTACATTTTTTCAATCACAGTTAAGATACAAGATGGAGCAATAAATCTATGCACTTTGTGCTCACTATAGGAAGGAGGCAGCAAGAATTCATAAAAATAAACTATATCAAGCTTTCTTGGTTTCTGATTTTGACAGGATAATAAGCTTGACAGAAAGGGTGAACAAAGTGGACATATCCTTTGACTTCAATAAGGCATTTGACGTTACTTCATATCAGGTTGAAGAAAGGAAAATTTTTAAAAAGCCATTTGGAAAATAGTTGTAGTCTTGTATTCAAAGGCTAGTTAGGTAATGGTATGTTCATACCAGGTTATAATATTGCAGGTAAAATTGTGAAATAAACTGTACAGTTGTGTGGTAAGACTTAGTAATGTGTTTGCAGTGGATCAGTGCTCACCGCTGAAAGTGAGAGATGTGTAATACAGTTTCTTTTATGAGCAGTCAATTATTCTTTCCTGTCCAAATGCAGCAGGGCATTGCAGCTGAATAAAGCAGAAAAGGAAAACCTGCTGGTTTTAGTGAGGATGCTTCTGTGAGCCAATGTATACATTTTGATTTATATTTATATTTGCTTTTCATTTAATGAGAACTCTTCATATTTCAGAGAGGAAAGGAAAGAAGCTAACATATGCTTAAAAGACAATTTGGTCCCCCTGTGGCATGCTATTTGTGTGCAGATAGTTACCTTCAAAATGAAGGGTGAGTAACACGTAGCCCCTGGACTCCATGAGGCTTATAACCATTTTGCAGGCTCTGCAGAAAACTCCCTAATACTTCTGTCCTGCTGAACTTTAGTAGTGCGGCAGACCACTTACTTTGGCACAACAAACAAAGTTCCCTAGAATTGTGCAACTTGTTTTATATCAGAGGTGCCCAAACTTTTTGGGCCATGGGCCGGTCACATGGTTCAGCAGGCCACACATGGTTCCTCCCACCAGAAGTGGAAGTAAAACACGCCTTACAATCTGTTTTGCAACAGGATGAGATAGATTTTAGGCTGCCATTTTATCTGCTTAAATCAGGGATGCCCAAACTATGGCCCATGGGCTGGATCTGTCCCCCAACAACAATTCATCCAGCCCACACCACCCTCATCGCTCCTGGAAGCAGAAGTAAAACATGCCATCGTATTTTACTTCTGCTTCCGGGAGCAACAAGGGTGATGTGGTCTGGTTGAATT
This sequence comes from Furcifer pardalis, assembly GCA_030440675.1. Taxonomy (NCBI): domain Eukaryota; kingdom Metazoa; phylum Chordata; class Lepidosauria; order Squamata; family Chamaeleonidae; genus Furcifer; species Furcifer pardalis. The sequence continues at coordinate 87,498,868 of CP126897.1, read as the reverse complement.
GGCATCAGGGGCCGGATCTGGCCCATGGGCTGTAGTTTGTGCACCTCTGTTTTAGATAATAATCATATTCCCATTTTACTTCTGGAAAGTGTGAACTCGACTGTGCGACTGAACAACAACAGCAACAACAAAGACAGGATCTCTACATAACTCCTATCAGTAATCAGAAGTGTTCTTCTCCATTTCAGACTGGCTTTGTATGACTGAACTTGGACAACACATGAGGTCGGGTGGCAAGCAGTACAATATGGTGGATTGTAATTGATTCCTCAAGCCATTAAAGTTGGTCACCCCTGTTCAAAATCCTCAGACCACAGAAAGGGTTACAATAGCATAATGGGAAATTGGAGTAATGTGATGAACACTGCGAATTCTGTATGATGAGAGGCCACAGACAATGAATCACCAGAATGATTCACTTGATTGGATTTAAAGTGGCCATTCAATCATACAAATTAGTCCCACGTACCCTATTTCTGTAATGTAGAGGAAGAGAACACTATAATTTTGCAAAGATTTCTATTGAGTTCTGAATATATAATAAAGTTGCTTTTATTTCTTCAGGGTACATCACTTTATCCTTAAGAATCAAACTGAGTAAGTGGGTCTTAATGTCAGTCACAATGATTCATAATTGATGTTACTAAAACTGTTATGTCCTCAGGCAATATATATCAAATTGAAACCTTTTAGTCATCCATTAGAATGCTATATGTTTCAGACAGCACTATGTACATGCCTACATATATTGAACGAGATCAAACATCACATTTGGATATTCCTCAGTTATTTATCTTGATACCACTCAAGCCACCAGAAAATTAGATGGGCCTGTCTTTCTTCAGTTGTATTTCTTGTCACAGAGCCTGATCCCATGTATCTGAATTCTCCTCATACCCTATACATATTCAGTTGGCCCGGACACAGTTCTGTCCCCAAGCCTTGAATTTTGATCATAAAGCCTTGGTGATGTTAGAAGGAACCATCCCTGTGATATCACAAAGATGTATTCCCTGGTCTTAGTTATTGTCCTCAGAACAGAAGGAATACTCTGAGGATTGCAGAGGAAAGGAGCAATATCTTTTACCTCCCTAGTGGTGATCTACCTTTCTAAAATTGTCTCCATGATACAGTCTCTCTCTCTCTCTCTCTTTCATGTCCCGATCAAACCCTGGATTGCCAAAATGAAGCCACTTTCTTTGCTTTGTCGTTGCCCAAACCTAAGTCCTCATCGGTGCATTTCTATGGCAGCAATCGGCAGACCAGTAAATGAGCCAGATTCTGTGTCTCTCCACATTCACACTGTGTGTTGTCCACCAGCAGCCCCCACTTGAGCATGTTGGTCTTGCATTTAGGGTCTCCAACCCTCAGCCTATTCAGAGTCCTCCAAGTGATGTAGGGGAGGTTTAGATCTTCAGCTGTATCCTCCTTTAATGTTGTTCCTTGTTCAGCAAGGTTCTTCCTCCATCTTCTAATTTGGTTTTGTTTTCGTGTACTCTCAGGGAGTTCTCAGTTCTGGAACAGCAGGTCAGTTAAGTGGGGTTGGAGATTTTGGGCAATGCACCTGGCCAGTGCGTTGCTCTAATATGGCCAGCTTCGACATGAGCCCAGCCAGCTGTGTTGTTGTATTTAAAATGGCTAAAGTATCATTGAAAACATGGGCCTCTGTCTCCCACGTACCATCGGACCTCCCGCTGGCAAGAGGCTGCTAAAATCTTGAAACAGTGGGAGACGATACTTAGATCCGCCACATCAAACTGACATGTGAAACACGGATCAACCAAGTATCCTCAAGAATGTTTGTTATTGTCATAAAGCTCTTCCTGGATCTGAGCCGGTGGACTCGAGGCTAATATCCATTCAGAAAGTTCATTCTGTGATGCAGTGAAGCTTTTTAAAAGCCTCAGTCGATACTAGCTATCAATGGGAAGAAATAAAGGTAGCAGGAGAGCTGGTAGGTCACAGCCTTTTCCACAGCCTTCTCCCAGCCTTGTAGGCTATTCATTATCACAATAAAATATTCACTTCTTTTTTTTAATGAGGTGGGGATACGTTTTTAGGAAGGTATTGGGCAGACAGACAGATAGTCAAAGTAAAAAAATAATAATGGAAGAACTATCTGCTCTTCCCATACATTCTATAGGTGATATTATGTCATCTGTTTCTCTTTGCAGGTTTGGGAATGGAGAACAGCTGCTGCTTTTTGTCAGAAAAAGATGCTTTGAAGGGCTATGTCTGAGTTCAGGGAGCAGGAGCAAATTAATATTTCATAGAGACAAGAGACTGTTGCTGGGTGCTCTGGGGACAGGAAAGGAGCTTTGAGTGGCACAGATCTCATTTGACCTCGTGGTCTCTGTGATTAATGGCTATTGTTGCTTAACCAAGCTGGCTTTTCAGTACCAGACAGGATAGCATGAGACATAGGTCTAATTTACCATGTCAGCTTGGCTATTTTGTTTATTACAGTAGATGAGTATAGGTTAGTCTACTTTAAAGTTAGTGGGGCATTCCCAGTTACCAGCAAAAAGATCTGTTTCTATTGCTATTAGTACAAACTTTTAAAATGTGTGTCCCAGTAATTCCTCTCCAGGACTATGATGGCTTAGTGGTTAAGATGCTAAATTTGACAACTGGAAGGTCAACAGGTTGGCAGTTCAAGACCCAAATGCTGCACGCTGGAGTGAGCTCCTGTCGCTGTCCCAGCTCCTGTCAATCTAGCAGTTTGAAAGCAACAAATTGCAAGTAGATAAATGGGTACCACTTCATTGGGAAGGTAAACAGTGTTCCGTGTTTAGTCATGCCTGCCACATGACCATGGTAATGTCTGCAGACACAGACAGAGTTGGCTCTTTGGCTGTAAATGGAGATGAGCACCACATCCTAGATTCGGAGACAACTGGCTCTTGAGAAAGGGTGACCTCTCTACCTTAATTCCTCTGTAGCATTCATTTATTTAATTGAATATGGAATTCAAGAAAATGCTGAAGATAGATTGTTGAATAAAACCAATAAATTGTTATGATTTTCAATAAAAAGGAAACAGTCACACCTAGAAACAACACTCATTTTTGTTTCATCTGTACTCCTCCTTTAGGCCCAAATGGATCATCTTCACAATTCATTCAAAGATATTTTCTAAGTAGTTTAATTAAACTGTTTGACAGGCTGATTTCTTTGACAGAGATGAAAAATGAAAATCAGACTGTAATCCGTAAGTCACTCTCCTCCCACAAGCTCTCCTTTCTGAATGGATTTGCAGACATCCTGGTATTTTATGAGACATAAGACTCCCTGGGGATGGATGAAATTTGGGGCGGGAGGTGGGTGGGTGACAGTGCTGTTTCACAATGCCATTAACATTGGACTCTGAAACAATTGTACAGATTCCTTTACAAAGCGTATCAGAGAGTATTTCAAAGAATATTACAAAGAGTATCAGGAGAGTCTGCTTGCACAAACTAACACGGCTACCACTTCAAACTTTACAAAGAGAAAGCACTTTAAAAACAACCAAGCAAGAAGGGTAAAATGGATAAATCAAAATGTACTTTAGAAGTTGGGAGGGAAAAAGAAACAGGTATCACTAGGGTGAAAGACAGTTTTCTTAAAAGAAAATTAAATATGCCTCACCCTTGCTGCAGGAGCTGCATTGGGTACCAGTGTGCCTCTGGGTGCAATTCAAGGTGCTGGTCATTACTTTTAAAGCCCTACATGGTAGTGGGTCAGGTTACTTAAGAGACTGCATCACCCCAAGAACATCAGCCCATCTCACTAGAGTGGACCAGAGGGGCTCTCTAAGGGTACTAACGGCTAGAGAGGTGCACCACTCTAGCACTAGATGGAGGACCTTTTTGGTGGCTGTCCTGGCCCTTTGGAACCTACTGCCTACAATTAGATCTGCCAGCATTCAGGAAAGGCCGGAAGACCTGGCTGGCCCAGCAGGTGTGGGGTGCCACAACGGGAGTCCTACCCCCCTCTGACTTATATTGGACCATTCAAAATAACCCATTAGCTGGGAACTGTCTGGGGTTTGCTTAAAGATGGCGATATAACTCATAAATAAATAAACCACAAATTTGATTTTTGAAATTGTTTTTTTTAAGTATAGGATATGTCTATGGGAACAGCCGGTTACTTCTGAAATTGAGATATGTCATTAAAAGTAGCAAAGTCATAAAGATAAAATTAGTCAGGTCTTTATTACTAAATATAAGCAAATTGGTTGAAATCCAGAAATAAGTCACCACTAGAGTTAGGCCTGTTGAACTAGTGGAGATTTGGTGAATCACCTTCTTTGTAAATTTTGTTGACTCGGTGAGCTTACTACAATTATAATTTACTACTGGATTTCAGCTATTATCTTTATACAAAGTGAATATGCAGAATAGAATAAGTGTCATATAAAAATATTAATGCTCTGAATGGAATACCTGTATATTTAGGAAATTAGCACTTGGAGTCTTTCTTTGGCAATTTGGATTGTATTATTTCTAATACTAACAGGGAATAAGGCAGGAGCCGAAGAGGTTTATAGGAAGGGAGAAAGTTTGCAAACCACAAATAATTAGTTGCTTGCAATTAATTCCTTTCGCTATTAACCAAGGTAGAAATATATCACAACTAAATAAGGGATGCTTCACTTCTTTTGCAATTTTACTGTATCTTTCTCTGTTTTTTTTTTAATTTAAAAATATAATTATAGGAACGTGTCCTCACTTAATGGTGATGGGGTTCTATGATTCAAATACTGAGTCATGTTGTGTCTCTGATATAGATGATCAATTTGATGGAAAGCAGGAGGTTGGAGCATTGTGATTTCTAAAAATTTATTTATCTTCTGGAGCAGGTATTTTAATTGCTTTGGAGAGTCAAAAAGGCAGTCACTTCTTAAAGTTATAATTATTAACAGAACTATCAGCCTCTTTTTAATTATAACTGGAATTAATTGCTTTTTAAAAGTAAAATCCCAAGCTATGTAGATTTTTATTCAGACAAAATAGATCCTGGGATAATTTGGCTGTATGGTGATTGCCAACCTTTATAGCAGCTATTTTGGCACACCTGGCATAATGCCAATCTTAAGTATTCTGTTTGAACTTTCTTTGGAAATGCTTGTGGTTATTTTAGGCTGAAAGATAAATGATCTTGGGGGTTCATTTCACATTAACAGTTTGGCTAACACAGATCATACATTTTTATAATAGCAGCCAAGGAAGGTCTGAGCATATAGAACACTCACACTGATTAACTTTTTAAACAATAGTTAGCCAAAAAATGGGGACATACGAAATAAAGACAAGTCCATTTATAAGATGTCATTGTGAAAGACTGACTATACAATCTAATGTATCGATTCAGAATTAGCTTCTGTGTTAAAGTCTCAATCCTTTTGATTAATTTCAGCCTTAGTAACATTCTTTATCTCCCTTATAGCATATACTTTGGGTTTGGGGGCATATCTAATAGTTATTCTTCTCTTTTGAAACCATAATTCTGATATTGATGGCAGATAGTTAAAACTCCCTAATGGAAGGACTCTCACCAAAATGTAGCTCTCACAAATCTCTTTAGGGAAAACATGGTAATTAAATTGGAGTAAAACTGAGAATCTGTTCATACCTAAGCTCAGACAGCATTTAGTTCTTTAGTGCAACATACTTCTCTGTCGGTGCAGCAGAGATGAAGAAATGAGTATGACTTAATCTCATGCTTAGTTCCATATAGGCAGACAGTAATTGAATTTGGAAAAGAACTACTAATTGTTCCTATCCTGCTGGAAACTGCACATCATGATAGTTATACTGACTTGGGATGCAACAGATCTATTCAAAGATGTTACTATGCTCCATCCAAATCCAAGCCTGAGATTTTTAAGCCAATATGTTTGTCTCCTTTCTGCACTTCTATTTCATTTACATTTTCTTGGAATAATCCGTGGGAACAACCACTACTTTTCATTTCATATCATGTAACCCAGTAATCCAGTTTTCTGAATTTTATGAATTTTATGAATTTTTTAAACTTCTTACCCTTTATTCATTCATTTTAGTGCTGATCTGTGTTAATCATCCACTAATAGCCTATGTTAAAGTCCCTACTTCAATGCCATACTCCACAAATGAGAATACACTGAACCATGGAATGCACATTCTTAAAACTGATAATTAATAAAGCTTTTGTTGCATATTAAATAGTTAATCTTAAGGAAGCTGTTCTGAATCCACTCTGCTAAGTTCTATTCCATGGTTGCATTTTCACTTTTCATTCAACCAAATTCCAAGGTAGATCTTATTTCTCAGTGCATGCCATATGCTCCCTTTGGCTCTTTAACTTTATTTCTTACTTTTCTGCTTTGCCTTCTTTCTCAGCTACTTGTTTTTAACTGATTATTGAGAACCTGTTTTTCATGTTGTTTACTTAACTGAATAAGTTTTATAGACCAGTTAAACAGTCAGGCAGTAGTACTGTATTGTCCATATGTAGGATGTTGTTGATTCAGCCTATACCAGTTGTGGTGAACCTCTGGCACACGTGCCAGAGGGGCCACTCAGCGCCCTCTCTGCGGACACGAGCACCGTCACTCCAGCACAGAATTCTCCCTGCCCCTCTGCCCAGCAGCCCAATGGGAGTGCTTTCTCCCTCCCCCAGCACAGAGTTCACCCTGTCCCTCTGCCCAATGGAAGCGCTTTCTCCTCCCCCCCAGCACAGAATTCTACCCGGCCCTCTGTTTGGGCACTTGGTCTCTAAACGTTTCACCATCACTGACCTATACTAATGTTGCCTTTTAAATCAAACTAAATATCAAATATATTTGATTTGATTCAGATCGCAGTATTAGTATAGGTTTGATTTGATATAGCCATTTGAACCAACAAGTGCTTCTCCCGAGAGCTACATCTCTGCAAATTCCCAGCTAGCACAGTCACTTAGTTCTGTTCATCTATTTTAGACAATACGAGAACTTGGAAAAGTTACGGTACTTTCCCCTCCTATAAATCCTAAAATTTCTAGCTAGAATTATCACAGTGGCTAAAGATTTTGGGAGCTTTGTTCCAAAAAGCCACTTCTTCAAGTCCTAGCTAGAAAAGATGAGAGGTACTTTACAAGAAAAATTATTGATGGGCCAAACTACTACTGTTTTAGCTTGTAAGTATAATGAGGTGTCATGCATTCTGAGATGAGCTTGTAGAACCGTATGCTTTTAGTGTCTGTTTGGACAGGGATTTATATTCTAAATGGATCCACTGTGTAATTTGAAATTATTGATGCTTTACTGGCTATGAATCACTTTCCAGTTGCTTTGACATCTGTACTATATTTCAACTGTAGTATTTGAAAAGGCTTGTGGGATAGGTATTTCATTTTAGTGATTATTTACTGGCTTTTGATGTATGGGTTTTACTTATACAAAATTTGGTTAGACATTTGTGGCTTTCCATCTTAGGCAGGATATCTGTACTGTAACTTTTCTTTTGCTTATTGTTTTCTCTCAAAATGATGCATGTGAATTATCTGTTTTGATAGAAAATCAGAATACTGCAGACTTTTTTTAAAGCATGAAAAGCAATGTGCTCTCCTTTTTCTTGATGAATTGGAAGTTGCTGAAAGCAGGTGTATTTGTTTTAGTAACAGATTTCCTGTCACACATACTGTTAACATGATCTGCAGCTTTGGCAATTGCTACCATTTTTTAAAAATACTGTGGCCCAGTAATTCTCTAAAATACACATGTTTTTCAATCGCTGGGAGAAATAGGACTCATTTTCATTTCAGCTGTTTTCATCATTACACAGCCCATATAGATCATCTTTGTGGTATGCTCAGGATTTAGAATAATCTACAAAACTAAAAACTCACTATGCAGTAAGAAACACACACACAAAAAGCACATAGGGTGATGAAATAATCCAGTGGGAAATAAAACTGAACTAGCCTTCATAAGCTTGAAGGTGCAAGACAGGTGCCTTTTTTTTTTTTTTTTGGTAGCAGTAAAAAAAGTTTTGTGGCAGCCTTGTGACTAATGCATTTATTGTTGCACAAGGTTGCATGTACTAAAGCCTACTCACAGATGGAAAGAGAGAGAGAAAGAGAAATAATAATGTCTAGAAATCCATGCTATCTTCAGGAGTATTTCTCCCTAAGACATGCTACCCGAAGCACTCATCAGCTTAAGTTGCAAGTACAGTACCGTAGTTACTTCTAAAGAAATAATGAAATTTGTGACTAATGGAAGAGCGTTTTCTGCTATACTCCCACATTATGGAACAGTTTACCATCTGAAATAAAATCAGCTCCATCTTTAATTTCTTTTAGGAAACAACTAAAAATGTATTTACACCAAGCATTTTCACCTGATTGCTTTCATTTATAAATACCTTCTATAATCTTGGTTTGACTTGAGCTATTAGGCTCATTAAATAGACATTTTAAAGATATTGGGCTAATTTGAACTTGCAGTGGCCACCTGTGTGGATATATTTATTTAATATTTGCTATATTTTACTATTGTATTTATTTAATAGTTTTATTGCCTATATACTTTATACTGTACCTTATACCAGTGATGGGGAACCTTTTAGAGACTGAGTCCCCAAACTAAAACAAGCTGCTGTCCGTGTCGTAGAGGTGTGTGCTGGGGGGGGGGGGGAGGAAGTGTTCCCATTGGGCTTCTGGGCAGAGGGGTAGGGCAAACAATGCTGGGACAGCAGCGCACATGCCCACCGAGAAGGCTTTGAGTGCCCTCTCTAGCATGTTTGCCATAGGTTCACCACCACTGCCTTATACTATACAGTACTATATACTATAGACATTACTGTAGCTTAATAGTTATTCGATCCTTGGTTAGGTCTGGAACTTTAATTTTATAACAGTCTTTGACTGTGACTCTATTGGTAGATTTTTATAACAACAACGATCATAATTCTCATCAGCTGCTACTTGTATCCAAGTCTAGATTTTTCCTGGAAATCATTTTCAGGAAAAATGCCATTGACATGCATTTGTTTAAGGTGGATCCCAGTTTGCCATGAAGTGACCCACACACTGTGATCATAGAGCCATCTCCTGTGGCACGTATGAAATGAGACAGGCAGGATTTAACACAGGGACAGCAATAGTCTGCCACAGCCTTGATGATATTAACAAGGTGCGCCTTCACAGCCAGTCCATCTGGCATGGCCTCTTCCGCCTCCATGACCATTAGGAATCAGAATAGTGAAGTGGTTCCTCCTCCGCTCATTTTGTCATTGGGCCCAATATGATGCTTTCCAGTGGCATTTCCTCCACTGAGGGGGCCATCACCAGTGGGCTCATCTGCCCATAGCTATTGGCCCCTTTGGGGAGTCAGGTTATTTGCTGCTGCCCAACACTTGGCGTTGAGTCACTGGCTGTACGGTCTATTCCATTACCGGCCAGACAGAAATAATAAGCTTAAGAAATAATAAGCTTAAAATGGAAAAACTAGCTGCAAACAGCTTAGCAAACATGAGTTTCTGGATCCCCCTCCCCCCAGCTTTCCTTCTGTACCTTCAACAACAGCCACCAATTTATTGAGTACTGTATATCTTTTCCCCTCACTCCATAAGGAAAAGATTCATTCCTTTCTTGTTGATTTATTTGGCTGCTGTTAAAACACAGAAACAGAACCAGTATGAATATTGGCAGTCATCCAGGGAAATGCCAGTATGAGGCCCTTACCTCTGAGAAACAGTATATGGTACCAGATCACATTATGCTGATTGAGCTGTCAGGGGAACATAAAGAGCAGCTCCTGCTTGTCTCAGAGACAAATTATCTGTTGCAAACAATTGAAACAAAAAGACATTGGAGGATGAAAATTGGAGTAGGGGAAGTAACACATAGAAATACTTGACCATAGACAGCTTCCACTATCTTACATCATCTCAAAGATAATGTTTTCAATGATCATTTCATGCCAGAATAATATTGGGAGATGGTTTTTTAAAAGGAAATTTAAACTTTTGCTTTCCTGATAGAGCTACAATGGAAAATATCTGCTGCATTCAACTGCTTCCTCCAGAATTAGCAATCTTGTCTCCCTCTTGCTACCCTCTAAACACCCTAATATTTCTCTGAGGAGCTGACTAAAACTCCTGGAGCAGGTTTCTTTTGTGAGTGGCACCACAGAGGGTTGCAATGAGAAGATGTGGAAGTTCCCTTTGCACCAGTGCTGGATACAAATGTGAATATTGGATATTGGAGATGCCCAAAGGTATCTTTACCTATAAATTAAGAGCCTGGAAAGAAAGAGGAGTTGATTTTTACCTGTAATATAAGCACTTCTCAGTGGCAAGAATGTGGTCATTGCCAAACGGTATTCATGGCTTTCGAGACAGAACAAACATTCACTTCTAACACTACGGAGCCATGGCACATTTGGATGTAATGGTATTCCTTTCCTACCTCTTCTTGCCATAACTTCCTTTCTGTTCATTGGCTTAAATCAGGGATGACCAAACTTTTTGGGCCATGGGCCGGTCATGTGGTTTAGGGGGCTGGTCACTATGGCCCAGGGGCCAGATCCGGCCCCAATGCCTATTCATCCTGCCCACAAAACCCTCATCGCTTCTGGAAGCAGAAGTAAAATATGTCCATATGGGCACATTTAGCTTCCGCTTCCAGGAGCAACGAGGGCTTCATGGGCTGGATGAATTGGCATCAGGGCCAGATCCGGCCCCTACATCATAGTTTAGGCATCCCTGGCTTCAATGATCTGTTACTCTCTTTGGTATGCAGTTCAAAGTACTCAAGTACTCAGCAGAGGCTATAACTGTTCAGAAATTACTGGATAACAAACATGGAACATGCCTGATTGCCTACTTAATATTTCTTACCTACCACTGGCAACAAAGTATGGAAGATATGCTACGAACTAAGACAGAAAAAAATGAATGTAAAAACATAGGTGTGAAAGTGGTGGTTTGGTGCTTAATCTCTCATGCTATTGGTTAGGAAATGTTTCGACAATGGTAGTGAGGTTTCATGACAATGCTTACTAAAATGCAGTCTTTTCTCTGTTTTGTTAAGGTTACATGCTACACTGAATTTAAATGGGTATTTATGCCATGTATTTATGCCAGATGCTATCCAACATACAGTAGACCTTATCTACTTCTGGTGCTGGTTTCAGACCTGGCAAAGATTGTACAGCACAAATTCTTAACTTAACACAGTACATAGATGATGGTTTTGAACTGAAGAAAATCACAGTCATAGTATTTATAGATCTCACTGCAGTTTATGACATAGTCAACCACACAGCCTTACTGGAGACAGTCTCCCACATCACAAAGAATTTTAAATTCACAAAAATCATAGGCTGTTTATTGGAAATCCATAGATTTTTTGTCGATTTCCAAGGACAACCAGCCAATGGAGAATTCAAAGAAATGGCCTGCCACAGGGCAGTGTGCTAGTCTCCGTACTGTTTAACATACATACTAATGATCAAGCACTGTTGGAAGCCACTAGCTTTCTTTATGCTGATGACCTGGCAATTGCCGCACAGTGCACAACCTTTGAGGCTGTTGAGAAAAAACTGATTGTTGCATCAAATATAATGGATATATATTATAGGGATAACCAATTGAAGCCAAACTGCCTAAAAACTCAACTCTATGCTTTTCATTTGAAAAACCATGAGGCATCAAGAAGCTTGCAGGTAGCACCAGGCTCAAACATTGCTTAACCCTCCAAAACTTGGGAGTTACCCTGGATCAAACTCTCACTTTCAAGACCCACTGCCTTAATACCAAACAGAAGGTTTTTGCCAGGAACAATATTCTGAGGAAAATAACAGGCACAAGTTGGAATGCCCAACCACACACATTAAGAACTTCTGTGTTAGCTTTAAATTACTCTGCAGGAGAGTATGCTAGTCCAGTATGGTGCATATCAAAGCATGCAGAGCAGGTGGATGTGGCTCTAAATAAAACAATGAGATTGGTCACAGGATGCCTAAAGCAAACCCTGATGCAAAAAGTGCATTACTTAGTTGTCACTGCTCCATCAAAATTTCATCGAGAAAGTGCTGCTCAGAAAGTGTGGTTCAATGCAAGTTCCTCGGAAACACACCTGCTATTTGGTCACCAACCACCAAAGCAGAGACTGAAATCAAGGCATGGATTCCTCACAACTTCTGCCCCTCAGAACAACCCCCACAGACTGCCTTAGAACTATGGAAGGTGAGCAAGGAGCTACCAGATAACTGGGAAGAACCACATGACTCTGCCTCCTGGCCAACAGCAAGCATGGCCTGTGTGGAAAGCTTTAAATAGACTGTGTGCAGGGGTAGGAAGATCAAGGGCTAATCTGAGAAAGTGGAGTTTCCCTGTAGATGACAGCCTGTGTGAATGCGGAAAAGTTCAAACTATCTTCCATATGATACAGTGCACACAATGCCCGTCAACGTGCACTGAGGAGGACCTTATGTTGTCAAGAGGAAATGCTGTTGATGTGGCCCAATATTGCACAGATGTCATCTAGCCATTTTAAATTCTATTTTTAAATGTGTTAATTTTAGCATTGTATGTTATTATATGCTGGTGGTGCCTCTGACAGGAAAAAAAGAAAGAAAGTAGAACTTTTGGGTATGTCCAGCTGTTAGATTCTAACGTTCAGCTTCCTCTAGTCATGTTTCCCTCATCACAAACAAAATTTAAATAAATTACTACTCTGCATTTAAAAAGCTGCTGATGTTTCTTATGAACACTGCAACCAGCCTGATGAAACAGATGAAAAGAGTAAACATACTGATTCAGTAGAAACTGATAAAACACAGATACTGCCTGTGGCTATCAGAGCACACAACAGACTTAACCTGTACATCAATTTTATCTCTTCCTATGTATTTTCTCCTGCTTGCTTTTAAACTAGGTCACTAAAATATATTCTGTGTTTCCAAAAGCAATTTTTGGTCACTGGCGATAAGGAGAGAAATCTTTCCCAATATTTGTGTGATAGTCTGAGGCTCAGCCTCTCAGCTTTCATTTGTAATGAACTGTGGAGCACAAAGGATGCACTGCGCTCATGCTGGCGACATGGCAGCAGTCAATACATCAAGTTCAAGATAAGAAAGCAAAGTCTGTTCCTCTAAGCAGCTTCTTTCCCAACCCTCAAATTTACAACTCACTAAGGTGTTGGAGTATGCGTCTTCTGTCCCTTAGGAATCAAGAATATTTGCTTCCAGGCCACTAAAATGCATGATTAAATTATAAATACTGAAAGGCATAAAACCTGCAACATTGTAAGGGTTTACGATCGCTTAGTGGTTAAGACACTGAACTTGATGACTGGAAAGTCAGCAGGTCAGCAGTTCAAGACCCGAGTACTGCACGACAGAGTGAGCTCCTGTCTTTGTCTCAGCTCCTGCCAACCTAGCAGTTCGAAAGCAAGAAATTGCAAGTAGATAAATAGGCACCACTTCGGTGGGAAGGTAAACAGCGTTCCATGCACTCTGGTGTCTAGTCATGCCTGCCTCATGTCCACAGAAACATCTGCAGACGCAGACAGTGCTGGCTCTTTGGCTATAAACAAAAATGTGTTATTTTACCTTAAAGCTGAATTTAGGCATAGGGTTCATATTCATAATTAACCCTCCTCTTAAATAGACTCTCACCATTTGCCAGCAAGGTATTGCTCCCTAAGATTATTGGGATCTACAAGAAGCAAATTTTGCTCCAAAGGCTCATTCAACAGGTCTAATGTTTACAGCTGTTATGGAGAAATAACAATTTTTAAGACAACAGCACCCCGTCCTTTTCTGCTCACTCTCATTACCACTTCTAAGACATGCTTTTTCAGCCATTTAGAATCTTTATTAAACTGGATGTTGTCCAGATTCCACAGCATTAAATCACCAAAAAAAGCAAATGGGAAATGTCATTCAATTGGAGTGTTGAACAGATTCTGAAGAGTCCTTAAAGAGAGTAACGAAAGCAAATAATAAGAGCCTAAGCAATCCTTAAGTTCTCATTTGTCTCCATTATAGGAAACATCTCCCATTTTCTGAAGAGCCCTCCTCAGCTAGGTAAGACTAATCTCTTCTGGCTGTTCTATTCAGGAGAAAGAATAGTTCTCCAGTGATAATTTCTCTCGAGACAGTGGTAAAAAAAGTGTGTGTATTTGCACTTTACGAGAATCACATTAACAGGTCCAGAATATTTAGTCTGGGGGCATGTTAATATGAATGGAATCAGCAAAGAATAGCCACAAATGCTTTTCACTTTCATCTGTGCTTATTCCCTCACAGCATTCCCTTATGACCTTTCCCTTGACTTTCCCACATCTCCACCTTACTTGCTGTCACATTTTTGACACTTCAGCCTTTTCATTGACCTGTGTGAATGGCTAAATTCTGAAAGCTTACACATGTCACTCAAAGAACAGGTTGAGGAGATGAGCAAAAGATCTCTCTTGCTTTGTTACTCAGAACAATAATGCTCAGATAATGAAAGTTGTAACACTTTGAAATCGTTTAGAATGGAAAGACTCAAATGGTTTTTATTTTTAGAATTCACTTCCCAACAGCTATCTATGCCTTGGTCACATCACAGACATTGTGCCCCATGCTATCTGTGATGGCTATTTGTGAAGAGCATTTGAACCTTTCACCTGGCACAAAATACAGCAACTAGGCTACTAACCGTCTTGGCCTTTGAGGGTAGCATACCTGAGGCTACAAAATGGCCTTCCATTGTAGGGCACATTTGTCCTTGACTTCATTTCAATAACAAGTTAAAATTTAGCTATTCATCCAGATATTTGAGGCTTAGTGATTGTGGTTTGCAGTTGGTTGGAGTTTTAGTTGATTTAAAGCAGGGGCGCCCAAACTATGGCCCATGGGCCCAATTAGGCCCGCACATCTCATTAATCAGGCCTGCAGTGAGTACCCGGCCACTCAGTGGACTGCCTCCCAACTGCCCCCACCACCTGACATAGCAATATGTCACCTACAGTGGTGGCGGCGATCAGGCTCTGCTCCTGCTGGTCCAAGCAGCCTCCGCTCGGTCCCAGTGCTTCAGAAGCCCTTAGCAACGTGGATCGCCATGTTGAAGAAATTTTCCAAGCTGTCTCTGTTTCAAAATCTGTGGCAGCTGCATGTCGGGGTGGGACTGGCCCTCTGGTGAAAAAGTTTGGGCACCACTGATTTAAAGGAATTGCTGCAAAATGTTTAATTGCTTAAAGTTGTTTTAAATGTACCTCCATCATTGTCTAAATCAAGATTTTGCAATCTATGGCTTGTGGGCCGGCTCTGGCCCCCAATGCTGTTCCATCCAGCCCACAGTGATGCCCCCGCAAGTGGAAGCAAACTCGCCCGCACATCCACAAACATGGCTATGCGTGTGCAAATGCACTCGCCACCCTTGATGCACGGTCTGAGGGGGAGTTGTTCGGCCTGTGGCGCGGTAAGATTTGTGTGTTTGTGTGTGTACGTGTATGTATACATATACGTATACACAGTGATGGGATGTTACAGGTTCGCACCAGTTCACCAGAACTGGTAGTAACTTTTCCCAGTGTCCCAGAGAACTGGTAGCGGCTTTTGGAGGGAACCACCTCGGGGGCTTACCTTTTCGCCGGTTCCCCGACTGTGCATGCACGCCAAGCGCTTGACATGCATGCACACCTACAGCACTTGCTGCGTGGTCTCCTTGCTGTCTTCCCAAGCAGGGAGGAGGAAAAGAAGCTGCTAGCCTGAAGCTCCTATAGCCTGCTCCCCAGGGTAAGTGACTCACCTTTGGGTGTGGGGTGTGGATGTGTATTTTAATGTGTATTTAATGTGCATTTATTTGTTATGTCTTATAATGTGAAAAATTATATTGTTAGTTTTAGTAGTGTTATGTTATGTTATGCTATGTTATTTATTTATTTATTATTTAGAAACTTAAAAAAATTAAATCACATGAACAACTTTGGTCTTGCCCACCAGGTCACATGGTCCCACCCATGACATTGGCTCCATCCAAAAATTAGGCTCCACCCACATTGTTGGCTCTGCCCACAAATTAGGCTCCACTCACGGTGTGGTAGTAAATTTTTTGACATCACACCACTGCGTATACGTATATTTATATATAACACACACAAGTTATTTTAAATTAAAACATTTTGTATATATTTCGTATATATATATACTCTAGTTCTTTTAAAGTAAAACATTTTTGTTTGCATGTTGTCAATTGAAGTCATGGCCACAACAGATCAGCAATAAATAGAAAAACACAGAATTTTTTTTAATCTAAAGAAATGATGGATCAGATCAGTGATGACTAGTAGATGTAAAAGAATTTTCATTTTCCTGTTCATTCACTGATGACCAGTGGAAGTGCTCAATATCCAATCTGCTGATAGGGCTCATTACCTCCTTTAGCATACTGGATGTTAGAGCAGAAGCAGCTTTCACAGCTCCAAGGCTGCTGTTCCAAGCATCCACATGCAATAGGAGTGGCATTCATGGGAGTGTAGTGAAAAAGTTGAACCCCTTAATGGTCTCAAAAGGTTTACTTGGGTAGGGTGGGGGAGACTATGACCATTCCAGCACCCCAAAATACCAACAAAACAGACCAGTCGAGATCACCATGGATTTAATACCTGTCTGGACAAGCTCTGTATAAAGTATTCACTTGTTTAATCATTAAATGAATCTTCTCTATTTGGGACCAAGAATTGGATTTTATCCCATTTGTGTAATACAGTACTAATCTTGCCTTATCCTGCAAATTCTGATTGTACAGTGATTTTAAGAAAACAGAGTGAGTAGTGATGGAATGTTTTGACATAACAATTTTCTGTTTCAAAGTCAGGCATTGTTAAGCATGATGACTGCCATAAAATGATCTCATTTAGTTGACAGGCTCTCCAATCAAACTAAAAATACGTGCATTTAAGATAATATTAAGCTTTGATTTAGAACATTTTAATCACTGTAATTTCTATGGTGTTTAATTTCTAAATAAGCTTGCTCATGGCCGCAGGCTGATCCTATGAGTTCTTATTCTTCTGCAGACAGAATTTCAGAGTTTAGCACAGCATACTGGTGATGAAATTGAAAACTACAGGTTTACTGTCACACAAGTCATTGTACCAGTAAACAAAATCCAGCCGTGTGACCCATCCATAAATTCAGATAAATGCAGGAGTGAGACAATACCTCTTCTAGGTCACTTTAAAAATTCCAGACTCTGCAAGCTTTTGTAACTCATGGTTACTTCTTCAGGCTATATCATGGCATGGACTATGGCATGGCATGGAGTTCCCAGCCAGGCTTTATTCTTAGATGTTGAATGGGAAAACAGACAACAGCTACATCCTTTTACAATCTAAAGGCGGAAGCAAGGAATTTGTATATTCCCTTCCCCCAAGATGGCCCTTTTTGAAGCTGTAGCTCCATGTGGTGGTGGTGGTATGTGTGTGTGACATTCAAACCCAGTCCTCCAGAATTGGTCAACAAATTTACCACTAGGCATGTCAAATTAGTCCATCAATACAGAAATACAAGCTGCTGCTGTTTCTGTGTCTAGGCCAGAAATAAAACTGCCAAAATGAAACTGCCTTTGTGGAGTTCATCCTTTAATTCCTTTTGCCTGATTTAGTGTGAGAAAGATTAGCTGGCACAGGGTATGCCGAATTGTGGTTCAAAAATACCACAATCTTTGAAGAGGCTGCTGATGGACAAGAACATTTGTACAGCACTGTAGACTAGGACACATGGAAAACAGGGCCATGATGTTTTCAGTGGTGGGCTGGCCCATTGGGCTACCGGAACTCAACCCAGGGTGCCCCCCAGTACCATGGCACCCCCCTTGGGTGCCAATCCAAAGAGCCGAGCCGAGCCGAGCTGCAATGCCCAGAACGACTGAGCAAATTAGTGGGGCTTGGTTTTCCTGTCTGCCTTTTCCTCCTTTGCTGCCAAAGATAAGGTTGCAAAAGCAGCCCAATTTACAGTGTATCTGCTGTGGTTCAGAGTTTGCAATTTTGTCTTGTAAGCAAGAGGTTGTCGGTTTGAATCCCCAGAGGGGAGTTGAAATTAGAAGGGCAAGTGGGAACATATATTTTGATAGGTTAAATGACCTTCCCTGTCCAGCACCCTTTTAGTGGAACCACCGTGCCCCTGGATGTATTAAAGATATGGATAAAAACTGGCAGAGTTATTTAGAAACAATCATACAGAGCAGCTATAGAGCACAGGACTGCTCTATATTTTGTGCTACATCTTCCAGAAATTCTCCCAACCAGATATGATGGCTTTAATGAAAACATCAAAGTTTTTTCATGTGAGTGAATTACAGTTGAGGAGCTGTGATGAACATGATGACTCTTCATGAAGATGTGAGAAGTGGGTTCACTGCACTAAACTCTGTGTAACACATTAGGGGTCTGGTAATATATATATAGATAGATAGATAGATCTATCTATCTATCTATCTATCTATCTATCTATCTATCTATCTATCTATAGATAGATAGATAGATAGATAGATAGATAGATAGATAGATAGATAGATAGATAGATAAAGGGAAAGAAGAAAGGCAGCTGAAGGGACAGAATGAGGGGAGACTCTTAGTAACTGTGCTTGGGCGTGGCACATATTGCATCATGGATAAATGGTTGTGTATATCTTTAAGGACTATTGTAGAGAACGGCCAGCTGCTCTGGTTCAGCAGCTAATGAATGAAGCCTCTTGTGCATAAAATGTAGCACGCCCAAAAGCCAAGTTGCCTCGCCTTAATGGAGTGGTCATCTTGCTGGAGTACTCATCTTGGAGGTATCTTTATGGGCCAGTGATTTTGGAGCCCTTGCCACTTCATGGTAGTGATTTTTGTGTCAGTGGATACAAGCAGCTTGGATTGTTGGTGTTTTTGCCTTGGAGTTTGCTTCTACCAAGAACTTGCCTAACAGCTGTTCATATCAAGGTCAGCAAGCATCTGCCAGGAACCAACAACGACTGTGAGATAAAGCTTACTGGGTAAGCAAAGAGAGAGAGAGTGAAAAACTCTATGGACTGTGAACTTCTTGTATATATGCCATTCCTGTATGCTGGAGCTAAGCTTGTTCTTTTGTCATCACTGTAAATACTTTTTTCTGCACTTCACCTCGTGAGTAAAAGTTTCTGTTGCCTCACAAAGAACTGTTTGCCTGTGTTTTTCTGGGCTCCCAAGCCACAAATCATCAACACTGCAGGCAAGGGTGTGGCAGGGGCAAATCCGCTATGAAATACTCTGTCAGAGACCCTGGAAAGATCAAAACAAAGTTTAGTTTTTACTAATTGCAAGTAGCTCACATACTTACAAATAAATGTAGGTTGAACTTATGTTTCAAGTAATTAACATGTCATCCTTCTGCCAATCTCCAGAAGCTCACAGGGACAGCTATTTTCTGGATTAATTGAAAGAAAGGAAGAAAAGATGGAAAAGATAAAGGAATAAGAAGGAGCCTTTCATGGTATATAATGCCTTACTAAAATAGGAAAACCCTGTTAGCCATATGGATTATCCATGCACACAAAATTTCAACATACAGTCAAACCTCGCATAAAGAGCGTCTCGCTTAAAGAGTAACTCGCTTAAAGAGCAGAATTTTCTCTGAATGTTCGCTTTGCTTAACAAATATAACCAATCAAAAACTCGCTTAACAAATAAATCAGGGTTCACAATTCCCCCCCACAATTGGTCATTTACAATGGAGTTTTGCTTAAAGAGCAAACTCGCTTAAAGAGCAATCCTGTGGAACGCATTATGCTCTTTAAGCAAGGTACAACTGTACAATAAAACCTTACATATAGAGCTCCTCGCTTAGAGAGTAAATTGCTTAAAGAGCAGAATTTTCTCTGAATGGTTGCTTTGCTTAAGAAACAAAACCAACCAAAAACTAACTTAATCAGAAGTCACTATTGGTCACTTACAATGGTGTTTTGCTTAAAGAGCAATCCTGTGGAACACATTATGCTCTTTAAGCGAGGTACAACTGTATTTATTTATTAATTTATTATTTATTTTTCTGTTTTTTATTTATTTTTATTTATATATTCCACAGCATGATCTTGTGATGTGTTGTTCTCAATGCTGAAAGATACACGAAGCACTCTGCATAACTTCTGCTCTTTCTCCAGTATTATGGAATCAACTACAGACTTTCTTTGGAGAGAGGCAGAATTAAATGGTTTCATCCTATGTGTAATGATGGTAGCACCATTTTCCTGTTGACACTTAACTAAACCAGTATTCATTTATTCATTTCATTTGTTCAATTTGTATACCACCCTACTCGGTACAACCGACTCAGGGCGGTTTACAGAAACCATACATATAAGACAATCAAAAGTAATATAACATATAGCATAATCAAAGGTCATACAGTATAATACAATAAATATAACAATACAATACAGCAGTGCAATAAGACAAAACCACACTGCAAAATAAGGTTACAAAATACAATTCCAGTTACATGTACATGACATAGTCTCAGTAATGCAATACTATATAAAAATACAGTAAATAAACCAACATGTCAGGGCTCTCACCCTAACCACAAGCATGCTCTGGAAGCCATGGCAGCATCCTGCTGCAGGGGGCTTTTGTAGCCCAGCGTGGGGGCGAGGCTCGGGAGCGCCAGCAGGTGAAGCGAATCCAAGCGCTCCCGGCCAGAGTCCTCCTCGCCCAGCTGTTCCGACGTCCGGGTGGCATTTTGCCCATCTAGCTGACATTTGTTTAACTGAATAGATTTTGAATGAAGTGTTCCCTCTTAATTGGTTTGCAAAATATAATAATAGTGTGCCACCAAATCAGTTCTGACTTATGATGATCCTTTTCAGGGTTTCTCCATATAGAGAGTACATAGAAGTGATTCACCATTACTTTCATTGTAACATCTCAGCACAGATAGTAGGAAATTCGTAGATTCCCCCTTCTGAAAGTTCCATACAGACTCATTTAATCACTCTACAGTGGAAATGACCAGATATAAAAATCACGTATTTACAGTTCCATTGGAATGGGGCATGCTGGGCTTCAGAATGCTATGATAATAATGTTTCTTCAATTCAATAAGAAAATAAATATTCATGATACAAACACTATAATATTTAAAGACTAAATAACAGCTAGCTGTAAAATATGGGCTATAACAAGAAATAAATTCAATTTTCACCTTAAAGTAGTGAGTCTTCAAGGTGCCACAACATTTTTATCTTTCTTTTGTTTCATTTAAAGTCTGATATGCTTGCACAGACTAACACAGCTACCGTTTCAAAAATGTTACCTTTGAATTGAATCTGATAAAATTAAAGCAGGTATTTACTCATATTTACCATCTGGTTCCAGCCTGTGACTTGGATTATGATGTTATAGAAATTTCAGGCTATCATGGTAACAATGTAAGGACCTGAAATTCAGGTTCAAACAACATGCAACATTTTCAATTACTCAAGCTGTGAGAGCTATTTTTAAAAAGCTATTTGGACATGGTTGGAATTATATTGAATAAAAACTTTATATAAAAGCTTACCTTCACATTTCATTGAAAAATATAGGCACACATTAAGAACAAATTACATATATAAACCTAGTGGTGCAAAGTTGGCTGCCTTGCAAATGACTGTTAATAACAGGACACCCTGGCATACAGTTTGAAGTGAACAGTCAGCTAATTGTTTGGGTAGGATTTTCAATAATTTACTTTTATGTAGCCTTTATGAGAACTGAACAGTCAGTAAAATAAATAAATAAATAAATAAATAAATAAAACCAACATCTATGTTAGCCCATATTTGGGGGAACATTAACTATTATGCCTTTGTGAAAGAAAAGATTGTAAAGGTTATGGGTAGAACATGAAAGAGGTGAGATAACAAATAAATGGCCTTACCTTGGCAAAGTCAAATACCACCACCCCCACACACACACACACAAATACTAGAATGATAGTGATAGAATAGGAGTATACAGAAAGAGTCTCCTTGAAAATTGTGGTATTTTCGAACCACAATTGGGTGTACCCTGGTAATGGCAACCTTGTGTTGTTGGCTAATCTTTCTCACACAAAGTCAAGTGAAAGCAACTGCAGAATAAACTCTCTAAAAGGTGCCTTCATTTTGGCAATTTCATGTCTGGCTTAGACATGAAAAAAAGAAGTGGTAGAATAGACAAAATATATTTATTTCTTTAGTCTGGGGGGAATGGTTGACTAGTGAGAGATGATACTTATTCTTTTATGTGTGACCAATGGACAGCACAAATCTTTCAATAGTACGATCTCAAAGTTCTTTGAAAGTTTTCTGTATTATTATTAATTTTTTCAGGCAGTAATCTTAAGGATGTCCATTTAGAGCTATAATTTAATGAGGGGTATCTCCATTGGAGATAAACTGAATTTCAAATTAGCAATCTCTACATACCGGTAAGTGGTTTAACAATAATACAAGCACACATGATATTATGTGGAACTCTTTCTAGAGATTAGAATTAGTTTTGGTTTTTGTATTCAGAGTTTTATATATAAGAAGATACCCTCGATGTATAGGAAAGGATCCATTACAGTGTAATAAAATTGAGGTACAAAATTTAGAAAAGAGACATTTGTTTGTTTCTTTGTTTGTTTCTTCAGTTCGTGTGATCTATTTCATCTGCTTATCCTGCCTTTAATATGCTTTGTCTTGTGACTGGTCAATGTGAGATAAACATGAGCTTAATTTGTAAATCTGATTGCCATGGCCCTTATCTCTGAAAAAAAATCCTGCTGTGGGAGAGAAAATGTGAGCTTTTGTGAGATTCTGATAGCATATGATACAACAGGGAGAAGAGCATAGGACGCCTTGCTTATGGTCACGCATGCTTTGGTCACCTCCAGACTTGATTACTGTAATGCGCTCTACATGGGGCTGCCCTTGGTGACCATTCGGAGGCTTCAGCTGGTCCAGAATGCGGCAGCCCGGGTGGTGATGGGGTGCGGGCGTTATGCTCGGGCTTCACCACTGCTTCGGGAGCTGCACTGGTTGCCAGTTTGCCTCTGGGTGCAATTCAAGGTGCTGGTCATTACCTTTAAAGCCCTACATGGTAGTGGGCCAGGTTACCTAAGAGACCGCGTCACCCTAAGAACGTCTGCCCGTCCCACCAGGGCGGACCGGAGGGGCTCTCTTGTTACTCCATCGGCCAGGGAGGCTCGCCTCACGAGCACCAGGAAGAGAGCCTTTTCTGTGTTCGCCCCGGCCCTGTGGAACCTTCTCCCGACAGAGTTGCGCCTGCAGGCGGAGCTCCTGCCATTTCGGAAGGGCTTGAAGACATGGCTGGCGGGCCAAGTGTGGGGACACAGCAATGTAGGTTCCCACCCAGGATGGCTAATTTAAGAGCAGCCATCCCCCCCCCAATCTGATATTTGTATCAGTTATTATGTATTTATTTGCTTTTATTGTTGAATGTTTTAAATTTTTTATGAATTTTATGAATTTTTAAGGCTTTTATATTATGATTCAGGATGTAAGCCGCCCAGAGTCGGGCTTACCCGATTGGGGCGGGATATCAAGTATGAACAATAAATAAATAAATAAATAAATAAATAAGTACAAAGACAAATTTACAGTCACAAAACACTGTAATCAGTATTTCATAATAATAGCAAAAACAAAGAAAAAAGGCAGTTATTTCAAGTCGTGTTTTTAGCCAGTGTACTCTATAAACCAGGGGTGTCCAAACTTTTCGGGCTGTGGGCAGATCACATGGTTCACGGGTGCCCAAACTACAGCCTGTGGGCTGGATCTGGTCTCTGACACCAATTCATCTAGCCCACGCCACTCTCGTCGCTCCCAGAAGCGGAAGTAAAACACGCCCATACGGGTGTGTTTTACTTTCACTTCTGGGAGCAACAAGGGTGGTGTAGGCCGGATGAATTGGTGTAAGGGACCAGATCCAACCCCCGGGCTGTAGTTTGGGCACCCCTGTTATAAATAATAGTCAACAAGCTGTGAGAATTGATTTTTTTTCCAGTGCTGGTTGGTCTTTCTGCAGTTTTATAAAATGTTTCAGAAATCTCACATCAGTAGTAGAATTCTTACTCCTACTAACATTGCCTTCCATGTTTTGGGGATCAATATTCAGTTTTACTTACTTTCCCACAGGGTGAAGTATATATTACAACACAGGGCTACATCACTCAAGACAATTAAAAGCAGATAATAAGCAAGAGATGGTAAATTGGTTTCTCCGATTTCCTGTCCATCCTAATTAAACAGCAGGGTCCCATTAAAAAGAGAATGATTGTGTAAGGAAACAAAAAGTAACAAATTTAAAGTAGATAAAAAGAAAAACTGACCTAATTTGTGAATTTGCCATAGGGTTAAAATCAACAGATCTTTCACGCTAAATGGCTCCTAAAACAGTATTAAAAATGGGTACACTTATATAGCAAAATCTTGCAACATGGGTAAGAAAATAGAGCAGGGGGAATGTCTGAAAGGATAGGTGGCAGAATACAAAGATTTCTCTTCCCCTGGACTTCACTCAGTCTTGTTATGACAAAAGTATTGGTAAAAATGCCAAAATTGTTTTAATGGAAAAGAAGAAAAAAGCCTGAAATATGGGGATACCTAATAGGTGGAATAGCTTCATCCAGTGATGGGATGTTACCAGTTCGGACCGATTCACCCAAACTGGTAGCACCCATCAGGAGGGGGTCGCCAGGGTGGTGGTGGTAAACCCCAGGTCGACCGGTTCGGTCGCCTCTCTACCCCCCTCCTAAAATGTATTTCCGGGCAGCCAAAATGGCTGCCCAGAACTGCGCATGCGTCAAACCTCGATTTGACACATGCACAGTTCTGTTTTTTAGTATACTTGCGTCAAATCGAGGTTTGATGCATGTGCACTAAAAAAATAGAACTGCACATGTGTCAAATCGAGGTTTAATGCATGTGCAGTTCTGGGCAGTCATTTTATTTTATTTTTTCTATTTTTTTGGCTCAGCCCCAAACGCTGACTCCGCCCATGACATCATGATGTCATGACATCGGCTATGCCCATGACGTAATGACGTCACAGTGGGGTAGCGAAAATTTTGACAACCCACCACTGGCTTCATCTCATACTTAAGACATCTTTACATATTAGCCAAAGAAGCTAATATGAAGCATAAAACGCTGGTGGCGTTTTAAAAGGGCCGTTGCTGCTGCCTCTATGGGACTCTCTGCGCTGCTCTTTCCCGGCTTTAGATTTTAGACCGCTTGCTCCTCTTGTTCTTAGTATTTTGTATTGTTAATCGATTAGTGTATAACTTATTTTTTCATTTTTGTATTGGGTATGGATTGGGTATGGATTGTATTGTGAGTATATTGTTTATTGTCCATTTGGTACTGAATATTGATTATGGACTGTAGCCTTATCATATTGTGTTACATTTATTTTATTTTGTCTGGTTGCACTGTATTTTATATTGTATTATTATTGAACTGCTATTTTGTATTTAATTGTATGTTGTGAGCCGCCCTGAGTTGGTTTTGACCAAGTAGGGCGGCATATAAATTCAAATAATAATAATAATAAAATAATAACACTACAGTAATACCTCATATAACATTAGTATCGAATAACACTAAAATCGCATAACATTAAGGAATCTGGGGGGAAGAATTGCATCAGATAACATTAAGATCCTATGGGATGCTTCAGATAACAACCGCTAAAGCCTGTGTGGTTACAATGTATCTCTATGGATCCCATAGAGGATCAGATAACACTAAAAATCATATAACACCAAGACTTGTGGAACCAGGTTTTAGTGTTATATGAGGTTTTACTGTATTAGTATTTACAAAAGCTTACGATTTGTTTATCTAGACTAATTTATACTTAGTACTTCACAGTAAGAGGTGACTAAATGGCAAAAGCTAAATTATACAGGCACATTTATAAACATATGACTTATTAGTCTGTTTGCAGTTTGCTGTAAAAATGTCAAAGCACAGTATCATTTTGTATGCAATGGAAACAGTACTTTTTTGGTCATGGAGATCATATAAATACTGGTAGGAAACTACAAACAAATAATAGGGAATATTTCACCTTGCAAACAAGATGCAACCATTGTTTTTACTTATGAGAAGAAAACCGTTGCTATTACTTCTATGGAAGATTGTTTTCATAATTCAGTATGTTCTACAATAGATGGTCATTTGTTATCAGGCAGAACATCTAATGTATATTATGTCTCCTTATTGCAACCCAGATATTCTTGATACAATAGAATTATTTTGTTGTATGAAACCAAAAGTCCATTTAATGTTGTTTTTTCAACCGTGCCTGACAGATGCCTTTGGAAAGCTTACCAGCTATCTTGGTGTGTGTTACGTTGTCATGTGCTGTCAAGTTGCATCCAACTTACAGTAACTCTAGTAGAATTGTCAAGCTATGTGAGATATTTCAAGAGTGGATCTACTCATGCCACCCCTGGTGAAATTTCCATGGCTTAGTACTAATTGCTTGAGTTCTGGTCCTTCACTATCCATTATACCTGCTGAGCATTATATTCTCTCATTGTAATGCATGTAAAAATGTGTGAGAAAAGTGGAAATATGAAAATAGGGGTGAATGGATGACTAACCTGATATAAGGTAGGACTCGCTGGAATGCTGAACAGGAGCATCCTATTTCAACTTGTCTTTAGTTGCAAGTCCACTCATCTTTACATATACAGTAGTACCTCGGATAATGATGAGACTTGGTTACACAAGTCTCGTTATCCGGTTTTTAACGTTGTGTGATGCATTGATCGCACAACATTAAAAAAAAAGCCCTGTTTCCCTGGAGGCTGCAGCAAGCCAGAATGTTGGGATTTGAATCCTGACGTTTTGGCTTGCTGCAGCCTCCAGGGAGGTGGGGGGACTTTGGAAACAGCTTGGTTCGGGTCTTCCAACCTCCCTGGAGCCGGCAGGTGGGTCAGGGAGCCCGAATGGGTAAAAAAAACACCCCATCCATCGGGCATTTGAGAAACAAAATGGCTGCCCATTTTGACACTGTTGGGACAAAATGGCCATCTGGCCCTCAAAGCTGACTGAGAGAATATGCCCTGGCCCCTGGCTTGAAAAGGTTGGGAACCCTGCTGTAAGGGATGATACCTGAGACAAAAGATAATGGCTCCCTTCTCCATTCCATGCACAGGAGAAAAGTGGCCTAACATTTCAATTTTACTTTGAAGAGAACAAAATAATTGACCAGAGAGTTGCTATCTCACTTCTCATCACTTAGCACAATTACTTCACTTTGTCAAAGGTATGACCACCCCTAATCAATGTGAATATAACTTTATGTACAAAATTTTTGAAATATAGTACCGCTTACAAGAATGTCAAATCTTAATAAGACATAACTCTGGGAAGAAAAAGAATTATATTTATTCAGCTGCTCAATCTGTTTCAGATCAGGAATCCCTAGTGAGCAGAAACATCTACATGTAAAATAAATACAGTTTAACAAAATGCATAATGCTGTTGAATATCTTCAATTATAATTACCAAAGAAACATTGCAAGATTGAGTAATGCCTGAAATGATATCAGTAAGGAGATGTGCAAGCACAAATTAATTATATTGGTATTCACATTATATGCTGTCATATGTCTATGCTCATATGCTTACAATAT
The DNA here is from genome assembly GCA_030440675.1 of Furcifer pardalis. Taxonomy (NCBI): domain Eukaryota; kingdom Metazoa; phylum Chordata; class Lepidosauria; order Squamata; family Chamaeleonidae; genus Furcifer; species Furcifer pardalis. The sequence goes on along the minus strand of CP126897.1, from coordinate 87,471,225 downwards.
TGTGTAATTGAGGAAATATAGGGTGGGGAAATACAAGGTGTGGAAATTAACATCACAAGCAGATCACTAATAGAATACATCCTAGGCACAGAATTCCATAAACTCTTTGCCTCAAGCCATCATTTGCCATTTGCAAGTACTGTATAGTAAAGAATGAAAAGTGAGTGGTTTTGTTAGAAATCCTGTAAATGGAAACTTGTATTGCGGTGGTGGTTGAATTTCTTAAAGAAATTTCTCATTTGTACCTCCACATTCTCATTTTGAAATATAGACAAGATATAAGAAATTTAATAAAAAGTCACAAAAAGGCAGATTGTCACTCAAATTGTTTACCTACATCTGCTGTTTATCTCTCACCTGAAGTCATGGAACTGTTGTGCAGATTATTCTGATGTTCCTACTTCCTTTGCTGATTAATTTTTCTTTTCTTTTTAGTCGTATGGCATGTGTTATAATTAAAACCAGCATGGTTTTTGTTATTTTCTTTCATTGTACAAGGAGACTTCGGTGGCTTAAGTGGTTAAGACACTGAACTTGAAGTTGTCAGGTCAGCAGTTTGAGACCTAAGTACTGAATGATGGAATGAGCTCCCATCTCTGTCCCAGCTCCTGACAACCTAGCAGCTTGAAAGCAAGAAATTGCAAGTGGATAAATAGGTACCACTTCGGTGGTAAAGTAAACAGTGTTCCGTGCACTTCTGTGTCTAAGCATGCCTGCCACATGTCAAGGGAAACATTTACAGATGCAGACAGTGCTTGCTCTTTGGCTGTAAACAGAGATGAGCACTGAACTCTAGAGTCAGATACAACTGGCTTTTGAGCGAGGACGATCTTTACCTTCATTGTATAAAAGACTATTTTGAATACACAATTTCCCTTGTTGTTGATTATTGTCTTAATATTACATGCAAAGAAGCACCAACATATTTCTTATTCATCTTCCCATTTGCTCTGCACTGTTCTTGCATAGCTGCCTTCTTGGGATTTTTAAAGTTTTCCCAACAGACTGGCAAATGGATTCATAAACCCAATACAGTACAAACATGTACTGTAACAGCTCATGTTTTCTTTCACCCATGAGATGATCTTGAAAAACAATGTCCAATGGATGTTGTTCCCCTTTTCCAGTGCTCTTTCCAAGCCTGTCTAACAACAGGAGTGTTCAATTACACAACACAGATGTTGAAAGCTACATTGCATGCTTTCCCAATGTACCTGTCATCTCAGAGCATATCCTGAAGGCATTTGACACAAGTAACTTGCTAAAGCAAACCAGACCTTGGTCTGACAGGTCCCAGGTAGAAATCAAGACTGAGGTAAGTACACATGGCAGGAGCTGGTTTAAAAGCACTTCAACAAGCCAGACACCTACCTTTGCAAAAGGTCTTGTTTTTAAGAAAAAGTAGGAGGGGGGGGGAGAGAGAAAAACTTCTTGATGTTGCTTGCTGAGAAGGTGGGAAGAGAAGATGAGATTGAATACTAATGGTAGCACTGATTTTGTCCTCTCATCCAGTGCATCCCATCTTGCAGTTGGCAGGTAGCATCAGGGGATTTTTCTTTTCACCTAAGTAGGACAAGGAAATGAGGCACCAGAGGTTGCACCTTTCAATATTATTATGTGCCATCAAGTAAGAACCTATTTATAGTGACCCTAATAGGGATTTTAAGATGAGTAAGATGTTTAAGGATTGGTTTTACCCGTTTTACAGCCCCAGTGAGCTTCCGTGCCTGAGCAGGAATTTGAACGTAGACCTCTTGAGTTCTAGTCCATCACTCAATCCACTACATCACACTGAGTATCTGTATCCCTATATAGTTATTTGTAAATAGAGAGGGGAGGGAAGCAGAGTAAGCCATCCTCATCCCAGCCCACAAAGTTTAAAGTTCTCCTCCTCCTCCTTCTTCCAAAAACTGATAGCATAGTGTTCCAGCAACTATATGCACAATCAGTGTTTGGCCTTTTTTAAAAAAACAGGACAGCAGGAAAGAAAGGGGAAGAGAAGCCAGTTTTTTTTAATGCAGCTGCAAAACTTTAGCCAAAGATAGACAGAAAAGTACTAGAGCAGCAGAGGAGAGAAGGACATGGAGCTGGCAATGAAAGAGAATCCAGAACTGAGGAATGAATGGTGTATAAGGAAGGGAAAGTGCCTTTCCTAGAACTTCTCCATGACATTGCTGCCAGGATGTCAGACTGCCTAATAGCTGTAGGTATGCCAAAGTGAAAGAAAGCACGGTGCCTAGCTCTGTTGTGAAAAAATGTGAGAAACTCTAATTGCACTAAAATCTTTCAAATCTATATGTATGTGAACTTTATGTATTGAATATAAAGGCTTTTGAAGTCAGTTGGATTAATTTTCTTTTGCTAGAGGCATAATGAATGAGGGTCAAACTGATTTTTGTATGTAATTTATTATTTATACATCATTAGTGACTAGAAATTGCCTTCACAGACCAAAGGCTTGTACAGTGAATGTTCATACAAGGGCCTGGGTAAAAGAGAATTCATGCCTGTCTCCTGCAGTAAAAGACATGCAGTGTAATCTAAAACATTTTTTCCTTAAACCTATTTGCAGAATTGCAATCTTATCTATACACACAGCAGTATAAATCAAGAGTTCACAAACTCTTCAGTATCACGTCTCATTTTCAACTCTAAAGAACCTCTCAATTCCCACCTGGCACCACTATTTTACTATCATCCAACTCCCTTTAGCAAGAAAATTCAACTAGTAATTTAAAAATAAAAACAAACACTGAAGCTTGGTAGAAAACAAAGTGTAGGTTTCTGGCTGAAGAGCCAGAAGTTGGGAATTTGATTCTCCTGTAGGCCAGCTTATCCAGCTATGGTAATAGAGTAGACCATACTGCCAGCGACTCAACACTGAGTTTCAGGCAGCAGTTAACTAACCTGACAACACTGAGGACTAACAGCTTGGGTGCCGAAGTCCACAGGGAAGGGTGATGGTCTCCAAATGGATTAAATCCCACTTGAATCCATCTTGATGGAAGGCTTCATCAATCCTGCCCTGGGGCCAATGTGGACTTTGTGCACCGAAAGGGCTCAGGACCAGAAAGTGACTTGCGGAACTGGATCAATGGTACGGGTCTCATGCTGTGATGCGGAAGGCAGATGAAAGGCCACTGCATTATATTCTGTATATTATATGTACAGAAGAACAGGAAGAAGTATGCCTCCCACCAGATCCAACCTGTGTAGTCATGAGCAAGCTGCAGAGTCCCAGGGTGCACCCAGAAGGGAATGATAAACCACCTCTGTATTCTCCACCTAGAAAACTCTGGAAAAGGTTGCCATAAGTCAGAATTGATTGGACAGCACATAATGATTATTCACAGGGCTTTCAAGGAAAATGAGATATATAAGGAGTGGTCTTACCAGGTCCATACTCCAGTGAGTTTCCATGACTTAAGAAGGATTTCAACCCAAGCCTCCTAAGTCCTAGTTTATTAGCCTGTCCACTAAACCTCATTGGAAATCCACACGCAATTTGTTAGCAGTAGTAGGAAACAGTAGTAAAGATAAACATGCATTTGAGCATCCAGATAGTGTTAAGGAATACTGATTTTAGAAGAAGAAGCCTCATAATTCTTGTGCTTGATATTTTTTCCAACTATTGAATATTAAACACACTACGACTGTATAAATATTATGAGAGCTTACAAATGTAGTGAAAGTCATACTTAGTGATCTCTTTCTCCGAAGAGTAGGCTGTTAAGTCAGTTACTTCCACTGAGATCAAATTTAATAATTAGAGTGAGTGAAGAAATTATGGTGAAAATTTGAGCTATAGGGCTGAATAAAAATCAGCTGGCAAATTGCATTTGATTAAAGCTTTAAGCATAATAACTCAATAGCCTTTTGTCATGCTAATAATTAATTAGTTCCCTTTGAGAAGAATTGACCATGATGGTCTACCTAGCTGTCTGACAAGAAGAATTTTAATGGCTATACATCTGCCCTTTAACCATGGTATTTCCTGATCTTGTTCTTAGCAAATGCATAGTGATAGCTTTTTTTTGTTCATGAAAGAATGTTTTAGATGTAAATCCTCAAAAGCGTGCATGCATTTACTCACAGAGTGAGATATATTTGTCTTGTGGGTGGGTGGGGAAGGTATCCCAAGGAGTGGAAAATATAGATCCATTAAGATATAACAACACTCTAAAGGTAGAAGTAAAGGTAGAGGTCACCTTTGCTCAAAAGCCAGCCATATACGACTCTAGGGTTCAGTTATCATCTCTGTAGCCAAAGAGCCTGCACTGTCTGTGTCTGCAGATGTTTCTATGGACATGTGGCAGGCATGACTAGACACCGGAATGCACAGAATGCTGTTTACCTTCCTACCGAAGTGGTACCTATTTATCTACTTGCAATTTCTTGCCAGGTTGGCAAGAGTTTGGACAGCAACAGAAGCTCACTCTGTCATGCTGTACTCAGGTCTCGAAATGCCAACCTTCTGGTCATGAAGTTCAGCATCTTCACCGCAGTCCCCTAAAGGTAGAAGCCTTTCTAAATGGGTTACTGAGCAGAAGCTTTTCTGTTTTATTGAACCTGCCATATAGCCTGTTCAGCCTTCATTCAGAATGTCCATGCCTGTTTAATCTTTACTATGCCCAGTTCAGATAAACGTCAGACCTTAGATTTAAGATAATGGTTACAATTAAATTTAAAATGATTGCTTGGATGTCTTGTTTTATTTTACTCCATGAGTGCCCAACTCACGAAGCCATACAGAATAATAGGGCTCTAGGCAAGACATTTGGTGATTAGCCCACCAAGTGGTTTTGGACTGTTGCTTTCATTAATGTTCACCATTAATTATTTCATCTAGGGCTATAGCTTACTAAAGGGAATACAGTGGTTTAGTGGTTAAGATGCTGAACTTGATGACTGGAAGGTTGGCAGGTCAGCAGTTTAAGACCTGAGTGCTACACAACAGAGTGAGCTCCTGTCTCTGTCCCAGCTCCTGCCATCCTAGTAGTTCAAAAGCAAGAAATTGCAAACAGATAGATACCATTTCAGTGGGAAAGTAAACACTCCGGTGTCTAGTCATGGCTGCCACATGTCCACAGAAACGTCTGCAGACACAGACAGCGCTGGCTCTTTGGCTATAAACAGAGATTAGCACTGAACCCTAGAGCTGGATATGACTGGCTTTCGATTAAGGACAAACTTTACCTTTACCTATAGCTTGCTAACTGGAGGGGGCACAAGCTACTCACCTGGTAGGGGCTTATCAAGACATCATTCATGAGAAGGCAGTACATATCTTGCCCAGAAAATGGTCTGGAACATGGAGGCAGTTATAACCCCACCCACTTAGAAGTAGAAGAGTTCCCTAAATATCCAAGAAGTTGAGAAATAGAGCAAAAAAGATTCAGCTATCATCTCACATAGCATGTCTCCAATTTGTACTACTTTTAAGTCTCCTAAGCAGTTATTATTTCCTACCAACAAAGCTCAGAAACTGCATTTCAATTAAAGATACAGAGAGCTCTACTCAAAAGAATTTTTATTCAAAAAATTCATATTTCTTGTGTTGGGTCCATAGCAGCCTTTGGGTCACATTTCTGAAAACTGTGTTGATCATACTGGTTACATATTGAGCAGCTTCTTCAAAATCAGTTTTTATTTTTCAGTGTTCACCAGTTCATCGATAGATGCACACTTAATTAAGTTAAAGAACTGGCAGCTGAACTGAGAAAACTTTCAAGAACTTTCAAAAAATAAAGTGGTGGAAATTGTGTTTTTCTGCCATCAATAAGAGCTCTTTCCTCAAACAGTTCAATACATTCAAAACATCCTAGCACAATCATCTCCTCTCCATACAAATCATACGCTGATTGATTTTCTCTCTCTCACCTGCTCAATCAATGCTGACACAATGCAGAATCACTCTCGGAGTGTCTTCTTTGATATGCCTGTTATGAGACTTAGACAACGCTTTGGGACAGAGTCTTGGAGATATAAAAGAGTGTAAGTAAAAAGATAAAGTATTTTATCTTTCAAAACATATCTCTTGGTAGTATGGCAACAACACTTTAAATGAGGGCTGTTTGCCCCACTATTCGATGCGTGGTTTGTTTACAGTGAAATAAGACACTGAGATATAAAACTACTTGTTGTTGGTGGGGGGGTTTAGGGTTTAGGTAAAGGTTGCCCTTGCTTGAAAGCCAGTCACATCTGACTCTAGGGGTCAGTGCTCATCTCTGTTTATAGCCAAAGAGCAAGCACTGTCTTCGTTTGCAGATGTTTCTGTGGACATGTGGCAGGCATGCTTAGACACTGGAGCACATGGAATACTGCATACCTTCCCACCAAAGTGGTACTTATTTATCTACTTGCAATTTCTTGCGGACATGCCAACCTTCTAGTCATTACATTCTGAGTCTTAACCATTTGAGCCACCACATTTTGGTTAAATTAACATAAAATATTCTACCAATTCAAAGTGAAAAAATTATTGATATAACACGATCAATTATTGATATAACACGACCATGATATAACATGGTGGAGGGTCATCTCTCTGATGTAAGATAACAGTGGGATCCTTCACCACTGGACCTTTCATATTTCCAGATAGAAAGCCAGTCATGTGTGGGAGATTTTCTGATATCAGGATTAGTGTCTGAGGATTATTATAACTTCTAAACTTGATGGGAGGGGGGTACAGGTTCCACACCTTTGATGTGTATCTGAGGGCTTCCTTGAACATGTTGTCCATTGCTTTAGTCAACAATGAGTAGTAGATATGACCTCCATATATTAAGTTATGTTTTTGTCATGATCTGTGTTTCAAATAAATTTACACATGATTGTGTGGTTTTGTATTCTAGCCTAGGCTAAAGGACCATCTTCATGAAATGTTGGTTAAAATGAAGTACTCAGTCATAATTAGAATAAGCTGATTTACTAAAATAAAGATTGTGGCATACACATTCTGATCATTCATTGATGAGCACTTAAGTTTGGCCAATGACAAAGTGAAGAAAGTGGCTTTGTTTTGGCAATCCAGGGTATGATCGGGACATGAAAGAAGATTCTTTTTAAAAAGGGATTCAGTCAAATATTTTGCACAAAAAATGTAGGAAAAGCTTTTATAAAACACTGTGGGAAGAACTCTACTGAATTCAGGATCAGATATTTCATTCAACACTTTGCCACTAAATTTAATGCAGTTATTTTGTACGGAAAAGGATTATGACTAATGGAAGAATGGCCTTATTCAACTCAGGTATTTCTGGATTGCAATTCCCATAATCCACAATCAGTGTTAATGGAGTTGTAGTGATGCAAAAAATATTTGCAAGGCCACTTCATGTTGTCGTCCCCCCCATTATCTCCACCTTCTGCCGCGGAGTTTGGAAATAACTACGTAGTTCTTTCTAAATAATTCCTTTTTCCAGTAAAAAAAAATATTTTATTTTATTGCAATATAGCTGTAATTTTATGAGAGATATGTTCACTGCTTTTGGTACCATAGCTGTATCTATTTAATTAGTTTTATAAATAAAGGGGTATAAACTTGAATGGATGGTAGAGAAGAAAATTTGTGTTGTGATAGTTGTGGTAAGGATGAAAAGATTGTGTATTTCACACTGATGTCCAGCAGCTTGTCCAGCAAACTTGAAAAAGTTACTTTTTGAAATTTCTAACTATGATGGTTGCTGATTATCTTTTGGGGTTTATTGACTACCTGTTGCCTTTGGGTCTTAGTCTTGAGAACAGAGGAAGTCTTCTATGCCCTTTTGATTGCCTCTTGCCTTTATAGATATGGAATTCATTAGCTTGTGGTTTAAATATAGATATTGGTTGAATTTCAGACATACGATAAATGATGTTTATTTATTTATTTATTTATTTATTTAGATTTAGATTCATTTTATCTACATGTCAATGAGAACTTCCTCCTCTTGTTCAAAAGCCAGTCATATCTGACTCTAGGGCTCAGTGCTCATCTCTGTTTATAGCCAAAGAGCCAGTGTTGTCTGCATTTGCAGACATTTCTGTGGAATGCCTAGTCCCCGAAGTTCACAGAATGCTGTTCCCACCAAAGTGGTACCTATTTATCTATTTGCAATTTCTTGCTTTCAAACTGCTAGGTTGACAGGAGCTGGGACAAAGATGGGAGCTCCCTCTGTCATGCAGTCCTCGGGTCTCAAACTGCGGTCCTTCCAGTCATCAAGTTCAGCGTCTTAATCATGAAACCACCCAGTCCCATCCTCTTGCTGGTACAAGGAGGCAACTGGATGCTTTGAATTTCAGCTTTTAACTAATTGTTATTTAGCATGATATCTAAACTTGGATAAAATTGGATGGCGAGTGATTTGATACCCCCCAAAATCTGAATTATAATGTAAACATAGAGGCACATCATGTATTGCATTTACAGTTCACAGGTGTTTTCTGCAAATGTACAAACCAAAAACATTTTATGAATAGTTAATTCTAACAAGTTCAGAAGGTGTTGCTAATGGTACTTTTTGCTTTCTTTTAAAATAATGCTTTGTTTGCTTCTTAACTTGGTTCTGAAATGTAGGATGGATTAATATCCCATGAAGAAATCTCTGGCAGAACCAAGGCATGGCAGCTGTCTCCTTCAAAAGTGATGGCAATGCATAAAGATTATGCAAGCTGTTTTCAGTTTGCCACTTTCCTGTGACTTTTGCTAATTAGTTTTCTATGCGGCCAGCAGGGACTTGGTTAACTAGTATCCTACAATGCATCAAATAGAGCAGATCTTAGTACAAAGCACTAATGCCAGTAAACAGGCCCCTTTAGACTCACTTAGGAAAGTTAAAACATTCTCAACTCATTTACCCATCCAAGGGATCATCTAGAGTTGGGAAAGAAGCTAGTAAATTAAAAAGAGTGAGTCTTGTTCGTGTTGTACTCCCCCCCAAGGTTGGCCTTGTTTATAACATCAGCCCCTGACACTTTTTAAAATAATAGCAGAGCTGGGGCAGAATCTGTGAGCCCTTTTCCTACCAAAGACTTTTCTTTGCAACTTCTTTGCAACTACCGTACTGTACTAGTTGGATTGCAAGGGGAAGGGGAGCAAGAAGTTTGGTCATATGATTCATACGTTCTCTATCTGTTAAATATCAGTCTCCAAAACAAGGGGATAATATTGTAGGAGTTTTATATCTTTTCTTCCATCCCAGAAGAATCATTGCTCCATTAAATAAGAAAAACTAAGGGCATGCCTCTTAGATACATTTATAAGTTGTTTCAGATATCTCCTATTTGAAAGGTTTGTATCTCCACAGCAGTGGTGGGCAGCGCCAGGTTCACACACACGGGGACAGGGATGGAGAAGTGATATTGGATGGCCTCTGGACAGGTGGGTGGTGAAACTGGGTGGCCACACCCACCTCCCTGCCCTGCCCCATCAGGTTTTGTCACTGCAAGTGGTTCAAGGTCTCCCTTAATCAAAAGCCAGTCATATTCAACACTAGGGTGCAGTGCTCATCTCCATTTACAGCCAAAGAGCCAGTGCTGCCTGTGTTTGCAGATGTATACATGGCCATATGGCAGGCATGACTAGATTGCCCATGACATAGGCTCTGCCCATGATGTAGGCTCCACCCATGACATAGGCTCCGCCCATGGTGTGGTAGTGAAAATTTTTGCTGTCCACCACTGCTCCACAGTGAAAATTAAAATGCCAGTAAACAGTGTGCATGAACACTGAGATAACCTGCACAGTTTGAACCTTACAATACCAGTTATGGAAACAGTCCAAGGGAATCGTAATATGCAACTGCGATCTTGCAATGAAATCCAAGATCATATGCAGAGGATGTTACAATTTGAAAGCACTGGTTTCATGTTATGAACTATCTCCCCACCCCCACCCCTATTGCTATATTGCTTTGAATATTTTTTAAGGAATTATTTATTTATTTATTTAGATTTATTATCCCGCCCCAATCCGGCGAACCTTACAACATTTATTTATTTATTTTGTAGGCTTGTAACAGAAACAGTTGGTTAAATCAGTATGATGGATGCCCATATTTTTTGTTCTTATTGATTAGATTAGATTAGATTACCATATATACTCGACTATAAACCTACCCAAATATAAGCCGAGGTACCTAATTTTGACCTTAAAACCTAGGAAAATAGATTGCCCCGATTATAAGCCGAGGGTGGAAAATGCAGCCTCTATTAGTGAGTTTACATAATCAAAATACATGAAAATGCAGCAAAATTTATTAGATTTACATATTTGTGTGGGTGTGTTTTACAATAATTATGGTAGTGTATTTTGCTTTACTGTACTGTAATTTAAATGGTGCCACCAGGAATGGGATGGGTGGGTCAATAGTGTTGAAGCAGAAAACGTCGCTCTAGCCTCTTGTACTCGCTGCTAGGAAGCATGGCTTCACCCCATTTGGCTTAGCAGTCCCCATGGAACAATATGGTAAGTAAAGTCCATTTCTCCTTCCACTTTTAGATGTGTCTGCTTTCCCCTGTCAACAACAGATGAAGGGAAAGCAGGTGATTGTGTTTAAAAGTGGAAGCAGAAAGAAAAGAGTTTTCTCCGTGCTGGCTTTAAACCTGCCCGCCTGCTACCCCTCAGTCTATGATCCAAGTATAAGCCACCTTTTTGGACCTCATTTTTGAGGCTAAAAACCTTGGCTTATATTTGAGTGTATACGGTAGGTTAGACAGACAGACAGACCTGGTGGTGCAGTGGTTAAATTGCTGTACTGCAGTCAAAACATTGTGAGTTTGAGTCTGACAGGGATCAAGGTTGACTCAGCCTTCCATCCTTACAAGGTCGGTAAAATGAGTACCCAGCAAGTTGGGGGCAAAATGCTAATTCCCTGGAAACCATCCAGAAAGTACACTAAGCACTATTGGGCAGTATACTGTATAAGTAGAATTGCTTTCTTACTTGCTTGCATAGGCTGGCTGGCAGATTGATTGAGTGATTGACCTGTAAATTTACTTCCCCTCACGTAGAACTGGATTTGGCCATCCCACTTTAGTTTGGCCTCATACGCAGCAGTCCAAATCAGTTCATGTGATTATTAATCTGATCTTCTTTGTCTAGAAAGCCCTTCCCACTGAAGGGAACAGATATGTACACAGTTGTGCTTCATTAAAAATACAGGGCCAAGTGGGCATACTTCTATCTTTTTTCTGTTTTTATCCAAAGTTAATGTTTTCTGAAGACAAAAGAACAGACACATGACTTGCCACTTCGTATATTTATGAGAGTTCTCTTTTACAACATGTTGCTTGCAAAATATTAAAGCACTAATGAGTATAATTTCCATGCCTCTCTTTTTGATATCTGTACTCTGTGCCACATCTTGACATCAAAGCAAATCCTGCTAGCATTATGCATTAATCACTGTTCCATATTTTCATACAGTACTTTTAAAAGGCTGTGGATATATTTGCAGCAATACATTTATTGGTTTGATTTAGAATGGAATGCTGGCATCTGATGGTTCAGAAAGTAAAAAGCCCCCTCGCCTGCACAGATCTGCATTATTCTGGTAAATCTATTCATCTGCCACTGACTTAATATATAAGTCCAGAGTACAATGATAAGTTGTTGTCTGACAACAGCCAGCTAGTATGATTCACGTTTGACACACGATACATTCTGTATTGATTTGATTTATATCCCAACTTGCTCTAAAAGAGACTGCAGTACCTCAAGTGGTTAAAACTGTGAACTCACTGACTAGAAGGTCAGAATTCAATTCCCGGGGAACTCCATGATGGAATGAGCTCCCATCACTGTCCCAGCTCCTGCCAACCTAGCAGTTTGAAGGCATGAAATTGCTAGTAGATCAATAGGGACCATTTCAGTGGGAAGGTAAATGGCATTTGGCGCACTCCAGTGTTGAGGCATGCCTGCCACATGTCCATGGAAACCCTCATGCACATGTAGTCAGCACTGGCTCTTTGGTTATAAACATAGATGAGCACTGAAGACTAAAGTCAGATATGACTGGCTTTCGAGCAGGGGTGACCTTGCTCTCAAAAAAATGGACTCAAGGCAACTTAAAGAGTAAACGTTGAAGTAAACAAAGACTTCAAATAGGCATTAAAATATAAGTATAGAAGAATAAAAATGCAATTTAATCCACCCGAACAATCAAACGTCGATGTAATTCTGTTTTTAAAAGCTATCTTTCTTCGCTATTAGCTATAAATAATATGGTCCTATTTATCTCCGCAAGGAAAGAATTCTGAAGACAACCTCAAAGTTATCGATGTCTTTTCCAAGTTTCAGAAGTGATGCACTGCAGTGGTAACTGCAGACTGCTTTTCTTTGTCCAGCTTTCACTTTTCCGGACTGCGTTTTGCTACTTTTGTGGTTTAACATAAGGTCAGATGGTTATCCAGCCACTTCCCCACCCCTCATCTTGGAACAACACAGAAGGAAATGGTTCAGAAGGGTTATTTTAAGATTTCTTGCAATAAGCAGCCCTCGTATAGCCCTGATTCCTTTACAGCTCCTAAAATTAAATGAGTTTTCAAGATCAGATTATAAAGGAAGCAGCTGAAATGAATTTCATAGACTAGAGCGATAGCCTCTCACAGTGTATCTTGCTCCCCCACCCTCATATACAACAGTCCCTGGAGAGCAGGAGATAAAAAGCACAGCCTTAGTTGTGTATAATTAATAACAGAGAACTATGATCCTAGCATGACATAAGCTATATCACAGAGAGAAAAAGGGGAAAAGAAAAGATATTCTGATTGCTCAGCAATTTTTGCTGGAGAACGGAGGGGAAAGTTATCTTAAATTAATGGTTTCTGAGGCCTTGATGTTGCCCTGCTACATGTCATAAATCTTTCTCCTGTAGAAAAGAAATCTCTTCTATGAAGAATAGGCATTTGCTGGAAGAATAAAACAAAGCATTTTTAACAGAAGGCACTAGTTGCAAGATATTTCTGTAACAGTTTTCTCCTGGCTTTTCTTGGAAGATTAGGGCCAAAAAGATTGAAACAGAATTGTGTTCATTTCACTGAAGTGAGGAAGAGCAGGTGAACTTTCTGCCCATACCTGCTGTGAAGTTAATTTTCAAGTCCCTTGTATCTCTCCTTATGGTTACAGAATCTTCAAATCCTCCAAATTAGAACTGCCATCCATAAAATCAATCACCATAGATGTGCTACATATATTGCTTTGAGTCCTGGCGTTCTGCCAGATGGGGGTCATTGAAAAGATGCCCTTGATCTACCCTTCTCTGTGGCTTTCTTACTGTCACATTCTGTTCATTTATCCTCTCTTTCTGAACTCAAATTTTCACTTTTGCCCAGAAGGCAAATGGCGATTGCTCCTCCTTCCCTTTGTCATTGAAATTTGAATGGACAGTGCAGGTGAACAGGAAACACCTTCAAAGAAGAGAAACAGCATGGTTCAGAATATAGGCCTCAAGAGATTGCTAAGGCAATCTACATCTCAAAAGCCAGTTGTATCCAACTCTAGGGTTCGGTGCTCATCTCTGATTATAGCCAAAGAGCCAGCACTGTCTATGGCTGCAAACATTTGTGTAGACATGTGGCAGGCATGAATAGACACTGGAGTGCACAGAATGCTGTTTACCTTCCCACTGAAGTGATCCCTATTTATCTACTTTCAATTTCTTGCTTTCAAACTGCTAGGTTGGCAGGAACTGGGACAGAGACAGAAGCTCACTCTGTTATGTAGCACTCGTGGTTTGAACCGCTGACCTGCTGACCTTCCAGTCATCAGGTTTAGTCTCTTAACCACTAAACCACCTGGGTTTAAATTCCCAATCAGCCACAGAAACGCATAAAGGGATGACAAAGGTAAACCAGAATTTGAACATTACATAGACCTTGAAAGTCCTCTTAGAGCTGTCACACGTTATAAGGCACTTGATGGCACATAACTCCAACTAATCTTGTGCAGGTTAAAAGTGGAAGAAGGTTGTGGGCAGTTTGTCTTTGATTATGAAAAGACATTTTTCTGCTGCTTTGAGCAGTGGCTACAATAACCAGAATTGTCCTGGAGGTATTTCCAGGGGCATTTCAGCAAAACAAGAAAAATAAGTTTATCACCATTAATTGCAAATATTTTTTTGACATTGAAAAAAAGAAGACTGCAGCCTTCTACCAATCCAGGCCACACCTGAGACATGAATTAAATGTATTTAAATTCCTGGAGAATACAAAACTCTACCACACCTGAAATGCTAAAAATTCTTGTATGAATGGCCAATCAGCCCAATTTTAAAGATAACTAGGAAGGGTAAGAGAGAAATGTAGTTTACATTTCTGTATTTGCTCCGAGACAATGAATGAATTTCTTGAATTACATTTCTTGTGCTGGATATTGGAACTGATGCCTAAAGATTGGAAAAGTTACTTTTCTTAGTGATCGCCACCATCATCTTTTACTTATTTGGGCAATGTGATTGCCCAAAATGGAGGTGCAGAGGTAGACATCAAATGCTGCCTTGGAAAAGCAACAGCGTCTTCCAGAGAATAAATAAGACCTGATCCTTGCCATCTATGTCGCTGAACATTAAACTCCGTTTGTTCACTCCCAGAGTGGTCCTGACAGCCACCTATGCTTGCAAGACTTGGAAAGCATCAGCAAGTATCAACAAGAGGCTTGCCATCTTCCAAAAGGGGTGCCTTCGCTGAATTTTAAAGATTCGATATTTTGACCTACAAATTGGTGCTTTAAAAGTGTGACTCATGCAAATTACATAACATTGTTGCAAGAAGACTCCAAATGGCAGGCCATATTCTTCATATGGAGGAAAACAGGGATAAGATGGATGTACAGAGTAACAATCAGGGATAAGGTCAGCAATAAGGAATTATGCCAAAGAACCGGACTACGTGATGTGGTCGATGAATTATATATGGCAAAAACAAGATGGGCAGGCCATATCACCCGCCACAAAGATAACAGATGGGCCTGTAGGCTAACAGACTGGATACCAAGAGACCACAAAAGACCACTAGACAGACCCCCAAAACAATGGTAAAGCTGTTTGGCCAGAGATGGAAACAGAAGGTAAAGGACAGAATATTTTGAGTTCAGTTGATTTGTGCTAAAAGATAACAAATCGATATTGGATTGGAAAATGACATGGGAGGTTGCCGAAGTACTCACCCAAGACAGAATTCAGAGAGCCATTGCTGCCCAATATGCTACATAGCAGGGAGGTTCTAAGCATCCTCTTGTCAGCATTGTGGTTCTGCCCACTGGTGGCCTCTAGGCGTCAAGGGGTGTCAATCTGAAATAATGGCATTTCCAAGTTCTGTGGATGCCCTGTTCTGGGGAGAAATATCATGATTGCTTCTTCCTTTTGTACAGGTAGGGCAATAAAAACAGCTTTATTCCATTAAGCCAGTGGTGTCAAACCTATGGCATGTATGCCAGAAGTGACATGCAGAGCCTTTCTCTTGGCATGCGTGCCATCGAGGGGAAGCCCTGCCCCACACAGCTCAGCTGGCATCACTTCCCGACCACTCCTCTCTCTCTCTGCCAAAGGAAAGGGGAGAAGGGACGTTGAAACCCTGGCTGGGAGGCTGCGCCTGGGAGATGTAAGGTTGGGAGCACTCTTGGGGGGGGGGGGAGGCCCGATGGTGGGGGGTAGTGAGGCCCAATGGGGTAGGAAGGCCCGGTGGGGGTGGGAAGGCCAGGCGGGTGTGGTGGGAAGGCCTGAGGTGGGAAGGTAGCACAGGGCTTTTCTGGAGCCGGGGAGACTTTCCAGTGGACGTGCGGGGCTTTTCTGGAGCCTGGGAGGCTTTGTCACTGCCCAGTGTGGCTGCACAGCACTTGTCAGGGTGGTGGCAGTGGGGTCTGGCATGGCAGCGGGGGCTTGTCTGGGGGGGGCTTGCTGGGGCCCCATGAAATTGAGTGGTTCAAGGATGGTGTGCATGTTCCCGTGCATGTGTGTGCACAGCTTAAAGTGTGCCGGTAACATCACGTGGGTGGGTGTGCACACACGCACATGACATCACCAGCAATTGTGATGCTTGCCGCCCATCTCCCCCCCTCCTTGGGCACACAGTCTCTAAAAGGTTTGCCATCACTGCATTAAGCTTTTACAAAGTACCTGTAGTGTCTTTAAGCTGATAACAATTTGTCTCTGTTTTTCATTAGCTATTGTCTTTTTAGACTTTCAGACTCTGTAGAAAAACTCCTGTTGTTTGTTTATTCCATATTGTTTATTCCATATTTAAGTTTCCCTAGAGATTTTAAAATGTTAGAAACAAATGTCAAAAGAAATAGGCTTTCTGGCAACTTCCCTGCATCTGTGTAATCCTTGTAGAGAGAAACTAACATTTAGAATATCAGAGAATAAATAAAACAAAACAAAAGACAAAAAAATTGTGGCACCTTAAAAACTAACTCCTTTATTATAATACAGTATTAGCTTTCATGGAACAGTTCCACTTTGTCAGATGTAAGAAGGAGACTTCATGGCATTAATTTATACATATCAGATACAGAGGTACACAATGGTTGGTTAGTATAACTGATATATTATTTAAAAAACATTTTTAACACTGTGTAAGCAAGTGATTATGTCTTTGCCTTGCATTCCTGATACTGGTATTTATCCTGAAATATGAATTGTCTGCTTCCTCCGCATAATCGCTGATTATTGATATGTATGACACTTCACATTCTGAAGTTTGAAACACCTTTTTAAAAAATTTGCTTTGAGGATGAAATCTACCATTTTTAAAAAAAATGCTCTCATGTCTTTCTAAGATTACATTGACTATGTACAGGTTGATAAGACTGCTGTATAATACAGTATAGTACTTGCAATTTCATCTACAGCAAACTATTGGTCTGCAAGCTTGTTCTGTAACAAGCCCAATGACATAGGAATATACAGTAATCCTGTTTTTTTGGATGTTGTTCAGTCACGCAGTGGAGTCTGACCCTTTGCGACCTCATGGACCACTGCACACCAGTCTCCTCTGTAATCTGCCATCCTCTGTAGTCCACCCACTGAATCAACAATGCCATCTAGCGATCTCATCCTCTGCCTCCCCCTTCTCCTTTTGCCATCGATCTTTCCCAGCATCAAAGCCTTCTCCAGTGAGTCCTCATTTGGTGGCCAAAGTAATTTAGCTTCATTTTCAATATTTGTCCCTCCAAGGAGCAGTCAGGGTTGATTTCCTTTAAGACTGACTGATTTGATCTCCTTGCAGTCCAGGGGACTCTCAAAAGTCTTCTCCAGCATTACAGTTCGAAAGCATCTATTCTATTGTGCTCAGCCTTCCTTATGGTCCAGCTCTCACTGCTCTCCTAAATCTTCTGGCTAATATTGATGCATCATTCGTTGGCATATATAAAAACCATAGGAGCAAACAATGGCGTTTTCTCCTACAGAAGCTTTGTAAACTGAAAAGGCAAGCTACTTTTCAGTCAGACTAACAGTTTGCTTCCTCAATGGGAAAAAGAACATTTTGTTGTTGTTCAGTCGCAGAGTCGATTCTGACCCTTTGCGACCCCATGGACCACTGTCTGCCAGGCACTCCTGTCCTCCACTATTCCCCTCAACTCACTCAGCTCTGTGCCCATTGTGTCCACAATACCATCTAGCCATCTCATTTTTGGCCGCCCCCTTCTTCTTTTGCCCTCAACAGTTCCAAGCACCAAGGCTTTCTCAAGTGAGTCTTCTCTTCTCATTTAATGTCCAAAGTACCTTAGCTTCATCTTTACTATTTGCCCTTCTAAGGAGCAGTCAGGGTTGATTTCTTCTAAGATTGACCAAGGTTTCCCTTGCTCGAAAGCCAGTCATATCCGACTCTATGGTTCAGTGCTCATCTCTGTTTCAAAGCCAAAGAGCCAGTGCTGTCTGCTTCTGCAGGCATTTCCGTGGTAATGTGGCAGGGATGACTAGAAAGAACATTAACACATTAGAAGACGCCCATACATCTGATTTCTTCTACACCCAAAACAAAACCATCAGATTACAGTTGTAATCTGCATATTGGAAACTTCAGTAGCATTTCTGCTGTGTACTTTAGGAGAGGCATTTCATAATGGACCTACAAGTACTTCTGTGGCAAAAAAGGAGTATATCCATATTTTCAGTCTATTAAGTGGAACAGCATGTTTTATTCTAATTAATATTATATGGATTTAACAGCGTGTTGGTGGAATACAAAATTCATATTTAACCTTCTCTCTCCCAATGCTTTATATGATACTATTTGGTTCCACAGTCTCTTCTATGTTGTTCTAAGTTTCTTCATAAAGTAGTTGTTCTGATGAAAGTTTAATAACAAATGTATGTCAGAAAGAGACTTAAGAGAGGTACTGGGAAAATATAAGAAATTGAACACACTTGTACTTGTGTAAATCAAGCATACTTTGTTTCTTTACAATATCAAATATTTTCACCTATTAGGTCACCCTTGCTCAAAAGCCAGTCATATCCAACTCTAGGGTTTAGTGCTCATCTCCATTTATAGCCAAAGAGCCAGCGCTGTCTGCTTCTGCAGACGTATCCAGGGACACGTGGCAGGCATGACTAGACATTGGAGAGCACGGAATGCTGTTTACCTTCCCACCAAAGTGGTACCTATTTATCTATTTGCAATTTCTTGCTTTCAAACTGCTAGGTTGGCAGAAGCTGGGACAGATGGAAGCTCACTCTGTCATGTAGCACGGGTCTCAAACTGCTTACCTGCTGACCTTCCAGTCATCAAGTTCAATGTCTTAACTGCTAAGCCACCGCAGTCCCTATTTTCGCCTATAGTAAAGGTAAAGGTCACCCTTGCTCGAAAGCCAGTCATATCTGACTCTAGGGTTAAGTGCTCATCTCTGTTTCATAGCCGAAGAGCCAGCACTGTCTGCTTCTGCAGATGTTCTGTGGTCATGTGGCAGGCACAACTAGACACAGAACGCTGTTTAGCTTCCCACCGAAGTGGTCTATACAAAAGCAAAGCTTATTTCTCTAAAACCATTTACTCAGAGTTATTTTGATCCATGTAGCTTACAATAACAAGTATTAGAGCAAAGAGCTGTTGTCATCCTCTTACCATAATAGTAATATTTAGGTTACAGTAAGCTGGCTTTTATGTTCAATTAAATATATTTTTAATTTGTAGAATCAAAGTGCATTTGTCATGCCCTATATAAGGAAGTGATGAATCTGCTAGAAAAGGTTAATGTGATGGGCAAAATAAATCAATTTCAAGTTTCCACTAATAGCCTTAATAGTTGGGTAAATCACATCAAAGTTTTCTTAGAGATAGCCGCTACAGCTAATGTGACAAACTGCCCACCATTAAGAAACAATTATTGGCTTTAAGGCAGAGCTTGTCTTTATCACCCTTTAAAAGGTGGATCAAGGGGAAATTAGATGCCTTTGCAAGGGAGAGCAGGTAGAGGCTATGCTTTACATTAAATCACTGAGCAGTGTTTTGGCTCCTGCAATATGTTATCTTAGTGAATGTGGATAATACACACTCAACAGAAATGTCTGAAGATGAACTTGCTGGATATTTTCTATGGTAATTAATTTCTTCACTGTACAGCCTGTACAGTTGTATAGACACAACTTTAGGGAAGTTTAGAGAAATTTGTAATGATCAGCCAACTAAAATTACTAAACACTGTATGTGTAAATGTAAAATGAATTGCTGCTGTTGTTTCTAAAAAATATATTTGTTTTTAGGACATATAATACTTCCTCTTTCTCTGTTGATTGCATGTTTGGAGTAATTACTCAGAGTACAAGCAACAACACAGAAAGGCAGAATAATGCTAGAGTTATGCCCTAGGTCTGAATCACAGAGGGCTACTATTAGAAGTGAAATTGAACTATCCCATTATTTGTATCCTTGAAACACATTATTAAAGGTTGAACTAGAGCAAGGGTTTGCGTTGCAACCTACAACCCGTGGACCAGCCATGGCCCATGGAGCTATTTCATGTGACTGGCTGCCCTTGCTTCCTTGCCAGAAGCTGTGGAAGCGGTGAAAACAGCCAAAAACACACCACCCTTGTCCCACTGCCACCAGAAGCATCAGAAGTAGTGAAAACAGCTGAAAACAAGCCGTAAATGAACCTGCAGCTGTCGTAAATGCTTTTACAACAGCTGCAGATGCATTTTATGGCAGCGATTACAGCAGGGAGAACCACTTGTCTGGCCTGCTCAGCTGCCTGAGGGGGCTTGGTCTGGCCTGCGACGCAATAATGTTGAGAACCCCATAACTAGTGGGTTAACTTTTAATCAAGAGACTGTGATTGCAATGATAGAGGACTGTCCATCCATAGACAAAAGGAATGTAGGCATATCCCAAATGATTATTATTATTATTATTATTAAATTCAATTTATATGCCGCTCTCCTTGCCGAAGCAACTCAGAGTGGCTAACAATGTTACAATATAAAATGATACAATATAAAATGTTACAATATAATGAATTAATCACACAAGCTTAGGTCATCTTGGAAACAATAGTATATTGTTTGAGTCTTCAAATGTTGCAGAAGAATACAATGGAATGTTATCCACTGTTAAGAATAATGCCATTCCACAAACACAAGATGGAATAACTTTTATTATGAAAACCTACATCTAATTCCATTAATTTTCCCCACCCTTGCATCCAGCCAATCACTACACAGTACACAATGTTCATCCAAACTTAGGTTTCATTTCTCCAGAGCATGAGATTATGTTATGTCTACAACACACTTCTTCCCCAGTAACAACCTGGAATGCTTCACTGCCACCTCCCTTCAGTGAACAACACACAGAAATCTCCATTATGGTTTAACAAAAACACAAGCCTTCATTTCTATTCCTCACATATTCCAAAAGTCTAGACAACAGAATCCCCCTAAGAGATGTTCTGGCTACTTTTAGTAACTTTGCTAAGTTCTGTCTATTGAAGAAGTAAAGATTGTCTGCTGATTTCTCTGTTTCAGTTTATTTAAGCTGTCCGGATTTGATGAGAAACATCAAAGATAATTTTGTTAGCTTTAGAAATTCCTTACTTCAAAGAAAGGTGGAATAAGGAGTACTGCTTCCTTTTCTCACGAAGGTCTCCATACTTTGTGCAATCTTCCTGCCCAAAACTGATATCCTTTGGAGAAGCAAAGTACTGAACAGACACAGATAACATGACTGATTATTTGTTTTAAAGAGAGAGAGAGAGACTACCCTTCTAATGCTTCTAATCCTTGAAATACAATAGCAGCAATTTGTATAATTTGGACATTAGCTGGTTCTTTTTATCTTCTCCAGTCTATGGGCTAGTTCAGGGATTCTCAACCTACAGCCCATGGGTCAGATGTGGCCTGTGGTGCCATTTCATGTGCCCCCTGCCTCTGCCACACCACGAAGTGCCGTGTGGTGTAGGAAGTGCAAAATGGCCATCTGGCCCCTAAAGCTGCCTGAGGGAGTGTGTCCAGAGTGTACCCAGAGCGGGCCCAGGGTGGGCTTGCCCCACCCTGAGTTAGCAGTTCGCCCACCTTGACAAGGTGTGGTTTTCCATAGGAGTGAATTGAAAATAGGCTTGGTTGCCCACCCTGAAAAATTATTCACCCACCCATATCTAGAATCCTGGCTACTGTCCTGCCTGGCCCACGGCTTTAAAAGATTGAGAACTTCTGTGCTAGTTGATAAAGTGGTAGCAAATCCATTGAAAGTATACTTGAAAGATTCAGGTCTTGGTAAATGAATGAGACAGCATTGACAGCCTGTTAGGTTACCTCTTTGGAGAAGCTAATGGTGTAACATACCGGTATTCCTGCTTCTCATCTTGTATAGTATCTCTCAGCAGTTTTTGATACTGTCAAGCACAGTATCCTTCTGTTCAGGTTGGCAGAGTTGGGAATTGGGGGATCAGCTTTGGATTGGCTCCTTCCTCATCAATTGTGCAAAGAGTTCAGTTGGGTGAGGTAGCATTCCCCCCCCCCAATGGGTACAACCCTATGGTGTGCTGCAGGCTCTGTCACACCTGCTGGCTGAGGTCATTCTTAGTTTTGGAGTACACTATCAGCAATATGGTGATGATATGCAACTTTCTCTCTAGTTTTCATCTTCAGCAGTAAGGGCTCCAGTGGCTCAGTGTTTAAGAAACTCACCTTGTTAGCTGGAAGGCTGGGAAGTCAGCAGTTCAAGACCCGGGTACTGCATAATGGATTGAGCGCCTGTATCTGTCCCAGCAATTGGAGACATGAAAGGGGCCTCAGCGGAGTTTCTTCCACAAAAATCCTTTCAACCCAGAATAATTTCTGACACAAAATTATTGTTATTATATTCAGCTCTGGATGTCCTTGAGCAGTAAGTAAATGTAAAGGTTTCCCTTGCTTGAAAGCCAGTCGTATCCGACTCTAGGGGTCAGTGCTCATCTCTGTTTCTAAGCCGAAGAGCCAGCGCTGTCTGCTTCTGCAGACGTTTCCATGGTTATGTGGCAAGCATGACTAGACACTGGAGCAAATGGAACGCTGTTACCTTCCCACAGAAGTGGTCCCTATTTATCTACTTGCAATTTCTTGCTTTCAAACTGCTAGGTTGGCAGTACCTGGCTGCAATAATGGACAGGACATGGTCTAATAGTTGAAGTTGAATCCAGACAATGCAGAGCTTCAGTTGTTGGGAAATTCATGTGATAGCATGGGTGACATATGGCCATGTCTGAATGGGTTTTTATTTTAGATATGTTTTATTTATTATGTTCACTGTCCAGAGTGATATTTAAGTCAGATGAACAGTATATAAATAGATTGAATGAATGAATAGTACCAGAAAATATCTTGCTCTATCACATTGCATGGAAAGTATCTTTGCAATTACAGTAAACTTTACATATCCTACTTCCAATAAATTAATAGAACTTCAGTGCACTTAGATTTCCCAAGAGTCCATGGGCCTGTACTCCTCAGAAACATGTTAACTAAGAAGTTGAACCAGTTAGAATGAAACAGCAGTTTCAGGAGAAGAAATGAAATGATTTTATCTTGAGAGGTTGATTTTGAAAGATGAACAAAAATATAACACAATGAAAAAATGCAGGAGAAGAATTTAACATGTATAATCGTATGATGAATAGCTTCTTGTATTTGCCTATCAGAAACCAAGGACACAACGTGTCTCTCATCATCATAAAAAAAAGTTTCACACTTCATAAATTTGTCATTTTTATTAGGTTTTCTTTGTCACGGTACCTATGAAAAACATGGTATATCACACCCCAAAACTGGTGCAAAAGAATCTTTATTCAAGAGATAAAATGTGATGTGCTTTCTACTGCTGTGAGCTTTATTTCTTAATCTCCAAAGTAGAATGCTTTGGCCCATTTAATCTATCAAATAAAATAGTAAGTGAATGTAATCAAAGAGGTTTTATTGCTCTTTCCTCTCTAGGGCTAAAACTCTTCTAGATATGTGTGGTGGGGAGAACAGTTTGCAGACTGAAATGAGAAAAACAGTTTATAGCAATCTACATAATAGAAAAAGGACTCCGTAAATTAAAACCATGTACAGTGTGCACTGCAAATCATTTGTTAATCATTGTACACACAGCAAAAGAGCAAATGCAGGCTAAGTTGTGACATTCCTGTCCCTAGTTTTTCTGTGGACCAATCACCATAGAACACAAGAAAGCATAAGGCTTAGGACACACACAAATATACAATGAAAACCTTCACATTTACCGTATTTGCTGGCGTATAAGACGACTGGGCATATAAGATGACCCCCCAACATTTCCACTCAAAATATAGAGTTTGTTATATACTCGCTGTATAAGACTACCCCCTCTTCCACACACCTTCCACACACCAAATAAAACATAAAAGAACATCAGATTTGATTTCAACATCTCCCTGTGGCCGGCACTAGTGCGCAAGTGCGCATGTGCGAGCTCTGCGTAGACAAGGGGCGGGGCAGAGCGCCGCTGCTTCCCACCGAGCAGAACGGGCCGGTCACGCCAAAAAGGCTGGCACCCTTGTCTCGCTGCTGATGCTCACTGCAGCCACGCTGGATACCGCGCGATACTGGATGGTATGTAGAATGAGGTGGGCGGGCATCGGGAGGCCACTATGGAAACCGGGCGAGCATCGGGGAGGCCACTATGGGCAGCTATGTCTATCCCAACTGAAGTGCACCTGGAGTATAAGACGACCTCCCCCCCCCCCACTTGGAGGCATGTTTTTCAGGGGGGAAAAGTAGTCTTATACGCCAGCAAATACAGTAAATGGTCCTTGTGCATGCAATGAAATATGAAACTAATCCCACTGACTTCAACTAGACTACACCAAGGTGAGCATGTATATGATTACAGGCATAAGACAGTCTAACGTATCTCAGGATGTTATTCTATACATGTTAGTTAGAAGTCAATCCCATTGGGTTGTTCTTAAATATGTATATTGGACTAGGATTTATCCCTTTTGGCTAAGATAGTGGTGCTGTGAGTCTAGGAACCTCTGAATGACATTGACTATCTGAATACGTTTTTGCTGAGATAAGGTCTCCGACTGCTTTGATTGTCCTGATGGAGGGCTTACTCCAGGGAATAGATCAGATATTAGACTTCATTTACCTCTTGGTAACTTTTGAAAGAATAGACCATTCAACACTCAGCCTAGATGGTGCTTTCAATCCTAATACCGTATATACTCGAGTATAAGTTGATCTGAATATAAGCCAAGGTTCCTAATTTGGACCTCTAAAACTAGGAAAATAGATTGACCCAAATATAAGTTGGGGGTGGAAAATGAAGCAGCTGCTAGTGAGTTTCAATAATCAAAAAACATGTACAGTAAAATTAATTAATTAAAACAATTGTGTGGGCATGTTTTTGAGTGTTTACAGTAGTTACTGATTTTTTTAAAACTGTATTTGCACCACCAACCAGTGATGACGCTGCAGGAAAAATGGGCGGGCAGGCCAATTGCACTGAGGCAGGAAGTGATGCTCTAGCCTAGCCTCTTGTCCTCCCTGCAATCAGGAAGCATGGCTTCCCCCTCCATCTTGGCCACATGGAGCAGGGACAAAGACAGGAAGGTAAGTGAAACCCTTTCTTTTTATGCACAGGTTTGGTTTCCCACTGAAATGCATTGGAAACAAACAAATTAATTTCTTGTACAGTACTTTGAAGCTTTTCTGTTTGTTTGTTTCCAATGCATGGATTAGGAAAATATAGCACTCACTAGAGAAAAGAAAGATAATTTTTTTTTTGAAAACAATAGCATTAAAGTCATAGAACACCACAGATAAAATAGTTTCCTGGCTTACAACCAACTATTTGGGTATCATCATAACTTTGACATTGTTTTGCTACTGCTTGGGCAAAAAGCTCTAATTTTAACAAATCAACCCTAAGAAGAAAGCTGGTGGTTCCCTAAATATGCATTGACGTTTTTAGTGCAACATTAGGGGCTTCAGTGGCTCAGTGGTTAAGAAGCTCGCCTTGTTAGCTGGAAGGACAGCAAGTCGGTAGTTTGAGACTCAAGTACTGCATGATGGAATGAGTGCCCATCTCTGTTCCAGCTCCTGGCAACCTAGCAGATCGAAAGCAAGAAATTGCAAGTAGATAAACAGGGGCCACTTCAGTGGGAGAAGATCTTGGGGACATGGAAGGATCCTCATTGGGGTGTCCCCTGTGCGGAGTTTCTCCAGCAAAAAATCCTTTCAAACCAGAATAATTTCTGACACAAATTTATTATTATTAATGCAACATTGTGAGTGAGCTTTAGTATCATTAATAAGAGCCATGGATGTTCCACAGGGCTCTTAGTATTTGCATAAAAGATACTGTTGTCCCACCTGTTTTGCACAAGGGCAAAGGCAGAGGAATGGCCCATTGATTTTCAACCAGCACCAATGAAGGAAAACTTAGTACAGTACTGTACTGTACTAATAAGATATCAGCAGCTGAAGTTGTATACCAGTTACATATTTTTATTAACTTGCAACCAATCTCTCTTTAGGAAGCTACTTCAACAATTTCCTCTGAATTCAGTGACGCAAAACTTGCTGTACCATTTGTCATGAAATGTTATTTGAATTTTTATTTTATAATGTTGGTATTTCCCAACAGCTCTTTATTCCACTTTTTTGTGGCTTTGGCTGTATTGTGCATAAGTCTTATTGCTGCAAACTGATTTGAGCCCTTTTTGTTGTGTGGAGTGGGATAAAATAATAATCATATTAGTCATACTTTGGCAGATCCACTGAAATCCACAAGGCTTGCTACAATTACTTAACATCCTTCTACTTCTCATGGTTGTACCCTAGGTTTGGATCCAACTTATTATATTTATATTCTAATTTTAGTTAATATTGGCATCTAAAGTGCTTTACAATTACAATCTACAGAAAGACGGAACAGGTTAAGAGTCTGTGGGTGCATTTAGAGCAGTATTTTCTTATCCCTGGAAATGGGTTTCTTAGTTCAGGTTCCAGGCTCTTCTGTTCAAATACAGGAGGCAAAAGAAGCTGGAGGGCAACTTAGCAGGCTGATGCTAAAGATTAATTAATTAATTCAACAAAGATGAAAAATAAAGCCTTCTTGCTTTAACAAGTGGATTCAAGATGTTCCAGGATCCTTTGTTATTTATCACAGTGATGCCAACTGTTATGGAATATTCAATTAAATATAATGTTGAGATATGATACTTTTACAATATGTTTTTATTTTGCTTTATCTATTTTTCATGTCGACAGCTTTAAATTATGCATCCCTTTCCTGTACACTGACTCTGTTTTGTTCTCTATTTCACTTAATAACATAGAAAAATAAAAATAATAGAAAATAATAGTCTGGGAGTCTATATTTTCAGCTGACATAGTGTTGCTCATGGGCTCATATAATTTTTTTAAACAATATTATAAAAGTGGTTTCTTTTAAAAAAAACACCTTGATGCAAACAAAAAACAAAACCTTGACAAGTGTCTTTAAATATTCATTACTTATGATGCATTATTACAATCCATGACATCTCTTGTGGTATATGTCATCCAGTTTATACTATGAAATCCAGATGTTTCATTTCTGAATTATTGTTACTGTTTGCCCATTACTTCCTATGTCTGCACAGAAGATAATATTCTTAAAGCATAATAGATACCCCTGATAGTAAATTTACATTTCTAGTCTGCTCAGCTTTTCCGAAAATTATAGCAGGGAAGCTGCATTATGTTTTGGGTCTCTGTAAATTGCACCCTGTGTGCTTATGTTCAGCGGATAAAATGGAAATTGTGTGCTTTAAGTATATTGTTTATTATCACGCTGCTACAAAAGGTCATCTGGTTTCACTAGAAAAATGAAAGATTAAATGGCTGGGACCTGATGGTATTTTTCTCTTTTCTAAACAGGAAGGTAGACAATAGCCTTCCCATCTTTAATTTGCTATCTTGGTTCACTCTTATGAAAGGGCTTATCACCAGTTGCTAACTCATGGTTTACTTTTTCTTTGAAGCAGTGATAGGGAATTGAATCTAATGCATTGTTTTTTACACTCCATATGTTCTTTATTTGAAATACTTTTTTTGTGTGTGTACCTGAAGATAAGCACAAGGATATATCTGTCACGGCTGTCCATTTCCCTCTCTATTCTCCTCTAAGGATAACAGAAATGAATAAAGGGAAATGATCCACAACCTTACAGAGGTACAACTTGGCTCGGCATCTGTTATATCTAGGGCGAGGAACCTGTGATGTCCCACCCAACCTCTTCCCATTTGAATAGAGGTAAAAAGGGGGAAAGAGCTCAGGAGAAAGAATGAAGGAGTGGCTTTTCACATTGTAAATTGTGAACCAATGCCCAGATAAGAAAACAAAGTGGAATCATGAAGCTGTTGCTGAATATCACAAACGGATATTGCACTGGGCTTTACACGTCTCTCAGATGACAGACGGCTGTTGAACAGCTGCAGTTATTGAGTGGTATCCCAGAGGAGTAAAAACATCCCTTGTCAGACCCTTCCTCCCCCCCCCCCAAAAAAAAAAAAGATGGGAAAACCCAATTGTGAAAATAACATCGAACCTAGAGAAGAAGAGTACGGCAGTGAAACAAATGGAAAACTAGTTGC
Source organism: Furcifer pardalis (assembly GCA_030440675.1). Lineage (NCBI taxonomy): Eukaryota > Metazoa > Chordata > Lepidosauria > Squamata > Chamaeleonidae > Furcifer > Furcifer pardalis. The sequence continues at coordinate 87,443,164 of CP126897.1, read as the reverse complement.
GACCGGCAGGTACTCATCCCTTGATAGTCTGGTCAATCAAGGAGACTGTGAATCTCACCATCAGTTTAAGCGCTATATACCACCATCATTCTCATCCCCCAACAGATTGTTCACACGACAATGTGGCTCTGATATTTTAGGGTGGGGAATTTTATTTATTTATTTTTTTGCACAGGAAAAGTCAATTGAGGACCTTTGTCATAAGGAGAGACATAGTCAAAGGTGCACTTAGTCAGGGACAGAAGTTGAATGAAGCTGGGATGAACCAAAGGTGGTCTGCAGCATTAGGCAGAAAGACATTGCTCTTTATTGACCCATCTTTTTGCTACCTTTTTGCACAGATATGAGGGAGATAAGCTAGTGAAGCCTGAAGAGGCAGACCAGGGACCAAAAGTAAGCCCACAGGGTCCAAAGAGCCAAATTACTCTGAGCCACATAATATTGGGTCTAGGGCCACGTAGGGCACTAGAGTTGTCCATTTCCTACTACAGTTTTAGACTCTACAGTTTTAGACCCTCACCTTAGAGAACAATGAAGTTAAATATTTTTTTTTTTTTAAAGCCTAGCATCTTTAACCTTATGATCTCGACAGACTGGTTTCTCATACGGAATTTGTGGGAGATACTAATTATTGAAATGATAATTATCACTGAATCTTGATGCTTCTTCCTAAACTGCCAATATCTACCAGTGTTTACCCCAAAACTGACTAGTGGAAGCTAAGGAACTTGTTGTCATGATGAAAAGTTGGAAGAAGAAGGGGAAGAAAGTAAAATTTCACAGACGTTGGATATTGATGTTTTAACTGGATCTTGGGCAAAGACCTTTTTTTTTTTACAGCTACAGGGACAGAGAATTATTTGGTTCTCAGATATTAATCGGACAAGGAAACAAAATAAGTGTATCAAAGTTAAGTCCTTTGTTCAGGGATACACTCTACAAACACTGAAAGATAGAAAAAAGAAAAATTTTCTCCATTTGTACCAAAGTAAGAAATTGACATTTGTACCAAAGGACAATACAATATAAACATATTGTTTTCTTATGTTTCATGTGCAGAACAACAAACAAGTTCATATTTCTTGGTTCTTAATAGGTCAATTTCTTTCTCTATTCTGGGCTTTCTTCTTAATTCACATAAACCTACAATTCTCATTATTCAGCTTTAGGCATTACAAATAGGAGCTGGCATTATACAGTATTTGCTAAACAGATGATATATAGCTAGAGGAGGCTTATGAAAAACTAGAGGGATGTCAAGGTTTGAAACTAGTTATTGATGGTCATGTTGTGTAACGGAGTTGGAAAGACACAATCTGTGGCCTCTGCAGTTTGATCTTTGAAATCACAAAATGCTAATTTTATTATGACTGAAGACTTAGGAGCAAGTAAAGGTAAATGTCACCCTTGCTCGAAAGCCAGTCATATCTGACTCTAGGGTTCAGTGCTCGTCTCTGTTTCATAGCCGAAGAGCCAGTGCTGGCTGCTTCTGCAGAGGTTTCCGTGGGCATGTGGCAGGCATGAATAGACACCAGAATGCATGGAACAGTGTTTATCTTCCCACCAAAATGTTCACTATTGATCTACTTGCAATTTCTTGCTTTCGAACTGCTAGGTTGGCAGGAGCTGGGACAGAGATGGGAGCTCATTCATCCTGCAGTATTCAGGTATTGAACTGCTCACCTGCCGCCTTCCAGTCAGTGTCTTAGCCATTTGAGCCAGGACAGGGCTTTCTATGTGTTATTTCAATGTACACAGAGAAATGGACTGTATTGCTGTGATGTGTGCTTTGTGCACACGTTATGCTAATATCACTACTATGTAGCTTTGCCTACTCCCAAATATTCCTTGATTGTCTGTCCTGTTGGGCAAAGGGAATCGACTGTCTCAGACAAGAGATGTTCTCCTGGCAGTACTGAAGTGAAATCCCACTGCCTATCCAATATGGAAGAACATATCTTGTCCTTTATGAAGGATTCAGAACATCATAATCTGATAACAGAGTTGTCTGTTGTCAGATTTGAGCAAAAGGCAAACAAACATCACCTTCTCTGTTCCTTCTGTTTACTCCTTATAGTTTAATTTGTTGTTGCAGACTCCTATGCTTTTCTCACCTCGTGTTTCCCTCTAGCTTAGCTATATTTTACAGAAGTCTTCTTGCAGTATACTGTATTCTGTGAAGACAGAACCACAAACAAATGTTAATATGGCAACACTTTGTGTGTGCGTGACTGTGTCTGTGTGTCTGTGTGAGGATATTTCTCATTTAAGTATAATTTGCTATCAGTTGCGACATCCCAAATAATACTGATAGTCAGATGAGGATTAAAATACCATTAAAACCTCCTGTAAGAATATTCATGAGAGTGATAATATAGCAACAGTATATTTCTACTTTCCGGCTATTGAGAGAAACCTTCATGAAAATAATAATTCTAAATACTCATGAGTGCAATTAGCTAGTGAAGCCTCCTGGGGATAATGAGAAAGTAGCAGTGACTGCTTTTGTTGCTAGGAGTGAAAAAATATTTAGTAAGTGACATAAACTGTGCTATATGGAAAAACATCTAAATGAGATATTAAATATGCTAATTCACTCCTCCTTCTACCAGCAATTCTTAGTGTTGACAGTGGATGTGTAAACTAAATGGCTAGATACTAATTTTGTACAGTGAATTACTTATTCCCATGACTCCGTGATACTGGCTGGAGGAACTCTTCAACCAACATTTCATAAAGACATCTTCTCTCAATCTTCAGTTACATCAACTCTTTCTGTATCTGTGCTCAACCTTCAAATGAAGATTTCAAAAAACCCAACCATTTTATTCTCCTCTTCTTTCATTCTATTAACTGGTTCATAGCTTTTGTTATTTCCTTTTTGTGTTTGTGGATCTTTGTATGTGGATGCTTCAAATGGTGTTGTCTATTACATAGGTCTGCAACCAAAAAACTGCATAGGATTTTTACCTGTTTCTTATAGATTTTTACTTAGAGAAACCAAGAAAAATACTTTTTAAAATTCCATCTTGTCAAGTTTTCTTGCAAAACTCATGTTTTTAGTTTAATTTAGCATGTAGTTTGCCTTTAGCCCAAAATCTGATATCCTACTCTTGATTCTAAAAACTCTATCCAAAAATTATTTCTTATTTTCATTTAATATTTATTATAGCTAGAATCAAGAATAATGCAAAGAGAAAATAAGAGGATGGGGGGGGGGTAGTCAGTTGTGGGCATCAGCAGGTTCACACCAGTTCGTCAGAACCGGTAGCAGAAATTCTGGCTGGCTGTGCCCATCAAAGTTTTGAAATAAAGTAGTCCTAATTCAGGTGCAGTGGAGGGCTTTTCCACTGACCACACCCACCATACCATGCCCACAGTGTGGTAGTAAAAAAAAATTGAGCCCACCACTAGGCATAGTGTAGATTTAGTGGTGTGAGGAAGCTCAAATGATCATGTCCCAACAGGTTTATTTTGTTTGTAGTGAAAGGTGAACATATCCAGAAATCTTACTGGCTGGGTTGAACATGTTTTGACATGTTCTCTGGAGTATTATAAATAAGTATAAACACGCCTACTGTTAGATTTGATCATGTTTCAACATGCTAAATAAGTTCAGGATCTTGGTTGCTGTATGAACCACACTCAGTTTACATCCTGCATTCAAACGTGACTGTGGTCATTTTTAGTTCTGTATTATGGCTCCAAGAGGTTGTGTTATTTCTCGGACAACTTTTGTTTTATTTGTGGTGCATACACTATTAAAAGTCAACAAAGAATTATAAGTGATTTTATGAAGAAAGTGTATTTTGCTTTCTTCAAGTTGAAACTTGGGGATCAAGACAAAGCATGGGCTCCTCACAAGGTGTGTAGAAGGAGTAAAGAAGATCTTCGTTTGTGGTTTAAAGGTAAAAAACCTCATTCCGTTTTGGCATTCCTATGATGTAGCATGAACAGCAAAACCACACTACCGACTGTTATTTCTGTTCTGTAGATGTGAAAGACTTTAGTACAAAAAATAAAAAGAAGATATCTTACCCAAACTTTAATTCAGTTGTTTGTCCAGTGCTTCATAGCTCTGAAATACCAGTTCCACACCCACCTTCCAGTTTGGATTCGGAGGACAGAGACACATTGCCTTCCCAGGACGAAGCTACCTCAGATTTTTCTCTTGATGAGGTACCTCAACTTTTTTCTCAGAGCGAGCTCAATGACCTAGTTAGTGATTTAGGCCTTTGCAAAGATTCAGCCAAATTGCTGGGGTCAAGACTAACAAATAAAAACCTGATGTCACCTGGAACATCATTTTTGTGGTATAGGCACTGAGAGAAAGAATTCACTCAGTTTTTCTCCAAAGATGGAAATCTTGTTTATTATAGTGATGTTCAAGGGCTAATGAAGTGCTTTGAAATAGAATATGATTCATCTGAGTGGCGCCTATTAATTGATTCATCTAAAACAAGCCTCAAAGCGGTCTTGCTGCATAATGAAAATACATTTGCATCACTTCCTATAGGAGACTCGGTGCATTTGGATGAAAACTAGAATGATTTAACTGTGATTTTTAACAAAATCAAATATCAAGAACATTGCTGGATGGTTTGTGGAGGCTTTAAAATACTAACCTTGTTGTTAGGCCAGCAGGCAGATTATACAAAATATCCCTGCTACCTATGTTTGAGGGACAGTTGAGCCAGAGGACCTCCATTGGACAAAAACTGACTGACCACTTTGAGACGCCTTAATCCCTGGTGAAAAAACGTCATTAATATAACCTTGGTTCCAACAGAAAAGGTTTTATTGCCACCTCTTCATATTAAATTTGGGCTTTGTTAAATCACTGTTAAATCACTTTTGTTAAAATCACTGCCAAAAGATGGGGAATGTTTCAGATATCTGTGTTCCAAGTTCTCCAAAATGTCTGAAGCCAAGTTGAAAGAGGGAGTTTTTACTGGCCCCGACACACAAAAACTGTTATCCAATCCCCTTTTTTAGAAACAATTGGAGAAAAAGAAAAGGAAGCTTGAGACACTTTCAAAGACGTAGTTCACAAGTTTTTAGGGAATACTAAAGACCCTCAGTACAAAACCATTGTTCAATGCATGTTGAATGCTATAAAGCTCAAGGATGCAAGATGAGCTTAAAAGTTTTTATTTAGTTTTGTTATTGTTTTTAATTGTTGTTAGCCCCCCAGAGTCATTGCCAAGTTGGGCGGCAATAGAAATTTGATTAAATAAATAAATAAATAAATAAGTTCATTTCTTACACTCCCATACCGACTATTTTCCTGAAAACATGGGAGTTTACAGTGAAGAGGGGGGTGAAAGATTTCTCCAGGATGTCCGGTATATTGAGAGATGCTACCAAGGAAGATGGAACATCAATATGTTAGCTGACTACTGTTGGATGCTCAAACAGGAAACAGAAAATGGAAAGTGAAAGGATGTTTGGAGGAGCATGAAAGAGAAGAAGAAAAAGTTTCACAGACAAAAGGAGTGAACAAGGAATATCAAGTATATATTATGAATAAATTGTTTGTTTAATTATAAGTAATAATATGTTTAGTTCATTGTAATAAAATAGTGATTTTCTAATCACTCATGCTTTTTTAATGCAAACCCCTCATATTTTGCAAAAAAAAAAATATGTATGTGATGGTGGGGAAATGACTGCAGCTGGTTTTTATTTTTATTTTATTTTTAAAATAATAATAATTATTGTTATTTTGCAGATCTGTGTTATAACGTCATGCACATGGAAAGAGAAGTACAAGAGAAGTTTTATATTTGCATAACTATTTGTATATAAGGAAATAGGCAGTTCTAATTACCTGCTTTCTTAATTTAACCAATTAAGGAAAGCTTGAAAATTGTGCATTTTGATTATATTTAGAGGCTCAATGCTGTGATTTACTTTGTTTGTGCATAAATGTTACACTACTTGCTTTCAATTGCTATATTTTTAGATTATACACTGACCAACCGTTTGTTTCAACATTTCATCTTGTTCAGAAAAGAGCAGAATAGAAGACAAATCCTTCTCAAAGTTTTATGTTTACATGAATACCTTCTTTTGTACTTATGCCTTAAAAGGGGATTCTCAACCTGCGGCCCAAGGCCCAGATGCAACCTGGAGCACCATTTCATGTGGCTCCCCCCACCGTCTCCACTACATCTGGAAGTGCAATGTGATGGAGGAAGGGCAAAATGGCCGTCCGGCCCCCAAAGTTGCCTGAGGGAGTATGACCCGGCCCTCAGCTTAAAAAGGTTGAGAACTCCTGCCTTAAAGCAATCTCATTGCACAGCATCTTGGTTTTGAACTGCATTTCTCTTTGAGGAACAAGAATTAAAGAGTAGCTGCTTTCTCAGGCACTAAGTCAGCACATAAAACAATTGTTACTTAAAAGATGTCCAAAGCTGCTAAACACAATATGGCCAGGAAGGCTAATCCATTGAAAAACAGATTAGCCTTGGCAAAAATCTTTCTTTCCTACTTGCAAATAGTAATGTCAAGACTCTTTCTTTTTTCATTGTAGCTGCAAATAATTAAATATATCGTCCAAGCTGCAATAAAAATATGCTTGAGAGTTTGTAGTTATATCTTCTCTCCTGCATTTTCTCTCCTAGAAATACAGCTCAAGATTTGTGTGACATTAACATTCCACAGGTTATTTAATCTTCCCTGCAGGTTTTTTTTAATACATTGAAGAGTAAAAAAATGTTATTTTTTTTAAAAATAATAAAATTAAATTAAAACAGCCTGCATGGCCACAAAGAGGAATCATTAGGGGGTAGACAAGAAAGGGAAACATTCAGTCTTCTTCTGTCCATCTTTTGTAGGTAACCCACCAAATTTCTCTACATTACTTTCTATTTTTCAAACTGAGTAATGAATTGCTGTTTTAAAAGATATCTTCATTAGATTTAAAATGCAAGGAGAAGGAAGATATATCTACATCCCTTGGCTTCTGGAGCAGGAACTGGTTTAGCACAAGGGTATAGTAGTAACTGCGGTGGCTCAAGTGGATGCTGAACCCGCTGAATGGAAAGTCGGAGTTCGATTCCTAGGTACTACATGACAGAGTGAGCGCCTGTCGTCTGTCCCAGCCCCTGCCAACCTAGCAATTCACAAGCAAGAAATTGCAAGTAGATAAACAGGTACCACTTTGGTGGGAAAGGTAATGAGCTTTGGCATCTAGTCATGGCTGTTGCATGACCATGGAAACGTATGCAGATGCAGATAGCGTTGGCTCTTTGGGTGTAAATGGGGATGAGCACTGACCCATAGAGTGGGACGACTTTTGAGCAAGGGAGACGTTTATCTTTATAGTAGTAAATAAAATGTGCTCATCACGACCGTCTCCATGGTATCTTTCCATGAAAGTCTAGATCTGTGCATATAACCAAATGGGGAGCAGATCTCCATTCAAGACCAAATAACCTTTGAATCACTATATATTACAATACATTTAATTTGTTATGTTCCATCAAGTAGCATCAGACTTATAGAAACTCTGATAGAGTTTTCAACAAATATAAACATGATAAATTAGGAGCATGACTCATTTATTCCCAAGATCCTAATCTTGGTTTTGTGCATTGAATTTGGCACAGGTATTATTTGTCCAGATAGTTGAGTTGAGCATCTATTTTGTACAATTTTCACATCTGAGTTTTGTTACATAATTAATTCTGAATACAAATGCACTAAAAAAACCATTTTTCATGCTACATTGGAAGAGCAATGAGGAGTTTCATTTCATTTCATTGCAGCTTAAAATTTCTGTGCAGCTTGCAATACTTAATTTCCTATTTTTCTAATTCATTTGCCAGGGAAAGGAATTAACCATTAGCACGACAAATTTATATATTGTTTTAATAACTGTATTAGCTATCTGTCAATGACTGTACACTGTGGGAAAGGTTCAGAAATATATTATGGCAAAACATTTGCCATACAAATCTTGAAAATGTATGTGCTGTATCTTATTTGACATATTACCAGCAACAAAATAAGATGCAAATGGGTATTACTTCTTCACCCTCTTCCCTGTTTTTGCAAATTTATTTTTTTACAAATAAACTGAATTCAGAATACAGTGACAAAAGGGGAGGGACAGTTACATCATGCTAAATCTAGTTCTTGACATCATCATCATCATCATCATCATCATCATCATCATCATCATCAAAGTCAATACTGATCAATGACAACCTCTTCTAGGTAGAGAATACACAGAAGGGGTTAAACATTTTCTTCTGGAGGTGATCTGAGAGAGTGCAGCTTGCCTAAGGTCCCACAGGCTGGCTCTTCCAAAAGCCACAGCAGAAAATGAACTCGCAGTCACTGGCTTCACAGCCAAATACTCACACCACTGAGCAATCCAACCATCTTATTGACTTATGTAACGACATAAAGTAGTGTACAGTATTTAACATTTTTTCCTTATATTCTGTCGGTGACACCAGCTTGAGAGAAGCATGAGATATTTTTGAAGGTTTCTGTGGGCATACCTCCTGCCGACGTAGCAATTCGAAATAAAGAAATTGCAAGTAGATAAATAGGTACCACTTTGGTGGTGTTCCATGTGCTCCAGTGTCTAGTTATGCCTGCCACATGACCATGGAAACATCTACAGATGCAGACAGCACTGGCTATTTGGCAGTCAATGGAGATGAGCACTGTACCCTTGAGCAGTGGTTCCCAATGTGGGGCCCACGCTGCACAGGGAGAGCTCAATTCCCAGAAGCCTAAGTCAGTACATTGGCTGATCAGTGCTTTGGGGAATTGATTTCGGCTTCTGGGAACTGAAGTCCAAAAATCAAACACTGGGAAACACTGCCCTAGAGTCAGATACAACTGGCTTTCAAGCAAGGGCAACCTTGACCTAATTACATAAAGTAATTTATTTAACATTTTTTCTGATATTCTGTAGACGACGCCAGCTTGAGAGAAATGTGGGATATTTTTGAAGGTATGAATAGATATATAGAATCATCAGGTCCCTCATTCCCATCACCCCATCTGAAAAGGAGGTTGTAATTATACCAGTGTTGGAGCAGTCTTAATTAATTCCTTTATATTGACTACAATAGGACTAAGAAAATGAGGGTTTCAGCAAGCACTGGCATTCTCCATGGACATTTCCACCATCACCATCACATCACCACATCCCCTCCCACCATCTCTGTTGTGCACCAGTTGGCATCTGTCAGCATACCCCAATCACTACTGAGAGGGGAAAGCTCAGTTCTGCAAGCTCATCAGCCTAGTGCAGTGATGGTGAAACTTGGCACTCCATATGTTCTTGAACTTCAATTCCCAGAAACCCTGATCAGCAGAAGTGCTGACTTGCACTTCTGGTAATTGAAGTCCCAAGAACACCTGGAGTACCAAGATTCGCCATCATTGGCCTAGCATTTATATTCAACTATGTTCTCTCTTCACAACTACAAAAGCTGCTAGCTTGTGTTCGGCACTAATTAGGACTCCTTGGCAACTAATCACTGGGCCAATTTGGTAACAGCAGTCTTTGGAAGCAGAGCCAAGTGGATTAAGCCAGGAAGAAACTAAAAAGAGGCACAGCAGTCTGTTTTAAATCCAGAAACACTTTCATCTATATTCATTCATACGCCTGTACTGCCGCTTTCCTGGATTAACCTTATGTGGGGGGAGACATGATTTTTTTCTGACTATATTTTATTTCAACAGATGCATTTTAAAAATCATTTGACTTAGTCTTCCTTTGAATACCAAAATGCATCAGAATATTGAGAAAACATGAAATCAATGACACATTAGCCATCCAGAAGGTCAGGTTCAACAACGTTCATGCTTGAAATTGTAAACTTCAAGTTCCTTCACCATCTTTGGTCATGACGCAAAAGAACAAGGTCTTCCAGGATTCACAGCTAGATTAGTTTACAACATTTTATATTTCGTGAATAGAAAAATTGGATAGATTGTACAAGTCATACCTCGCATAACGAATTTAATTCATTCTGCAAGGTTGCTTGCTACGTAAAAAATTTGCTATGTGAGTCTGACTCGCAAACGATTTTTTTGCTATGCGAGTTGGACTTTTCCTATGGAAAAACTCGCATAACAAGCATTTCTATGGGGAAACTCATATAGCGAAAAAAATTGGTATGCGAGTTTTCCCCATAGAAACCCTCATTATGCGAGTTTTTCCATAGGGAAAAGTCCGACTTGCATAGCGAAAAATTCATTATGTGAGTAAGACCGCTTAACGAAAAACTTGCTTGTTATGCGAGTTTTTCGCTAAGCGAAACACTCGTTATGCAAGGTTTGACTGTATATGTATTTGTTGTTGTTGTCTTTGTCATTGAATGCTGTCAATTGCCTCTGATGTATAGTGATCCTATGAATGAGTGACCTCCAAAACATCCTGTCCTCAAAAGCCTTGCTCAGCTCTTGTAAACTCAAGACTCTGGTTTCTTTAGACTAGAGATGGCTAAACTTTTAGAGACCGAGTGCCGAAACAGAGGGGCGACGTTTCTGTGGTCATGTGACAGGCATGACAAGACATGGAACACTGTTTACCTTCCCATCAAAGTGGTCCCTATTTATCTACTTGCAAATTCTTGCTTTCAAACTGCTAGTTTGGCAGGACCTGGGACTCATTCCTTCCTGCAGTATTCAGGTATTGAACTTCTGACCTGCCGCCTTCCAGTCAGCATCATAGGTACTCAGTTTATATTCTGATCAGCCTTATACGCAAGTATATACACTACTAGTTGTTCCAGTTTAAGTTGTGCTCAGTATTTGGTGCAGTTATGCTGTATGTAAGGTGTATAGTTAACAGCTATATAAATCCTTATCTGTGTTGCTCCCATGCATGAGAAATTCTTTTCTCCCAAATGAGATGGCAAGATATTTCCCTACTGGTAGTAGTGAGAATTTTCACATTTGTGAGAATAAATTGTTTAAATTGCATAAAATTATAATAGTTTAAATTGCATAAAATTATAATAGTTTGTGCCTTATTATATGCACTTTATAAAATTAGAAGTGTTGAATGAATCTTGTCTGTCTTTTTGATCAATAACTGAATCCTTGCTTGCTGCATGAGTTGTGCTTTGCTCCACAAAAGGAAAAGACACTTGTTAGCACATAATTGGAGAGAGGGAATTGTGGAAATCTTCATGGAAAAAAATGACATCGCCACATCCATCTTATATTGGAAGGAAGACTATTGACCTGTTTGGTTGGTTGCCAGCACACATACAGTAAAGAAGGCAGCATGCAAATGCCTGTGATTCCAAGTAGCTGTAAGTGATGAAACTTTTTAAATTCTTTCTCCTACAAATTTCTCAAAGTGAGTTATTGAGACTTTGAGTGCCAGTTAATGAGAAAGGAGTGTACTCTGGGAGTCTTGTAGCTATTTGTCTCTGTGGGTCTTAGCACTTCTACTGTGAAGCTAAAGGGAATTTTATCAGAAATTTAAAAGTCTGCATCAGCCTGTCTTGTCAAGAAATAGTAATTCTGTGAGTATTATTTACATCCCTACTGATTAATTAGTATTATCATTTCTACTGCCAATTCACGTGTAAATTCACTTGTCCTCCTAATGTCACTTACCCTAGCCTAGCTCCATCATATGTTTCAGTCATTAATAATAGAATTTCAATAGCTGTTTCGGTGTACAGTATCTGTTAAATCTGCATGTAAAATAGTTTATAAAAGAAACTCTACTGTTTTGTTTTCTTTCATTCACTTGAATCAGTAACAAATATTTGGACCAACAGCTGCGTTTGTTATGAAGCTGTCAGCTTACTAAATTGTCATCTCTGAAAAAATGGTAGGCCCATTTATATATATATATATTTAAATATATCTATATAGGCATCAGAGTTAGTGTTTTTCATTGAGACAATCTGTCAGAATCTTTTCCTGTCAATCAAACAACTATACTACATTGATTTGTTTAAAAATATGCACTTACTACATTTAACTCTTGATTCATTCTGGAAATATTATTCATAATTACTATATGATGGACAGACAGCAGATCTATACAATTTGATACCATCATCTCCCTTCTAGTGCTGTCTCTTATTTTTTGAGGAAATAAAAACAATGCCTTAGGATGTCTTTGGATTGCTGGCTTTGCCGCTGCATCTGATTTATACCAAAGTATTAGTGCTCTAATAGGAACTGCAGTGGCTCAAGTGGCTAAGATGCTCACTGGAAGGCGGGATGTCAGCAGTTCGATTCCTGAGTACTGCAGGATGGAATCAGCTCCAGTCTTTGTCCCAGCTCTTGCCAACCTAGCAGTTCAAAAGCAAGAAATTTCAAGTAGATAAATAGGGACCACTTCGGTGGGAAGGTAAAGAGTGTTCCGTGCTCTCCGGTGTCTAATCATGCCTGCCACATGACCACGGAAACATCTGCAGAAGCAGATAGTGCTGGCTCTTCGGCTTTGAAACAGAGATGAGCACTGAACTCTAGAGTCGGATACGAATGGCTTTCAAGCACAGAAAACCATTACAAGTAGTGATCTACAAATATAATCCAGAATGCTGGATAAGTATTCAACAAGCACATGTTAACTGTATCATAAAGTCCTGCACTAGGTCAATTGTCTGTCCAAGTTCTTCTACTACATTTTAAAAAATGGAAATTTTCTTAAATTACAGCAGTTTTTGACTTCTCTCAGGCTGTTCTCCTCGCCTGAAATCTATCACAACAAAGCTCATTCGGCTATCAAATGCTGCAGATTTTGAACAAAATAAACTGGAGATGTGTAACACTGGGTAGTAGCAGTCGATTTTGGTATAATAGCTTCTGAGCAGAACTTCGTGGGTATCATGTAGGAACTCTGGGTTTCAGCTGCAGCAGAGGAAGGGTCCACTGGACCCAGAGCATTTCCCACATCCCCGTAAGAGGCCCCTTCTCAGGACATGCTTCTCATTGTTGCTTCCTATACATCTTGCTCTCTTTGAGCATGTCAGCAACGACAGTAGATGGCATTGCATTTTCCATTTGTGCTCCAGCATAGCTATTTTTAAATGGAAATTTATTTAATTAACATCTGCCTGTAGCCTGCAGTCTCATCTGCAGCCATTAGCTGCCAGACCTTTTTAACAATGATGCTGCCATCAATTTTATGATGCTTATTTCTCCAGAAGGCTTTTTAGGAATTTGACAATTGCTCCCTTTTTACCAGTCTTCTGGAACTATACCACTTTGCCAACATTTATTAAATAGCTTCATCAACTCTTTTCCCATAACTTGGCTGCCATGCAGTGGCGTAGGGTAGGGGGGCCAGGGGAGCGGCTCGCCCTGGGCGGCACTTTTTGGGCTATGGGTGTTCTTAGATTACAAACCCTAGAAACCCTAGTGGGTGACACTGTCCACCAGGGGGCGGCTAATTTGACTTAAGCCTTGGGCGGCTGAAATCAATGCAACATTACTAATGACATGTTTTAAAATCTCTATGGATATCTCATCTAAACCAGCTGCATTGTTGCTGTTAAGGCTTTTCTCCACATCTTCCAGGTAATCTTGCCAGTATTCACTTGGAGCTTCTGGTGGGCATTATCATCGTTAAAACTTAACATAGTGATTGGGTCTCGTTGGTTAAGGGTTTATTGGAAATATTCAACCCACCTTTTATTCTGCTCTTCTTGTGTGGTCAGGAGCATCCCACTCTTATCTTTAATCAGAATACTGGAACTGCTTCTTTTTCCAGTCAATTTGCTGGCAGTGTGGTAAAGACTTTTAGCATCATTTCAACTGGCGGCTTCTTCCACTTCAGTGCCTTTCTGTTCTAACATTCATTCTTGTCTTTCCAGCAGTTTTTCTCTACCATCTGGTCATGTTCTGTATATTTTCAACTTATTTCCTTTGCTTCACCCACATCTTTGGCCTGGTCCCATTTTAGTTTTATAATTTTTCTTTCATCCGTCATCTTCCATGTCCTATCCCGGATCCACTGTTCCTTTGGTTTGCCTTGTCTTCTCCCACTTATATTTTGGGCACATTCTATGATGGTATTCCTAAAATTGTTCCAAAGGTTTCCACATCCATCACATCCTCAGAGATGTCAAAATGATTTCACAGACATAATGCAACAGAGTTCTAATGTTTAGCCCCCCAAAACAACAAAAATCTGAATGCAACCCAACATTTCATAATTTTGAACTGCACCACAAGGATTATATATGATTATTCTTCTTTTTGTATAAACTTCACATCAACCTCAGAAGTAGATCTGTTTGAAAGAGACTAATGCTACTCTGATTAGAAATTTAGATTTTGTTGTCTCCAGTCCTAGCCTGGAAGATGAAATCTTTTTTGAATGACACACATGCCAGTCTTTGCTATCATCCTTTTAGAAAAAGCATTCACTTCTATGCATCATTTAGGAAGATGCATTATTTCCTCCAGTTAAAATTATCATATTGAAAAGGGTTAAAAAAAAAAACTGCCTAATTCATGAATCATAAATTCCCTCAGAGATTATTCTGAATAATGAGTGGAAATGTAAGTAAAGCACAAAGTCTGTCATAATCTTGCCCATCAAGAAGAAAATATATGAAATGGGTCACCCTTACTTGTGAAAATGAAGTAAGCAAAGATTTACATCAGGGATTCTCAGCCTGTGGCCCATAGACCGAATTCAGCCCATGGCACCATTTCATGTGGCTCCCCACCACTGACACCACACCAGGAAGTGCCATGTGGTGGAAGAAGGGCAATATGGCCATCCAGCTCCAGAAGCTGTCTGAAGGAGTGTGACCCAGTCCCTGGCTTTAAAAGCTTGAGAACTCCTGATTTACATCCTCAGTTTCAGATCTGACTTCATCAAAACAACATGTACCACTTGAACATTTTTAGTGTGGCTAATGCCCTTTGGAAACCCAGAGTGGTCTAGCGGATAGACAAGGAATTAGGACTCAGGGGACAGGGATTCAAATCCTTGCTCGGCCAAGGAAACTCACTGTCGTGTTTAATTGGTACAGTTAATCCTTAAATATCTTATTTGCTCTGAAAGCCCTGTTGTTGTTGTTGTTGTTGTTGTTGTTGTTGTTGTTGTTGTTGTTGTTGTTGTTGTTGTTGTTGTTGTTGTTGTTGTTGTTGTTGTTGTTGTTGTTGTTAATTCAATTTATATGCTGCCCTTCTCGGTGCAACCGACTCATTATCAGTTGGTTCTGACCTGACAGCTCAAAACAAATGTGCTTTAATTTTCCACAAGACATGGGCAGGATAGGAAGTCTAGCAACCAGTCTAATTATGGTTAACTTTTTGGTCTAGCTACAAAATGTATTAATTGTATTATGTACTGCAGTTCTTAATTGTATGTTCCTGTGTTTCCTTGGTTTAGTATTTGTTTACTTGTTTTATTTCCCAATTTAGAGACACAAGGTAGCTTAATACCAGGTGGGCGATTCTTTTTCTTCCTTGTCTAGGCCAGATCTGAAACTGCCAAAATGAAGCCACCTTTGGGTGAGTTCATTCTGCAGTTCCTTTCGCCTGACCTAGTGTGAGAAAGACTAACTGGCAACACAAGATTACCGGGGTATGCCCGATTATGGTTCAAAAATACCATAATTTTCATGGAGGCTCTTTCTGTGTACTCCTGGCAGGAGATGATATATACATAAATTAAAATATTTAATATTTTATATATGAAATTATAATAGTATTCGAAAACTGTTGAACTTAAAACAATATAAAAACAAAACATCACAAAAAAGGAAAGACTCATAAAAATATTGGAAGAGGAAGAGGGAAATGCAGCATCCCTTTTTAACACCTCTCTTTTCTGCTTGATTCATAGTGGATTGAAGCAGGAGGACAGCTTGGAGACATGAATGGTTTGTAATAAGATCATTCATTTTGTTAGGGCCAAAACAGTCAAAGCCAGGATCAGTGCTCACATTGTTTTTGCTTTTTGCTTCTAGCAGCCACAGGGATTGGTTTGAATACTGCAGTTCTGAGAAACTCTTTTCTGCTATTAGCCAGCAACCTTCAAATAAGATATTCCCCATGTGTCCCATCTATCCACCTCACTCTACATAGCTGGTATTAGCAAAACATGTGGGAAAAGAAATGGTGATGCACTTTCTACAATTTCATACACATTCCAAAACTAGCAATAACTTTGAAAGGTGATTTATGTTAATAGAATAATAAGCTTAGGATACGTTAAACAATAATATGCTTAGGACAGGTTAAACACTCTATTCCAAAGGGATTTCCCCCTGATCTTAATGAGTAGCTCAAAGAAGCTATTGTTTAAACAATGAGAGGTCTAGATCAGGGTCTACTACAGTGATGGTGAACCTTTTAGAGACTGACTGCTCAGCCAGAGGGGAAGAGTGAACTCTGTGCTGGAGAGAGGGAGGAAGCGCTCCCATTGGGCTGCTGGGCAGAGCGAACTCTGTGCTGGGGGGTGGGAGGAAGCGCTCCCGTTGGGCTGCTGGACAGAGGAGTAGGGTGAACTCTGCTGGGGGGGAGAGGAAGCACACCCATTGGGCTGCTGGGCAGAGGAGTGGGGTGAACTCTGCTGGGGGGAGGGAGAAAGCACTCCCTTTGGGCTGCTGCGCGGAAAGACGGGGTGAACTCGCTGGGGAGAGAGAGGAAGTGCTCCCATTGGGCTACTAGGCAGAGGGGCAGGTCAAACTCTGTGCTGGGGCAATGGCGCACATGCAGAGAGAGAGGGGTCTGAGTGCCCCTTCTGGCACTCCTCACCCCCCCACCCCACCCCAAAAAACCCTCTATGTTCATTATCCATGGTTTCAGTTATCAGCAGTCTAAAAATATTCAGATATAAAACCCCTGAAATATGTATTTCTATGGCACATTATCAGAGCTGGGCCCTAGAGCCCACTGTATGTAATGTAATGTTTACAATGAATGGGCGAAAATATCTGACAGTTCTCATGTAGAACAACAGGCATTTGAAACAATTTTCCCATTTCTATGACTCAAGTATGTGTGTTAAATATTTGGTTCACTGTTATCTGTGGTTTCAGGTATCCATGATAGGTCTCAGATAAGTTAAAGTGGGAGAGCAAACTGCATCTTAAACTGTTTTCTTACCATCTGTAGTGTTAGATCAAAAATAACTATAAGGATCTTACTTAGTCTGTACATTGTTATCTGTCTGGGTTTTGATCTTTGTGATACCATCAATCATATCGATAGGACCTGACATGTCTTAACTGTTGGTTACTAATGCATGCATTTATTTAGATCCATTACATAAGTTGCTATTACTACTGGGCATCTTCCATTATGAAAAGAGAAACATGCCACATTTGGTATCCCTCAAATACTTGTTTTAATCAAGATACAGTACTTCTAGCAACCATAGAGGAAAATCTTTTTCATCTTATCATAGGTCATGTCCACAGGTGTAAACACTCGTAAATTTGCATTAGATTTTCCAGGTTCAAAATCAATTTAAAGTTCGGCAACTACACAATGATTCCAAAATCTTTTTTCCCCCAACTCATTTTTGGATGTGTGACCAAGTGTTGGAGTTTATTGTGTCTTGGGGCTTGACATGGGGAGGAGTATTGGGAAGGACAGGGTGGGCAGGAGGAGGCTGGAGGCCCTACAGCCTGGAACACCAAACCCTCAAACTTATCCATGTCCAGTTGGTGTTGACTATGAGGGCACATGTACTTTTTAGTAGGTTGTCAAGCAAGGGGACTGCGGTATCTTAGTGATTAAGACACTGAACTTGACAATTGGAAGGTTAGCAGTTTGAGACGTGGGGTGATGGCACAACTCCTTGTCGTCCGTGGCTGCTGCCTTGTAAATTTCCGGCCAGGTGGAAGGTGGCCGGAGGTCTTGCAGGGCGATGGCACAACTCCTTCTCCTAAGTACCACTTCAGTGGGAAGATAATCAGTGTTTCATGCACTCTTGTGCCTAGTCATGCCTGCCACATGTCCACATAAATGTCTGCGGACACAGACAATGCTGGCTCTTTGGCTGTAAACTGAGATGAGCACCCTAGAGCAGTGATGGCAAACCTTTTAGAGACCAAGTGCCCAAACTGCAACCCAAAACCCACTTATTTATCACAAAGTGCCAACACTGCTGGGTAAGAATGAAACACTCCCATTGGGCTGCTGGGCAGAGGGGCAGGGCAAACTTTGTGCTGGGTGGAGGGAGGAAGTGCTCTCATTGGGCTGCTGGGCAGAGGGGTGGGATGAACTCTGTGCTGGGGGAGGGAAGAAATGCTGCCATTGGGCTGCTGGGCAGAGGGGCAGGGAAATCTCTGTGCTGGAGTGGCTGCATGGGCGCCCACAGAGAGGGCTCTGAGTGCCACCTCTGGCACGTGTGCCATAGGTTCACCATCACTGCCCTAGAGTCTGATATGACTGGCTTTCAAGCAAGGGCAACCTTTACCTTCACCATGCAAGGGGAAGGTACCAGAGGAGGAGGGAGGGAGACAGAGCTGCCATCTTGTTGATGCCACCACCAGTGCATGCTCATCAGTCCCAGAGTAGCCACACTATCCCATTCTTGTCAACATGGTAATTTTTTAGGTGATGTGAAAAGGCTCCTGTTGCTTTAAAAATGTATTGCAAGAGGTACTTGTAGAGATGAAGCCATTTCCTCTCTCAGGAAAATCTCCTTCTCATTAAAGAGACAGTTCCTGAAACAGAAACACCCATACAGTATATGGTTTTCTCCTGCCTTGTGATCAAGCAGAGGTCACCTTTCTTCTCTTTGCCTATTTCTATTTTTTTTTTTGGGGGGGGGGGGGCAGATACAAACAAATTGAGATAGCACCTGATTTAGAACAGACACTCCCTGGTTTCTCCTCCTTGCCAGTACTTTTCCACTTGTCTACCTGTGGTTTAAAATGCAATGGTTTGATAAGCACATGTATTCCTCTGTATCAATATACTGCACAGGTAAAAATGTATTTAACAATTTCCACCAAGGGACAAACATGCTGACACAAATGCCATGTGACCTTATATTTGTTATTTGTTGCAACAGCACAGCAAAGCAGGGCAGTTTTAGGCAATTTTATGTTTGAATGCAAGTCTCCCCGTTCACCCCTTTTTAGCCCAGCTAATAAACACCCTTGGACTAGATACTTGATAGAAGGAAAAATATCATTTACTCATAAATTATAATAATATTTTTGTGTCAGAAATTATTCCGGGTTGAAAGGATTTTTGCTGGAGAAATTCTGGTCAGGGGACGCCAAAATGGAGTGGCATAGTGTGGGTAGGGCAGGGAGGGCAGCCCACCCCGGGCGGCACTTTCCAGTGGGGCACTTGGGACCTAAGCACTTGTAGCACTTGGGATCCAAGCATTTGGGAAACAAGCGCGGTAGTGCTTGTTTCCAGAGGGACCACATTGGGCAGTGGACCCAGTGAGGGCGTTGCCCATGCGAGGGTGCTTTGAGGTGGTGGCACCCATAGACGACCACAGCAAGTCTGCCAGGAGCTCTCCTGGGGAAGACGCTGCCTTCTCTGCCATCGAGGACAGGGTGAGTTGAGTCCCTGGGCTTCAGCTGCACTTCAGCCAGTCTCTCAGGCGGCCCCAGACAGGGCACGGCAGCAGGAGCAGCTGCAGTGGGCTGGCTCTTGGCCTCAGCGCTCCGGACGACGACCCCTCGACCTCAGCCTCCTCCTCTTCACCCCCACTGTCCTTCACAGTAGTGTAGCATGGGGGCAGAAAATTTGACCTACACCCTGGGCTGCTGAAACTCACTCTATGCCACTGCCCAAATGAGGCTCCTTTCATGTCCCCAAGATCTCTTCCCACTGAAGTGGTCCCTATTTATCTACAGTACTTGCAATTTCTTGCTTTCGAACTGCTATTTGGCAGGAGCTGGGACAGAGATGAGCACTCAAACCATCATGCAATACCCGGGTCTTGAGCTGCTGACTCACAAAATGAGACGATGCAAAACAACGTCCTTTAGGTCAGGTTAGTCTTGCCTGTCTTTCTGGTCACTGCATGCTGGGGTTGCACAAGAATACTCAGCATTATTGAATTCACAAAAACCTGATTTAGATCCTAATTTATTTCAAAAAGTATAGGCATGCCCTTATCTACAATCCTTGAGAGACTCCTCATTGTCAAGTAACTTATGAACCTTTTCTGCTTCAATAATTTAGTTGTAGAATGTGCTACGAGCTTTAACTGTGTTTTCCTACTAGAACATAATCTGTCATACATTAGATGCTGCACTTTACGATTTAGTATGTATTAATTCAAATATATGTACTTTATTGTGTCATTATTCTAAAACAGAAAAATCTTTCTCTCTTAACCTAAATATAGCTTTTTGAAAAAATGTATATTAGGGTCTTTGGTGCACAAGTCATTTTCTAATCGACATCAGAGCTTCATAAAGTTGCTTATTAGAGTGATAAATCTCAGACTCTCCCAGCCAGCATGATTACTCATCTACATGCAGTATTAAACCCAATCCTTCAGTCCATTTTTCTGGAAATAAACCTTTTGAATATAGTAGGACTGTGTAAGCACATGTAAGATTGCATTGGACGTGGACAAAATCTTACAGCAAGGGTACACATTCAGTACATAGTAGCTGCCTAGGTGTATAACAATGACTTAAAAATCACTCTCTTAAATCCTCTTGTTCTCCTGTCATAGATATTCTCCTAGCAATCCTATATATCAATGTTCATCTTGCTATGACCTTTTGATATGCTAATAATAATATGGATAGTTAGTTTTTTCTCCTGATTCTCTATTTCTCCTGCCCATAAATGGAAAACGTGAGATCAGCATTTGAGAATCACCCCTCTGGAACACTGTCTTAAATGGCTGAAGACCTTAAATTGTTTCTTCAAGTGCTTCTTGTCTTTAACACCTCTGTAAAGCTTTTGGAGGAATCCTTTGTGGGTTTGAGGCTGAGTTATTTGCAGCATGAGAGTAAAACTCACTTCAATTTTCATTTGTTACCTGAGTCATATGAGGCTGAGCAGCTCATGGGCTAAATAACATTGTCTGAATCCTGAGAAGGTGGAGATCATGTGAATGAGTGGTTCTTGTCAGGAAATTGGCTGGACAGGCTCTTCTTGCTGGAACGCTTCTCAATTTTTACGGTCCTAACAGAGTTGTCACTGAGGGCCAGAGGTTTAGTCCAGACGTGCCTGGTGTACTAGCTAAAAACCATTTCTAAAATATCCCTTAGTCACAATGACGCATGCTCTGACAACCTCTTGTTTGAATTATCATAATGTGTTTTTCATGCAGCTGCTCATGAAATTGACCTATAGATTACTGTTGTTGTATAATGTGGTTGCCAAAACGTTTGATCATGTACCTTCATTTCCAAAATAGCTACAATTGTTACTGATCAGTTACTGCAGGGGTTCTCAACTTTTCCACGCCACAGGCGGGACAATGTCCACTCAGACAGTTGAGCAGGCCAGACATATGGGTTCCCCCCATCTCAAATCTTGCTACAAACTGCAACGAGTGCAATTGCACATGCATGGGCATGTTTACAGCTGTTGTAAACGTCCCCACCTCCGCTTCTGGGGTTGTTGCTGTGGGCTGGATGAATTGCCACCGTGGGCTAGGTCTGGCCCACGGGCCATAGGTTGTGAACCCCTGAGTTACTGAGTGAAAGGTGCTGGTGCTGACCTACAAAACCCTAAATGGCTTGACACCTTTGTGTCTGAAGGAATACTTCTTCCTTTACTAGTCTTGTAGCCGAGATGCCTCCTTCTAAACTGTGGTTTATTTCCTACAGACTTTTTTTGGGGGAAAGTTTTTTTAAAAAAAAATCTGTGACATGACATAGAGTGACAACTTCCATTTAAAGAATGACAGCTTGTTTTAAGAAAAGGGGGGATTTGAGATTAGAATCTCCTAAAAATATTGGATGACAAAGATAGGGTACGGACATGGCAAAAGACTCATTTAGAATAAGCTTGTGCAGTTTGCTCACTTAAGCCGTTCCTGACTGAGGCTAAATCTTTCATTACAATCACCCTAATTGCTTTTTACGCTTGGAGAGGAATAACAGCAACTTGCATTGAATCCATTAGTGGGAAGAGAAGAGTGAAGAGAAGGAGAAAGGGAGAACTGTGGATGGATGTTTCAGAGTGGCTGATGTGGTAGAAGAGTCCCTGTTGCCCAGAGGTCCTCTTGTACTGTGAGTACTTTGGACTTGCCTAAGAACATCCTGCTGCCAATTCCAGCTCTCAGTGAACCTGTATTCAACAAGCACATGTTAATTGTATCATAAAGTCCTACACAAGGTCAATTGTCTGTCCAACCTCTTCTGCTGCGTTTTCAAAAATTGAAATTTTCTTAAATTAAAGGAATTGTTGACTTCTCTCAGGCTGCTCTCCTTGCCTGAAATCTAACACAACAAAGCTCATTCATCCATCAAATGCTGCAGATTGTGAATGAAATCAACTGGAGATGTGTAACACTGGGTAGTAGATCCAGTCGATTTCGGTAGAATAACTTCTGAGCAGAACTTAGTGAGAATCATGTAGGAACTCTGGGTTTCAGCTGCAGTAGAGGAAAGGTTCATTGGACACAAAGCAAATTCCCACATCCCTGTAAGAGACCCACTGTCCATTTTCAGGACATGCTCTTCATTGTGGCAGTAGATGGCACTGCATTTTCAATATCAAGCTTCCTGTACAGAGTACACCCTAAGGCACAAAATGAGCTGCCTCTAAGATTGTGATATTTTTTAACCACAATAGGGTGTAGCCTGGTAATGGATACCTTGTGTTGCTGGCTGATATTTCTCACACCAGGTCAGGTGAAACTATTGAATGACATCACCAAAAGGTGCCTTCATTTTGGCAGTTTCACATCTGGCCTAGACATGGAAGAAGAAGAAGGTACTGAGCCTAGCTGCATTTATTGCCATTCCAACCCAGCTACAGTACTGGAGAAGAAAGGACCAGTTCAAAAGACTATGGCAGCTTGAGAGAGATCCCCATGGCCAAGAGAGACAAAGGGCATAACTTACTGAAATTACTGCACCTTTTGTAAATGAACAAATTGCAATAAATACCAGCAGGTACCACCAGCAGAAAAAAGGACTTACTGTATTGCTATTTTGCAGGAACTTTTTGAGATTCAGTCTTCTTTTTCACCTTCTTGCAGAATGTTCTGACTGACAGCTTGGCAGTCTTTGTCATATAACTTGCAACACTATTGGACAGAATAGCAAATGAGGTGATTTTGCACAAATGGAGTGTAATGAAGTCATAGAATGGGGGGAATGCAGATGGTGACAAATGATCCATGTGCCTCTCATTCATCACAATGGATTGTTCATTTTTAAGAGTCTCTCTCCCAGGAAATAATAGGAGAAAACAATAAAAATGTATAAGAATGCCTCTTCTGTGTTTGCTTTCATTTTCCTAACATGAACAACTGTTAAACAAAATGCAACTTTTAAAACGCATGTTTAACATTAACCAACTGGGTTTCCCCTATGTTGTGCAACCAAAGCTTTTTGACCAATGCAGATAATCAGAATTACTAAAAATAGAAAATTCCTCATCACAGCTAGAGTTTAAGAAATTCTACCTTCTAATTACGGTCATTACTTTCTTACTCTGATAGCTTTTTAATTATTATTTTTCAAATCATAAAATATAACAATTTCACATTAAACTCCTTCACCACCTTCAATTACATCATGCTGTAATTTTTATTACTGTAATCAATATGAAAAGCAAGCACTAGAACCTTTTAAAAATCATGGCAATCAGTTTTAATGACTTGCATTTCCCCCTCACATATTTGATGGTTATTTTTGGGTTCCCCTTATGTACAGGCTTGAATCAAAATTTATGCTCTTATATTCAGCATTCAACTAAATTTAGGAGTAGCAAGAATGCAAAAAATTATAGGGAAACAAGGGGTAGCGTTCTTCTTAGTGCTGTTTCTAAGTTTGCCTGGAGTTTGGAAAAGTTCTGTTTCAGAATACAGATCCCAGAATCTCCCAGCTAGCATGACTAGTGATCATGCTGGCTTGGGAAGTAATTCTGAACAAAATGGTCCAGCAGAACACTTCTCCAAATTCTCACAGGGAAAATATTTAGCCTGGAAAGCTGCTTTGTACCACCAGACCATTCACTACCCAGCCCTGTATTGTCTTCTCTGATTGGCAGGAACTGGAGATGTCAAGTGTTGAAGCTCCTAGGATGTTCTATATGGCAAAGAAGACACCGAACTATAAAGCAACAGTATTGTTGTTGAATTATGTGATTAGTACCTCCCCTGAACTGACTTTGGGAAGGTAAAGGTTACCCCAGCTCGAAAGCCAGTCGTATCTGACTCTAGTTTTCAGTGCTCATCTCTATTTATAGTCAAAGACTGTCTACATCTACAGATGTTTCTGTGGACATGTGGCAGGCATGCCTTGACACCGGAGTGCATGGAACGCTATTTACCTTCCCACCTAAGTGTTACCGATTTTCAGTGGTGGTCATGGGGCGGTTTGCCCCAGTTCTATAGATCCAGTGGTAACAATCCTGTGTGGTCTCCTGGGGAGGGGGTAGTAACCTCCCCGGGAGACCCCTCGGGTTGGTTACCTTTTTTTTTTTTTTTTGAGGCAACTGGTTCGGTCGCCTCACTGGCAACCCGACTGCAGCCCAGAATGGGTGCTGGTGACTGCGCATGCGTTAAAATAGCAATTGATGCATGCGTGCCTCCAGTACTCAGCCTGGCTTTAAGATCAGGTTAGATGGAGGTGCCTGACATGACATTTATTGCATAAACACAGTTAACATACATACAGTACTTTGTTGTGTAAATCCAGAGCAAAACCTGAGAAAACTGATTGGCATCAGGATTAGGAAAGGAATTTGGTCATCACCATCATCCTCAGAACCCATTCCCAAAATTATTCTTGTCACTTTTTATTTTAGGAAGGAGAATTTCCATTGGCACTAGGGGAAATATGTCTCTGTGAGGTTTAACTGTGATGTTAAGCAATTGCCATATATAGGCAACAAAGTGCCACTTCTTGTTGTTGTTGTGCCGTGTCCAATTTTGCATACTGGCAGTCATCATGGCGATTAGCCATGAAGATTGCCCTGAGAATATAATGCTGTGGGCTTTCATCTGCATTCTACATCACAGCGTGACACCCATACCAGTGATCCAGTTCTACAAGTCACTTTCTGATTCTGAGCTCTTTTGGCACACAAAGTCCTCATCAGCCGCAGGCCAAGATTGATGAAGCTGCTGCCCTCCATTATGATGAATTCAAGTGGGATTTAATCCACTTGAGGACCATCACCCTGCCCTGTGGACTTTGCCATCCAAGGCCATTAGTTCTCAGGGTTGTCAGGTTAGTTAACTGCCACCGGACACTCGGCACTGAGTCTCTGGCAGTACGGTCTACTTTATTACCATAGGAGGATAACCTGGCCAGATTGGTAAAGTGCCACAAGATATGTATTTTTAAGAGAGCTTCAAATGAAGTGAAATATTATCCTAATGGACAAAACTGCTCATATATTCACCACTGTGAAAGGAGACATGAGGAAAACATAGTATTCAAGAGCATAGTGCGGTGACATGAGGTTTAGGAAAACAAACTGGGAATTTACTCTGAAAACTAGGAGGGTAATGTGCTCTGAATGCAAGTCAGGAATGAAGGATTTTTATACGTGTGGGAAATTGCTGTGCACACAACATTTTACCAGTACCGGCACATATGGGACACAAGGGATTAAAAAGAGGAATAAAGGAGAAATTGCCCTTAGACCTTTAGTTGAAGATTAGTTAGTGCCCCAAAGATTTGTGTACAGTATATCTAGTCTTACAGTACAGAGTATTAAAAAAAGAATCTAGAATCCTCTACATGAAGGTCAGGAAAATATGAAGAGAGGAAATTCATAGCCTTCTTGTACTTAAAAGTAAAAGGAAAAATGGAAGAGCCAGTAGCGTTTTCTTATTGAATGCAGGAAGTGGTCTGTAATTTCCCACATCTCTGTCTCTTTCATTCTCTTGATCCATTTTGCCAGCAATAGGTCCTTTTTGTCAGTGTGAGTAGAAAATGTTGTAAAGTTCTTGTGTGGTAGACTCCCAAATAGCTTTCCAGCTCAAGAGACTACCATTTCCTTTGATTGTTGCCTTTCCACTTCTGTCTATTTATATGTAGCTTGCTGCGAATCTCACTGTTCTGGAAGTTATTTGGAGGGCATATCATTATCCTAGAAAGAAATTGTGTCTCCAAAACACTGCTTACCATATTTGCTGGCGTATAAGATGCACCCTGTTATTACCAAAATAGCCCACTATAGGCCACTACATACAGTACAAGGCACATTCCATTTTTCCAGTGTATTTTAAGGCAGGAAAAGTCAGTCTTATATACCAGCAAATACAGTAATTTTTTAAAAAACAGATTATAAATATTAATAGGACTCATACGTCACATAATCAATTTGGGCTTCTAAATCACTTTTCCTACCTTCTATGTCTATCCTTAGTATGAGGATATGAAATAATTCCCCATTGTCTTATTTCTGTCTAGATACACTCTCCTGTCGTGCTGAAACAACCTGTCAAAATTGTCTCTCACTCTGCAGTCTGAGAGCGAAACAGCACATGCTTTCTTTCCTAACATTTTTCTTTTTTTGTAAAAAAATGTATCCAGTGCAAAACAAATACCTTTTTAAAGAGTGCATTCATAGAAAACAAAAAGGACAATGATTGATTAAAAAGATACAAGTAATCTATCCAGTGCACAAATTTCCTAGTTTATGCAATATGTCATGTACAGTGATACCTTGCTTAAAGAGCATAATGTGTTCCACTCGATTGCTCTTTAAGCAAGTTTGCTCTTTAAGCGAAACACCATTGTAAGTGACCAATTGTGATTTCTGATGGGGGATTCCAAACCCAGATTTAGTTGTTAAGCGAGTTTTTTGTTGGTTTTAGTTGTTAAGCAAGGCGACCATTCGGAGAAAACTCTGCTCTTTAAGCGAGTTACTCTCTAAGCAAGGCGTGCTTTATGCAAGATTTTACTGTATCTCAATTTGCGATAAAGTATATTCTACAGAAATTAGCCAAAATGTTCTTTACAATGCACAAAAATGCCAAATTACCATTGCTAGTGGCACAAACACATCTCTCACATTGTTGGGAGTATTCCTGTAACCAACACATATAGTAGAATTTCCTACATGCTTCTGTCCCTCCTCTACATTGAATTAGTAGTGGCAACCTTATTTGCAAGACAAGTAGCTGAGCTTTAGAAACCCAATGTAATCACTTTAAAAGCTGTTATGTGTATGCCATATTTGAGCCAAACAGCTCAAGTCTTATCACAATGACCCCCCCCCCCAAAAAAAAAAAAAACCTGGAGCATTGTTATCGCTCTTTGCTTTCTGTTTATTGTCATATCACCAGTGCCATGTTTAACTGCGGACCTAGCTTTGAGATAGCTCTCAGCATGCATTCATTTTCTCAACCAGATTTTCTGCATGCTGAAAGTATAAAGGTTATTGCAAAAAATAATAATTTGTGAAGGTATAAATGCAACCCCTGTGTGACACAGTCTGTGATAAACATAATAATCAATGTAGTCAGAGTGGGGGACAATTTCTTTCAAAAATCCATTAACAGAGGAAACAGCCTTAAAATCTATAAATGAAATGTATCCTGCCGTGCTTCAGAAACAGAAATATTTGAATTTTCATGTTTTCAATTTTTTGGAATGTCTTTTGTGTTCTGGAAGAAAACACATACGAATGAAGGCAGCATGCCATGGGAATGGAACTATTAAAATGTACTCTAATTCAATACTGCTGCAGTGCAACGTCCTGGCTAGATATGCCATTTGCAATCAAATATGTAATCAGATGTGCTGCAATTAATATTAAAAAGCCACTTAATTTATATTTGTTCACATTCTTTTTATCACTGTTGTTTCAGCACTGACCTCATGATCTATATTATATTAGTTTTATTCTGGTAGGTGGTTATTGCAATATGGGTTTCCTTCCAATATCAGTTTTTGGGGATTTACCCTCATCTTATGACACATGATGCTACATCTTGAAATACAGAACACTGCTAAGAATATTAAAAACTTGTCCAGCAGGAAATGAATGCCTGCCTCCCTGCCTCCTCCTCTTCTTCCACCCCATCAGGTGTTGAGGGAGATGCAAAGTTCTTGTTGTGACACTTCTAGCAGCCTCCACCCGTGTCATTTAGTCTTCTTGTAATATTTCTCTGATGTTGTCACTCCACCTTCCTCTGGGCAGGCCTTGTGGTCTTTGTCCTTCTCCTCTCTCCACATATGCTTTGTAAGGTATGGAATTCCAAGACATTCTCTCCAAATGGGCAAACCACTTATTGTCTCTGAATGTACTGCACTATTGGTTCTGTTCCAATTCTTTCCTTTCTGAGCTCATTCCTGATTTTATCCCTTCTAGTCACTCCAACAGCCTTCCTCACACATCTCATTTCTGTAGTGACCAAGTTTTGTTTATGTTTTGTTGTAAGTGTCCATATTTAGCACTGGTAACATAAGGTGGGAAGGAATATGCTTTGTATGAGGTGTTTCTTTGTGTTGATTAGCATTGCCATGTGTTGTAAGAGCAGAGCTAACAGTCCTAATATTTGGTTCACCTTACTGCATCATATGTTAATATCTTCCTCCATTTTGCCATTTTCTTTTTATTTATTTATTTTTATTCTTAAAAGAAAATTACAAACAAAGAGAACATAATACAAATACAGTGTATACCCATCACCCAGGGGACAGCAATACTTTCCCAAAGTAGTTACTCAAACCAACTGCACTTTTCACCTGAAATTTGGAGTGAGCACATGCACGCCCCCTTACAAAGGCCATCCAAGGAAAAGATGGTGGAAATTGTAGTCCAAAGCATCTGGAAAGCCTAGGGTTTCGTACACTTGACAACATTACCAACAGAGATTTAGTTGTACAGTAAAACCTCGAGTTACAAATAAAATCAGTTCCATGACCTTGTTCGTAAGTCAAATTTGTTTGTAACTCGAGGCATCTCCATTCAGATAAAGAAAAAGCCCTACCCATCCTTCTAACGATCAAAATGCCCCCCCACCTTTCAAAAATCAATCAAACCACCTAAAAACAACAGCAGCATTGAAAGGAAAGCATGCATAAGCAAAAACATTGTTCCTTACCTTAAAGAAGTTTTGAAAATGGACAGAAAACTCAGAAAAATTCAGCAAGAAACAGCAACCGGCAGCCATTTTGGCACCAAAACTCCAGACAAAGAAATCACTCCAAACACTCTACTGCGACGTACAGGGCTCAGAAAGGCTGCATGTACAGAATGCATTCTGGGGAATCAGATTATGTTGCCTGAAGCAAACCCTTAGGGGAAATGGCATATTTTTTTGCTTCACTAGAGGCAACACAGAGGAAAAATAATTAATTCGTAAATTGGGGCATGTTCATAAATCGAGGCATGGATTTCAGTGCAGAACCAATTTGTAAGTTGAATTATTCGTAAGTAAGGGCATTCGTAAATTGGGGTTTTACTGTAATTATATGCTCAGTGATAGTTACTGTCATAGCTTGAAACAAGTCATAATCATGTGATGATGTTGGTGATTTCAGACAAATGTGCATGAGATAGCAAAAGCCATTTTATGAGGATTTTGGTACCAGAGGTTTAACTATTGCTTTCAAAGTGCTAGGTTGGCAGGAGCTGGGACAGACGACAAGCGCTCAAAACCATCATGCAGTACCCGGGTCTCGAAATGCCAACATGCTGGCCTTCCAACTAACAAGACTAGCTTCTTAACCACTGATCCACCACAGCTGCAGATCACATGCAATATAGCCAGCTTTGTTTCAGTAGCTGTTGCTTTAGCAGCACATGTAAGGTTTTCCGGTTTCAGTGCAGAAATAATATTGTGTAGGAATGCATTGAACACTGGAGAATTTTATTTCTTGAGGTTAATTAAAGCTGGCTAGACTCTTGCAGATAATGTAATACAAGATAATACACATCTGTGATGTATATTCAATTAAAATATTGGTCTAGCATTGTATATTATCAGGGCAGCAAAATGTAGAATTGCAGCTCTAAGAAGATTGCTTTTCTCTCTTTAAGACTACTGCATATTTACAACTTGGATGTTCAGTTAGGAGATCACATCAAAGGAATTTTAAGTAAACTGATATATTCCTATATGTATCTACCCAGAAGGAAGTGTCTCCGATTTCAATAGACTTCATTACAAATTAAATAGGAAAATGATTGTAGTCCAAATCATGACTTGATGTGATGTCTGAATTAACAAATCGTGGGTTTCTGTTGGTTTGCTAATTTAGGCCAGAAACCAGAAAGTGAAATGAAGTCTTCTTGTGATATCTAACAGGATAAGCCATATTTTTTATATTATGTCATGTTATTTTATGACCTGCTATGCTATACTATAAAAGCTATATGCTAAAAAGATGGTGAAAGAAACAAGACAGCCAGTTTTGAAGTAGCATTCATCTACATTTGGAGGCTAAATATTACAATATCTGAATAGTTCCTAAAGAATTAGACAATGTAGCACATAGTATTCATTCATTCATTCATTTCTACACCATTTTTCTCTTCATAAGTGGCTCACAAGTACCAAAACTATAAAATGATCAACTGTTTTATTAGAACCTTCCCCATGCCAAAAATGGGAGAGTAATGATGCTAGTTCTCACCTGATGATTGCCATAGCAGTATTTGTCTCAAAGTCACATGACTGACACTGAAAAGGCTTCTTCTTGAGCTTTATGACAAACAGATTGTGTCTATTAAAATTAGTGTCTATTGCAGAAAATGAAAGAAAATCTAAGCAATATTTCATCTAATCTTATATGATTCTGGCACGTGTGTCAGAAGGAGCACACAGAGGCCTCTCTGTTGGCATGCACACTGTCGAGGGGAAGCCCTGTCCCTCCAGTTGGCTAGTGGCAAGGACAGCACACAACTTCCCCACCAACCCTCTCCCTCCACCAGTGGGGAGGCGAGAGGGGAGGCTGAAATCCTTTCAGGGATGTGGCAGCAGGGACCAAGGTAAGGGACAAGACACCCCCTGCATCCCTCCTAGGAGTTGAGTGAACCAGTGGGGAGTGCACCCATAGGGGGGAGCATCCATGGGGTAGTGCCCATGGGGGGTGCCCACAGGAACACTCATGGGTGTGTGTGGCATGCCCACAGGGATTGGGGAACACCTGCGGTGGGGTGGGGTACACCCTCAATGGGTAGGGAGTGCCTGCAGGTTTTACACAACTCGTCTTAAGATGGTACACTCAGAGCAAGTACAACCTTGCTGTAAGAAGCATTTTGTTTATTCAATAGAAACAAATATTTCAAAGGTAGGTTTTGTTTTGCATTTTTTTGTTTAGTTTTATAGGGTGCCCCCACCCAAAAAAAGTCAGTTTTTTTCTTTGGGAAGATATCATGAAGGAAAATTTGGAGTGGGCATTCTTTTCTTCAGTTTTATCTCCATCTACACAAGCCTCACAACGTTTGTAAACCTACTCAAGGTGTTCTGGGTAAAGGTGGGATTAAATGTAATAAATGAATAGGATTTTGACTAGAAATTCTTTTATGTGCTGAATTAGCACTGTACAATCAGGATGCAACTCTGGAAGCAAGTACTGTACACTAAATGCTTGCCTGTGACCTTACATATACATTAACATAAATTTGACTGGAAGCACTGGGCTTAATTCCAGTAAAATATGCAGAGGAAAGGAATGTTTTTCACTGTTTACTGGATGTGCTTATTGTTTACTGACATGTATTTACAAATATTCTTTCCTTTTTAAAAATCATTTAATCCTCTTTGAGATTACTTAGGTCTAAAATCCATTTTCAGCCTAAATCGACAGCTGTTTGAACAGATATTTCTATACAGACAGGATTAAGTGTTGAATTCTGGTGCTCAGTTAAGAATTTCATAATGAAATTCCACTTCATGAGAAGTTTTCCTCTAATTTATCATTGGAAAACATTGCAAAATACAAATGGCATACAAAGAGAAAATGTACTTTCTAACTGCAAATATGGATGTTATCAAATTGTATTTGGAAAATTAAGTGGAAAAAAGCTGTAGTTCATGGTCATAATCATGGAAATGTTGCTCATTTCAAATCCTCTCTGGGTAAAGGAATTTCGATAAAATAGCAGTTGCCCCCAAAAGTCCAATGCTGCAAGACACAAAATTCCTGGCTGGTGGATTCTTTGAGCTGCATTCAAAAAAGAAAAGAAGAGAAAGTAACATGTTATTATCTCTGCTAATCTGCAAGTATTTATTGTATGGTAAAATTGTATGAATGTGTTTAGGTTCTTTCTAATTTTGATTGGCATTTTTATCATTTATGTGACATTTTTCATTATTTGATTACAGTGTTTCTTATATATGGAACAGTATTGTAGTATTCTCTGCTTTGAGTGCCTTCAGACAGAAGACAATCGATCCATCAATCAATCAATCAATCACTCAATCACTCAATCAATCAATCAATCAATCAATCAATCAATCAATCAATCAATCAATCAATCAATCAATCAATCAATGAATGACATCACTGGCTTTGCAGTGCTTTCCCCATGATCACTCCTATAAGCCAACTAAATTAAGCCTAATACTGTTTTTCAGAATTCTCTACAGAAACACTGCTACTGACCAGTTAGGGCTAAAATATCTAATGTGCATCCAAGCGTATATCAAATCTTGTAAATAACGGGACTCACACCTCCTGTTCAGAAATTTCTTAAACTGAGTTCAACACATGATCTGTATATTACCTTCACTCGCTGCCATTCTGTGGCCATCTTCCCATCTGATATTTTCTTCCCTGCTTTCTTAGATGCATATAAAGGAGTGGAAGGAGACATGGTCAGCTAGAATTAGGTGGGGGAAAGTGTTTCTAGGGTTCTCCTACATTGTTGATGCACTTTGGGAACAAGAGGAAACCATTGCTATCCTAAACTGCAATTGAGTGCAAAGCAATGGAGATGCTATCTTTGAATCACAGAAGTGTAGCAACCTCCTGACCAAGAGGAATTTAAGAAACAGAGTTCTCAGAGTTTTCTTCAACAGTGGAGGATCTGAACAGGATCGTAAGCTTTCATTGCTTAGAACTGGATCTGTTGGGAAGACCAATGGATGGGGAGGTCATTACAATTTAACATCAGCAGTGGCACTCTAGGAGTATGCCTGGAATGAGAAACTTCTGGAGTCAATAAGCAGGGTTGCCTTATACTGTACAGGAAACTATGCAAGCAGTCTGAGTTCAGTGCCATTGTTTGAGCATATCCTGGATGACTTCTTCCAATGCTTTTTGAATGGCCATAGGTGTAAAACCCACTCCAAAATGTACCATTCATTTTCACCACCCATCTCTAGTAACTACTAGCGGCTAACTAGCACAATTCTTTTGCCCCTTAAATACAGTGGTGAACACTTCATTTTCTGTTCTGCCTACCTGGCATAGCTTGTTGTCAATGAAAATAAAGATACACTGCTGGAAAAACTGCCCATGTTAAGCTAGATTTCTCATTCGTTATATTTTGAATGTGAACAGCTACCTGCAGCTTCAAACGAGAGAGACCACATTTCTTCAGTTAGTCTATTGTTTTTCGATGGGTTATAGGGCTACTTTTACAGAGCAATGAGTTAACCCTACTTTTCCCTTGAGGTGTCCTCTTTCAAACTATTCCTTCCAGGTTGGCAGAAAGGTCTAAGCAGCCTCACAGCATAGCTTGACATTCCAGCCACAGCTGGTTTCTCTTAGAGCATCACCGCAAGGCACAAACGACCTTGTCTGCCCCTTTCGAAGAAGCATTTCTCTCAGCTCTTTTGCAGGCTGTACCACAAGTCTTGAGTGTTTTTTGGTTCAGCAATGACTACTTCATTGGGAGACCTGTGTTATTCATACTGGTGCTTTAGCTAAAGGCGCTGAAAGCAAATCTGCAGATGGTGCTAAAACCTGAAATGGAGGAAATAATGAGAATCAATGCATCCAATTTTAAACTGTTTTCCACCCACCCACCCCGAGCCTTAGGACTTGGGTGACAAGAACAACATAAAGAAAATTAAGGTAAATGGAGGCAAATTGAAAACAACCATTCTGTTTGGGAAGAATCAACTCACAGGATCTGTAATAAATCAGAGAGTCAGCTAGAATACTGATTAGGAACAAGGTATAAGAACAGATAGAAGGGAAGAAATCTTAAAGGAGAGTTTAAATAAAGGATTCCGATGGACTAGACCAGGGGTTCCCAACCTACAGCCTGCAGGCTGACCCCGGCCCATGGCACTATTCCATCTAGCCCACCTTGCTGCTACAGGAAGTGGAAATGGATGCATTTATGTTAGCCATAAAATGCACCCGTGCATGCACAAATGCACCCATGGCTGTCATAAATGGGTCTAGACTAGACTAAAAGCCTATGACTGCAGATGTTTTTGGACTGTAACTCCTGTTTGTCCTACTCTGTATAGCCAATAGTGAGAAATGATGGGCACTGTAGTTCACTAATAGCTTTCTTACCATGTTTCCTATGTCTGGATATGAGAACCAGAGCTTGGAATGTTGCTTTTGTGGACAACACATCTGGCTTGGCTCTGCAGTAGCTTCTGCACATGTGACATTGACAGTGGCTCTCTCACTGCAGAACAAGCCTCCCCAAGAAGACCTCCAGGCTCCACCCTTCCTTGCTTTTAAAAAGCAAATAAAAACTTTGCTATTCAAAAAAGCTTTAGAGGAGATCCATCCTAATGTCTTTTAAACTCTCTTATCACTCCCTTTCATGTTATTGTTACTTTATTGTTTATTATCCTTTTAAAAATATTGGGTAAGGATTAGTTTTATTTCTGCAATTTGGTGATTGGTGAGTAGCCGTTTTGCTATATGGGTGGTATAAAAGTTTTGTAAATAAATAATAAACTAAAGAAATAAATTAAAGTAATTAGTTATAATTATTGTTACAAGGTCATCCAAAACTATTGTCATTACAATGTTACACCAATATTGTACCGCTCTTACTGGGGTCTATTGCCTCTCACACTGTGGGACATCATAATAAAGTTGTGTCACATCCAAATGCTGGACTCCCCAGGATTCTTGAGCCAATATATTC
Source organism: Furcifer pardalis (assembly GCA_030440675.1). NCBI lineage: Eukaryota > Metazoa > Chordata > Lepidosauria > Squamata > Chamaeleonidae > Furcifer > Furcifer pardalis. Next base: position 87,408,055 of record CP126897.1, on the reverse strand, counting down.
CAATCCTTCCAATATTTCTTTTCCCATTTGTTTCACCTCAAACGATCAGTCATACCAATCATGTACTTTTCTTGTTATATGATCAAAGTAGTCTACCTTTCTGCAAATTATGTGCTTTATGTCTCAGTTTTCATCCATTACCTTTAGTATTTCTTCATTGGTGACCATTTCAGTAGATGAAATTATTACCATGGTTCAATAAATCCATGTTTCAAATGCTCTTATCTTTTTAATAGTAGCCAATTTTAAATGCCACGATTCCATGCCATTCAGCAGAACCAAGAATACATAGTACATTTATAATGCACATTCTGAAAGCCAATTGTAAGTTTTTGCTCCATACTATATTCTTCACCTTAAAATCTTCCTTGAGGCCATCCCCTTTCTGGCATTTATTGCAGGACTATGAGCCCACTGTTCATTCAACTCGATTCCAAGGTACAGTACTTATATCTGTATTTCACTGCTTCTTAATATTGAAGTACCATTTAAACTATCATGGTGGTAATGGCCATTGACAGAACCATCTTCCTTTAATTCATCTGTTCTTTCAAATTAAAAGCTGGAAGAAGGAGCTTGCTGGATAAGGAACAACATTAAAGGAGGATATAGCTGAAGATCTCAGCCTCCCCTATGTCACTTGGGAGGACCTTGAATAGGTTGAGGGTTGGAGTCCCTAAATGTAAAACCAACATGCTCAAGTGGAGGCTGCTGGTAGACAACAATACATGATGTAAATGTGGAGAGATACAGAATCCAGCTCATTTACTGGTCTGCCGATTACTACCAGAGGCATACACTGATGAGGACATGGGCTTGGACAATGCCAAAGCAAAAAAGTGGCTTCTTTTTGGCAGTCCAGGGTTTGATCAGGACAAAAAGAAGAAGAAGAAGCCAATACAAAGATAAAGGACACCCTTGCTCAAAAGCCAGTTGTATCTGACTCTAGGGTTCAGTGCTCATCTCTGTTTACACCCAAAGAGCCAGTGCTGTCTGCTTCTTCAGATATTTCTGAGGACATGTGGCAGGCATGCCTCAACACCGAAGTGCACGGAACGCTACCTACCTTCCCATCAAAGTGGTACCTATTTATCTATTTGCAATTTTTTCCATTCGCACTGCTAGATTGGCAGGATCTGGAACAGAGAGAGGAGCTTGCTCCGGCATGCAGTACTTGGGAATCAAATTCCAACCTTTCAGCTGTTGAATTCAGTATTTTAAGCACTTGAGCCACCGCAGCCCCAGAAGCCAATACTGTATAGGGATGCTTAAAATGTAAAGTCCATAAATTTCCATTTTATGGGTAAAAATTGGGTTGTGAGCTTATGGTTCATCCTGGCAGTATGTTTGAGACTAAACAACAGTTTGAACAGATGTCAGTTCTTTAAGAAGTGCTGGAAAATAATGTCAGTAAACTGGTTAAAATCCTAGTTCTTCATTTTGATGAATGGAAAAGCTTTTACGACTGCAGTGGGTCAGGTGGTTAAGATGCTGAACTTGACAACTGGAAGGTTGGAGTTCGATTCCTGAGTACCGCGCAACAGAATGAGGTCCCGTCTCTGTTCCAGCTCCTGCCAACTTAGCAGTTCGAAAGCAAGAATTTGCAAGTAGATAAATAGGGACCACTTTGGTGAGAAGGTAAATAGTGTTCCATGCACTCAGGTGTTTAGTCATGCCTGCCATATGTCCACAGAAACACCTGCAAACACAGATAGCACTGGCTCTTTGGCTATAAACAGAGATGAGCACTGAACCCTAGAGTTGGATACAACTGGCTTTTGAGCAAGAGCAACTTTTACCTAGTGGCATAGTAGTTCAACTGCAACACACTTCTCTGTTTCTTCTCTGTTGATTATTAACTCAAACTACCATAACTGTTCAGGATGATACATAACTGTTCAGGATGATACAGATGATACAGGAAAAGAAAACTTTGCTGCCGGTTATGACGATAGACGACGTGTGAGAAAAGGCCACCAATGCTTCACTTCAGCCTTTTAGCCCAATCATGCTGTGATTTTGTATTGTTGATCTGTTATATTGTATTGTATTCGATTTTATGATGTAAGCCGCCCGGAGTTGGTTTTTACCAAGTGGGGCGGCATATAAATTGAAATAATAATAATAATAATCACACTCCAGTCATTCCCGGAAGCTCCTAACATCTGTTACCTTCCTTGTCACACATGTAAATCAGTCTTCAAGTTCAGGCAACTTTGTCTGGAGGGTTGGGGGGGGGGGAGGAAATTTAAAAAGGTAGAAGAATTAAATCTCACAGTAGAGCCCCAGACCATCCTAGCCAGGTCTTTTTAAATAATATGAACAACTTATTTGCTTGATTTGTATTATCTTTCTTGTGATGTCCTGTATTTACTTGGCTATGCAACACTCCAGGAGATGCTACTTAGCTGTTTCCTTGGAAGCTTGAATGGCTTCTGCTTACTATGCAGCTCACACTGCCTGATAAGCTTCATACATTCACAGCAAAGATACAACCACCTTCTAACAGCAGCAACTCTGCAGTGTTCTGTTTTCATGGTTAACTGTGCAATTTTTCAGAGAAATAAATCTGTCATTTTGAATCCTTTTACTGCTGGTTAAAAGGGAAAGAAAAGAGCTATGCTACAGAGAGTTCAGGAGCTACAGAACTCCACAAAGGAAAATAACTTACCGTCACCATGCCCATGAAATGTGGAGGTAGAGACAGGTTTTCTAGCCTTTTTGTGAACTGGACAGTTTCCCTTCAGCTCGCCACATCCAAAATAAATAAAAGCAACTCAGAAACAAGCATAAAGGCATAAAGTGATAGAAGCATCTAATATGGCGGCTCAGTTTTTAAAAGAGTTAGGCCATTCAAATATTTCTCAAATGGAAAAAACCCACTAAATTTTATATATTTATTTTATTTATATTTCACACTTGCTAACCCGCCCCAATCGGGCAAGCCCGACTCTGGGCGGCTTACAACCCAAGTTAAAACACATCAATAAAAAATTTAAAAATTCATAGACTAAAACAGTATCTGGGGGTGTCGTCAGAAGGGTAAAATCCTTAGACTAACCACCCCACATGGGATCCCACATCCCTGGAACCCCACACATGTCCTGCCAGCCAGGTCTTTAAGCTCTTCCGGAAGGACAGGAGCTCTGTCTGCATGCGCAGCTCAGTTGGGAGGAGGTTCCAGAGGGCCGGGGCAAACACGGAGAAGGCCCTCTTCCTGGTGCTAGCGAGGTGAGCCTCCCTAGCCGATGGTACAACAAGAGAGCCCCTCCGATCCGCCCTGGTGGGACGGACAGATGTTCTTAGGGTGACGCGGTCTCTTAGGTATCCTGGCCCACTACCATATAGGGCTTTAAAGGTAATGACCAGCACCTTGAATTGCACCTGGAGACAAACTGGCAACCAATGCAGCTCCCTAAGCAGTGGAGAGGCCCGAGCATAACGCCCGCGCCCCATCACTACCCGGGCTGCCGCATTTTGGACCAGCTGCAGTCTCCGAATGGTCACCAAGGGCAGCCCCATGTAGAGCGCATTACAGTAGTCAAGTCTGGAGGTGACCAAAGCGTGCGTGACCATAAGCAAGGCGTCCCGGTCGAGGAGCGGGCGTAACTGGCGTATTACACGAAGTTGTGCAAAAGCCCTCCTGGCCACGGCTGCCACCTGCTCATTGAACAGTAGCCGTGAGTCCAGGAGGACCCCCAGATTACGCACCGGGTCTGTTTGGGGCAAAACTGCCTCATCCAGAACCAAAGCTGGTAACTCCCGTGTCAACGCGGGGCCCCTTACCCATAGCCACTCAGTCTTACCGGGATTCAGCTGTAGCCCGTTTTCCCCCATCCAGACCTCAACAGCCTCCAGGCACCTGGAAAGGACTTCCACTGCACCGCTTGGGTCCCCACGGGCTGAGATGTACAACTGGGTATCATCAGCATACTGATGATACCGTACCCCGTGGGAACGGATGATCTCACCCAGCGGCTTCATGTAGATGTTAAATAGGAGAGGAGAGAGTACCGAGCCCTGAGGCACCCCATACTGCAGGGGCCTAGGGCTGGACTCCTCCTTCTCCAGGCACACCGACTGGGTCCTGTCCCTCAAGAATGAGGAAAACCAGGACAACACTGTGCCCTGGATCCCCAAACCCCGGAGCCTTCCCAGAAGGATGCCATGATCGACAGTGTCAAAAGCCGCTGAGAGATCGAGGAGAGCAAGGACAGACGGCTCCCCTCCATCCCGCTCTCTCCAGAGATCATCCACCAAAGCGACGAGTGCAGTTTCAGTACCATATCCGGGCCTGAATCCTGACTGAAACGGGTCCAGATAATCCGCTTCATCCAGGACATCCTGTAACTGCTGCGCCACAGCTTTTTCCAGGACCTTACCTAAAAAAGGTAGGTTAGACACTGGACGGTAGTTGGAAATTACCATAGGGTCGAGGGAAGGTTTTTTCAAGAGGGGGAGCACTAAAGCATGTTTAAATGGTGCTGGAAAATGCCCCTCTTTTAATGAAGCATTAATAATCGCCTCGACCCAGCCACCTGCCACAATCTTGGCAGCTTTAATTAACCAGGCAGGGCATGGGTCCAGTGCACAGGTCGTGGCACGGACAGATACAAGAAGCCTGTCCACTTCCTCAGGGCCAACTGGCTCGAACTGATCCCAGATAACATGGCTAGACTGTGCCTTGGTCAACCCCAGTTCAGTACCTTCCACGCCGGGATTAAACTTTGAGCGGATCTGAGCGACTTTCCCTGCTAGATAATCAGCAAAAACATCAGCAGACCCCTGCCAACCAGGGCCCGGCCCCTCCTTGCCAAGGAGGGACCTGGTCACCCGGAACAGGGCCGCTGGGCGATTATCTGCGGAGGCAATGAGGGCGGTGAAATATTGACGTTTCACCGACCCCATCGCCACTAGGTAGTCTTTAATAGCAGATCTAACCAGTGTTCGATCGGACTCGCTCCGGGTCTTCACCCAGCGGCGCTCTCGGCGTCTCTTAGCTCGTTTCAGCTCCCTTAGCTCTTCTGTAAACCAAGGGGCAGATCGACCCCCACGAGCGTGGAGAGGCCGTAGTGGCGCGATTACATCCAAAGCTGCGGTCGCTCTCCTATTCCAGGAATCGACAAGGGCTTCGGATGAACCACTTCGCAGGTCAAGAGGACAACACCCCAGTTCCCGTTGGAATCCTTCTGGATCCATTAGTCGCCGGGGGCGGGCCCATTTAATCGGCCCTGCCTCCCTACGGTGAAGTCTCGCCCCCAGGAAGTCCAGAGTCACCAGATAGTGATCTGACCATGGCACAGGAGTGATGTCTAAATTCTGTATTTTCAGATCACTCTGCCACGGCTCCGACAAAAAGATCAGATCTGGGGTGTAGCCACTGCTCCTGGTAGGGCCCTGGATTACCTGGGTCAGGCCCACGGTTGCCATGGAAACCATGAACTCCCGAGCTACCTCAGAACCGATCCCCAATGACGGCAAATTGAAATCCCCCAGCACCATCAGCCTGGGGGTCTCCAACGCCAGCATGGAGACCGCCTCAAGGAGCTCAGGCAGGGAGTCTGCTACTCTGCAGGGAGGCAGGTACACGAGCAAGACTCCCAACTGACCTTTAGGGCCCACACGCAAGAACAGGGCCTCACAACCCGGAATATGTGGAGCCGTGGCCCTGGCCACTCCCAGGGACTCCCTGGCTACTACGGCGACACCACCGCCCCTTCCCCTCTCCCTAGGCTGGTGCCAAACACCGAACCCGGCCGGGCAGAGTTCAGACAGGGGTACCCCATCCTCAGGCACCAGCCAGGTCTCGGAGATGCATGCCAGATCGACCCGCTCCCCCAAGATCGTATCTGCAAGCAGAGGGGCCTTGTTGCAGACCGATCTGGCATTCACCAGCAGCAGCCTAAAGGAGGGGTCACTCTTGACCGGCTGCACAGGACCTAGAGGTGTAGCCAAGGGGCCAGAACACGGGACAGCAACCAAACATCTGGCCCGCGTTCTCCGAGTGCGGCCCGCCCCTTGGAACCCGCCGTAACACCCCATGCCCGTCACTACACCAATTTGGGCCTCATGAAACCCCTCAGGCCCAACCGGCAGCGCCCAGTCCCCCCCTGCTGGCTGGCAGGTCCTTCCTTGGAACCCCCATCCGTTTCCCCAACCCTGCTCCTGGGACTGTCCATCCACTGCCGCCGCTGGTGGCCATGACAGCAGTGGGGTCAAATGGTCCCGCCCGGCATCCGGCACCCAAGTCCGTGGCGGCGATGGAGGGGCTAAACAGCCCTGCCGCCCTATTAGATTTAAAACCCCCGCGGAGGCGGGGCTTGCGGCCAGGTGCCCCAAGACCAAGGGGCGGGAGTAACGGCGACCGCGGCGGCGTCTCCGCCCGGCATCCGGCGCCCAAGTCTGTGGTGGCAATAGAGGGGCTAAGCAGCCCTGCCACCCTGTTGGATTTAAAACCCCCACGGAGGCGGGATTTGCGGCCCGGTGTTGCTGGCGAAGGTGAGGCACGGCAGCTCTTGCCTTTTGAAGCTCCCGCCTGGGTGGGACCTCAGGGTGGAAGGAGGCGGCTCGGCGTGCGCGTGTAGCGGTGGCTGCATCGGCTTCTCTCCCCCGGCGCAGGTGTTGCTGGCGGAGATGAGGCACGGCAGCTCTCGCCTTTTGAAGCTCCCACCTGGGTGGGACCTCAGGGTGGAAGGAGGCGGCTCGGCGTGCGCGTGTAGCGGTGGCTGCATCAGCTTCTCTCCCCCGGCGCAGGTGTTGCTGGCGGAGGTGAGGCACGGCAGCTCTCGCCTTTTGAAGCTCCCGCCTGGGTGGGACCTCAGGGTGGAAGGAGGCGGCTCGGCGTGCGCGTGTAGCGGTGGCTGCATTGGCTTCTCTCCCCCGGCGATGGTGTTGCTGGCGGAGGTGAGGCACGGCAGCTCTCGCCTTTTGAAGCTCCCGCCTGGGTGGGACCTCAGGGTGGAAGGAGGCGGCTCGGCGTGCGCGTGTAGCGGTGGCTGCATCGGCTTCTCTCCCCCGGCGATGGTGTTGCTGGCGGAGGTGAGGCACGGCAGCTCTCGCCTTTTGAAGCTCCCGCATGGGTGGGACCTCAGGGTGGAAGGAGGCGGCTCGGCGTGCGCGTGTAGCGGTGGCTGCATCGGCTTCTCTCCCCCGGCACAGGTGTTGCTGGCGGAGGTGAGGCACGGCAGCTCTCGCCTTTTGAAGCTCCCGCCTGGGTGGGACCTCAGGGTGGAAGGAGGCGGCTCGGCGTGCGCGTGTAGCGGTGGCTGCATCGGCTTCTCTCCCCCGGCGATGGTGTTGCTGTTAAAAGTTAGGTGAAATCTGTAGACTTCATGCGACCATTGAGCATATCCTGATATTCCAAAGTAACAGTGGATGCTTTTTTAACAGTTGTGTAAAAGATTCTTTGCTTTTAAATAATTAATAATATGAAAATATTAAAGCGTGTGATTCAGTCATCCATCCAAATGAAGACTGCAGGCAAGAAATCAGAAGATGATAAGATGGTTGAAATCTTGTGCATATAAATTCCATAGTGGAAGACTGATTAATTTATCACCTGGGGCAACTTTTTGAAAATTAAACATTTCCTCCTCCCATTCCCCTGGCCAACATAGGCCCCAAGTTAATCCTTTTTATCCTTGAAAACCTTTGGTTTCCCCAATGATGACAAGAATTACTGAGGACATGTGGGTCATGGGGATGGAAAAAGGAAACATTTAATCCCATCTGCCCCCCCCATCTGCCTCAATTGATGACATCATCAGCCTGATGCCAATGAATTTACATGAAGAGGACTTTTGCCACAGACCCAGAAGAGTCATTTCTACACCAGTAAGATAAGGCTCTATAGCAGTGGTGCCCAAACTAAGGGCCGGGTATAGCCCCCGATGCCAATTCATCTGGCCCACGAAGCCCTCGTCGCTCCTGGAAGCGGAAGTAAAATGCGCCTCTACAGGCACGTTTTACTTCCACTTCTAGGAGTGACGAGGGCTTCGTGGGCCAGATGAACTGGTGTCGGGGGCTGTACCCGTCCCCTGGGCCTTAGTGACTGGCTTCCTGAACCACATGATCGGCCCATGGCCCAAAATGTTTGGGCACCCCTGCTCTATAGAAAATACAATAATCTTGAGAAAAGTTGAAAGCAGTAGGGGAGGAAAGAAAGACCAAACATTAGACAGATTCAATAAAGCAAACCACATCCACAATGAAGCAATTTGAAAAAATGTAAACAGGCCTGGCAATGACAGAATCTTTTGGAGGTCACTAATCTATATGGTCTCCATAAAGTTGGAACCAATTCAACAGCAAATAACAGTATCAATCTATATACCAGGGGTTCTCAACCTTTTCAAGCCGAAGGCCGGGTCACGTTCCCTCAGACACTCCCGGACAGTCATTTTGCCCTGACTCCCACACATGGCACTTCCGGGTATGGCAGAGGTGGCGGCGGCCACATGAAATGGTGTCATGGGCTGCATCTGGTCCATAAGTTGAGAACCCCTGCTATATACAAACCACAGAAATGTCAAAGTACATGATCATTCCAACACAGTAAGTTAAACTTTTAGTGACACATTACCACGTTGCACTTTTCCGAATGGTATGGTGGTTCTAGCTGTTGTATTTTAGCTGCCTCTAGAATGCTTCTTGCTTTAAAAACAGAACTGCATTATGCAATTAATCACACGGAGAGGAGTGGTGAAGCCAACTTGCATAGTAATGCAACACTGCAACAGGCAAGATTTACTACTCTTTGCTCACTTAAATGTCATTTTTTTTGTCTGTATTCTGCCAGCTAGTCATTTTCACATTGGCTTACATACTGTTCCATGAGTGAACAGTTTTATCAGAGGCAGAAACAGAAAGAATGTGAAAGTAAGAAGGCTCCCCTAAGGCTATAGGAAGGTATCTTGTTGTTGTTTTAATGTATATTGCACCTTAGTATTCTATGTTACATTTTGGAGACTATCAGTGACAATCCGGCAAAGTCTCCAGGGAAGGGTGATGGTCCCTAAGTTGATTAAATCCATAAACTTGCATGAGAGAGAAGGCAAGGCAGCCTCTTTTTCTAAATGTCTGTATGAATAACCAGATGGCTGGCATCTTTGAAGCATGTGTGCATTTTCACTACTCAGATGTCATTTCCCCCAAATTTAATGATTCCATAATTTTTACACATGCTTGGATTTTCCTTTTACTCTTTCATATGGAAAGAATAAAAGAAAAATCCTATCTGTGACAGTTGTATTGGGGAGAATTAGGACATAGATAAATGGATGGAGAAAGAGTCTGGCCAGGTTATCCTGTTATGGTAATAGGATCAACCATACTGCCAGTGACTCAATGCCAATAGGTGCTGGTTAACTATTCCGACAACCCTGAAGACTAATGGATGGGTGGCAAAGTCCCAAGGTCCATAAATTGATTAAATCCAACTTGAATCCATCTTGATGGAGGGCAGCAGCTCCTGGGGGTGATGAACACTTTGTGTGCCAAAAGGGCTTAGAACCAGAAAGTGACTCACAGAACTAGATCAGTGGTGCAGGGTCATGCTGTGATGTGGAAGGCAAATGGAAGGCCACTGCATTATATTGTTCCCAGGACAATCTTCATGGCTGATCACCATGTTAGTTAATATTCGAAATTGGATCTGGGAGAAGAATAAGATGCAAATTACAAAATGTATGCAAGTATTGCAAAATTGTGAAAGATGCTGCTTTGTTTCTTGGCCCTAGAATAACTGAAGCATTGTAGAGAGTGTCAGTACCTTCTCATTCACCCATTCACTCTGGCCCTGACTACACTGGCAAGCCTAATCACTCTGATTCATTTTTGTTGTGATTTAATTTGCAGCCTGCATTACAGTTGGCTTCACAGTCAGTGATCATACAGGGGCTTCAGATCTATTAGGTAGTTAAGTGTACACACTCAGCATGATGTGATACACATTTTAGTCCACAGCCTCCCCCTCTTTCCATTTGCCCTCTCTTCCAACCTCTGCAGATACTTCTATGGTTTACTATAATAATAATTTTGTGTCCGAAATTATTCTGGGTTGAAAGGATTTTTGCTGGAGAAACTCCACACTGGGGGTGCCCAAATGAGGCTCTTTTCAAGAGCTGGGACAGAGATGGTTGCTCAATCCATCATGCAGTGCCCGGGCCTCAAACGGCTGACTTGCCAGCCTTCCAGCTAACAAAGTGAGCTTCTTAACCACTGAGCCACCGCAGCCCCTATGATTCACTGTCAAGAAAAGGTGGCGGATTTCCAAAGTTGTTCTTAATGTGTATATAAATGCTACATACTACATGAGTGTATTTCATTTTATCTGGATTGTTTCTATGTCATTCATAGTTTTTTGTTTTTTCTTTTAAAAATCTTCTCTGTAAGGGTTCTATACAGTGATGGGATGTAACAGGTTCTCACCAGTTCTCCAGAACCGGTAGTAACTTTTCCCAGTGTCCCGAAGAACCGGTAGCAGCTTTTTTTTGGGGGGGGGGGGACCACCTTCAGGGTTTACCTTTTCACTGGTTCCCCCACTGCGTATGCGCGCCAAGCACTTGGTGTGCATGCACGCCTACAGTGCTTAGCACGTATGGATGGCCTCCTTGCTGTCCTCCCAAGCAGGGAGGAGGAAGAGAAGCTGATAGCCTGAAGCTCCCTATAGCCTGCTCCCCAGGGTAAGTGACTCACCTTTGGATGTGGTGTGTCTATGTGTATTTTAACGTGTATTTAATACCTTTACCTATATTGACGTGCTACCACAGTTCCTAAAAAGTCCTGGTGGCTTGGCTTGGGGTGTTTAAGCAAAGTCTTGGAGTTACCTCATCAATAAGCTACACCTGTGCTGTTCCAATTGCTGTTCCAATTGGAGAACCCTTAAGGAGGTACAGCTGTTTTAAATTTACATTAAGGCATATTATCCTAGATAACTGGTTAGGCAAAGACTTAGTACCTAACTTCTTTAACTGTTGAAAAGTGCCAAAATGAAGCCATCTTGTGGTGAGTTCGTTCTGTAGTTATTTCCGACCTAGTATTTTATTTTTAATTATTTTTAATTATTTTTATTTTTTCTTTGGCCCCGCCCACAACATCATGACATCATGACGTTAGTTCCACCCACACTGTGATGACATCATGGTGGGGTAGTAAAATTTTTGACATCCCACCACTGGTTCTATACTAGTGATAGGAGGATAAAGTGACCTTGTGCTGATTTGTATGTTAAAAAACAAAGGTTAATAAGGGAAATAGAAAACAGGGGGCAGACCCCAACAGCCTACATCACCAAAACACCACCCATAGACAAGAACCACCACCCATCTTTACAACTGATTACTCAGGAAAAATACATTTGAATCATTCCTACTTGAAAGTAGAAAGTAGAAGCGCCCAGTAGTAGAGGTGGTGACGGGGGAAACATTGTTAAGAGCAAAAAGACCTGAACTGATTCAAACAGCCCTTTGCATTGTATGACAAGTAAGGAAAATAATTTGAAATCCTGCTGTATTTGATCCTGTAGTTTCAGCCTCTGTCTGCCTTTCTCTCTTGCTCACTTTCTAAAGAGAACAGATGCTACTTTTGCACAGACTGCCCCAGAACCATTTAGCATAAATTACAGGAAATATTAATGTTCATTGTCTCTCATACAGGTGGCAAAGAATCCCATGGGGCTTGAAAAATTCCTTCTCTAGGCAACACATGCATTGAGACAACCTAAATAGTTGAAAGGGTGAAAATAAGTGAAGATTCCTGTTATTCCTGACCTTCTCCCAGGCCTATCCGTCTCAAAACTTTTGATTGAGATGTGAGCTTGGAAAATGAAGCGGGACTGTGCTTCAAATGCTTCAGAGCCACTAGCTCAGAACTACAGTTCTCCCTGGGCAAGACTTCATCTCTTCCAAAGGCCTTGTATAAAAAGTTCTGTTTATTGATGAAACAGTGCCAAGAACATCATTAGCAGCTGTACTGTGGCCTTGGTCATAAACAAAAAATGTCCCCCGTTACCCACGCTCATGAATTTATGCAATGGATAGCACAATGGGACATGGGCTTTGGCTGGCGCGATGGAAAGCTGTCAGAACATTAGCATTTAAGAGATGCCCCTTTTAATAATTAAGAGGTATGTGGAGCTCTCCAGAAAAGAGGAGATGATCTCCAGATTAGTGCTGTTCTTGTAAACCAGGCAGCTAGAAATAGGGATCTGATGAAACACTGAGATCAGTGTTATTGCCTTGGCAATATTATTCGATGCTTTTCATTACTCTTGCTATAGTTTTGAGATAGGCCTCCAAATGGCCGTTTTTATGATATCACCATTGTCTTTTATGGCTGCCTCTGTGATACATGCAAAGAAAATGTGACACTTCAAAAGCTGCCACTGCAAATAGACAAGAAATTATTTTTTAAAAATGTGTTGCTTGATCAGGTCATCAGTGTATTGTTTGATACTTAAAATCAACCCAATTTGGGAATTAATCTGAGCACACAATCCAGAGGACTCTGTTGTTTTGCTATTTGTTTACCTTTCTCTTTTGTTTTGTTTTTAATAAAACAGAATGCCTTGGTGTAGAGATTCAGCAGGGAAAGGATACTTTCCATAAGAAATAAGAGCCTCTTCCAAAAAAGAGAAAGAAAGTGAGAAGGAGAGAAAGGAGGAGCAATGTTGCAATAAAAATAAAATGACAATCCAGAGACAAAATGAAACTGAGCAGTATTTCACCCTGGCAGGATTTCTTGGCAATGAGATCATATATCTTCAGACTATCTCTTCTTGTAGTAAATTTTCTCACATAATAGAACTGTGGATGGCTAGTGCCCGATGTATATCTCTAATTTCATTGAACAGTCTTGCTAACTGGCCATTTTGATCAGCTTGGTGGGTCCTATGTCAGATAAGAGGAAGGCAAATGCAAAGTCCTCTAGCAGTTTCTTGAACATAAGGTTATTTATCAGAATAATTCTTTTCCGTTGCCTGTATCTCTCTGTTCATCTTTAGTTTAAGACCATATTCTTTTGTGTTGCTCTTAGGGATTCTTTGCAAATAAAGAGGCAGCATTTACGAATAAATAGGCAGCAAATTCTGCAACTGTAAGTTTCAGGGAAATGATAAATTGGGATATTGCACATATGTAAGCATTCAGAGGAATTCAGTGGGGCCTGTTACAAGTTAAGGACCATCTGTTTCTCACCTAGCAGTGAAATCTTATGCATATTCATTTGGAAGGAAATCTTAATGCAACCAAGAGGTTATTTTCTGCAGCCTAGGGCCGCAGCCTGAATCTCTGATCCTTCTGTACATTGCTAAGTTGCAAAGTGGAACTTGCCAACTTCTGACCTTCCAGATGTTTGAGTCTAACTATGATTCCATACTAGTGGCTATGTTGGCCAGGACTAATCAGAGATGCATTGCAAGATGTGGAGTTATATTATTTTACTTGTTGTTGCCCATCTGATCATTTCACCAGTCTGAATGGTTTGCAAGTAAAAGAAATACAAAGTATATTATAACTAAAGATTTATTTATTTATTTATTTATTTATTTTAAACAATCTTTTATGCCGCCCTCCTCAAAAAGACCCAGGGCGGCTAACACAACTCTCAACACTTAAAAACACAATAAAAACATCATATAAAATCAAGATTAAATTATTAAAAAGCTAAAACAAGAGGGATCAAATGAGCCAACAGACTGGGGCAAATGTTTGGCCCATACCCCACACATGCTCTGCTAGCCAGGTCTTGACCCCCTTCCTAAAGGGCAGCAGCTCCGTCTGGAGATGCAGCTCACTTGGCAAGAGTTTCCATAGGGCTGGAGCAGATATGGAGAAGACCCGCCTCCTAGTGCTAGAGAGGTGCGCCTCTCTAGCTGATGGTACAACCAGAGTGCCTCTCTGGTCTGCTCTGGTAGGACGGACAGATGTCCTTAAGGCAATGTGGTCTCTTACAGTGATGGGATGACAAATTTGTTACCACCACTCCATGACATCATGACGTCATGGGCGTGGCCAATGTCATGACGTCATGATGTCATGGGCGGAGCTGACGTCATGACGTTGTGGGTGGGGCCTTAAAATAAAAAATAAAATAAATAAATAAACACACACACACACAGACACCCTCAACCCACCCACCCACCCACCCAAACCTGTAAATAAATTAAATAAATAAATAAAATAAAAAATAAATAAAAATACAACCTCAAACACAAACCCCTCACTTACCCCTGGAAGGGCTCGGCAGGGGCGGACGGCCAGGGCAGGGCAGGCCTCAACTTGCCTGTGGGGGCTCGGCGGCTCCGGGGGAGGTGCCCTCCTCTGAGGGCTGGTGCCGCCTGCTCACGCTGCCTCCGAAGTCATTGCCGCCGCCATTATGGCCATCGTCGCCGTTGCCGCTGCCGTCATCATCGCCGCAACCACCATCACTGCTGTCGCCGTCATCAACGCCATTGCCGCCGCCACTGTTGCTGCCGCCGTCATCGCTGCCACCGCTATCGCTGCCCCCACCATCGCCGTTGCTGTCGCTGCCACCGTTGCCGTTGTTGCCACCGCCATCATCGCCGCTGCCCCCACCACTATTGCTGCGGTCGCCACCAATTTTTTTTAAAAAAACTGGAGCCAAAATGGCTCCAATTTTATTGCACATGTGCAGAAACTCAATCTGACGCATGCGCAATGTGTCAGATTGAGTTTCTGTGCATGCACAGTAAATCAGAGCCATTTTGGCTCCAATTTTATTTTATTTTTCTTTCGGTGAGGCGTCTAGTTCCGGACGCCTCAAAAGTTGACTCCATTCCCGGAGAACCCTCCGGGATTGTTCCTACCGGTTCCAGGGAACCAGATGGAACCGGGGTCATCCCATCACTGGTCTCTTAGGTATCCTGGCCCACTACCATATAGGGCTTTAAAGGTAATGACCAGCACCTTGAATTGCACCCGGAGCCATACTGGCAACCAGTGCAGCTCCCACAGCAATGGTGAAGCGTGAACATAACACCCACACCCCATCACGACCTGGGCAGCCGCATTCTGCACCAGTTGCAGCCAATTGGTCACCAAGGGCACCACCATCTAGAGTACATTACAATAATCAAGTCTGGAGGTGACCAAAGCGTGTGTGATCATGAGCAAGAAGTCCCAGTCTAGAAGCGGGCGTAACTGGTGAATGACCCAAAGTTGAGCAAAAGCCTTCCTGGCCACGACTGCCACCTGCTCTTCAAGCAGTAGTCATGAGTCCAAGAGGACCCCCAGATTACGCACTGGGTCTGTTTGGGGCAACACTGCCCCATCCAGAACCAAATATGGTAGCTGACCCACAACCACTCAGTCTTGTCAGGATTCAGCTGTAGCCCACTGTCCTTCATCCAGACCCTCACAGCCTAAATAAATGAGAGAATGAAGGTCCTTGATTGTTATCTTCTGGCTCATTTTTTCTATTTCTACAGAGATTTATTTGCAGTGAGACCTACTTGGCTTTCTCCTCAATTAACAGATGCATAGGATTCTTCTGTATTTTACTGACAAAGCAGGGCATGCACATGCACACACACAAACACGCACACACAAACAAAGAAACAAACAAACGAATGAATGAATTGTCCCTATTTTTATCCTTTTTTCTTTGATTGTCTGTTCCCCTCATTCAGATATCTCAGGAGAGCATTTGGCAACATGTGAATAGCCAACTTTTTCCCCATTGCCATTGCTTCACAGAAATAAATAATAATTATTAAAATAATCTAATTAGAACATAACTACTATAAGCAAAAACATCTACTCTGCATAATTATATCTATGAACATATAGAGGCTACCCCTAGGAAACATCAGGAGTGAGTCCACTAGTTTGTTTACTCATTTATATATTTATTCATTATTCCCAGTCCTCCTCTAAGGAGATCAAGAATCTGTACATGATTTGTCCATTCTCTTGGTTTATCTTTCTGAGACAGTGACTGGCCCAAAGCAGAAGTGCTATAGGCAAAGCACTTCTGCTGGCACATTGCTCAATTGGTTGTGAAAGGAATCATGTAATAGATGGTGCAATTAGACTGTGCAATCTGCATTGGCTGGGTATAATACTTGGCAAAATTATCCCTGCGTAACTTGGTGTTATGCAACAACAAACTGGATTCTGGCCACTGTCTAGTGAGCTGATTCCCAGTCTACAATTCATCCAGTTTTAAAAACTGGCAAGTATCAGAGGGAAAGTTTGATTTTCTTAACAGATGCATGCATTGAGTGCTGCCTGTTTATATCACACTGTCACACTCCCAGTGCCAGTCTAAGACTGTAAAACATGTTATTGCTTGAGATGAAGCACAAGATACTCCAACCCAGTCCATGTACAGAATATTGCCAGTAGTTGTTCTATCACTGGTGACAGAATAGTGATCACCACCATCCTTGAGATAGCAAGTTTGTTCCTTTGTCTTAGGACAGGAGTTCCCAACCTAAGGCCCATGGGCCAGATCTGGCGTGCAATGCCATTTCATGTGTCCACCACCACCTCCAAGGGCTTTTGAGAATCAAAATGGCCACTCCTTTGAACCTGTTGGGACAAAATGGCCACCCTCATCATGCAGACAGGACAAAATGGCCATATGTCCCTCAAAGCTGACTAAGAGAGCGTAAATCAGCCACTGGTTTGAAAAGGTTGGGAACCCCTGTCTTAGGAGATCATTGGATGTCCATATGCAGATTTGTCCTCCAATATAAGGAAACTGCTGTGACATTTATGAGGATTGGTAAGTAACTTTCACCAGTGTCTCATCATCAACTGATGCCATAGGTTGTCCTATCACTGTAACTAATGGTATGAGTGACACTAGAATTTTTGTTGTTGTTCAGTCACACAGTTGATTCCAGCCCTTTGTGAGCATAATTAGAATCTGTTGAGGTATAGTGTGGGCAATTAAGGTAGACTCAGCTATTTCTGCCATGCACTGCGCATGCCCAATTCACTTAAAACATAAAGCCCATAGCACAAGGAGGGCTTCCTTCTCCTTATTTAGCAGCCTAGTGTAATTCCAGTAACCATAAGTTAGAATAAAAATGAAACCCTCGGCATGCTCCATGTCACCTCTGAATGGCAAGATCATTGAGCTATCAAATAAATGTTCAAAGCTAATTATTTTTTCTGATGAAGAAACATTAAATCACTGCCTCCTGGGAATATTATTGCAGTTTTGCCAGCCAGCATAATTTAACTCTTCTCTTTTGTCCCTAAGCTGAAATATAACAAGTTATCATGCAAAAAAGAAGAAGAACTCTGGACAGTTCTCATTTTTAAAACACTAAGGGAAGAAAAAGTATGTGTGATGTAAAATAGTACTGGGTCTAACTGAAGACAACCTGCCATCACAAAGCTTGATTCTCCAGTCAGAAGTACTTGGATTTGTTTGCACAAGTATAGATGGTTGTGAAAGAGCCTGTGGTTTGTGTATTACAGAGGTGGCAGATCTACCTGGGGTTTTGCACAGTGTGGATCCTAAACCTCAGTGATGACTTCCGTCCATTGCAGTTTGTGGAACACAAAGCTTAACAACTAGCTGTGAGCTGAGTGAAGAACAGAAATGGGCATTTATGCTCCAACTCAAACCGGCAGGCAGAAACACACAAAGAAGCAGCCAGGCATTCATATCTATGGAGACCTACTGGTAAGGAAACAGACAGGATTAGAGTGACAGGGGGTTAACACAAACCATAAATGAAAATGTACAAAATTTGCCCTAATATACGAGTAAAATCTAGGTCTAGGACAATGATGGCGAACCTTTTAGAGAGTGAGTGCTCAAACAGAACTCTCCCTGCCTGTTGGAGAGGGGGAATGAGGGCTGGGTGTGTGGACCAGCTACCCCAGCCATAAAGACCTTGCCGTCTCTCTTGACTGTACTGTATTTTTTACACTGTATTTTATTGTTTTATTGTTTTTTCTTTTTATGTAAAATTTATTGATTGTATTATCTGTGCTGCATCTGTTGTTATATTTTTATATTATGCTGTATTTATATTTGAGATTGTGATACTGTATATGTTGTTTATGTTATGTGAGCCCCTCTGAGTCACCTCAGTGAGGTGAGTAGAGGGGCATATAAGTCTAATTTAATAATAATAATAATAATAATAATAATAATAATAATAATAATAATAATAATAATAATAATAATAATAATAATAATAATAATAATAATAATAATAATAATAATAATAATAATAATACAGATGGGCGGGCCGAACTCTGTGATGGGGGAAAGGGAGGAAATGCTCCCATCGGGCTGCTGGGCAGAGGGCTGGGGTGAACTCTGTGCTGGGGTCGGGAGGAAGCACACCCATTGGGCTTCTAGGCAGTGGGACAGGGTGAACTCTGCACTGGGGAAATGCCACACATGCCCACAAAGAAGGCTGTGACTGCCACCTCTGGCACGCATGCCATAGGTTCCCCACCTCTGACCTAGGATCTCCTAACTCTATCATTTTCTAATTACAGATAATATTTTAGACAGTTAAATAAAATTCAAAGAATATGGAATTTGTTGTCACACAGAACATATATAATCTTTTCACATAGATTTACCCTAGATAATGTCCACAATTCAAAATAGATGGGGCATAAGAAGCTTAACTGCCCTGGAATGTGGCCAGCAAAGAAACTGTAAGTGGCAATTTTAAGCAGGATGAGCAACTAATTTCATTTCATACTCATCTGGCTAATAAACTATGCAAAACAGAAGGAACTAAAACAAACAAGTAGCTGCCAAATGACACTTCAATTTATCCTGTTATCCTTTCCCTATCCAGTTTTTATGCATTTGAAGACTTTGGTTAAATTATGAAATGCACTTTAATTAATGCTGCCTGATTAATAAAGAAAAAAAATGTCAAGATCTTTTGTAATTTTTTTCTTGCTAGAATTAACCTAAATTCAAATAATTTAGAGATATATCTTGTTTATCTTCTCTAATGCTTGCCTTGCTGACTGGATAGCTCGGTAGTGAGAGACAAACCAGGAAATACAGAATCCTGCTCATTTACTAGTCTGCTGGTTACTGCCAGAAACATGCACTGATGAGGACTTAAGTTTGGCCAACAAAAAAGCCAAGGAAGTGGCTTCTTTTTGGCAGTCCTGGGTTTGAATGGGACACAAAAGAAGAAGACCAGGAAGTAATGGAGATCTGACCCTTTTTGACCCAATGGACCACCGCACACCTCTGTCATCTGCAATCCTCAGGCTAGATAGCTCAAAGACGAGATAGCTTTCTGTGGTCTTAAGAATTTAAGCCAGCTTCAGGACAATATATCAGAAATCTGTTTGGGGGCAGATCAGGGGCAAGAAGACCTGAAGATTCTTCAGCTCTACAGCCATTCTTAGTACAATCTGTGCTACACCCTTGGCATGCCACCTTCTCCCAGCTGAAAAACCACTATGGTGGGTGGGAGCTGCATTCCAAAGTCGGAACTTCCTCCTAAAAGTGAAGGGGGAAGCACCCCCACCCCTTGTGTGGAACATATAATATATACTCTAACCCCACAATATTCTGCAAGAAACAGTAATGTTAAATTTTGAGGATTTTTAAATTTATTTTTACCTGGGCACCTGAACAGAATTTGAAGTGAAGTTAATTTCAACAAGAAACAAATCACAATAGTATGTTTCCCATTCTTTTCTCTGTTGAGAATTACTTCATATTTTGATCCTGCTTGCCAAAAGTAATGGGTCAGGCATAAAATTTCCATTGATGTGATGCTAACCCATTGTAATTTTTAAAATTTCATTCTGTTATGTAACAAGTCTGCAGATGATTCTCAACAGACTAATTAAAGTAGCCGTTTTGAAAGGCTGTTTCACTCATGCACCAAGAAGCATGAGACTTTTGCAATACATCATCTCCTATTGTTGTAGTGTGGTCCTGTACCTTCCTAACAGCCTAAAGATACCAGCCCTGTTCATGATGGGCCCACATTATATGTTTATTCTGTGTTGACCTCGTAGATGTCAGACCTTTTAGACACTAAGTGCTCAAACTCAACAGGGGGAGGTAGGAAATGCTCCCATTGGGTTTCTGGGCAGAGGAGTGAGGCAAACTCTGTGCTGGGGGGAGGGAGGAAGCTCTTCCATTGGGCTGCTGGGCAGAGAGGTGGGACAAACTCTGTGCTGGGGGGGAGAGAAAGTGGGCAGAGGGGCAGGGTGAGATCTGTGCTGGGATGATGGCACACATGCCCACAGAGAGGGCTCTGAGTGCCCCCTCTGGCATATGTGCCAAAGGTTCACCACCACTGTCCTACACCATGACAGCTAAGAAGGTTCCTTTCCAACTCCCATCTGCAACATAAGAATTGCACTAGTTTACTGGACTGCTATTACATGTCGACAGAAATGTCTGCAGACACAGACAGTGCTGGCTCTTTGGCTATAAACAGATATGAGCACTGAACCCTAGAGTCGGATACGACTGGCTTTTGAGCAATCTGGCGACCTTTACCTTTACAGGACTGCTGTTAACTATTGTAACATATAAGAAGTACGTTGAATGCTCTCAATCATGTTGTTGACACCAACGGCATCATGATTAAAAACAGGGTCTCTTTATTTCAGTCCATGCTCAACATTGTAATCAGGTGTTGTAGGAAGGCTAAAAAGATAGAGTTGGCATTTTCATTTGTTTAGAGAATCAGTAAGGGATTTGTGGCCATTCTAACCTTTTGCAAGAGTAAATTCCCCAGCAGTAGGTCAGCTGCACAAAATGATGTGCACCGTGTGCTCACCGAGCCTTCGCAGTTGGCAGTTCTGTTGTTCCCGAGGAACAGAGCTGTCAAAGGAAGTCATGGTATTGGAGAGACAGATGGTCTCTGTGGTAGACTGAAAACATGAACAGCTTTGAAAATTAGGATTAAAAAAAATCAATTTGTCTGAGGAGTCATTGGGGAAGCAAGGAAAGTTAGGGGGAAATGTAGAGGTGGTGAGCTTTCAGTAACTGGTATCATGAAATAGGTGGACTGCTGCATACTAATTACCAAGTTGTGTCAGGTCATTGTTTTCATTATTGTAAGATGTGTTTGAATGCTGATAATGTGTGATTTGCCTGGAACAAATTGAAATGAATAAAAAACCTCTTTGATATGGGATTGCCCTTAATGAATTTTCAGATTAAGTCAAGTTTTCATATGTCTTTTTTATTTGCTGAGAGCAAGTCTATAAACCTTGGTGCACAGAAATCAGTGATAACAAGTTTGACTTTACTTAAACCCCAGTAGTAACTTTAAATCAATTGCCAGCCACAGCTAAAATGGACTCACTGAATTCTTGAATGGTAAACCAACATTTATGTAAATCACATCAGTTTGGTGGGTCTACTCTAAGTGGGATTACCAGATGGATTCAGAACTTAATTCTAATGAACACAAATAGCAATTTAGTTTGGGTCCAACTCTTTTTAATCACAATCACATTATGATAGTGTCATATTTGAAAGAACATTTTCATGCCTAAAATGAGTGGATTACTAAAACAAGACAAATTGCATCATGGTAGCTAAATCTAAATAGCTTCTTAACAATACAAGGATGAATTTGATGAGGTTATTAGTGCTAGATTATTGCGGGGGGGGGGGGGAGTTCTACCAGGTCACACCAAATGGCTAATCCTACCACAGCTCCAGTAACAATACTGATTGATTAAACTAGAGCTAACTTCATAGATATTTACAGCTAGCTCCTTGACTGTGGTCTGCTTCAGATATTAGTGTCACCATCTAAGTGCCACTGTCTTACTGTGATACTCCATAAAAATGTACTACAGGTATTTCAAACCTCAGTCAGACCATATGACACCATACACGATTGGGAGAATGTAATTATTAAATATTTGTTTGCAGACCACTGTCAGGAAGTGTTTTCTATCAGTGCTACATTCTGTATTTGAAAGAATGTATAGGTCTGTGATGACAAACCTTGGCACACCAGCTATTCTTTGACTTCCATTCCCAGAAGCCCATGTCCCTGCTAATCCAAACGAATGGGTTTACAGTAAAGCCATTCGTGTGGATTCACAGGGACTTGGGCTTCTGGGAGTGGAAGTGAAAGAACAGCTGGACTGCCAAGGTTCACCATCACTGGTAAAGGAGTCGGGCATGTATTTCCATTTCTACTCTACTATTAGTGGTTTCTTTCATCTCGCAAGATGGTGGGTAGACTAAATAAGTAGCATCTGGTTCTGTCCCACATGGCACTAATACACAATGTTAAACATGGTAGAACAGTAGCAATTTCCAGCTTCAGATTGTGTTGCTCACAAGTCTCATGATCATTTGCTGCAAATCATAAACAGTTCCACATAGAGAACACAGAAACATTTCTGGGCTGCCTGAAAATTTAAAGATGGAGATCATGCACAGTTCCAGACATGTATAATATCCACCTGCAAATGTGTTTTTTTAATCAGAATTTTTAAAGTTATTCCATGAGTGAATAACACTGACTATAGTAAAATTATCAGTGGAGCTTGAACTAGTAACTAACATCATACCTCTTTTGTACTCAGTAGCAATCAGGGCCCAACTAGAGGTGGAATTCCTAAGACCTGTTTCTTTCAACAAAAGTTAGATTGAAAGGCTATAAAGCCATAGTTGTGGGAGTGATGATTAGTTTATGAATGTCATTATTTATTATAGGCTGACTTCCCACTCAAAATAGTGCCCAAAATGGAAATAGAATTGGAAATAAAAATTTCCCTTTGCTTTTCTCCCGGTGTAAATGAGCCCGCATACATTGCTGGTAATTATGGTAGTAATATAAGGGCACTCTCCTACGAGCAGTTTAAATTAGCCATAATCAAACTACTGCTCAACAAGCACTTTGAAAGCCAGCTTTAAAAATTCAGAGTACTACTAGAAGAATCCTCTGCTGAAGTATGAGGAGTTGAAGTTGAATTATGAGATCAAGGAAGACTTAATGCTTATACAGTAAAACCTCGCATAAAGAGTGCCTCGCTTAGAGAATAACTTGCTTAAAGAGTGTAATTTTGTCTGAATGGTTGCTTCACTTAACAAATAAAACCAACCAAAAACTTACTTAACAAATAATTTGGGGTTCACAATCCCTCCTGCCAGAAGTCACAAATGGTCACTTTCAATGGTGTTTCGCTTAAAGAGCAAACTCGCTTAAAGAGCAATCCTGTGGAACGCATTATGCTCTTTAAGCCAGGTACAACTGTACCTAGAAGTGAAAACAATTAAACTGAGGCAATTGTATTCTGGCCATCACATGAAAGATAAGACTCACTGAAAAAGATGATAATGCTAGGAAAAGTGAAATATAGTAGGAAAAGAGGAACAATGATATGTGCTGAATAAAGAAAGCTATAGTCTTTAGTTTATGAGACCTAAGCAAGGCAGTTAATCATTGGACCTTTTAGAGGTCATTAATTCAGAGAGTCTGTATCAGAAATTGATAGCACATTACAACAATAAAATGTACTCAAGAGATTCCAGCTGGTAATATTACTGAGGAATATGGAAATAACAATGGAACAAGATACAATACTGCCATTTTGTAGGTGATAAGTTTATATCTGGTTACAGCATTGAGAAACAAGAAAAATGAAATAGTTATTATTCTTTCAGTTGTTGTTGTTGTTTTGCCCATTTTGTTTGCTTTGCCAATTACATTTTCTTTTCTTTTTCTCGAAACAGTTTAATTCTTCCCAAGGACAAAATAGGCAAAAATTAATTTTCCTATTCCTCATGCAAATGCATTTATGATGCAAACACACTAACAAAAGTTGAGAAAAGGAACTAAGAATATTTGTTATGCATACAGAGACAACATGTGTATTGTATTTGATACTTGGATAACTTGACTGTTGTAAATTCTGTGATATGGATCGTCAGAATTAAAATATAGATTTTTATGAAGAGATCTAAAATATAGATTTTTATGAAGATGAAGCTATTATACAAATTGTTGCGACTGAAATACAATTTGAACGTAGCACCTTTTACCTCAAATATGAATACAAATTATGGTAGTCACTATTAGTCTAAGACAAATTCTGAAATGTTAAGATTAAGAAAGGAGTTGTAGTAGTTAAATTCTACAACTTCCCATAAATAGATCATTAGATATCAGCCATTCTTTTTATGACAACTTGGGCATAACATGTTTAAGAAGTTCGATCGGCTGTTTTTCAGCAACAGCAAGCTGAGTGAGCAAATCCTTAAAGACAGATCAAGCAATTTTAATGACCTATCTATAATACATCTTAACAAATTATCACTTACGGTAGTTCTAAATTCTACACTTTTAATTAATTTGACTAAAAATAGTTTAATGGAAGGTAGTCAAAAAAATGCAACTCATTTTCATTGGCAATAATTTGGCAGCCCTCTTTTCTTTATTAGATGGCTGGCACATGATGGTCTATGGGGTTGCGAAGGGTCGGAATCGACTGTGAGACTGAACAACAACAACCTTAAAAAAAACAATTTGAATATGAGTTCCTAAATTTCCTGTAGTTTGTAAACCCATAGGTTCAGGACTGCTGCACCCTAGCAAAACATTTGGTTAGGCATTCTTCAGCTCAAACTGTAGATCACCACTGGACAACCTTGATGAAAATCTTTATTCATAATCTATACAGTATAACCAGTGGTGAGCTAAAAAAAAGTACTACCACACTGTGGGCGTGGTATGGCAGGTGTAGCTAGGGGAAAGCCCTGCGTTGCACCTGAATTAGGACTACTTTATTTCAAAACTTAGATGGGCAGGGCCAGTCAGAATTTCTGCTACCGGTTCTGGCGAACTGGTGTGAACCTGCTGATGCCCACCACTCAGTATAACACTTGGTAAACTGTGTTCATTTTATGTTGTGTTTGCATTTTAGAAACATGGGTTCAGTCATCAGAATCATCAAGTTGACATTCCATCAAAACAGAATATAAGTGCCCATCCAGATGTCTGCATGGCTCAGGTTGATATGGGTTGGAATTGTGATCTCTTTCCCACAATATACCCAAGATCACTCAGTCCAAGCTTCTATACCTTTTTAAAGTTTTCTTTGAATGTAACTCAGGTTGTTTAGTGTTCCATACAACACAACACATCCAGTCCCTACTGCCTCTCTCCAGTGGTGGGCATCAGTAGGTTTGCACCAGTTTGCCAGAACCAGTAGCAGAAATTCTGGCTGCCTCCACCCATCCAAGTTTTGAAATAAAGTAATCCTAATTTGGGTGCAATGCAGGTCTGTCCCCCTGGTCACGCCCACCATACTGTGCCCACAGTGTGGTAGTAAAAAATTTTTTGGAGCCCACCACTGCCTTTCTCCCTTCGTTTTCACACTCCCCAACTCTCTGCCATGTCTACATCCATTGTCTCTTAATATTGCCTAGTTTGGTAGTGGCAGCTCCCATTTTTTGTGAAGAAGAGAGTGCAGATCCCCCCCCCCCCCATATGAAGAAAACTTCAGAACATGAAGGAAAGCTTATAGAATCATAGAAAGAATAACCAAGTTGGAAGGGGTCTTTTAAGGCCTGCTCAATTCAGGAGTCCGAATCAAAGCAGATATGACAGATGACTATCCAATTTTCTCTTTAATGCTTCCAGTGATGGTGAGCTCACCACCTCCAAAGGCAGATGGTTCCGTTGCCATGCTGCTCTAACTGTTAAAGACATTTTTCCTGATATTCAGCCTATATCTAGCTTTCTGAGTTTCATCCTATTATTAGGTGTCCTGCACTCTGGGATGGTGGAGAAAACTAACAGCTTAAAGCTGTTAGGTGGTTTGTCTGTTTTTATTTTGGGGTAAAAACAATATCCTGTTTTATTTATCCTGCCAGGCATGAAGCACAAGGCTAGAGGCAGCAGTGTGGTGAGAACACACAAATAACCTATTTGCTGGCATATAAGACCCCCCACTCTCACACACACTAAAATACACTGGGAAAATGGAGTGCGTCTTGTACTGTATATAGTGGACTATTTTGGTAATAACTGGGTGTGTCTTATACTCTGATGCATCTTATATGCCGGCAAATATGGTAGTATTCAGAAAAGCAGCACTGCGACCCATTTGGAGAACACTCCTGCACATGGAATCATAGCTGATGTTTGAAGAGGTCTAATTGTGCATGCCCCCACAGGGAGTGGGCTTATCTCAAATAAAGAGACAGATGGGGATAACCAGAGTGTGTGTGATTGAGCTGGGTGTCATGTTTTTGATTTAACTTTGGCTGTGCCATAATTTCTTCCTATACACGAATACATTTATGGTGGACCCTCAGTTTCAGATATTTCCTAATTAGAAGAGCAAGATGAATATTCTACTAATAAAGTTTAATAGTGGGTAAAATGACACAAGACATTCCATGTTGTGATTGCAGTTACTGTTGAGACATTTAAAAAGAGGAATTTGATTCAGAACACTAAACTCATTATATTTCCATTGAGAGTTCATTCCACAGTTTGCACCTCCAATATTTTAACAGAAGGGAACAGGATTTAACTTTATTTTGTCAATTGGTTGGCAATCTTTCCAAACTGTTATTTACTTGAAAGACAATCAAATGCAGATTTGGTTGCTATAGTCAACTACAGATACAAAATCATCCACTTTGACATACCATAAGATCTTCAGAGCTAAATCTGTTTTTTTTCCTTCCAGAAGGCCACATTTTTCATTGTTCTTACTGTGGGTGGTTTTGATGGTCTCCATGCGGTGGTCGTGGGAAGACTCCTTTTTCCTCCTTTCCATGTAAACATGAATTACTCGAGTGCTGGACTTGGCATTGTTTATTTAGCTATTCAAAAGGTTATGGTATTGTTTAGTATTCCTAGGGACACAGCAGAACATATGAGCCAAGTTTCATAAGGTGCTTTGAAATGTGTGCTTATGCATTTAGATAGCAGGAGTTCCAAAATAAATTCACAGATGGAGGTATAAATCTAATATGCCTCTAGCAGTTTTTTAAAACTCTCTTCATAAAATACGTGCCATAATTCTGGCAAATCTTGTCACAACTATTTTCATACAGAAGCTTGTGTGATTTCAAATGCATAAGGTTTTTCTCTTAGAAGTGTAGCCGGACTTCCTTCTCTCTAGAGAACAGAGCAAGAAAAAAATAGTTCTGTTTTATGCTTATTGTAATCATAAGCCACATTTTCTAACAATGTCCTGCTGGATACATTTTTGACTAAATCATTGCCATGTGATACATCCCTGAGCTCTACGCAAACTGGTAGAATAAGAGAATATTAGAAATATAGCATTAGAAGAATACCAAAGGAGTAATCTAGCCCAGCCATCTGCCAGTTCAGAAAATCCATAGATAAGTCATTTCTGGCAGATGGCCATCCATTCATATTTCAAGAAAGGAGAGTCCACCAACTTCCAAGAAAATTCATTCCACTGCCGAATAGCTCTCTCTACCAAGAAACTCTTCCTAATGTTGAATTATAGTCTCAATATATTTTCCTATCCACTAGTTTAGGTCCCGCCATACAAAACTAAAGAAATACCCATGTCCTACTGCAAAAAAATAATAATGTATTGTTATCCCAACTGAACTCAATAATAGCCTGTTGTACTTGTTTTTTAGATTTTTGTGCCTTTTATAACTACTTAAAACCAAGCTGAGCAAGGTTTGTGCCTCCAGATGCTGATGGGAAGTGCTGTATAGCAACATCTGGATAACTGCATGTTGCCTACCCTTGGCCCAATGGAATGCTTTAATTAAAGATCATATTTCTTTTGAAAATTGCCATTTAAGGGTGACATTAAATTACCACAAGTACATTATAGCATCTCTTTCCCTTTTACTTTCTCCTTTCTTTTTTAAAAATAATAACTGTCTAATAATTGATTTAAAACTAATGATGGTAGCAATCTAATGGTGGTACTGAAGTGGTAGAACTTCCTTTATGAGCTAACACACAATAGACAAGAAGAATTATAAGCTCGAACCTTTGTGGTCCTTGTCAAGATCAGAAGTATAACATCTGAACAAAGTCCTCAGAGCACTATAAACGTTTAGAAAACCCCTTGGTAGTTTGAGTCTGTGGTGGTCCATCACAGCTATTATTTATCCCTGAAAAGGTTAATACTAGTTTGAACCAGATAATCATGACAATAATTTCAAAGTTCAACTGTGTATTAAGTTATAAGCCATTTAATTGGTCTGGCCTGGTTCACCAGAAATACAGCTTCAAAACTTACTCTATTTCACTTCAGAGGATGATAGTAAATTACTGTTTTCGCTCAAGGTGAATTAACAGGGAAGAACAAGTCCAGGGAACATTAGCTATTGCTTTATGCTTAAAATTCCAAAAGTCATTGAAATAGTGTAACTTTCTGAGAAGGAAAAATAGGTGACCTCTAAATATCATTCTTACAGCTATGAGCAAAGCCTGTAGGTTCAAATGCTTAAAAATAAATGAAGACTGAACTTAAGTTGTAGCAAATACTGGAGTCAGAAAAATATATACCGGTATTTCAGTTATTAATGTTTAAAAGTTACAGAGAAGAACTTCAATCTATAATAAAAAAAAAATACAAGAGCTTATAGTCCTAAAAAACACCATCCTGTAAAAAAGTAAAAATTCATAATAGTGGAATTCTTAGCGTATTTAAACATACAAGTTTTCTGACAACCAGCCATCTGCCAATTAAATCTATGGAGGAAAATATATAATCTCAATGTGGTGCCTCTGTGCCTTCATTATCTTCCCTTCCCTCCGGCTTCTCCACTAACTTGATCTGGCTCGATTGTAGCTCAGGTGGGGCCAAACTGGCTCACATCTTACTTGTGTTACACCAGCCTTTGTGTATAGGCTTGGGATGTTTATACTGTACATTCTTATCATTTTTGTCTATTCTCACTCAAATTAAACATCCTCCAGTCACATGGCCACTGGGAATTATGGTCAAAAATGTAACTTTCTTTTGCTCTGATAGGGTAGAGCAGGTTCCACGTGTGTAAGGTAAAGGTCACCCTTGCTCGAAAGCCAGTTGTATCTGAATCTAGGGTGCAGTACATCTCTGTTTATAGCCAAAGAGCCAATGCTGTCTACATCTGCAGATTTGCTTTGCTTTGCTCTACAATTAATTATGATAATGGCATAAAACCTACTTACTTTTCAAAATATATACAGTACTTATAAAATGTTAACATATAGTAATTTTAGCTCAGTAACAGCAGAAATCTTCTGCTCTTCCTTTATCATTATCAGGTTTAGTGTTATCCCTTCCCTTGAAGCCCTGGAAAGTTCTTTCCCCTCTGCCATAGAATGATGGGGGGCACATGTATAACACATGTATAACAAACATTTTTTTCCTTTTGTGGGGGGATCTCCCATAGTGGAAAAATGCATAGCATAAATCTCAGTGGAATGAAGTTTTTTTGCTATGCGTGGTTCTACTGTATCACTTTGTTGGGAAGGTAAACAGTGTTCCGTCTAGTCATGTCCTCGGAAATTAGATCTTTGGCATTAGATCTTTGGCTATACACAGAAATGAGCACTGAACCCTAGAGTGGGATACGATTGGCTTTTGAGCAAGGGCGGCCTCTATTCCAAGAAAATCCTGGATAGGATTAACCAGAAGTTGAAATCAATAATAATAATAATAATAATAATAATAATAATAATAATAATAATAATAATAATAATAATAATAATAATAATAATAATAATAATAATAATAATAATAAATTTCCCCTGAAGGTCGTAAGTCATCTGTGGAATCCCTTTTATTATCAGAAAGTCATTGAAGGATGTGGGATGGGGGTGGGGTCTTTAATTTCTGAAAGGAGTTCTGAAAGGATGGGGGTGGGGTCTTTAATTTCTGAAAGGGTGGGTTCTTTAATTTCTGAGGGATGTGGGATGGGGTGGGGTCTTTAATTTCTGAAAGGCTGTTGGGATGACTTAACCAGCATAGGAAATTTTTGGAAATGAAAGATCCTCCCCGCCCATCCATGATTAAAGGGATAACATGAGGCGATTAGTATTCGTATTCGTATTCGTATTCGTATTCGTATTCGTATTATTTCGTGTCAGAAAATATTCTGAGTTGAAAGGATTTTTGTGGAAGAAATGCCTTGGAACATAACTATTATTATAATTATAGCACTACTGCTTAATTTTACACACACACACACACACACACACACACACACACACACACACACACACACACACACACACACACACACACACACACACACACACACACACACTTTTAAGTAAATGTTGATGTTTGTCTTTATCTGCCTTTTTACTTTGATGGCACTGGATTTCATTTATTATACTTTATCCTTAATAATCGCAGTATCACATATGCTTATCAACATCAAAAATAATTACAAGAAATCTTACACTGGAGTCATTGATAGGAAATCTTTGGACCAACAAGTGACTGATAAGAAATAATTGATTTAATTATCTTAATAGACTGAGACAGTCTTATCTATTTCTAGAGAATGAGTTATTGGAAGTTGTTCTCATTCCAGGAAAATACAATTAACTCAGGGATAACTGATTAATTGCCAATGAATTTTGCTTTGGATTTTAGTGATTTGTCACTATGTAGTGTTATTCTTTTTGTAAGTATATGTAGACTAGATTTTAGCCCTTTTCAACTATGTTAATTAATCTGAAAATAGAATAATTTCATAGAAATGAAATTGGTGTTGGAAAATTGTCATAAAAACAGTTCCAGAAATGACAGACCATATTTTACCAAGGATATTTAATAATTGCTGTAGGGGGAAACTTGGTTAAGGATATTAAGATGAGGTGAAATTGTTAATGAATTTATTGCTGAAGTAATAAGTGTCAATGGGGACTGTGGTGGTTTAGTGATTAAGATGCTGAACTTGATGACTGGAAGGTCAGCAGGTCAGTAGTTTAAGACCCAAGTACTGCATGACAGAATGAGCTCCTGTCTCTGTCCCACCTCCTGCCAACCTAGCAGTTTTAAAGCAAGAGATTGTAAGTAGATAAATAGGTACCACTTTGGTGGGAAAGTATTTATGGAAATATCTGCAGACACAGACAGCACTGGCTATTTGGCTATAAGCGGAGATGAGCATCGAACCCTAGAGTCAGACTGGCTTTCGAGTAAGGGCAACCTATGCTACCTATAATAAGTCTCAATACAGGTGTGTCATTTGAAGATCCTCCCAAAAATGAATGCTTGTTAAAAAAAAATAGGACATACTAGAATTACTATTATTGCTATATAATTATAGAACAGTAATGACTATCCTTGGCACTCTAGGTGTTCTTGAACTTCAATTCCCAGAAGCCCTGGTCAGCAGGAGTGATGACTTAGGCTTCTGGTAACTGAAGTCCAAGAGCACATGGAGTGCCAAGGTTAGCCATCACTGTTATAGAACATATTTTAGCCTCTAATTGTTATCCATGAGAGAAGGGATTTCTTAATTATCTATTTCTCTTTTTAAAAAAACCCCAGAGTTTTTTAAAGCTAGTTAGATTACTATCTTTTGCCATTAAAATTGTGATGAAGCAATAATATCACATATAGCAAAGGAACATGATTGATTTTTGCCTATATTTTTAGAATGTAGTTCTTTCGAAGGATTGTGCTGGGAGACCGCAATGCTAAGATGAAAAGAAGAAGAAAAATGGCAGTACTGATAATTAGAGAACTGAAATGCTATCAATATTAAAATATTCTCAAACATTGTTTCATATTATTAAACTATTTTTCATCAAACAGTCTATACTTCTATCATCAAATTGTCATTGTGTTACGTCCCCAGGGTATATTAAGGGCTACATCCAGTATAAAAGATGCTTGATTTATCTTCATTTCAACCAATGTCTAGAAATTGGTTTTTGTATCTTGAGTTTGAACACTACAGATAAGACCTTTAACACAGAAAACACAGAAAGTGGTCAGAATACATGAGAATCTTTCAGTGGTGACACATAAGGTTATAACATGTGCAGAGAGGCTATGGAAAGAATGTTGTTTAATCAATTAAAAACTGCATAGTTTAAGATGGGAAAATTTTTAGAAGCGGACTGAGTTCTTCAGATTATGAGACCAAGCCTGATCTGACCATGGATAAGGTACAAAAATAAATGAAAGAGGAAAAAGAATACATAGTCATGATCCCCAAATGTGTCAGTCTATAATTCTGCCAGCTATGTATGTATGTATGTATGTATGTATGTATGTATGTATGTACGTATGTAATCCATTTATATTCCACCCATCTAGAGTTTTTTTACAATAACAGTATAAAATTAAATGTAAAAATAAATCAAACTGGATAAAATTATAGGTAACCACAAAAAAAAAGAATGTAATAGAACATTGCCAAAATATAGCATAATATCATAACACTGTGTTTTAGTATAGCAATATAACACTGTGTTATAGTATATAGCAATACTGTATAACACAATGAACAGCAACAATAATGACCAGAAGGTTCTTCCCACTCTGGCTTTTCTGGAGCTTGCACAAAGAGGATTCACTAGTTACTTGCCAAGGATCTATTGGTTTTAATAGGTGGTCTCAATATATAAAAGGGCAAGCTAATGATCAAGTAGAAACTCAGTAGGGAACGCATTACATTCCAACTACTCTCAATAGGATAAAGGCTTAATTAAGCCACATCCAATTTCAACACACAATTACTTGCCCCAGGCGAAAAACAAAAGACTAATAAAACCAAGCTCAAAAAGATAGAATTATATTTTATTTTTATATTGGAGGAATAGAAGGGGGATGGGGTATGATCCTATACATAACAACTCAGAAGTACAGTAAAACCCCAACTTACAAATGCCTCAAGTTACATAAAATTTGACTTACATAATGATTTTCTGCTAAAACTATGTCCTGATTTACATAAATGTCCCGATTTACATAAATTTACATAACACGATTTCCTATGGGTTTGCTTCGAGTTACATAAAAAATTCATTTTTCTTCAAGTTATATTAAAAATTCATTTCCCTATGGGTTTGCTTCGATTTACATAAAATTTTCATTTTTCCTATGGGTTTGCTTCAAGTTACATAAAAATAATTTTTTCCTATGGGTTTGCTTCAAGTTACATAAAAGCGACTTAAGCAAAAGCCTATGGAATGGACTTTTTTCATAAGTAGGGGTTTTACTGTAAGTCCAAGTTAAATCTTTCTGTTATTTCATTCTCAAAATCTGTTTTAAAACCACCTAATTTATTTATTTATTTATTTATTGTTCACATTTATTATCCCGCCCCAATCGGGTATACCCGACTCTGGGCGGCTTACAAGATAAAACACAATCACAAACCCAACCCCATCCAATAAATACTAATAATTAAAATTTTAAAACTGTAAAAAAGATCATAAAAACAAGAAGTAAAAACCGGGAACAAACAACCCCGCGGAATAAAACCCACAGCAAGGGAAGCTATCCCTTAAATCAACCACCCTGTGTGGGATCCCACATACCTTGGTCCCCACACTTGTCCCGCCAGCCAGGTTTTTAAGCCCTTCCGGAAGGGCAGGAGCTCTGTTTGTAGGCGCAGTTCAGTTGGTGTCTAAATGAAGCTGTTCAGGAATGGAGCTTTAAAGGTATTGATGCATCTGCTTGATTTCATGGAGATTTGATAGGAAACTATTGTTTTTGAGAGTTTAGGTAAAAATAGAGGTCTCCCTTGCTCAAAAGCAATTGTCTCCAACTGTAGGAGGTGGTGCTCATCTCCATTTACAGCCAAAGAGCCAGCACTGTCGGCATCTGCAGATGTTTCCATGGTCATGTGGCAGGAATGACTAGATATTGGACACAGAGAGCGCTCTTACCTTTCTTGCCAAAGCAGTGCCTATTTATCTACTTGCAACTTCTTGCTTTTGAACTGCTAGGTTGGCGGGAGCTTGGACAGACAATGGGCGCTCACTCTATCCACAGCACTCGGGTCTCGAACTGCTGGCCTGACCACCTTTTGGTCGCCAAGCTCAGCATCTTAACCATTAAGCCACTGTGACCCATCGCCATTGGTTGAAGATTGCCTTCTTTTGCACTATGTCATAAGAACAATGTAGTTTATAGAAATATTCCCAATCATTAGGGTTTGTATAGGAATGCTGTAATAGCAGTCAGATGTAGATTACAATTTAGGAGAGCGTGACAGTCAGGTGTATTTTACAGTTCTAAATCCAAGAATCAGCGCATCACTCTATATACATTTCTTAAACAAGCAGCAATAACCTTTTAAAAATATGTTTGCATTTGAAAATCTCTTAATGAAGTAGAACTTCTCATTTATTTTTCTCATTATACACATTAAGTGTAAAATCAAAGGATTTTAAGATTACAAAATGGAGTGGAGAGCTGAATCCTCAGAGTAGCTTTTTTTTTTTTAAATTGACCCCAAGTTTCCACTAGGATTTTTATTTATTTATTTATTTAGATTTATATTGCCACCCACTCACCATGGTGACTCAGGGTGGCTTACAATCAGGAAAACACAAAAAAAATTAATACATTTTTCTAAATCAATAATAGATTTCTCTCTCCCCTCCGGCTATTGGTGGGTGCCCAGAGTATCTTGAAAAGTTGTGAAAATCATATAACCATGTTTCAAATGTTTCTCCCCCTGGGCTTCTGCGATGTCAAATGGCAGTTAGGATCTTGGTTGCCACCTCCTTCTTGCTCTTGCCCTGGGGGCAGAACCTCTAAACCTGTTAAAAGCTTGTCATTTCCCCCCTCTGGTAGCACAATGGAATAAATAGCCATGGTTAGATGCAGACAACCATGATGTCTGATAGAATATTCTGAATGAAAAAGGATTAGAAGAGGTGCTAGATCAGTAGTTCCCACAAGAGGACTTCAGTTCCCAGAAGCCTAAGTCAGTACATTGGCTGATCAGTGTTTTGGGGAATTAACTTAGGCTTTTGGGAATTGAAGTCCCAAAACCAAAGGTTGGGGAACACTGTACTAAATAAAGATACAGAAGAGGAGTTCCCCAAAGAACAGAAGAAAAGTGATAACGGGACTGTTGGTATGAATTCTGCCCACCAACCTTAGCTTGGAAAAGTTGCTTTAAAAAAAAAAACACCCACAGTCTTCCAGAGCCATTAGCTAGGCTAGGGGATCTGTGGAGTTGTTACACCAAAAAGTAGCTTTCACAAATTTTAGCTTTTTGGTTCTGAAACTTGTAATCACTGTTGCTTTTAAGGAGGAAGTGAAGACAATGTGTTTTATGAGTGGTTTTTGGTGGAGCTTAATGAATGCTTATATTTTAACTCTTTGAACATTTTTTTATTTTAATGTTTTTGGTAGTCTTGGATTTATTTGATATTATTCATTTAATGTATGAATCTGCTTTTATAGTTGTTTTTATTACATTTCATGGTTGTGAGTTGTCCTGAGCACAACTTTAGGTAAAGGTAAATGTTGTTCAAACGCCAGCCATATCCAGCTCTATGGGGTAGTGCTCATCTCCATTTACAGCCAAAGAGCCAGTGCTGTCTACATCTGCAGACATATTCAAGGCCAGGTGGCAGGCATGACTAGACACTTGAGTGCTTAGGATGCTGTTATCTTCCCACTGAAGCAGTACCTATTTATCTCCATGGAGTTTCTTGCTTTTGAATTGCTAGGTTGGCAGGAGTTTTGGCAGACTACGGGAGTTCACTCTGTCCCAGAGTGCTCAGATTTTGACCTGCTGACCTGCTGATCTTACAGTTGTATCTTAACCGCTAAGCCATCACTGTGGGCCAATTTAGTTGAACCCCTGACAGTGTCTCAAAAGGGAGCAGTTTGGGGTAGATTGGCCCAACTGATATGTACATAAGAGCATACCAGTCCAACCCAGCCCAAGCCATTCTAAAGAGCAAATTATATGCCCATGTAGACAGCCTCTCTGTTAGGGTCTGATTTGATCCAGTATAGTTCTTCTTTTCTCTTTTCCATGATATTTCTTTGGGAAGGAAAGATTCTCTAGCTTTGGGGAGATTTTTTTATTTTTTATTTTTTTGCAGAGATTGGGAACATTAGATTTTGTGGACTGCGGTTTCCAGAATCAGATAGCTACAATGTTAGATATGAGATTTTGAGATAAGAAATTAAAACAATGACACCTCGGAAAACCAGATTGTTAGAGGGACAATTGCTCACCTATCTATTATTATTATTATTATTTTGAGTTTGGGTTTTTCCCAGGGGTTGGGAATAAAAAGTAAGGATGGTGCTATAAGTGGTAACAACTGGAATTATTTTGGCAACTTGGACACTATTTTACATCAACTGCAGTCAGGGCCAGATTTACATGAAAAGAGGCCCTAGTCTATTCCACTTATGTGGCCCTTTCACCTCCCATTTTTAAGTTTGTAAATTACATGAGAGATAATAAAATACATCATTACTGTGATATATATCAATATATAGGCCCCTCTTGATCTTGAGGCCCTAGGCTGAAGCCTAGTTAGCCTATAGGAAAATCCGGCCCCAACTGCGTGCCCCTCAGATTTAGTATTATTCAGTGTCATTGTAGACAGGAAACAGTTTCTGCTACCTATAAGAATCGTGACGTATATTCTCCGTTCCCCTGCATAGGTAGGCAGGGAAGATGGTTTCTACCATCTTGTTCTTTGAATCAAACAGAAAATACCTTGCACCAAGTCTGTAAACGTACCTTTTTGCCTTTATCTTGTGATAAAATCTTGTGCAGGGCAGACATTCTAATTGTACTATCAAGCAACCTTTATGTGACTTTCTCTCAGCCAGCAAGAAACTATACTTACTGTATTCAACTATCACAAAAAGTGTGGAAAGAATGAAAAGAATTCACACTGTTTACATAGCACTCTTTATGGAATTACAGCTCCACAACATCATTTAATCATTAAGATGCATTTTTTTAATGTATAGCTTGTCTTCTGCCAGGTTTGCTGGACAAAATGGTTGCCTTTTCATCTTAATCAGAGTAAAGATCCTTATACAAAAATTAAAATTAACTACACATGCAATAGTTTCTTCTTCTTGTGGTGTATCCGATTCTGAATATTGTGATCATCATGGTGATCAGCCATGAAGACTGTCCTGTGAATATAATACTGTGGCCTTTCATCTGCCTTCCACATCACATCATGATGCCCGTACTACCAATCAATCCAGCTCCACAAGTCACTTTCTGGTCCTGAGCCCTTTTGGCCTCAAAGTCCTCCTCAGCCCCAGGCCAGTATTGATAACGCTGCTGCCCTCCATCAAGATGGATTCAAGTGGGATTTAATCAACTTAAGGACCATCACCTTTCCCTGTGGATTTCACCAAGGCCGTCCTCAGGGTTGTCAGGTTAGTTATTGCAATTGTTTAGGTCAGCATTTTCAATGGCTGTGCAGTCTATTGAACATCCCCTGCAAGTCTTGGGGTTAATAAACAATACATAATTGACTTCAGTGTTAGAAAACTCAGTTACATCACATGTTCCATTGATTCTCTTTATATCAGAAAATGAAATGTCAAAAGCCATTAACTGCATTTTTACTAGAAAGAGCCAAAACTACAGCTGGTGCTGAATACAAACTCTTCTCCCCAGTGCACAACAGATTTACTTATGAAAAGATGTCATCAGCTTTTATTGTAGTAATGTGCATCCTTACCTAAGCCTATGTGAATGTAACTCTTTAAAAATGCCCATTTGTCACGCAAAATTTCAATTTCTCCCCAAACTGTCCTCTATTAAATTCCATTTTCAAGCAATCAATAGAGCCTAGATTAGAATACTATATAGCCTATATGGAATTCAAGTATATGCCCTCTAGTCTCCCATATTCTTCAACCTATTAGTTCTTCTCTTTTCCGTGGTTCTTTCCCCCATTTTATTTATCTTGAGTGATTCAGCTTAAAAACTATGTGATTGAATATTCTAGTGTTCTGCATTCTATGAGTTATCTGTCTTTATTAATTTGCTTTAGTCTTTCTTTGTTGATCACCTTCTCAAACTATGCTCTAGAATTTTCCCACTTTATTACTGTTCTCAGATTTAACAACTGAGCAAGGAGAACACCCCCTGACCTATAGGAACTGAATGTCATGCAAAAGTAAGCATACCTATTTCATACCAACATGCAGGCTTGAAATTATGGCCTTCCCCTTACTGCAGCAAGTATAATTAGGCAATCAGCAATGAAAGTAGATGCGATTATTTTTAAATGCACATGGGAGTTAATTGGTTACTATTTTAAACCATCAATATAGGGGGGAATATGCATTAATCTGGGGTGAAGTGGGTAGAATCGGAAGCATAGAGTCATTTTTGTATAGAACATTCCCACTGTCTGTTACAGAACTACATTCTATGATGTTTAGCCCAACACAATTAAAGTGTCTTTTTACCACAGTGGAATGGAATATAGTGCTAATATTTAATTCACTAACATCACTTTTTTTAAAGGTGGAGGGATGACAGACCAATTAGAGTTTGGATGATTGCCTGTATGACACAAGCCCCTGCCCATAACCCTCCTTCCCAGCCTGACTTTTACAGAATGTCAGTAATTAATTGTTGCTATTGCACCCACATTGTAATTTATGCATTTTAATTATAGACAGAATGATTAATGTTATTAAAACAATAGGTCAGTATGTTAGCTCTGCATCAAAAAGCAATCCATAGAATTAACAGGGTTTTTCATGTAAGCTAGGACAACTCATTAAAAATAGTTTAACTGTTTCATTAAACAGGGTGCTTTTATTTTTGCAGCTAATGAGTAAACACCCTTCTGATGCATGTACTCAGCAAATAAAGCATGGTCAATCAAGTAAGTTATAAATGTTTGCATGGGGGTTCTTTATGGGTTAGAGTTAGGGTTATGTTGCATTGCAGGTTGGAGCAGAATTCACATGAACCCAAGATTTGCTCTTCACAAGGATTCATTCTATGGTCCAGATCTATGTGTATTTGTAGAAGAGGCCTGCAGGGACCCAGCCCTAGCAGCTGTCACCCTCCCTGAGTGAAAAAGCTCAGATACTCTTTTCCTTCAGAACCAAAGCCAGCCCTGCATGGAAGAACAATACACCAGTGACCCTTGTAGAAGGCATGACTGGATTTAGGATCACACTCCCAATAAACATGCCAAGTTTTATTTTATTAAAGGGATAGAAAGAGGATAAATTAAGGGACAGAAAACATTGCTGCAGGGGGCAGAGGTGGAATGAGGCAATTATAAATTAAACAATTTGGAACAGAGTCACAACATGAGAAAAATATCAAAGCTGTTTTGTCTCTTCTACATACACCAGGAGATCTCACTGCAGATATAGTCAGACTATTGAGTTTGTGCAAAGTTACTCACCAAGAGAGTAACAAGCTGACGTCCATAGGCATGAACCCCACTATGTCTTCCACTGGTCTACTCTTATATTTCTGCCCTCAACAACAATGGTGACACCCAACAACCAATCATAATCCATTTTTTCCACAACATTCTTGGAATGCAAGCAAAACTTTACATCAGGAATTCTCAGACTTTTTAAGCAGGGGCAGGTCACACTCCCTCAGACAGCTTCAGGGAGACAGACGGCTATTTTGCTCTTTCTCCACCACATGGCACTTCCTGGTATGATGGAGGCAATGAGGGGGCCACATGAAATGGTGCCGTGGGCCAAACTTTGAGTATCCCTGCTTTATATCCTCTAAGTGTGGAAAAGCAGCTGAACCTAATTGGCAGTTAAGGTCTTTCTACAAGCCAATCCAAGCTGACTTCATTCCCTGATAAGAGAGGCATCTTCTCAAGAGAACTGATTTTTCACTTCACCCTAGCAGGCAACACTCCACCTTCCATCAGCCAAAAAGGTCACAACCTAGATGGAAGCATTTATTCACAGTACTGTATTACCAAGAGGTGTTTAGTGGACTTCATTCACTGGCAGGGATCTCCACTGTTTCCAAACAAATATGTGAAAATAGACTGAACTGGTGGCATTGTGTAATTTGTGCAAAACGGAGGCAGGTAAATGTTGCCCTTGCTCAAAATCCAGTCATATCCCACTCTAGGGTTCAATGCTCCTCTCTGTTTATAGCCATAGAGCCAGTGTTGTCTGCTTCTGCAGACGTTTCCGTGGACGTGTGGCAGGTATGACTGGACACCAGAGTACACGGAACACTGTTTACCTTCCCACCAGTTATGTGGTAAAATGAAGCACTGGTTACTCTTCATGGAGTGTTCCTTTCATGGAGGCTTCCATGAGTAAAAGAGGTCCTTCTCTTCAGACATGACACTTTCGTGTAAGCAAAACAATAAATGAATGTTGGAGTTAGTCTGCTCCTCCATCATGTGTTTACATACCACATTTCCACAGACAGTGACTTCCTTTCAATCTTCATGCCTTCACAATAAGGCGGGGGTGGGAGGTGGAGAACTGGGAATCCACCAAGTGTTGTTGAACCACAAGCTCCCATAAATCCTACCTGGGGCTCATGGACATTGGAGTGCAACAACAACTAGAGATCCACAGCACCCCTCACCTCATAAGGAAGCCTTAATCCTCACTACACCACAACTGTAAATGTTCTTCCCTGTCTGCTCTGTAATTTCCACTAGATAAAATGCTGATAGAGTGACTGTTGTGTTGGTTAAAGATATAGCGGGGGAAATGTAATTGTCCTACAATTTACCTCTGCAGTGAAAAATGCGTAAACTGGCAGATTTTGCTCGGCGTGGTGCCTTAGCATGGAGTGTGTGCCTTTGTGAACGTTTGCACTGAAGACAAGAAACAGCAACCCATCTCAGCTAGGGATTAGCTTCCCTGAGGAAGGTGCTGAACCTTGCGAAATGACAACACCAAATACTCACCGTAATTGCATTTTAACAAGGCATCCCCTGAAGACAGAAAACAGAGACAAAAAGAAGAAAAATAACGAATTATCAGAAGATAGGAGCCAGTCTTGGTTGAAGTCATGTGAAAGTATTCCTGTTGAAGTAGGATTACTTTGGTTTATTCATTACAAACATTTCTCACGTTATTCCCCAATCATATTCATATTTCCAATAATAAAATAAATAAAATTAGATTATTATTTTTTAAAAATGTAACTATACTAAAGGGGACAAAATTATAAAAGCAGAGATTGGGAACATTTCTCTTTTGAACTACAGCTTCCAGAATTCTCACTGCAGCCAATACAGCTTCTAGCCATGTTGGTTGGGATTATGACATATTGTCATAAAAAAAATCTCAGCCATTGCCTGCATGCAGAATAAATGGAATAGTAAAAAGTGTGTGTCTTTAAGGAGCTCTGTGTAAAATTGCAAAGAAGAAGTTTTTGGCAAGGCACTGAAATAGACACAAAGGAAATGTCTCTGTGGAGAAGACCTATCTCTGGTACACTAGTACCTCGGATAACGATAAGACTTGGTTCCACATGTCTAGCCGTTATCCGGTTTTTAATGTTGTGTGATGCATTGATCACACAATGTTAAAAAAAGCCCTGTTCCATTTCCTTAGAGGAAAGGGACCAGGGGGGAGAGCCACTCATGGAATCCCCACTGCCCTTTCCAAAGAAGCAGGCGGGTTGCAGTGTGGGATCAGCACTGGTTCCCCCCCCCCCCAGTGCCGATCTTGTGCTGGCATCAGTCAGCGCTTGGGTTGTGGGCAGAGATGTCTTTGATGGCATCTTCGGCCGCCTCGAGGTCTTGGCGGCCCTTTATCACACTCTGGTGTTGGTGTGGCCAAAGAGGAGGAGACACGGTGCTCGGCGTCATCAGCTGCCTTGGAGACCCCAGCGGCCCTTTTATCCCTGTCCAGTGTTGGTGAAGCTGAAGGGGGGGGGAGACATAGCACTCAGCATCTTCAGCTGCACTGGAGACCCCGGCAGCCCTTTTATCCCCCTGCAGAACTGGTGTGGCCGCAGGGGGGGGGGGAGATACAGCACTCGGTGTCTTTGGCCACAATAGAGACCCCGGTGGCCCTTTTATCCCACTCTGGCTTTGGTGTGGCTGAAGGGCTGGAGATGCAGCACTCCAGACCACAGGCATTTGTGGTCTGGTAAATGCAGCGAAAA
The DNA here is from genome assembly GCA_030440675.1 of Furcifer pardalis. Lineage (NCBI taxonomy): Eukaryota > Metazoa > Chordata > Lepidosauria > Squamata > Chamaeleonidae > Furcifer > Furcifer pardalis. The sequence continues at coordinate 87,366,040 of CP126897.1, read as the reverse complement.
ATTCCAAAACACATTTTAGGAAGAGTTTTGAACAGAAAAAAAAAGAATTTTTTTGGCTTTCTTCTGAGTTCCAGAATGGAGTATTTGGTTTTAAATGCATTCCTATGGGAAACTGTGCTCTGTGACAAGGAAAACCCCATGGAACTGATTAATTCTGTAAAGCAGGGTTCTACTGTACTTTAATCTTCACAGCTGCAACAAAAGGAATGGCAGCGTTGACTGATAGCATTGACATGTCATTTATTTATTTTTAAAGAGACACTAATTCTTCTCAGTTTTTCTCAACTTTGGCCCCCAGGTGTCCTTGGACTTCAATTATCAAAAGCCCAAGTCAGCACATCTGCTGATCAGGGCTTCTGAGAATTGAAGTCAAAGAACATCTTGGGGGGGCAAGGTTTAGCATCTCTGTAAAAAAAAATCCCAGTGTGGTGTAGCAGACAGAATGGTGGACATGGAGTCAGGAGACCTAGTTTTAAATCTCTGGTCAGTCATGGAAGCTCACAAGGGAGTGTGGAACTGGTAAAATCAGTCCTTAAATATCTCTTATGCTTTGAAAGCCCCATCAGGGTCACTAGAAGTCAGTTCCATCTTGAAAGCACATAACAATAATTCTACACTAACACAGTATTCAAAATATTTCATAAATTATTGGATCCTATAATGTTATTGTAAATAATACATATATGAATGAAAATGAATATACAGTATTACCTCGATTAAAGAGCATAATGTGTTCCACAGGATTGCTCTTTAAGTAAGTTTGCTCTTTAAGTAAAACACAATTGTAAATGACCAATTGTGACTTCTGGAGGGGGATTGTGAAACCCTTTTTAATTTTAATTTAATTTTAATTTAATTTTCACATTTGTATGCTGCCCAATCAGGAACCCGACTCAGGGCTGCTCACACAATAGTCATACAATACAGTATATATAACGATACAAATTATACAATATACTCAATACACAATTATTATACAGCATTCAGTTCAAACAATAATACAAACAATACCACATCATGATACTACAGCGGCCTCTCTTCCCCAGCCGAAACAAGTCCAGGGGGGGGGGGCATGGTGGCATAATCCTACTACCCGCCACCACAGCGGCCTTTTGAGCCCCAGCCATGGGCGAGGCCCAGGATGCCAGTGGTGAGGTGGTCCTAGTGCCCATTTCTGCGGTGGCCTCTCTGCCCCGGCTGCAGGAGTCTGAGGGTGGCAGAGAAGTCCTGCTGCCGCAGCAGCCTTTTGAGTTGCTGCTGCCTCTCTCCAGGCCAGCTGGCCGAAGGAGCATCCAGTGATGGCGGCACATCGGCGGAGGTTTTTAAGCCGCCCAAGCCACACAGCTGCTGCTGCCTCCCTCCAGGCTGGCTGGCTAAGGGAGCGACTGGTGATGGCAGTGGCGGCAGAGGTTTTAAACCCACCTGAGTTGCACAACTGATGCTGCCTCCTTCCAGGCCAGCTGGCCAAGGGAGCGTTTAGTTGTTAAGCGAGTTTTTGGTTGGTTTTACTTGTTAAGTGAGACGACCATTCAGAGAAAATCCTGCTCTTTCAGTGAATTACTCTCTAAGCGGGGTGCTCTTTATGCAAGGTTTTACTGTACGTGGTTTTGGATTGTGGTCAATGTGCTAATGAAAATGAAAGACAAAGCAGACATAATTCTTGTTGTTGTATAGTTTTTCCTGTACAAGTAGAGGCACTCAGCATGTTTTAGATGGAAGTTGGAAAGGTCAATTCCCAGAATCCCCCAGATAGCGTGACCACACTTATTCTACCCACTTTCTGAGATACCAGCTTCATAGTCTGATTATTTCAGTTGATCTGGCTGTATCTTTCAAGTCCAAGTAGCCAAGTTGACAAAAAGCACCTTCCATCAGTTATGTCAGTTGTGTTTTCTCCTGGACACATATAGATTCACCACATGCATTTTTGGTCTGGTAACAATATGTGTGGATTACTGCCATGTAGCATGTGCATGGCTGCCTTTGGAAATAGCACAAGAACTATAGTTAAAACAAACACAGTGCTAACTGAAACCAACTGTACAGAACTGGTTCACCTTCCATTTGCAAGTGCAAGGCAAAGTGCTACTTTTAGTGGCCTAAAGGTCAGTTTTGAAGTGGAAGCACTGGCAATTCCCCCCCTCCCCCCCAAAAAAAGAATAAAAAGAAGCATCTTATCAACAAACCATAGAAATTTTTATTTACACTAATGAATCTTAATGGTCCATTCAGGACTAAGTTGCCTTAAAATACTTTGCACTACAATGGGAATAATTTACAATATATTGTTTTTCTATGTGCTGTCAAGTAGCTTCCAACTTATGGCAGCCTTTTGAATAAATGATCTCCAAAAATCTTCTGTCCTCAACAGACCTATTCAGCTCCTTCAAACTCAAAGCCCTGGCTTCTTTTATGAGTCAATCCATGTCATATTTGTATTTCATCTTTTCTTGCTGTCTTCAATTTTTCTGACCATTATTATCTTTTCCAATGAAACTTGCATTCTCATAATATGTTGAAATGTATATTGAAACAATGTATTATTCCAATGGAAATCTTTTCCCCTTCTTCCATCAACTGAGAAGCATGTAGCTAGTCTCGGGGTAGGGGGTGGGGAAGGATTCTTAAACTGCAGATGGTAGCATAATTCATCATCTTTGCTAAATCAAGGAGTCCTGAATTGTATACTAGTGGGTCCTGACTTGGATACCTTGGAGTCCTTATTCAGCGAGGAGTCTGGACATTGGTAGATGTCTCCATGACTACATTCCGCACATGTAAGTGGACTTGAAAATTCAAGTCCATTTGCATGTGGGTTTTTTTTTTTTAGCCATTTGGATATCCCATTACCCGCTGGCTAGGGAGACCATGATGTGTGCCCTCCACTTTCACATGGACCAAGGGATCTGATGGAGGATGCTTTGGTGAGTTTTAGTCCTGGCCTAACATCAAGAGAGATGAGTAACACTGTCTAGTTAGAGCGCTCAAGCCCTAGCGCCCTGACAAGGCACTCACCTGGCAGGGGGCCTGACTAGGTTAGTCTTGACTAAATCAGTAAGATCTTATGTATATCTACCAAGAAATAACCTTATGAATAAGAATAACTCTGCTCTTAAGTGTGAGGAAGTCAACATGATCCATGAAAGCTTATATTAAAATATAGCAGTCTTTAAGGTGCAAAATGTTTTGTCTTCTTTCTTACTGTTGTTTTATTTTTTTACTTTTGTTTTGTTTCTTATCAGACATATCCAAAAATAAATTTCAGTGAGTTCAAAGGAATTTACACCCAGGCAAATGTCTCTAGAATTGTGGCCTTACCCATGACATTTTTGGTTTTCTGAATTGTATGTATGCAAGTATGTATGTGGCAAGTAATTAAAGAGATGGGAATACCAGAACACCTTAAATGCCTCATGAGAAATCTGTACATGAATCAAGAAGCAACAGTTAGGACAGAATATGGAACGATGGAGTGGTTTGGAATAGGAAAAGGAGTAAGACAAGGCTGCATTTTGTCACCCTGCTTATTCAACTTATACACAGAGCGCATAATGCGCAATGCAGGGATGGAGGAATCACAATTTGGGATCAAAATTGCTGGGAGAAACATCAACAATTTGAGATATGCAGATGATACCACCCTAATGGCAGAAAGTGAGGAGGACCTAAAGAAGCTCCTGATTAGGTTGAAAGAAGAAAGTGAAAAAGCTGGTTTGGGACTCAATATAAAGAAAACAAAGATCATGGCAACAGGCCCTATCAGTCCCTGGAAAATAGATGGGGAAGAAGTAGAAGCAGTGACTTATTTTACTTTCTTAGGATCAAAGCTCACTGCAGATGGTGATTGCAGCCATGAAATAAAAAGGCGACTGATTCTTGTGAGGCAAGCGATGAGAAACCTGGGGAGCATAGTGAAAAGCAGAGACATCAAATTGCAAACAAAAATTCGTATAGTCAAAGCAATGGTATTCCCAGTGGCAATGTATGGTTGTGAGAGCTGGACCATTAGGAAAGCTGAGCGCAGAAGAATAGATGCTTTTGAGATGTGGTGTTGGAGGAAGTTTTGAGAGTACCCTGGACAGTGAGGAGAACAAATAGGTCAATCTTAGAAGAAATCAACCCTGACAGCTCCTTAGAAGGTCAAATAGTAAAGATGAAGCTAAAGTACTTTGGACATCAAATGAGAAGAGAGGATTCGCTTGAGAAAGCCTTGATGCTTGGAAAGGTTGAGGGCAAAAGAAGAAGGGGGCGGCCAAAAATGAGATGGCTAGATGGCATTGTGGACACAATGGGCACAGTGCTGAGCGAGTTGAGGGGGATGGTGGAGGGCAGAAGTGCCTGGTGGACAGTGGTCCATGGGGTCGCAGAGGGTCGGAATCGACTGTGCGACTGAACAACAAATGTATGCATTTTAAATCGTATCACTGATTAAATAAGAATATGTTGTTTTCTTCATATGATGGCCACACATCGTAGTGAAGTATTGCTATGACAACAGCAAGGAATCAGTCTCTTAATTATGTGCCTTATAGAGCTTCACACTTTCATTGGGGTATCCAGCAATGCTTTTGTGATGCTGTTGTTTTTAATCAGCTTTCCTTGTGTCAACGCTGAAAGCAAAGGCATGTAAAATGCTTGTTGGCAAGCCTAGCAGAGCCGCTAGCTTTCCCGAGAGGGCTGGCTTATTCTCTCCCAAGATGCGCGTGCACACCCCCCGTTCCTTTCACTGCTCTTAACTATACTGTACTGTGTGCTGATAATGGGATTAGAGGCCAAAAGCGTTGTAGTGTAACATCCTGTCATTATAATGTTTCTCTTCCTCTATCCTTGTACTTTTGCATTGTTGAGTGCACTGTTTAAGTACAGCTGGAGGAGTAATTAGACTAGAGGGTAAATACTCCTTTAATCAGCCTGCAAAGACTCATGTCCATTAAATGCTCTCATCAATTGCTTTGGAATCTTCACATCACACTGGTGTGAAGGCCCCAGCTCCCAAGCACTCAGGCCAGAAACAAATAGTTCATGACTAGAAGTAGAAAATGCTTCACTGAGGATTTTCATTAGATGCCCCACTAGCTTCTCAGTGTCATAGATTTCTCTCAATTGCAGGAATATGCAAATTAACTTATTTTTCTTAGTGATTGGTTTTCAGGACTCAATCTTGGTTTTTTTTTAAATCTGATTTCACAGACCATCCCCGCCCCCCGCCCCCCCCCCAAAAAAAAAACAACCCAACTCTCTGCAACTCTCCGAGTAAGCTGTTTTTAATGTCTATTTCTGGACTGCACCACCCATCTAGCTTTAACTGTTACTCAGGCTTGGTTGTATGTGTTGAAGAGATTTGAATTTCTGGTAATATTCCCTTTGCTGCATGGAGTACAAGCATGGAGACCTACACATAAAAATATGTAAAAATCTCACAGAGTGCACCTATTTCTTATTAGCTTGCATTCAAAATCTCAATAGCTCACTCTGAAATATTTGTAGGAGATAGAATTGTTTTAAAAAACTTTTCTTTACCCACAGTTACTTAATATTAGAAAGGTATGCATGCTGCTTTCTTTATTGCACACATGCTAACAACCAGTGGTGGGATTCAAATTTTTTTTACCACCTACTCTGTGGTCATGGTATGATATGCATGGTCAGGAGGAAAGCCCTGCGTTATTTCAAAACTTGTATGGGCAGGGCCAGTCAGAATTTCTGCTACCAGTTCTCGTGAACTGGGGCAAACCTGTTGAATCCCACCACTGCTAAAAACCAACCAAACAGATCAACAGCAAAAACAAACTGATACCAAAAAGCAAAAAGAGGTGAAATATACAGAGCAGAGAGAGACAAGGTTCCCTTTGAATTCAGAAGTAGGAAGGAATGATTTACTGCTGGATAGATAGTCATTCCTGCCAAGAAAAGTCTTTTCCAATCAGTTGAGCTACAGGGGCATGGGAGACCATAAATGAAGCTCCTACAGTTGAGATGCTGTTCAAAGGCTGCCCCAAGACATTTGAGGCCTCCATATAATTTGCACTTTCCCATTTCTCCACCTAGCAAGTTAAGGTTCATTGTGCATAAGGTTGCCCCCCCTCCCCAGAAAAAAACACCCCACAAGAGCTTCTCTCTAGGAGTTAAAACAACAACTCGAATAGCTAGTAATGTGAAACATTTTGTGATCCACAACCAGCTTTGTAAGGCAGATACCTCCCTCTACTTTCACCTACGTTATTGGCCACTAGAGCTAATCATCTCCTTCTGCTGTTGTAGGACTTTGCTGAAAAGGAGAAGGCAACTGCAAATGCTCTGGAGGATGTAAAGGCTAACTTCTACTGTGAATTATGTGACAAGCAGTATCACAAACACCATGAGTTTGACAACCACATCAATTCCTATGATCATGCTCACAAACAGGTAAGTCTTTAAAAAAAAGAACTGTGTAAGTTTATTTTTTTATTTGCCATTGGATGCCATCTTATGTAACCTATCCCACAGAGAACAATGCTCTCCTTCTTCATTTGAAAAAATAGTGGGGTTTTTGTACGCTAGCACTATTTGTATGTACAGTGGAACCTCAGTTACCAAACAGCTCAGTTAAACATAAAAATCACATAATAAAAGGAAATCCATAGAAAATAGATTTTTTTGGAAGGGATTAATTGGTTTACAATGCATTCCTATAGTAAATTTGGTTAAAGCAATTTTCGCTGTAAGAAACATCCTGGAGAACAAATTAATTACGTTAACTGAGGTTCTACTGCATGTTCAGAGAGTCCGCTTACTTAGAACATATATACAGTAATACCTCGGATAACGCTAAGACTTGGTTCCACAAGTCTTGGTGTTATCCGATTTTTAGTGTTATCCGATGCATGTTAAAATCCTATGGGATGTATCGGATAACGTTAAAGCTCCATAGAGATACATTGTAACCGCACAGGCTTTAGCGGTTGTTTTCCGATACATCCCATAGGACCTTGATGTTATTCTATCCAATTCTCCTCCCCAGATTACTTAACGTTATGTGATTTTAGCGTTATCGAGGTAAACGTTATCCGAGGTATCACTGTATATTCTTCTTCTTCCATGTCTAGTCCAGAGGTGAAACTGCCAAATTGAATCCACCCTTTGATGAGTTCATTCTGCAGTTCCTTTCACCTGACTCTGCGTGAGAAAGAATAGCCAGCAACACAAAGTTGGCATTACCAGGATACGCCTGATTGTGGTTCAAAAATACCACCATATTTGAGGAGGGTCTTTCTGTGTACCCCAGAACATATATATGGAAGCATTGCTAGGATGAAATAACTGGCCTTTAACCCAGGGTGCCTAAATTTAAAAGGTATACAAAACTGGCTGCTTGAAGGGAGATACTGGTATTTGTGCCAAGAAGGGCATGAACTAGTCTACTCAGAGCACACAGATGATATCCAGCCACTCCATCTTCCCACTGGGTAGAAACATGCACAGATTAGATTGATTCAGACCAGAATCAATGTGGGTAGAGTGTAATCAGACCAAAGCATTTCTCCCCCTTCTTCTGCTCTTGTTCTTTCTCACATATGTTAGAGCTTGTCCAGATGGATATCTAGCTCACTATTTAGATTGCTTTTTGTCTGTTTGATTCAAATCAAATTATGATAATCATAATTTTGTGTCAGCAATTATTCTGGGTTGAAAGGATTTTTGTGGGAGGAACTCCACTCAGGGAACGCTCAAATGAGGCTCCTTCCATGTCCCCAAGAGCTGGGACAGAGACAGGTGCTCAATCTGTCATGCAGTACCCGGATTTTGAACTGCCGACTTGCTGGCTTTCCAGCTAACAAGGTGAGCTTCTTAACCACTGAACATGTGTTAACTTAGAATGGCTAATTTGCACCAAAATAGAGGTATGGGCAGTGATAACCGTGTGATGTATTTGATGGATTGTGATACTGAAAGGGACAACAGAGAATCTTCTCCGTTTTCATTTATTCTACCATCTTAATTTTTTTAAAAAAAATCCTACTGATGCAGTGCTATTCTAGATAAACAAGATACATAGGCAGTGGGTACATGCAGCCCTGTTTTGCTATGTCACTTACTTTAACAAAAAAGAAAAAGAAAAGTCAACATGACCCACTAAAGGAGAGCTGTGAAAAAAAGTAGGGAAAATGGTCAGAGGGGGATGTCATTAATAGAAATAGGGACCAATTGAAGCAATCCAAAGATTTTCTGGACCCATAAAGAGTATTTCTTACTGGTTTCAAACCTAGGAAATCGCCTTGTTTTGTGTATTCATTCATTTAAACTAGCATACCATTTATTCTTCCTACCCCTCCTGCCACTTCATTCTCAATAGCAAAACAACTTTTTATTATAGTGTCTAATACTCATAGGGCCCAATGCAGTAGAAAGTAATGAATTTCACAAGTACATCCAACACTGTAAATTTGGCCCATTGTTTTCTGAGGCAAAACTAGGTTAATCATAGTTTAAGGGTAGGGTAGGGAGAAATCAGCTATTCCTCTTCCCTCACTACTCAATTAGTCTATAAAAGGCTTGTAATGATATAAAACAAAAACTGTTTCAGATCCAAAACATGTGAAGCTAATCCTATAATCCTCCTTCCCTACACAAAAGGATTTATTTCCAGTTTCAGCTGCCTTTTTCTAAGCATTAAGATTGTTTCTGGACTCCAATTGATCCATTTCCACCATCTCCCCATCCTCCCTAACTTTTTACACACAGCCACACAAAAACACCCTCATATTTCTCAGTTTTAGTTATTTATGCAAAATAGAAATGCCTTGGTGATGCATCAGTCAGTTTCTCTTGGCAATGTTCCATCATAAAGGATCAGGGCTAAGAGCAATAAAACTTTTTTTAATTTTAAAAACTAGATTTAGCGCTCTGGGGGGAAAGAGACAGATTGGCAGTGGAAGGAACAAACGACCTATATATTTCATTAAACAACATAAACTTTGCAAAGAAATGGGAACACAAGCTTTTTTTTTAGTACTTTCAGGTGCTGTAGTCTCTCAGTTAGCATGCCCACAAGGTGAATGGGTAAGTATCAAAAAGGTTGTTTCAGTACCAATAATGTATATTTGTTGATTTTTTTTCCTTCCAAGGAATGAGTCAGATATCTATCCCAAGCTTTAACATCTTGTTAGGTCAATTTTTTAGAATATTCCAGTCAGGTCTAGAGTTATTCTCCAAAAAAAGTAACTTTTCCTGTCTCTGAACAGTTGTTCTTAAGATCTTTTCAGCTGAAATGTTTCAAGCCTATGTATAGAGAAGAGCCCATCTAATCTCACAGAGGCTGCTTTCCCCCATCTTGGACATTCTGATTGGCTCACAATTCTATTGGATGGAAAGCTTCCCGGGCAATTTGACAAAGGGTGACAGAAAGGTTAAATAAAAGAGGGAAGCAAGGAAAAATACATTTCTATATACAGTGGTACCTCATACAACGATTTTAATCTGTTCTATGGGGCTCGTCGTTGTACGAAACAATTGCTATACAATACATGCATCGTATAGCGATTTTCCTTATGGGATGCATCGTACAACGATTTATTTATTTTTGCTAAGTGGTTTTTCCCATTGAAAAATTGTTGTACGATTTTTTTTCATAGGGAAAATTGTTATGTGGGACACCATTCCACCACCACCCCCAACCTAATTGTTATGTGATTTTGTTGCTATACAGGGGGATTGTATGAGGTTCCACTGTACCTACATTTCATTAATATAAATAATTTGTTTTCAAAAGACTCTTTCAGAAATCGATGAAAGAATGTGAAAACAAAAAAAAGATAACCTCTTTCTAGTTTGTTTTTCTTTTGTATAAAAACAAAAGGCCCATCCGTAGAAATGATATATTGAAAGCCTTGAGTGATTCTCCAGAAAGCCTGAGCTTGGTTAACCTTTAAAATTTAAAACCAACAATATTTGGCACAGCCTCAGTAGCTGTTCATACAACAGGACCAACTGCATATGAAGGCAGCAATGCTTCTTAATTAACCTAACATTTGTGGCCATATTTTTCTATAAAGGAATGAGGCCATTTTACTGTGAAAGTAACTGGTCTCTGATGAAGAGAAACAGATTTTGGCATCTCATTTATCTCTATGAATACTATAGGCAGTCATGTTTGTAGTCTCTTATGTACTCCAATCAACCCCTGTATTACCACAAGAATGAGTTTGTTAACCAATTGCCTCAATAAACATAAAAGCAAGAAAACAAAAGTAAAACAATGCATACAATACAAACTATAGCAGCATTTTGAAGATACAATGTATGGTTGGGCAAAATGGTCTTTCAGATGTTGCTGAGCTACACACCCACACTCAGCCCTAGCCAGAGCAGCTGATGAAGAAGAATCCTGGGAGCTGTAATCCAATTACTTTCGATAGGCCTCACTTTTAGTGTCCCTCCTATTCTTCTTCTTGTTGTGCTGTATCCGATTCCAAATATTGGTGCTCAGCCATGAAGACTGTCCTGTGAATATAATGTACTGGCCTTTCATATGCCTTCCACATTGCAGCCTGACTCTCGTACCACTAATCCAGCTCTGCGAGACACTTTCTGGTCCTGAGCCTTTTTGGCATGCAAAGTCCTCCTTAGCCTCAGGCCAGTATTGATTAAGCTGCTGCCCTCCATCAAGATGGATTCAAGTGGGATTTAATCAACTTGGGGACCATCACCCTTCCCTGTGGATTTTGCCACCCAAGGCCATTAGTCCTCAGGGTGGTCAAGATAGTTAACTGCTGCCTATTGGTATTGAGTCACTGGCAGTATGGTCTACTATGTCACCATAGCAGGATAACCTGGCCAGACTTGAGTCCCTCCTATAATGAATTAGAAAACCTACTCTTTGTAAGGCTTAGAAATGCAGGGCTGGAAGGGACCTTATGGATCACTGAGTCTAGAGGCTCTCGAGGAGGCAAAGTGGAGAATCAAACCCCCAACCTCTAGCTCTGCAGCCAGATACCTAACCAGTGAACTACCCAGCAGCTTCCTTGATGTGAATTCTCCGTTTTATTCTCTTTATCCCAATTGTGTCTGGAGTGCAAATCAACATTCTGTACTTTCCTAACATGACACATTCATTTCTGAAGCATTAATTCATTGCAGAGTTCTACTTAACTTGCACATTACTGCAATCACATTTGTGAAATCAGTGCTTGGATCAGAGAAATAAAATTATTAAATGCCACTGAGCACAGGCTGGTGACTTGTTATGACCTGAGGCAGCACATTCCTCTTTTAAATGTCAGTTTAGACAAGCCTTTATTTTATACCCACAAACCCCATGCAGTTTGGTGGGTTTTATTAAGAATCAACATGCACCTGATGCACTGGAGCTGGTTTGTTATTTTCTCATCATGCAAATAAATTAACAGTAGTCCTCCCAGAAACCTGCATGTTGTTTAGAATAATGAGCTTCCTTTGCTTCAGGACGTCACAAATCTCTAGTAAGAAACAGCAAGCTCCTTTTAAATGTATGGTCTAGATAAGCTACATTGTGAAATGTTAGATATGCCATATTATTACATTGGCTACTCTTTTTAGACTTAATACTAATTAACATATAGATTAGCAGTTTAGATCTCTTTTAAATCTGGGGAGAAAAATCCATCAGACAGTTATTTTTACAGCTGAAGATAGGCCACTTGCTCTACAATAATTTCAAGTTTTCCATTATACACTGAACTATTATCTGATTCTAGCACCTCAAACCAGCTACGCTTGGTGTTAATATTTGCACTATCATCTTTTTCCATTTCGTTCAGAAAGTTTTCATTTTTGAATGAGGAAGTATCCTATGCAACATACAAGGATAAAAATTTAACATTATTGTTCACTGCAGGCAAGTTAAGTACCAAAGTGATTCAAACATCTTCACACAAATAAGTCTTTTTTAATTTACCGGTAATAATTCTTACACCTAAGTATAGGACTGGAATCTAGACTAACAGTTCTATGCACACTTTCTTGGAATAGATTCAATTGAATTAAACAAGTTTTATCTCTGAGTATACATTAGCTTGAGTTCTGAGTGATGCCTTTCATTGTAAAAGGGTCAAATCAGACATACAGATATCCTTAAGTTTCAGAGTGTCTAAACATAAGACCAATGTGCTCAAGTGGGGGCTCTAGGTGGAAACAACACACAGTGTGACTGTGGAGAGATACAGAATTTGGCTCATTTGCTGGTCTGTTGATTACTAGTGGAAACATGTACTGATGAGGATTTAATTTTGGCCAATGGCAAAGCCAAGAAGGTGGCTTCATTTAGGCAGTGTAAAGTTCAATATGGACATAGAAGAAGAAGAAGAAGAAGAAGAAGAAGAAGAAGAAGAAGAAGAAGATGATGATGATGATGATGATGATGATGATGATGATGATGATGATGATGATGATGATGATGATGATGATGATGATGATGATGATATCCAGCAGAATGTGAATCCCCTATGACTAAACCGGCATTTTCTCAGAAATACCTACTTCAGCAATCAGACTTCCAATTAAGCCAAAGTTTGCCTGGCAATGACTAATCACAAAACATAACACACTACTTTCATGATATTTAGTTCTAGAAAACCATGTCCTATGGCCAACAAAAGGTTTTCACTAGTGGAGGGAGGAACACTTTTAACAACGTGCCACGTATGGGAACCTCAAGGGATAGGTGGGCCCATTCATCTCTACCCCACTACTCCTGCATTGCACTGAGGCAAAGAGGAAAATCAAAAATCCTTGACATCTTTGACGAGAAGTACCACATAAGGGCACCTCTGTTTCTTTTAAATACCTAGGACACCCTGCACTCACCAAAGTGAAAACTCGCTCTTCACAACTAAGGGAGATAAGGTTCAAGTGGAAATTTATGTGGATTTTATTCTTCTGTTTGTTTCATTCGTGCTTTTTACCCTGTTCTGCAATCTGTTATCTATTTTAACCCAAATACCATTGTTTCCATTAATATAACTTAGACTTAACTATCAGCTGACTTATGCTTTGAACAAAGCATACAAAATGAAACTTTTATCTACCAGAAAAACAAAGTTAGAACACCTAAGGATGTCAAAGGTCTTTGATTTTCCTCTGTGCTCTGTTAGTCTTTGATGAAATATCACTGCATTTATGACCTATTTAATATGATTATAAAAATATCACAGTTGTGTCAGTTTCAGCGGTTCACTTTTTTTTAAAAAAGGAAGTAGTTCCATGTTTGCAATTCATGTACCTGATGTTATCCAAAATCTCTTGAAATATACAAGCTTTATTTAGATAGGAAATGAGATATCTTTGAGGTTTTCTCCTGCTGTTCCCTATGGAAGGAAGAATTCCAACTGTGAGGAAATCAAAATGTTAAAAACCTTTCTATTCTACTGATTTATTTGTTACATTTATTTATTTATTTTTACCAATAATGGAAGCTATTGGAGTAATTCATAAAACAGACTTTAAACTATAGATAAAACGTAACACATTGGATGTAAACTAGCAGCAAAAGTTCAAAATAAAACCAAAGTAAAACTAAGAACAAGTGTAGCGTAAGATCCTAGTTTGTTGGCCTCATAATTTATAGACTGAATCAGACATTGAATCAAGAAACTGTGATTAAGTTAACCATGCCCTGGTCTGAGTGGGAAAACATCTTATGCATTAGCACTGAATAAGCGCCTTCTCTAAAACCACAGGGTAACTATGTGGTTTCTCCTAAACAGACATTAGAGTGAACTATCATCTGTAGGCAAAGGCTGGGGAACATATTGTTGCGGAATTCTGAATTCTTGGTAAAATGCCATTTAGTAAAATAAATCTCTTTGTTTTGTGAATTTCCCGTAGAAGTACAGAGATCCACAGAAGACAATAGCTACATGTCTCCCAGAGTCCATCCCGCTTCTCATTAACTAGTACTCAGTCTCAATATCTCACTCTGAGACATTTAAGTCTTTAAGAAAGACTTAAAAGACTTAAAAAACATTTATTTACTTACACTTATTTGGAATTACAGACATGTGCATGCTGCTTTCTTTACTGCACATATGCTAACAACTGACCAAACAGATCAATAGCAACAAAATAACTGACAAAGAGAGGTAAAGAATACAAAGCAGAAAAAGATGAATTGTCTCTTTCTGAATTCAGAGGTAGGAAGAAATGATTGGTTAGTACTGGACAGACAGTCGTCTCAGCCCAGAAAGTCCTGTCATTAGCATGTGAGGTTATAAATAAATCTCCAATATCACTCTCCAAATGTTGTTGAGCTGCATCAGTCTTCATGCTTGTAGCTAAGATGAATAGATCTTCCCGTCAAGCACATATTCCTCCATCATTGTGAAAGGGAGTTGTGTTGATTATGCTGTCATTTTCCTGTGGTTTTACCAGCAGAAATGCTCTGACCTTTGAATATTACCATCAACTGTGACTCATTTTCCTTCTCCGGCAAATCCCCACCTTCCTCTAGGAGATGATTCTATCATTTAATTCATTTTATCTTCTTTATAGCCATTCTGTGCCCGAATGAATGTGTCTTCAGCACCAGTATAAGACTCTCCCCTCTGCTTTGTGTATAGATTGTTACCATCTATCTGATTAACATGCACAATTTAACAACATAATTAAGTCCAATGGAGTTTAAGAATCTTGCTGATCTTTGTGCTTCCTTATAAATGAGCAACTAATCTTCAAGGAATGCATCTGGCAAAAACCAAAGCAATAAGAGTCTCAATCTTTCTGTGTGTGTATATGCATGAGAGAGAGAGCATGTTTGTAAATTATAAAAATGGCAACAATACAATAGGTGGGGTATTTGGGGTAATTGCTTAATCTGCAATTTGAATGGAAATTTTCATTTTTTTAAGTCATCACATAAAGCTGTAGAGGCTTTATGTGATTCATACTTTGCAGCAGATATTTAGGACGCAAAACCAAAAGTCAGTAAGTTTGTTCAGGTGACTGAATCTTTGTTCATCGTTTCTTCTATAGTCCCATATCCTTCAAGACAAGTGTAGAGGGTGTTTTTGCTGCCCCTATTGGAGGAGCATTTTGAGAGTACCCGGGACAGCAAGAAAAACAAATAGGTCTGTCTTAAAAGAAATCAACCCCAACTGCTCCTAGGAAGGTCAAATATTGAAGCTAAAGTACTCTGGACATCAAACGAAAAGAGAGGACTCACTTGAGAAGGCCTTGATGCTGGGAAACGTCAAGGGCAAAAGAAGAAAGGGGCAGCAGAGAATGAGATGGCTAGATGATACTGTTGACGCAATGGGCACAGAGCTGGATGGGTAAAGGAGGATGGTGAAGGATAGGGAGCCCTGGTGTGCGGTGGTCCATGGGGTCACAAAGGGTCAAACTTGACTATGCAACTGAACAACAAAAACTTGTGCATGCTTTGCAAAAGGGTGTGGATTGGCAAGAGTAAGTAGGTGAGGGCCATCCAGAACATTCCTTTGCTGGGAGAATCTCAGCAACTATACCTCTGTTCTGGGAAAAGAGAGGATCCATTTTTCCTTATATCTTTTGGAGTTTTCCTCATTTCTTTCCCTTTTCATTGCTTTACCAATTCTCATCCAGTGTCTTGCTCCTGTTTTTTTTAAATCTGTCCCTTTCTATTCGTGTTGGCTCAGTCCTTTTCTCTGTACTGAGTTCATTGAGACTTACTCTCAGGTTGAATAAACATTGGATTGCAAAGAAAGGAATTCACTTTGTATCCCAAATACTGCCACAAGACTATCCACGCAGGATAATTTGGAGTGGTCTGATTCAAGCTTAGAAGGTTCTTTACACTAAAGCAGGGGTGCCCAAACTTTTTGTGCCGTGGGCCAATCATGTGGTTCAGAAAACCAGTGACAAAGGCCTGGGGGCCGGACGCGGCCCCTGACGCCAATTCATCCGGCCCGTGAAGCCCTCGTTGCTCCTGGAAGTGGAAGTAAAATGCACCCATACAAGCAAATTTTACTTCCGCTTCCAGGAGCGACGAGGGCTTCGCGGGCTGGATGAATTTGCATCGGGGGCAGCCCCCGGACCTTAGTTTGGGCACCACTGCACTAAAGATAAGGACATTATATTCTATTTCTCACTTTACTGATCCCTCCATCCACACTGATCCAAAGTTTTTCTCCTGTGAGAAAGGTTCACACTGGTATTTTGATCATTCCATTTTGCCCCTCAATTTCCTTATTGACACTCCCCTTCCTGTCCCTTTCCCTGTCATTCAGCAGCTATGGCAACTTTCCCTTTTTTTTGTTGTAAAATATTACTTGACATAGCAAAACAGCAACACATCTGCCTAGCATAGTCCCCACATGTTCATCTACGGAAGTGCTACGTAAGTAAGGAAATATATTTTAAACATTGAAAACACTAGAGTAGATGAAGATGGGTGTGGGATTCTCTGTTATCTCTCTCATCTAACCCAGGCTGGTACAGATTACACTTAAAAACTGTGAATCATCATCATGTTAGAACTTCAAAGCTGGAAGGGGACCAATAGATCATGGAGTCCAGCCTCTGTCAAGGAGGCACAGTGGATAGTCAAACCCCTAACGTATGTCTTCACAGCCATAAACTTAAACCACTGAGCTATGAATCTTAATGTATTTTGCATAATCTGTGCTCAATTTTCTGAATTTCTGTACTTTAAGTATGAAGTAACCCTTTATGTCATTTTTTCTATAAAAAAGTTTTGTCCAAGATAGTGATCTTAAGCATTAGTGTTACGTTTTAGTATGAATAGGTTATATTGCCTAGAATGTGTACCATAGTGTTCAGATCCCTACAAGAAAAGGCTCCGTTAAAACTGAGATGTTTCATTTCCAACATGGATACATCAGTGCTGTCTGGGGTATGTTTGTTTTTTTGAGGGGAAGAGAAAATGTCCCCCATTTAAGGATCAACTAAAAACATTCATGCATCATCATGTGGTTTGGGCTTTTTGTCTACAGCTCTTTTGTTGTTCAGTCGCACAGTCGATTCCGACCCTTTGCAACTCCATGGACCACCGTCCGCCAGGCACTTCTGTCCTCCACCATCCTCCTCAACTCGCTCAGCTCTGTGCCCATTGCATCTACAATACCATCTAGCCATCTCATTTTTGGCCGCCCCCTTCTTCTTTTGCCCTCCACCCTTCCCAGCATCAAGGCTTTCTCAAGCGAATCCTCTCTTCTCATTTGATGTCCAAAGTACTTTAGCTTCATCTTTACTATTTGACCTTCTAAGGAGCTGTCAGGGTTGATTTCTTCTAAGATTGACCTACTTGTTCTCGCTGTCCAGGGGACTCTCAAAACTCTCCTCCAACACCACATCTCAAAGGCATCTATTCTTCTGCGCTCAGCTTTCCTTATGGTCCAGCTCTCACAACCATACATTGCTCTATTTTGATGCAAACTAGCCATCCACATGGGCTTTAGAATGGGAGAATTATGAGTGCTCAGAATCACTCTAATCACCCTAACCTGTTCTAGAAAGGAACACGACCATTTTAAAGGGGGCAGGATAGAGTCTGCTAAATCAAAACACAAGTGGGTGCTGTATCTTGAGTCAAACCAAACCACACAAAATGCAGTCCAAATAGTAAGCCATATGCCATTGTGGACAGACCCTTTGTTAATTTCTAAGTGTTGGTTTGGGCTTTGGATAGGGAACACACTGGCAAGACTGTCTACATGGACATACAGCCATGTATGGGATGGTTTTGCAGCAGGTTGAGGTGTAGATAGAGAAAATGGGCTAATCATAATTTAGCTCTTCTTCCTGTCCTCAATCCCTGAGGATAATACAACACAGCATGCTTTGGAGGGATATTGTAGACAGGCTTTGAGTCCACAATGAAATAACTTATAAGGTTTGGTTGATAGGACTAAATCAAATTATTAAGATGGACAAACTTCCTATTAGATCAATGACAATATACTATTGTCTTTGCTAAGCTTTAAGACACCATCTAAGTTTGCGAACTCTAATAAGCATACATGAATCTACCACCAAGTTCAAATTGCAAATATTCTGAGCCAACTTTCATTTCTTTAAAAAAAAGTTTAATTCTGGAAACATGGACATAAAGTAGTAAATACTGCCGAGGAGAGAACAATGGGGGGGGGGAGAAAGAAATATGTCTTTGAGGATACTTTTGTCCTAGTAGGATGTTGCGAGGAGACAGAAAAAAGCAACTATCAGTAGAAGACTCATAAGTCTCTGAGGGAAAACATGCCATATTAGAGCAAAAATCTGTTTAGTCCACTAGTTTCTCTCCATAGTGGCAAATCAAATGTTGGTTACCTAGTAACTGTCTTGTATTGTCAAGGAAGCATAAATCGAAGAGAACAAGGATTTTAGTTAGCATTTTTCATAGCGATAAATATAACCTATTTATAGCCTTATCGTCCATGATTTTTTCAAAACAATTGTTCAAGTGAACAGCCATCACTACATCTTGTGGATAACATGATACAACTCATTAGTTAAAATCCTCTTGCCTAGCACCACAGAGATGATATCATTACCAGCAGCAAATCACCAGTGATTAAAGGCAATTTCAAGGTGCACTTGATTCATATATAATGCAATGAAGTGACATGCATCTCTGAAATCCTCAAAGGGCACCCGCAGTCATTATGCATTATTATGTACAATTTAGATTATTTTTAATTTCCCAGCTCAGAAATCAGGTCGGTCGGTCATTCTTTGGAACGGAAACCATCCTGCTCTCCCTGCGGGATGGCTGTCCTCTATGTGGAATAAGAGATTGCTTATTCCACATTGCTTCTCTTGAACTTCTCACCTTTCAACATCATCAATCACAGTCTTCTCCTGCACAGATTGTCTCAGCTGGGCATTGGACAGTGAGACAGTGCCTGCTTAGAGAGCTGAATCTAGAACAGGGATGACTTTCCTCTGCTCTTAGCTAATAATGCTATAGTTATCTCAAACTCCCCCCCCCCCTTTAAATCATCCATGCTGTTTAACATCTGCCTAAAATGCTGGATGTTAAAATCTAAAGATCTGAATCAATCAATAAATCTTTATTAGAGTGCAAGACCAGCATAGGAAAGCAGAAAAAGGAAAAGAAAAGAAAAGAAAGAAAAAGGAACAATCAGAAGATAAAATGAGGGTACTTAAACATATTTTAAGAGGGGCATGTCTGTTTGTTTTTTGTTGTTCAGTCACATAGTCGAGTCCAACCCATTGTGACCCCATGGACTGGTGCACCCCTATCCCCCACCATCCTCCACAGCCCATTGCTCTATGCCCATTGCATCAACAATGCTATCTAGGCACCTCATCCTCTGCCACCCCCTTCTCCTTTTGCCTTTGATCTTTCCCAGCATCAAGGCCTTCTTGAGTGAGTCCTCTCTTCTCATTTGGTGTCCAAAGTACTTTAGCTTCATCTTCAGTATTTGTCCTTCCAGTATTTGTCCTTCAGAATTAACTTATTTGATCTCCTTGCTGTCCTGGGTACTCTCAAAATTTTACTCTAACACCACATCTCAAAGACATATATTCTTCTGCGCCCAGCTTTCTTTATGATGCAGCTCTCACAACAATACATTGCTACTGGGAATACCATTGCTTTGACTATTTAGACTATGCGGAGCATGTCTACTCTGAGTTAAAGGGGTAATAAATTAATATTTAAGATTAATGATGCTACATCCATTACTAAGCCTATTATGTTGCACTGGTAGTTTATCTAGCTGTAGGACCTGCCAGGATTGTTCTTCTAACCTTATACTTTGTGGCACAGAACCTGGCAGTGTTGGGGGTGAAGGCGGGGCTTTCATCAGATCTGAATGGAAGTGTCATAAAGTGACAGAGCATACTCAGTTGTATTCCATTGCTCAGTCTTGCCCAGGTAAGAACCACAGGGTGTTAGAAATCAATACATGGTGTGTGTATGTGATAATGGTCTGGATGATGGATATGATAAAATGTGTCTCAGCCCAGATCATAGCTAGATATAATCAATAGATTGTGTTTTTTTTTTTGTTGTCTCTGGTCTGGATGGACAAATGACTTCAGTAATCCAGCATCTCTTTCTAATCAGTTTAGCTCCAAATATCAGATGTGGTAACTGTTGAATTTATAATCCAACGATATATATATAAATCTGGAATTTAAACCGCATCTTGGAAGTGAAGTAAAATAGGCAGGAATTGTGCATCAGTTGAGCTTGTCAGGATTTTTTTTTACTTCAAGATCAGTGTGTTATCTTTTAGCTGGAAACAAATTAAACCCCTTGAAATAGATTATTCAAAATACTGGCCAAAAAAGGGTGTACCAAATAGTAAAGTACAGGCAACTGTATTCATCTAATAGTTAGCATGAGGCAAAAGAGGAAATAGTTTAATCAAAAGCTTCAAAATATTTTGTTATTCAGCATGTTAGCATTTCTGCAGTTCAGATTACTGTACAAGGTTATTCCTGAACTACAAAAATTGAATGACATATTGTTTCAGAAATGAAAGAACAACTGGAAGAGGATTCAGTTACCCTATTTCTCCTTGTCTTTCAGCATAATGTTTGGAAGCATTTTGACTCCCTTAAGCCACAAAGCGATACAGTCACTACCAGCATGCGGAATCTGTGCTGATGCATATTTTAAGGGGATTTTGCATTTTGGTATTTAACCTCAACAGACTTTCCTTTTAAGAGTAAATAATTCAGATTAGCAAGGAAGTTTGCAGAATTGAAACAGAAATAAGCTACTGTAAAGAATAAGATTCCCTTTTAAGATTCTAAATGAATAAATAATACAGTAACTTCTTCTTTACTTCTTTACTCCTTGGGCAGGAGTTCTCAACCTTCTTAAACTGGGAGCCGGGTCACGCTCCCTCAGACAGCTTCAGGGGCAGGATGGCCATTTTGCCCTACCTCCACCACATGGCGCTTCTTGGTGTGGTGCAGGCGGTGGGGAGCCATATGAAATGGTGCCGCAGGTTGAGAATCCCTGCTTTTGGGTGTTGAGGGAATTACAAGGGTCAATATAATATAATATAATATAATATAATATAATATAATATAATATAATATAATATAATATAATATAATATAATATTTTTTTGTTGTTCAGTCGCACAGTCGATTCCGACCCTCTGCGACCCCATGGACCACTGTCCACCAGGCACTCCTGTCCTCTACCATCCCCCTCAACTCGCTCAGCTCTGTGCCCATTGTCTCTACAATACCATCTAGCCATCTCATCTTGGGCCGTCCCCTTCTTCTTTTGCCCTGGACCCTTCCAAGCATCAAAGCTTTCTCAAGTGAATCCTCTCTTCTCATTTGATGTCCAAAGTACTTTAGCCTCATCTTTATTATTTGACCTTCTAAGGAACAGATATAATATAATATAATATAATATAATATAATATAATATAATATAATATAATATAATATAATATAATATAATATAATATAATATAATATTTTGTTTTTAAAAACCTAACTCACTAAAGAATAATGTGTGAAGAACAATTAAAAGATTACAAATCTATTTAGAAGCTAATTAGTTCCTGGGCAGTGAATTAATAACAGAGGCACAGATTCCTTTACTATCTGAGGGTTTCTTCCAACTCATCCTCTTTTTTTCCTTGCTTTGGAAACAAAAATGTATGCTAGATAACCTGTAGTCTATCACTTCCCCCAGAGCAACTGCAACTTCTTACTGGGGATTTCTACATTGGGGCCTTAAAAAATAAGGAGCAATATATTTTAAAAGCCTAAGTAATAAAATTAAAATATCTCACCAGGAGAAATGCCCACTTCTTTGTTGTCACCTGAGCTTGAGTTTATTAAATATTAAATTTCTACAAAGTGATTTCAAACAACAATAGGCAATGATCATGCTCTTTTTGAGAAGCTAAATCTACATATATTTGTTTTGGAAATATGGCATGGCTCTTTGAATTCTTTGAGCTCACTCAAACTTGGAATTAAAATTGCAAGGGAAACATCAACAACCTGAGATATGTAGATGACACTACCCTAGTGGCAGAAAGTGAAGAAGACCTAAAGAACCTCTTGATTAGGGTGAAAGAAGAGAGTGCAAAAGCTGGTCTGAGACTCAACATTAAAAAAAAAAAACAAGATAATGGCAACCAGCCCTATTATGCCCTGGCAGATAGAAGGGGAAGAAATGGATGCAGTAACTGACTTTACCTTCTTAGGATCCAAGATCACTGCAGATGGTGACTGCAGCCATGAAATAAAAATAAGATTAATTCTTAGGAGGCAAGCTATGAGAAACCTAGTGTACATAATAAAAAGTAGAAAAATCACCCTGCCGACAAAAGTCCACATAGTCAAAGCAATGGTTGGGGATTTAAGAGACGCTCTGAGGCAGGACTTTTCGCACTGCCACCGACATGAGGAACATCTGTGGCGGGGCAGAGAGAGCGCCTCAGCGTTTTCACCCCGGGACCCTTTCCACCTGTCCCCAGAGCTCCGCCCCGGTTGGGGATTTAAGAGACGCTCTGAGGCAGGACTTTTCACACCACTGGCGGCAGCTGGGGTTTTAAGAGCTTCTGCGGCTTGAGAGGCTTGTCATTTGTTGGAACTCTTAGCAATTACCGGTACAGTACTTTTTTTAGTTTCTTTTTGCAGACTTGACAAAGATATGGATACTTTTGATTATTGATGTTATTATTGATGCTGATGCTTATTGAATCTTTTTACTGTAATGTGATACTTTTTTACTGTACTGTGATACTTTTTGCTGTGATATGATATTGTCATATTTTGATGATTTGTGGTCTGATACTGATTATTTGATATTTATATGTTGTGTTTATGAACTTGTATAGGTTGTGAACTTTGTAACTTTGTATATGTTGTGAACCGCCCTGAGTCAGTCCCACCGAGTAGGGTGGTATAGAAATTGAAATAATAATAATAATAATAATAATAATAATAATAATAATAATAATAATAATAATAATAATAATAATAATAATAATAATAATAATAATAATAATAATAATAATAATAATGGTATTCCCAGTAGTAATGTATGTTTGTGAGAGCTGGACCATAAGGAAGGCTGAGCGCAGAAGAATAGATGCCTTTGATATGTGGTGCTGGAGGAAAATTTTGAGAGTACCCTGGATAGCAACGAGATCAAATAAGTTGATCCTGAAGGAAATCAATCCTGACTGTTCCTTGGAAGGAGAATATTGAAGATGAAGCTAAAGTACTTTGGCCACCAGATGGGAAGAGAGGATTCCCTCAAGAAGGCCATGATGCTGGGAAAGATAGAAGGCATAAGGAGAAGGGAGTGGCAGAGGATGAGATGGCTAGATGGCATTGTTGATGCAATGGGCATAGAGCTGAGCAGGTTGCGGAGGATGGTGGAGGATAGGGGAGCCTTGTGTGCAGCAGTCCATGGGGTCACAAAGGCTCGGACTTGACTATATGACTGAACAACAACAACAAAAGATATATCTCCTCCTAAATTAAGTGGAAATTGATATGTTTGTACTTAAGTAGAGAGTGGTGGCATAAGATTATTCTGGCTCAGTGATTCTGCATGGTATTGTCCCAAAAGTAAAATTTCAAGCTGTGTTACAAATCTCACTCCCTGCTGAAATATAGCTTTCAGTAAAACAAAATTAGAGGTGGGTGGGTTAAGAAGGAGATATTGCATTACATTTTCACTTTGCTTTTTCATATAAAGTCATGTATGGTAGAGAAAGTTAAACTGGGATCATTATAATGAAATATTTGATCTGTACTGTATCTCCAAAGGAAATTACATCTCTTCTGCAATTTGTTCTCAGTTTCCCAATCATTTTGCCTGATCAGATGACAGTATATCACTCATTGTAAATTCTTCTCGTACACACAAAATCTGTAGGGCTCTTTATTGGAATAAACTGATAGAAAAAACAACAGCCATCTCACGAGAATATCACCAGAAGCGCATATGTGTGTGGGAAAGTCTCATTACTTATATGCACCAGTAATGTATATAGCCACATTGCAAGATTCTCCTTTTCCCCACTTTATGCCAAAACCAACTGTTTAGCTAAGAGATTGGCCCAAGGAACACCAAGAAAGCATGGTGATTAAGATGAGATTTAAACTTGGATCCCCCTGTTTCAGGACCAACCTTACACAGGACGTATAACGAGTCTCTTGAAGGAGTGGTTGCTATATAAGTTATACCAAGGCTAAAACGTACTGGTAGGAAAGAAATGCAATAAAGTGTTTAATTTGCATACTATATGGTAAAGCCAGGAAAATTTGCATAACATGTACATTTTGATATTATGCAAATAAGGTTGGCTAATAATAATTCGCATAATTTATAAATTATGTTGCCTGGATTTAAAGAACTAGAATATTGCAACCTTACTTCTGAGATCTTTAAAGAACAAAGAAAATGTATAGGGCCTACATATTAGCACTTGGTTCGTTTCGTATCAGATATTACTCTGGGTTGAAAGGATATTTAGGAGATGCCTAAATGAGGTTCCTTTCATGTCCCAAAGAGCAGCTCTCGGGTATCAAACCCTGACCTTAAGGTCTCTCGATCAGCATCTTAACCACTAAGCCACCAGATGAGCTGCTATGTTAGCACTGAATTGCGTTAACTGGTGCTTAGTCTACATGAGGACATAATAAGACCCATATGGATCTAGTGGTACAGTATATGTGTATGCTACAGTATTACTCCTGAGCTCCTTTTGAAGTCATCTTGTAGCAATATTATTTTGTGGTTCTGTAAAACAAACAGAAATGCATCAGTTAATTTTAAAGTTGTCTTTCTCATACATTTAATCTGCAAAAGTAATAGCCTTTCAAAGTTATTTTTAGACTGCTAGTTACCATGGTGAAAGCAAATTCTCCCATTGCTTTTCCTGCCAGTTGCATAGATAGCTAATACTCTGTGCTTCAGACATACATTCCAATTATGCTTTTTAATAACTTTATCATACTCATTTTATGGTTGGGATTTTGAAAGCACTTTACAAATCATGTTTTTGGTTCTGCTGTATTAATGCTTGGTTTATGTCTATTTAGAGAAAGAAAATCATTCTAAAATTGTGTTTTGTGCCTCCATGTCTAATATATCATTTTTGTTGTGAGGAAATACAACCAGCTTTAGAACAAAGTTTTTTTATATATATAAATGCTGTAAACAGGGCTTTGTATAGTCAAATAAATCCCTGAAATATTTCCAGTCTGATTGTATGTTTATTAACTCAGATATCAGAACAGTTATATTGTTACCTCATACGGGTAGATAGGATTGCAGTCTCTTTGTCAAACATGATAATAATCTTAATAATTGAGGCCAATTAAAATCAGCAAAGAGATAGCAAGCATGGTTCATTTGGCTGTGGAACTAGACTTGCCAGTTAAGCTATTTTTCAGCCAGCCACATGAAGGACAGCTTTAACAGCATCTCACTAGCCTAATATATTCTCTACTCCGTGCAATTGCTTTGTGTTTACTCATTCATGGGGTAGCAAAACTCCACAGAAAGGGAGAGACGCTCCTATGGAAGAGCATTTTTGCTGAGCTGAATGTGTTCCACATATCCTGTATTCTCTCATGAAAATCTAAGCTAGATATTACAGGTAGGCCATATCTTGTTATCCAAGGTCACACTATATTCCCCAACGCACTAGGGCAGTCATGGCTAACCAAGGCATTCCAGGTGTTCTTGAACTTCAATTCCCAGAAGCCCTGATCAACAGGAATGCTGACTTGGGTTTCTGGTAACTGAAGTCCAAGAACACCTGGAGTGCCAAGGTTCACCATCACTGCACTGGGTGGTGGTATAGCTGTTGCCACATTTTTTTGGTGGCCTGCGCCAGGTTTTCTACTGCTAGAACATTTGTTACCAGAAATTCAGCCACTGTGACTCTCAGCACTGAAAATAGATGTAAGGTTGTCTGTTTTGTTTTGGTTTTCCATTGGCAGCAGCTGTAAATGGAGTGCAAGTTATTAAAAAATGGCCAATAGGCACACAACCTCAGGCCAAATGTTTCCCACTCCAATCTAAGAACATAAATCAGTGCTTTAAGTGTGTTTTGGCTTATTGGAGTCAATGGACTTATATGTACTTTGCTCTGCATTGGTGGTGAAATATGACGATGGTAAATACTTCAAACAAGAGCGAAACCAATTCATGCTGCTTTGTTCTCGAATACCCTGGTGAGTTTTAGAATGTTGCAATTTGTGCAAGCATACGCACATCTTTGCCTATTCTATTATACCCATCTGTCACTGTAACATCTCATGCACTCAAGCTGCAAATATCTTACGGTTGTCATTTGTAGTAGATAAGGACCAGGCAGCAGACTTTTAAAATAAACAAATAAATAAATCATGCTTTGGCACCTTTGACTCAGTTGAACCAGCTACTTAGGTACCTAATGGCATGCAAAAATGTAACTGCATGCTTAAATACATGTTAATTCCTAAACTGAGCATATTGGTTGAGTACTCTTATGGATGAGTGCAATTATTTCATTACTGTTCCCCAACAATGCTGTTAGAATGGAAAGGAAGCTGGCATTTTTGCCCAGTTGGCTAGCTACACAAATTCCTCTGTCATATACTTTGTTTGGATACTCTGTGTTTCACTAACACTCAGTCAGTGGCAATTTGTTGGTTTTGCATATTGAAATGTTTTGGGATTTATCAAACTACAGTGTTGGTTTCATTTCCAACAATACAATTTAACTTCTCTTGTTTTGCTCAGCCAAACACTGCTGAATGAAAATAAGTATCATCTAATACAGGAGTTCTCAAACTTTTTCAGCCAGGGGCCAGGTCACACTCCCTCAGACAGTTTGGGGCCAGACAGTCATTTTGCCCTTCCTCCACCACATGGCACTTTCTGGTATTGTGGAGGCAGTGGGGGCCCACATGAAATGGCGCCATGGGCTGTATCTGGCCCATGGGCCGTAGGTTGAGAATCATTGATCTAATATCATCTTGTGAACTGTTGTTGTTTAGGACAAAGAGATGACCATATGGTAACAGGGCAATAACTTCAGTCTGACCTTGAACTACATTAGCCTAACTGTAAGAAGTCCAGATCAAAACGGAATAATCTGGGGCAAAATCATATGGTCCACAGCAACTCCGACTGATTTGTTGATTCAGATGGCTAGAATGAACAGACAAAAACCATCTAAATATAATAATAATATTACCTATGGGCAGGGATGGTGTGTTCAGGTGGGGAAGGAGGAAAACTCTTAGTAAAGGTAAAGGTCGGCCTTGCTCAAAAGCCAGTCATATCAAACTCTAGGGTTCAGTACTTAACTCTGTTTACAGCCAAAGAGCCAGCGCTGTCTGCATCTGCAGATGTTTTCATGGACATGTGGCAGGCATACCTAGCACAGAATGCTGTTTACTTTCCCACCAAAGTGGTACCTATTTATCTACATGCAATTTCTTGCTTTTGAACTACTAGGTTGGCAGGAACTGGGACAGAGATGGGAGCTCATTCCTTCATGCAGTACTCAAGTCTCAAACTGCTGACCTGCCAACCTTCCAGTCAGCATCTTCACCACTTGAGCCACTGCAGTCCCTTTTACAAACTCTTACAAGCCACCTAAAACAAGTATTCTACCACCATTTTTCAATCCTAGTCTTTTCAAAACAGTATCCACTCAGGTTTTCCCACCAGCTGAGGAAGGAAGAGAAGTACCACTGCATCTGTCATATACAGCCTCCGGAACTGACCTCAGGAAGGTAGAAGAGAAGAAGAAAGGCAAGCAACAGCATCTCTCTCCCTGCCACCAACCCCACCTGCCTGTGTAGCCTGGTCACTCTTTGATTAGCTAGGCAAATATTATCTCAGCCCCAAGAAAATTGCTTGTATGGAAAATGTGAACCCATAGGTATGGGTGTACAATATATGTGTGAATGGAGCAGACAAAATTTCAGTTTAAAGTTAACACCGCAGGTATTTCTGCACACAAGAATTTTCTCATTTATTTCATAATTCCACACAAGAATTTTCTCACAGTTGGATACACACATAAAACCAATGGTATCCAAATCAGCTTATCTTTGGTTGTATGTTTCAACTACCTGTATCGGTTTTCTAAACATGATTTCAGTTATATGGAAATAGCTGTCCCAGAATTCAAAACACACAGAATGGCTTTGTTGTGTATAGGTTTTTTTCCTCATGGAAGCCAGCAGTAGGGCTGTGCATTTTGGATTATTATTATTATTATTATTATTATTATTATTATTATTATTATTATTATTATTATTATTATTATTATTATTATTATTATTATTATTATTATTATTATTATTATTATTATTATTATTATTATTTTGGACCACAAATCCTATAACTCTGCTTTCTGGAAGGTCCATTTGTAGGACCCAGACTTCATAGACCCATAAATTTGCTAATCTGCACAGAAGACCACCTCTCACAGTTCATGCCTCATATAAGCCTAACTTCCGGTTTCAAAAAGAAACTTTCTAAAAATCTGTCCTTTTCAAATAGGAAATTGGGGCTATCTAAAGTATGGAAGTTTGCCAATTAGGCCTTCTCTCCAGGTGAGCACAATTTAAGCATCTGTAAGATCTGGGTCCTACAAGTGGGACTCTCAGAAAGAAGTATAGGATTCATAGTAAAAGAATCCAAAATGCATGTCCCTAACCCCTGCGGTGGCTCAAGTGGTTAAAACACTGAACTCACCAACTGGAAAGTCGGAGTTCAATTCCCAGGCACTGTGTGACGGAGGGAGCACCCATCTCTGTCCCAGCTCCTGCCAACCTAGCAGTTCGAAAGCAAGAAATTGCAAGTGATAAATAGGAACCACTTCAGTGGGAAGGTAATCAGTATTCCATGCACTCCGGTGTTGAGACATGCCAGCCACATGACCACAGAAACATCTGCAGAAGCAGACAGCGCTGGCTCTATGGCTATAAGGAGAGATGAGCACTGAACCCTAGAGTTGGATATTACTGGCTTTACCTTCAACCACCCCAGTCTTTGCAGTTCTCTCTATATATTGGCTGGGAGCTCACTGGCATGCACTAGTCAGTGTTTTGATAATGTTTACCTGGAAATAGGAGTAATTATCCTTATTAAGGAGAACCATAAATTCATTTCAGTTCTCTTGAGAAACTGAAAGCTGCAATTGTCTAGTTCCATGCTATCAGTTGATGAAAGGTCAATATCCCTCCCCCTTTAAAACCACTTAGGTATTTAACCACCTCCTGTGGATCACAACCTAACCTTGCCATTGCTTTTACCACTTCCTGAATGCTGATTTTGTCTCCTCTTCTGTCTAGTAGGAAAAAGTGCAATCCCCACAATCAAGACAGATAAACCTCATTGGAAAATACACATTAAATCATAATTGCATAATATCACTTTTGCATCTTGTATCCTGTCTGATGGTGTGAGTGGAAAATGAAATGACAAGTGAGCTAAGATGAAGTGCCTTGTCTTTTATTCTTGTACCTCTCTCATGCAGAGGCTGAAAGAGCTAAAACAAAGGGAATTTGCACGGAACGTGGCTTCAAAGTCCTGGAAAGATGAGAAGAAACAAGAAAAAGCACTCAGGCGACTCCATCAGCTGGCTGAGCTGAGAAAGCAGTCAGAATGGTATGCATTTCAAACTCATACGTTTTAATCTCTTCATTCCCCCCCCCCACAACAGTCCCAGAAGAAATCTCTATAACTTCAGTCCTCCTTTATATAATGCACAGATCATAATCACATGCTGTGCAAATCATTTTTCTCCCTCTATCCTTGACTCAACATCCTTGCTCTACAAGCCATAAAACTGGAAGCTCTGCATTAATTTCTTGACATTTGAAGGCTGCAGATTTTTATTCTTTTTTTATTCAATCTGAACAAAATTATTTTTAATAGTACTGAGCTAAGGTTAGAGGTTCAAATATTTACAGTGTTTTAAGGAAGGGAGATTTGGAAAGGGAAAAACAGTTCAATGACTGATTTTATCCTAGGCTTTCTAACATTGTTCATTGGCTGCACTCTCAAAGTCTGCTTTAGTATTACAGTAAAACTTTGCATAAAGAGTGCCTCTCTTAGAGACTAACTCACTTAAGAGCAGAATTTTCTCTGAATGGTCGCCTCTCTTAACAACTAAAACCAACCAAAAACTCACTTAACAACTAAATCGAGATTCACAATCGCCCCCACAGGAAGTCTTAATTGGTCACTTACAATGGCATTTTGCTTAAACAGCAAACTCGCTTAAAGAGCAATCCCATGGAACCCATTATGCTCTTTAAGTGAGGTACCACTGTATTTGAATTCAATTTACATTTATTCAGATATTGAGTAACAGACCCATTTAAATCATGAGAACTTTAATTAGCCATAAATAAATAAGACCCAATTATCTCAGCAGGTCTTCTCTAGGCATGGCAACATCTAAGATATCTAAAGATAGAGTAGACATTTTGGATAAAGCTGGATCCAACCATCTATCTATATCTAATCTGTGTATCGAAATAAACCACTGAGCTATCTAGTCATTAGGTCTCCTTTAATATGAAGAGAGATAGCAAATATATCTAACAATGACAGTACTCATTACTGATGGGTGATAATAATTTTGATAATTGATAACAACAACAACAACAACAACAACAACAACAACAACAACAACAACAACAACAACAACAACAACAACAACAACAACAACAACAACAACAACAACAACAACCAGGACAAGACACAGAGGGTTTTAAACAACCAGGAAGTGGGCTTAGGTTCTACACTAGGATGGACTCAACAGCACTAAGAATATACAGTAACATAATCGTAATCTTTTTGGGACATAGAGTGTGGCACAGACAAATTTCCCAGTCCAGATGATGATTCAATGCAGCAACAAAAAAGGTGTGTCTTTATCTATATCTATAGGATGATTATGTAGCTGTGAATACATCATTCATCCTTTGGGGATGGTCTATGCCACTATTTCCCAACCTTTGTCTTTTTGGACTTCAATTCCCAGAAGCCTAAATCAGTACATTGTTCTTCTTTATATATTCTATAGCTAACATAGTGGGTCTAAAATACTTTAATTCAGAGCAGCTAAAGAAGAAACCAAAACATTCTACTATAAAATGTATATATTTTAATTCATTTTACACACACATACACACACATGGCAGGCACTATATACATTTGACAGGCAGATGTACAAATACACAAACATATACACAAGTAAAAAAAAATTACAGAATCTGTGGCCCTAGCCAAGGAGGGTAATGTTGTCATATTATTGCTCAGCTAATTGCATCCAGCTTTGAGCAATGAGTTGGACTTGCTGCCTTATAGCCATGGTGGTGAACCTTGGGACTCCAGGTGTTCTTGGACTTCAATTCCCAGAAGCCCTGATCAGCAAGTGTACTAACTTGGGCTACTGGGAATTGAAGTCCAAGAACACCTGGAGTGCCAAGGTTTGCTGCCACTGCCTTATAGGCTCCTTGCAATTCTGTGATTCTGTAATTCTATAGAAAAATACCACTGAAAGCAAAAGAAACCCTTGAATTCCCATCATCATGAGAATAGATGGAGGAGGGAGAAACAGATTGGCTTTGCTTCATTCTTCTCCTTTTATTATCTTCCTACAAAACATTAAGTTTGCAAACCTTTGATTCCCAACAGTCATGGAGGTAGAAGAGGCCATGCCAGATGGACTAGCTATGAAGGCGCACCTTGTCCATATCCTCATGGCTGCAGCAGTTCATTGCAGTCCTGGTGTTAAATCCTGCACGTCTCATTTCATATGTGCTGCAGGAGATGGCTCCGAGATCATAGTGTGTGGGTCACTTCATGGGAAACTGGGATCCACCTTAAACAAATTCATGCCAGTGGCATTTTTCCTGATCGCCTCGCAGGGTGAACCAGCTGGCATACAGTACGTACTTAGATCAAGTTGTGGCTGCTGATGATTACTTGTTTCATTCTCATATTTAAAAGTGCTCAAGTCCCCCCCCCCCCCCAAGCTGGTCAACATTATGACAGTTCTTGTGCATTTTTCATGAAAATTGATCTTCTGCGTAAAACAGTGATAGTTTGCTCAGAAAATCTTTTATACAGAAAACCTTGAGTTTCATACTAACAAGCAGTTTTTTGAGCACAAAATGTTTTTCTGAACAAAACACAAACTTTTATTGCCATTGCTGTTGCTAACAGAAAACATAATTCTATTCATAATCTTGAGGTAGACTTGTCTGGTCCTGCTTAGGTTGAAAGAAGAAAGTGCAAAACCTGGCTTGAGACTCAATATAAAGAAAACCAAGATCATAGCAACAGGCCCTATCAGTCCCTGGAAAATAGATGGGGAAGAAGTAGAAGCAGTGACAGATTTTACTTTCTTAGGCTCAAAGCTCACTGCAGATGGTGATTGCAGCCATCAAATAAAAAGGCGACTGATTCTTGGGAGGCAAGCGATGAGAAACCTGGGGAACATAGTGAAAAGTAGAGACATCACCTTGCAAACAAAAATTCGTATAGTCAAAGCAATGGTATTTCCGGTGGCAATGTATGGTTGTGAGAGCTGGACCATTAGGAAAGCTGAGCGCAGAAGAATGGACGCCTTTGAGAAGTGGTGTTGGAGGAGAGTTTTGAGAGTCCCCTGGACAGTGAGGAGAACAAATAGGTCGATCTTAGAAGAAAGCAACCCTGACTGCTCCTTAGAAGGTCAAATAGTAAAGATGAAGCTAAAGTACTTTGGACATCAAATGAGAAGAGAGGATTCACTTGAGAAAGCCTTGATGCTTGGAAATGTGGAGGGCAGAAGAAGAAGGGGGTGACCAAAGATGAGATGGCTGGATGGTATTGTAGACACAATGGGCACAGAGCTGAACAAGTAGAGGAGGATGGTGGAGGACAGAAGTGCCTGGCGGATGGTGGTCCATGGGGTCGCAAAGGGTCGGAATCAACTGTGCAACTGAACAACAAAAAACAGGAGCAAATAATGTAGTTGGCATCTTTTTAATGGGCTGTTCTAAAGAGTTAAGATATCCTCTTTTTTTAGAATAGATTCCTTGTATCCTTACACATCAGTAGCACAGCAAGACAGGGTGCCACAGACTGAGCAATTTGGCATCCACACCTCCTGACCCTTACTTCACAGTTTTCAGACTTCTTTTTTACCTCTCCCAAAATTGCTGACAGGAAGGTGGAAGTTTTGCGAGATGAGGAACATTTTCACAAAATTTGCCTCCTGTTCCAGTCAGCTTTAGTTTTCAATATTTAATGAAGCTTGATTTTTCCCTTATTAAAACTCTTTTCAGTTTAATGCACTTGGTAACATCTAAAAAGTAAAAGTAAAAAATATACAGTACCTTCAGTTTTTCTTCATGTAGTCTTTAAGTCCATATTTTTCATGAATGTGCACATTTTGCAACTCAACCAATAGTTCCTTCTAGAATAGAATAATGGTGAAAAGAACAGAATAATGGAGAAAGAAAACTGGGAAATGGTTACTTTTGTGGTGCAGTTTCTTTTGTATTACTTAGTTACAATACTTTACACAATCCTTTACCCAGGAATAAGCTCCACTGAATTCATTAATGACACCAGTCTGGCCAATTTATCCTGCTATGGTAATAGAGTAGACCACACTGCCAGTGACTGAACACTGAGTGTCAGGCAGTGATTAACTAACCTGACAACCCTGAAGACTAATGGCCTTGGGTGCTGAAGTCCACAGAGAATGGTGATAGTCCCCAAGTGGATTAAACCCCACTTGAATCCAACTTTATGGAGAGCAGCAGCTTCATCAATCCTGGCCTGGGGTCGATGAGGACTTTGCATGCCAAAAGGGCTGAGGACCAAAAAGTGACTCGCCAAACTGGATCAGTGGTATGGGTGTCATGCTGCGATGTGGAAGGCAGATGAAAGGCCACTGTATTACATTGTCAGGACAATCTTCATGGCTGATTGCCATGATGATCACTAATATTCAGATATGGCAGAAGAAGAAGAACTCATGAATCTCATTTATAAATAAGAAGTGTATGAGTAGACCTGAGTTGCAAGTGACCTGTGCTGAGTTCTGTCTGTTTGTCTGGGTCACATATCTCTATTTTGGTTTTGATTGCTGGCCACTCTTCTTTGTCTATTCTATTCCTGCTATATGACAACATTCACTTGGAGTTGATAATGACTGAATTGGAAAACTCAGACACAGAAAACCTATACATCATTGAATTGCTCAACAGAAAAGTAAATGCTTTACGTGTAAAAGACCCCCATTTGTCTGTCAGTCATTATCTGCAATTACTGGTTAGGAGGACCAGCAGCAAGACTTAGGAAAACATTTTCATGGGTTCCTGTCATTTATAGATTACACTTGGTCTAGCATGGGGGTGGGGGGGGGTGGGGGCTGGATGGGCGCATTTTACTTCCGCTTCCAAGAGCGATGAGGGCAGCATGGGCCAGATGAATTGCAGTAAACCCATTTGTGTGGATTCACGGGGACTTCTAGGAATTGAAGTCCAAGAACATCTGGAGTGCCAAGGTTCGCCATCTCAGGGATAATGTATTGAGTGTAGTGAATAGGAAACCTTATGCCTGCTAGAAATGTATTGGCCAGATTCCTATCCATTATACCTGCTGAGATAACTGTATCAGCATAAATTTAAGTAGTGAATTTCCACAAGTGACACAGTATTCATGTGACTTAGCACACAATCAGAAAAACAGCACCAATTTCTTAACCAATTTTACCATTGTAAATAAATACAGTATTAAGATTCTAGCTTTGGGAACAGCGGTTATCGCTACAATGCTAAAAAAGAAATCAATTTCAAGTAAAATTACTGATTTTCATTAATACAGTCCAGTGCAAACAGAAGATTGTAGCTTAAATACTTCAGGCAAGAGACGTGGTAAAACATGTTATTTAGATTCATTTGTTCATTTTCTTTATCAGGCACCTGTTAATAATTTTTTCTGAGGACTGGAGCAAGAATCGAAACACAAGAAACCCTACACTACAGCAAATCTGCTATATTCTTCTCCTATCCTGAATAAATCAGGGGTGGAATTCTGCCTGGGGCTTAGAATCAGCCCACAGTGGTTCCCCAAAGTGTCTTTCCCCAACATCTCTCATTAATGGTTGGAGATAAAATGCAAGAGACTATTTAAAGTCCAAGAACTCCCATCTGGAACTGTGCTCTGGTTTACATCCCAAGAAGCCATTGCACTGAGGCCTTCTCCAAATGGACATGCAGAGGATAAGCTGTGCTTTGCATATGTGGACAATTTGGGCTTTGTATGTATGGTGGAGAAAAGACTGCGTTGTTATGAATTATCATTGCCTTGTGCACTTCAAAAGGGACTGTGGTGGCTTAGTGGTTAAGATGCTGAACTTAACAACTGGAAGGTTTGGCAGATCAGCAGTTCGAGACCTGAGTGCTACATGACAGAGTGAGCTCCCATCTCTGTCCAAGCTCCTGCCAGCCTAGCAGTTCGACAGCAAGGCATTGCAAGTAGATAAATAGGAACTACTTCGGTGGGAAGGTAAACAGCATTCTGTACACTCCAGTGTATAGTCATGCCTGCCATATGTCCCCAGAAATGTCTGCAAATGCAGACAGCGCTGACTCTTTGGCTATAAACAGATGAGCACTGAACCCTAGAGTCAGATATGACTGGCTTTCGAGCAAGGACAACCTTTACCTGTCCACTTCACTTGGGCCACACCCCATCCTTTTGGTCATGCCCACTATTGGAATGCAATTCCAAATATCCTTCCCATGTCATTGCAATTTGGCTTCTGGGTTAAAGAGATTCCCAATTTCTAAACTAAAGAAGTAATTGCATTAAAAAAAATTACAGCCATGAGTTCTAAATCATAGCAGAACAGATCATTCTATTCATAATCTTCATATACAGTAGATGTGTTATCAAATTATTTATCATATTCTTAACCCAATGGGACATAGCTGTATCCTGGACCTAGAATATAGCAAGGCTTACATCAAAGTACTGATTTTTTTTTTATGTTCAAACCTTGTGCCCCCCTGCCAGTTCCAGTACCCACTTCTCTTTGATGGGGAAGCCACCTTATGGCTTTTAGGGTACTGCTTTTCCCATTGAGGTTAAGAGTTCTTCATTCACACACAAAAGTATAATTTGCCCCACACAGACTAACACCGCTGTGCTGAGCCAAATGGGATATTCTGCATTATATCATTTTGCCACCACAGGCAAGGGTGTAATTCAGCTTACTTGCACTAAATACCAAGAAGGTGTCATTCCAGACTACTTCAAGAAATGTAATCCCAACACCATAGAGTTAATCAATTCCCATATAATTGGCATGTCATTTTCAGATATCAAAGTGGTAGCCATGTTAGAATCTGCTGGTATATCAGATAAGAAACAAAACAAAAAGTAAAAATAATAAATAATAAAGTCAAAAGCATTGTGACACCTTGAAGACTAACTGCTTTATTTTAATGTGAGCTCTCATGGATCCTCAGACATCTGACACGTTTTTGTCTTGTTTGTTTATTTGTTTTTACTTATGTTTTATTTTGTTCTTATCTGATACATTTTCAGATTAATTTGGAAGAAGCATTATGAATATACTTGAGGTGACATGGTGATTTTCAGACTGTGGCCATGTCACCTCAAGTATTTTCATTATATTTCTTCTGAAACACCATTGGTTTTATAGTACAGTTGTACCTCGCTTAAAAAGCATAATGGGTTCCACAGGATTGCTCTTTAAGCGAGTTTGCTCTTTAAGTGAAACACCATTGTAAGTCACCAATGGGGGGGGGGATTGCAAACCCCGATTTATTTGTTAAGCGAAACAAACATTCAGAGTTGCTCTTTAAGTAAGGTGCTCTTTATGCGAGGTTTGACTGTATTAGATTTCATTGCATTAACATAAGTACAGTAAAACCCCGACTTGCATATGCCTCAAGTTATGTAAAATTCAATTTACATAATGATTTTGTGCTAAAACCATGCCCCGATTAACACGATTTCCTATGGGTTTGCTTCGAGTTACATAAAGATTCTTTTTCCTATGAGTTTGCTTTGAGTTATGTACAAATTCATTTCCCTATGACTTTGCTTTGATTTATATAAAAAATTCATTTTTCCTATGGGTTTGCTTCATGTTACGTAAAAAAATAATTTTTCTTATGGGTTTGCTTCGAGTTACATAAAAAACCGATTTAAGCAAAAGCCTACGTAATTGGCTTTTTCGTAAGTAGAGGTTTTACTGTATGTGTGGCAGATGGATATAGATGGTTTCTGAAAGCTATTCATTTTAAAATGACTGAAGTGGCTTTATTATGTTATTTTTCTCCCCAGTGTCACCAGATGTAAAGCATCCCAAGCGATTGTAGAGAAAGAACAGCAACCACAAGAAAACCTTCTCTTAGGTCAAGAAAGAAAAGGCAGGAAAGCAGCTGAAGAACAAAATGTCACCAGCACGACTCCCGAGAAGCCACGGGAGCGCTTGCTAAGCAAGAGCCAGTCTTGCATAGAGAGACGCCATTTGCTTAGAAATCGTATCTCCCCGTCATTCTCTTGTGGCACCAATACTTGTAACCGAGCTGGGGTTTCTTTTTCTTTCGCTAAAAAAATCCATTTAAAGCTTGAGTCATCAGCCTCTGTTTTCAGTGAGAACATGGAAGAAGCATATGACTGTATTGGATCACCTAGGAATAAAACAAGGCAGACATCTGAAAAGTGCCAGGGGTGCCTACGTATGAGTGAAGAGAGAAAAGCAAATGTGCAAAAACAGCTAAACACGCTTCAAGGTCACTCGGAGATCATTGTATCATGCAATCTGGCTAGAAAAAAGAAAATGCAAAAAGAAAATGATGCCAACATCAATAGAGCTCAAGCAGAAATGCATCTTTCATCCTCTAAAAACAACCTACATCCTCCAGAGTTAGAAGGTTTTGGGTCTCCTGTTGCAAAAAAACAAGGAAGAAGGTCTCAGAACGAGCATCAGAAGTCAGAGGGAAGTCTTGTTGCCACTCAATGCCACGCTCAGAATGCCTGTGTGCAGCAAAACACATGCAAGCACAATAAAGTCCTGTTAGCAGAATATGTCTCCGACAGACTGTTATCCGCTGAACGTATGTTGGAGCATGGACATCCATATGATGTTAACTACAATCCCTGTGTATTCACACAGGCTCCTGATTGCTTACAAAATGTGAACACAAACACAGAAACATCCAGGAGTGATGCACTAGTTCATGAAATTAAGCCTAAAGCAATGCCTTTTCTTCAAGTACTGAGTAAAGATGGCACCACAGCCTTACGGTGGCCAACAGAACTTCTTTTGTTTACAAAAGCAGAACCTTCTATTTCCTATGGTTGCAACCCATTATATTTTGATTTCAGACTCTCCTTGTCCCACCGAGACAGCAAACACCAAGAAGTCAATGCAGAAAGCCCTAGAGAGCACTTCGACCCAATGGACGTAGATGGAAATGAAGCCTCGGGTCTAAGTGAGATCGAGCAACCATCCAGTGAAAAAGGTAACCAGTCCTTGAAGCCAAAGAAGAAGAGAGCTTTGAACTTCAAAAACTCCCAACATAGACTGAATTTAGACCTTAAGAAAGAAATGAATGAAAGTGCTTCAAAGTATATTTCAGATGATTTGAATGAAAATATACCACAAGTGCCTGCTTGCCTTGATTGCTCACAAAAACATTACACAAAAGCAACGAGTCCCTGTCCCACAATGCATGCAAGATCTTTAGCACAGCACTTGCAGAACTGTGAAAAAATTCTACAGGAGGAAGTAACAGAAAACATTTGCATCTATCCCTTGGTGTCTTCTAGGACAAATATACAAAAATGTGCACAATGTGATTTAATATATTCCCAAAGACAAACAAATCTGGATTTGGTTACTTGTACCAATGATATAAGTGACAATGGGGAAAAATCCATTCTCAGTTATAACTTGGGTTCCAGTGGTGGATACATGGCAAACAGAGGCGATGGAAGTTTTGATGGGTGCTGGAAAATTTCTTCTTCACAAAAACCCTTTTCTGACAGACAGTCTAATTATTCTGACACCTCTGCTAGCAGTGCAACTGGTTTTGCTACTTGCTACTCTAGTCACAGATCAAGTGATCACAGCAGAAGTCATTTGTCTTTTTGTTGCAAAAGGAAACAAAAGCTGGTTGAAAGACAAAAATGTAAACACAAGAAGCACAACTACATTTCATCTTCTGATGATGCAGAAGAGGACTGCCTTTTCAACACAAAAAGTCAAAAGTCTAGAATCTGTACACAGACGCACACAATTAAATATCAAAGACATTCAAGGTATGGGCATTTACTACAAAGAGATGTATCAAAGCAGAGCAGAACTAGACACTTTCTTTATAAACACAGTAGGAGTAGAAGCTACAGCAGCTCCAAAAGTTCTTCCCTTCAAGATTCAGGAAGCAGTGAAAGCTCATCAAGTGTTACTAGTTTAAGAGAATGCCATTCAGGATCCCTTGCAAAAGAGCCAATGTATCACTGGAACAGGAACAAAAAGGATGACAGCCCAGAAGCAAGAACATCACAAACTGCACATTCAGACTGTCAGTATGTAACTTTTCAGTCCAAACATACTGGAACATGCTCTCTCAACTTAGACAGAGAAGCAGGGGGAAAGAAGTCGTTCACTGCCAGGTTACTGCTAGAGAAGGTGAACTCAAAGAGAAACCAGGAGCAATTTCAGAACACCGCGCCCTTTTCAAACCCTTATGAGATGGCTCAACCTCACCGTCAACCTGATATCAAATGTTTGTCTTCAGTAGGTAATGAAACAATGTTCTGTTCTCCTGAGAAAGCCCTACACACTGATATGAACATAGTGTGGAACAATGAACCCACTACCCTGGAAACCAGTGCAGGCAAAGACCAAGTTGACATTACAGCAATAGATAATCTTACTTTTTCAGCCAGCACGAACTATGGTAATTGCCTACTCAAGGACATAATTCAAAGAAGGCCTGGCTATCAGGCATCCAATATAGAAAAGGACACAGCAATAATGGAGCAATCAAATCTGTTACCTGGTGAAATGCAATCCCTTTTACATGGCTGTGATGTAGAGCCGAATGATTTCCCTGGTGCTTTTCCTTCTCACAGATATTCTGTTGTTCCAAATCTAACAGAGACCAAAGAAGAACACAACAAAAGCATGAACCAGAATGGCCTGGAAGGAGATCTAAACTGTTCCCCAGTCAGTGCTATGCATAAACCCAGCGAAACAGAGCAACAGACAGAACTGCACAGTAAATGCATCTCCTCTCCTTTAATGCAACAACCTATCACATTTTCCCCTGATGAAATAGACAAATACCGGGTTCTTCAGTTGCAGGCCCAGCAGCATATGCAGAAACAACTTGTGGCAAAGCACCTCAAAGTCCTGCCCGTCACCAGACCAGCTGACTTTCCTGCACCACCAGCCATTCAGCCCATTCCCATTCCCCAGCACTCTGCTGTCACGACCCTCCACCAAACACTTTTGCAGAGTTTTGCATTCTCTGCTGGAGTAAGTCCTCAGAGCAGCCGCCTTTCCCTGACTCATATACATCCCTTCATGCAAACTCATTTTGCTCCAGTGTCTTTTTCACCTTTTATTCCGACCTTCACGCCTTCACACACAACTCTCCTGACGGGGCACCCGTTCCATTTGGTATCAGCAACTCCACTTCACCCGTCTCATCTGACGATCCCAGCCTTGCCTCATGCGGCATTTATTCCTACCTTGTTCACTCCACAGCTGAGTACAGCTGCTTCTTCCATGATACATCTGAATCCTTTCATTCATCCATTATTCCAGGGTCAGGAACTTCAGCATCGTTCTTGACCATGTCCCAGGCAATAGTTATTAGAGTAGAGAGGTGGAAAGACCGGTGTAATATTTGAACTAAATTATTTAAAAACAGCAAAATCATTGATCTATGTTCCAAAAAAGCAAATTGGAATGGAAGTTTCCATTTAGCAGTCTATTTGCATATTATACAGACATTATGGCTTATACACCTCAAATTGCAACAAGGATGCTGAGGAAAATGTTAATTCAGTGATGAAACTATTGAATGAAAAGGCATTTCTCACACAGCTGTGCCAAATTTATGTTAAGATTCAGTAGCCAAAATCCTCTTGCATAGCTACCCAAGTGGCAAAGTTTCTGGAGGCAAATTGGCCAAAGTGAAGAATTTACCATGGTCATCATCAGTTGCATGATAAGTCATATAACCCTGCCTGCAACTGATCATATCTGTGATGGTTTCTTAACCTGGGGTAATTCACCTCCAAAAGTTATGCTGTTTGGGTTATGTCCATATAACTGGGTAAAAATATTTGGACCATTGTATCATTTCATGTTCCCATAAGGTTTTTTTAAAATCTGTAGATATGTTTGGTGCACATCTTGTTACTACAGTTGAGTCTTGTGGAACCACACCTTAAAGACTGTAGCTCATGCCATGAGATTCATGCATCTGATGAAATAGGCTATCACGTCAAACATTTATGCCAAATAGAACTTGGCCTTCTTTAAAGTGCCACAAGGCAGATGGTTTTGCTGCAATAGACTTAACATGGGAATTCCCCACTAGAAATTTCTGCAGTGGAAGGCATCTTTTTCAAAAGGGTAGCAAGCAATAAGCATATCACTTAGAAGGAGCAGAGCAATCACCATATCCATTACACGGGAGTGGAACTAGGTGAGTGCTATATTAGTACTAAAAGCAAGTACAGTATTTCTTTTTCTCCTCA
Source organism: Furcifer pardalis (assembly GCA_030440675.1). Lineage (NCBI taxonomy): Eukaryota > Metazoa > Chordata > Lepidosauria > Squamata > Chamaeleonidae > Furcifer > Furcifer pardalis. Next base: position 87,324,300 of record CP126897.1, on the reverse strand, counting down.
TCCAGAAAGATTTTTAGGGAATCACCCAAGGGAAGCAGCCATGTATTCTAGGGAAGCAGCATTATCAAATAGGACACATAGGAACATGAATTAACAATAGATGACTATTTTCTTTGGTGTGTTTGGTACTTAAAAAAAAACCACTTGAATGCAAAATGGTACAACCTGATTTTCTATCACAATATCCTGCCTATTATTGCTATCAAAGAGAACAGATAACTGATTCATTTCACCAAATCAACTGCTTCATTTGTTTTAGATATTTTAAATCTAAATAATTTTAGATTAACATCTAGAGGACTCTAATATTTAGAAAACTCTAACATTTAGATTTATCAATATTGTACCATGTGACACACATTAAAAGGTAAGCATCCATTAAAAATAGAAAATATTACAAGCCATAAACTGGGCTATTTTGTTGTATCTCCATTTTCTTCTTGTTTTTAGGCTGTGACCCTGAGATTTACTTAAAAATCTGTACAGTAATACCTCGGATAACGCTAAGACTTGGTTCCACTAGTCTTGGTGTTATCTGATTTTTAGTGTTATCCGATCCATGTTAAAATCCTATGGGATGGATCGGATAACGTTAAAGCTCCATAGAGATACAGTAAAACCTCGGATAACGCTAAAACTTGGTTCCACAAGTCTTGGTGTTATCCGATTTTTAGTGTTATCTGATGCATGTTAAAATCCTATGGGATGGATCGGATAATGTTAAAGTTCCATAGAGATACATTGTAACCTCACAGGCTTTAGCGGTTGTTATCCGATCCATCCCATAGGACCTTAACGTTATTCTATCCAATTCTCCTTACCAGGTTACTTAACGTTATGCAATTTTAGCATTATCCAAGGTAAACGTTATCCGAGGTATTACTGTATCTTGAAAATGAATTGGACTCATTCCATGTAAAATGATGTTGCTCAAGCTAATATTTAGACATATATTAACCATATGGTCAACCAAATAAATGGCTGTAGGGGCTGGTAGATTTGCCTTGGCATTTTTGTCAGATGATAAAGTATTTTCCATTTCACCCAACAGTGAGATTCACCAAGAACTGAGGTTGCAACTAAAGATGAGATGATGTTTACTTTTTTAAAAAAGTTACAAAACAACCTGAATTTGTAAAGTTACTAGCAACTTTTAAAGTTTCAAGCAATATATTTGGGAGATAGCATCAGATTGAAGTCATAGAACCAGAAGAGAAGGATTGAACCCAGCAACATTTTCACTATTTAAGTTTCATCTCCAAAATGTATATCTCCTCAGCTTCAAGCTGGATAATTTATATTAGGAGATGATAAAGGCAAGGTCTAGCTCCCTACCCTTAAATCAGGGGTGCCCAAAGTATGGACCGGGGGCCATATCTGACCCCCAATATTCATTCAGCCCGCAAAGCCCTGGTCACTCCTGGAAGTGGAAGTAAAACACGCCCATATGAGTACACTTCTAGGAGCAACAAGGGCTTTGCGAGTTGGATGAATTGGCATCTGGGGCCAGATCCAGCCCCCAGGCCATAATGACCAGCTCCCTGAATGACGTGACCGGCCCGTGGCCTGAAATGTTTGGGCACCCCTGCCTTAAGTACTCAAAGCTTTGCCTGATTTCTGTCTGCTGATTGCGAATTTCCCATGATGCACCTAGTTTAACTCGATTTTGCTCTGCAAGTGTCAAACATCAGCTGTAACTTTCCAAGATGTATTTCCTTTATCACCAACACTGGTTAAGTGTGCTTATAGTGGGAGAAAGTGAAAGATAACCTCAGCCAATCAGCTGTAAACGTTTTCCTGCTATTAGGGCATCTATGTATGAATCGCGAATCATGTCTATTTGTTATGCAGTTCTGGATTTAAGCATTGAGGGGAAGCAAAAATTGATTAATGCCACTGGATTTGTTCTTTAGAATTTTTAGTTTGTTTAAAGCTAAATGATACTCTGACGCATATAATCTGTAAACTAGTTATTTGGTTTTGTATTCTCTGTAAAAAGTGTTTTATATTATACAGTAGCTGAGTAAATTGCACTATCAACATGCAATGCAGATTTTTTTTTTTTTTAGGTTATTCAAGATGTTCCTGGGAATGTAGTTCATGCAATAATTTATTTATTTTTTGAATAAAAAAGGCTTAACGGCTTATGAAGTGTCAGTCACACATTTTTAAATATCTTACCAAAAGGTAGTGACAAAATAAAATGCGATGGGCTCAAACACATTCTGTATTTTAATCCGCAGAATCAAAATGCATTTCATTTAACCAAGAAGCTGTAATCATGAATTTTTAGGCTATTTCTTAAAACAAAAAAAAATGCATGTGTTACAAGAGATATTTAAAAGGCTCTGTAAATAAATATTCCTTTTAAAAGACATCACTAATGTGTCCTTTACAACCATTTTAATTTAGAAGGCTTCAACAATTGAACAAAAGCATTGTTTCTCATGTGTTTTTGCATACTATGTCTTGAATTCTGCATGAAAGAATCTCGCAGCACTCAGTGAAGATACACAAATCCCTATGGAAAATTTATACCTGGATTAAAGATTAGAAAATCTTAGAAGACTCAAGCTTTAAAAGGTTGATATATACTTTACTTTTAAGCCTTGACTTCTTATTGTTTCACATATAACCTTTCTTTTCTCCCATGTTAGTGAATGGATGTTGTTTGCTTTAGTAGTGGCAAGGAAACTAGTGCATTCTGAGATGGCCCAGAACCTGTTAATACAGATTCCACAGTAGGGTGGCTACCTTTCCTGGATTGTTTCCAGTAGTCATCTGTTTGAAAGCATCCTTTTTTGGAATGGTTGATCAGTCCAAGGTCATGTAGCAATGAAGAACCAAATGAAAGGAGAACAGAGGCCTTGCACTTGCCCATTAAATTAATAGCATCTGAACGGCAGACTGAGCAGGCATACAGATCAGCTGGTTACAGTCTTCTGTCCTTTCATGCAATGTACAGTATTTCTAGGTGGAATGATAGTACTTATTTCTGACTTTATTAATTGAATCTTATTAGTGTTTGCTTTAGGCTTGGGTAACTTGCCACAGCTAACTACAGCTATCTGACAAGGTGCTGAAGTACATCTCAGTGCAGAGTGAGGTGCATAATAAAGCACATGATCCCTGGGACCTCATGAATCAGTTGTAAGTAGCCAAGGTAAATTACACCAAAATCTTACATCAGGGATTTAAGAACATCAAAATGGCCATCCAGTCCCCAAAGCTGTCTGAGGGAGCGTGACCCAGCTCCCGGCTTTAAAAGGTTGAGAACTCTTGTCTCATTTATTTATTGATTTATTTTACTCACCTTTCTATCGCCACCCCCTCACCGAGGCGACTCCAGGCAGCTTAGATGTATAAAATATGACAAATAAAAACTCTACAAAAACATTTTAAAAATAACATTAAAATATTAAATTGTTTAAAGTTTAAAAAAAATTAAAATGCCCTCCCCAATGCTGGATCATCAGATTTCTAAAACCAACACTAAAACTAACACTGAACACTAAAGCTGACAGCCCGGGAGATACTTCTATGAGCCAGGCCAGAGTGGCTATCTCCCCAGCCACCCCACACCCGTTGTGCCAGCCAGGTTTTGAGGTTTTTTGTGAAAGGATAAAATGAACACAGAAACCTTTCAGGGTTCTAACCAATGTCTGTATGTATAAATGGCCAAATGCCAATTTATGCAAATATAACACTCTCACCTTTTTTGACAACCCCTATGTGACTATTATACCAAAGAAGATACAATATGCCTACACAGAGATGCATACATTGCTCCAGTATTCTTAATATTCATATGTGCCCCCATAATGTTGGGTACTTCCCTAGAAGACTCTGCTGTATATGCAAATCAATGGTGTCCATAAAGAAATAACTCTGAGCAGATTAGCCTAACAACTGTCCACTCTCATATGAAATCAACTGTGTCCTAAAGCTATCAAGCCATTCAGTGGAGTGTTGCTGCCTTTTGGCCAAATCCATTGGTGGGCTCCCAAAAAAATTATTACCACAATGTGGGCGTGGTATGGTGGGCGTGGCCAGGGGGAAAGCCCTGTGTTGCACCCAAATTAGGACTACTTTATTTCAAAACTTGGATGGGGAGGGCCAGCCAGAATGTCTGCTACCAGTTCTGGTGAACTGGTGCGAACCTGCTGATGCCCACCACTGGCCAAATCATATGCAAAGTTAAGCAAGTAGAAGCCGAATAAAATTTAATGGAATTGCACATTTACACAAGGTTAAACTCATTGTCATGAGCTCTCTATCTATATGATGACTCTATAGGAGATTTTTTCCAGTTCCATTTTTTTCTTTAAAAATACTAAATAAATGAATGGCTGGTGTAAGACCAGAAACATATAGTTATATCTATAAGTGCCTATATGTTGAGATATCACCTTTCTATGTTTCTGAGTGATTAGGCATTCTTACCCGAATGGTCCCATAACCCAAGCTGGCCATTGGAATTTTTTAGAAAGTAAAAGAAGTGGAATGTAATAAATATATTCCTGTCCCAGTTTGAAGGAACAAATTATTTCTGGTCCTGATGTTCTTCTGTGATAATTTGACCCTTCTGCTCTGACATTCTGCATAATTCCTTCGGATGTCTAATAGCTGCCTTAAGCTTAACCTTGACAATTAGAGCTAAGCTACAGTTACCAGACATTTCTAGGAACATTTTTCTGTGCTATCAACCTCTACACCCTTCCACTCACAGTATTGCCTGTCAGCGATAGCAATTACACTTACATACCACCCCGCCATACTTAGGGCATTCTCTGGGTGGTTCACAATTTAATTAGCTTTCCCCCCCCCCCATGATTGCACTGGGTACTCATTTTACTAACCACAGGAGGATAGAAGGCTGAGTCAAATTTCAGCCACCAGGATCAAACTCCCTGTTGTTTGTTTACTTTCAGTTTATTTGTTTGTTTGCACACCACTCTGGGCAGTTTACAACTAAAAATACAAAACAAAAAGAAATAACATAACTAATACAAGCAAATAATTAATATTAAACAACCTAATAAGAGTAAGCATCAGCATGATGACAATAATGGTCCATAGTATCAATGAGGAAAGAGGAAAAATAATTAAATTGTCATTTTATTAATTTTTCAGAGTTGTGATTTTATTAGTGGAGTAACTCTACATAAGCCTCTCTGAATAGTTTGTTTTTAAAAAGGTTCTTGAAAGTCAGGAGAAAGGCAGTCAAAAACCAAAACTCTGAACATTGCTTAGAAGTGAACAGGGAGTCAGTGAAGGTGAATCAGGATTGGGGTGATATGATCAAATTTACCCAGGTTGCCACATTTTGGACCTGCTGGTACTTTGCTAACAGCTTCCAGGGAAGTGTACATAGAGAGCACTACAGTAGTCTCTTTTTCAGATTACCAATGCACAAACCAATGATACTCTTTCTACTCTTCTTTTTATGACAAAGCAATAAGGGTTTGTGTGCCAGATGTGGCACTCCAAGGTCTCTCTGTTGGCATGCATCCTGTCATGCCAGCACACAGTTCGCCCAGTCCCTCTGCCCAGCAACCCTATGGGAGTGCTTCCTCCCTCTCCCAGCACAGAGTCCCCCCCACACACACACACATCCCTCTGCCCAGCAGCCCAGTTGGAGCACTTCCTCATTCCCCTCTGCACAGAGTTCATCCTGCCCCTCTGTTTGGGTATGCAGTCTCTAAAAGGTTCACCATCACTACTATAAACCAATTATTCCTTATATGCAGCTCTCTTGATGCTTCAGCTTTGTAGACAGGGTAGAGATATTGGACCCTTGGAAACTGAAGCATTTCCTTCTCCATCCATATCCAATTTTCGCTATGTGATTTTTCCCATAGGAATTTTCACAATGTGAAAAAAAACTTGCATAGCAAGCAGCCTTGCAGAAGGAATTATTTTTGTTATGCGAGGTATGACTGTAATGTCTGATTAATATGTCAACATGGACCTCTAAACAGATATGCATAGTGTTGCATTCTAAGGAGTTAGATGGAGAAATCTATTTTCAGGTCTTGCTCTGGAACTAAGCCTACATGCCAAAATACTTGAAAGACTTATTTTCATTTCCTTTTTGCAAGCATTCCTCTAAATTAGCAGTTGGAAAGACAGCTTCATTGTCAAGCTTTGTCAGTATTTGTGACAGCTAAACTGCTGTATTTTAATAGACATTAAAAATCCTCCCTCACTGAGAGGTCAAAGAGATGCTACCTGGACGCGTTGCTGGAAGATTATTATGATCTCTTCCTGTGACATCTTAGAAGTTGTACAAATAACTAAAGATATGTCCGTCTCAATTTGAACAGGTTTCAATGAACAGGATTTGAATAGCCAATTGCAAATACAATTTCTTTTAATGCATGCCTGTCCTTTTGTGGGAGGAGACTCTTGCATCCTCTCTAGCCTTGCTTAACAGGCTGTGCTTTGAGACCTCAATTCCTTCTACTAGCCATGGGCTACATCTGTCCCCTGATGCTAATTCACCTAGCCCATGTCACCCTTGTTGCTCCCAGAAGCAGAGTGGGCATGTTTTGCTTTCCAATCTGGGAACAATGAGGGTGGCGCAGGTCAGATGAATTGGTGTCAGGGGATGGATCTGGTCCATGGGCCATATTTTGGGCACCCCTGGTTTAAGCAGAGAAAATGGTAGCTTAAAATCTATCTCATACTGTTGCAAGGTGCATTTTACTTCCACTTCTGGTGGAAGGACCCACGTGACTGGCCTGCTGAACCATGTGACCGGCCCAATGAACCATGTGACCAGCCCATGGCCTAAAAGGTTTGGGCACCCATGTAGCCAGAGAAAACTCAGAGATATCTGGCACTGACTGTCTTCCCTCTCTCCCTTTAATGGCAATAGCAGGTCCAGAGAGAGAAGGTTTCCCAGTAGACCTGATTGATTCCTCCAACTAATAGGTCATATTCCTAAGGCAGATGAAATGAATGGACAGATTGCTAAACAGGAGCTCTTTGACATACATATTGATGAAACATGAAAACAAGCTTAGATAATGCTTGAAGGAACAAGATAACATACAGATGGGATGAATCATTATGCTTGGCCAGTCCAAGCTACCTCATCTCATGTTGTTCTCCTGAAATATTTGATAGGGCTTTGGAGTTGTTTTTCCTTCACAAGTTGTCAATTTTGAGTGCCTTTCTGCCCTCATACTTCACATCGTTCTTTCTAACTTACCAATTGCTGGTCAGCATGATCAACAGTTCTGTTTTACTCATGTCCTGCTTGTTTATTTCTTCTCAGGTCCTTTTAAATGCCAAATTCACATTTCCTCTCCTAAATATAATCAAGTACTGTATCTGTTTCAGATGTTCTCAAGAAGCTTTTGGTGAACAGACTACATTCCTTCAGTAAATGCAGATGGTGTTTAGTCTTAAATTTTCTGCCCCTTCAACATTCCTATAACTTATTCTGGTTTTGCCAGATGCATCCTGGTAAATCTTCACTAAATTTTACTTTCACATCCACTATCTTGTGTTCCAAAGTAATAACCATTGAGGTTGTGATACCTTTTCATATGGCGACTAAGTTAGAACCTTCCCTTTTGATGAACCTGGCCTTTCCCACCCACTCTGTGTGTGTGCATGCACATATGCATTTATTTATTTATTTATTTCCTCAGATTTACTATCCCGCCCCAATCGGGTAAACCCGACTCTGAGTGGCTTACAATATTGGTTAAAATCACAAAGTTAAAACTAATGCTTAAAACTAAAACTTAAAACTTTAAAACTACAAAAGAATTAAAACAGCGCAAAAGCTGACGCCACAGGGGTGGCAGTCCATTAACTCAACCATCCCACCTGGGGTCCCATGTTCCTGGGTCCCCACACTTGCCCTGCCAGCCAGGTTTTTAAGCCCTTCCGAAAGGGCAGGAGCTCTGTCTGCAGATGCAACTCCGTTGGTAGGAGGTTCCAAAGGACTGGGGCGGACACGGAGAAGGCCCTCCTCCTAGTGCTAGAGAGATGTGCCTCTCTAGCTGATGGAATAAGAAGGAAGCCTCTCCGATCCGCCCTGGTGGGACGGACAAATGTTCTCGGGGTGACGCAGTCTCTTAGGTATCCTGGCCCACTACCATATAGGGCTTTAAAGGTAATAACCAGCACCTTGAAATGCACCCGGAAACATACTGGTAACCAGTGCAGCTCCTGAAGCAGTGGTGAGGCACGAGTATAATGCCCCCGCCCCATCACTACCCGGGCCGCTGCATTTTGGACCAGTTGGAGTTTCTGAATGGTCACCAAGGGCAGCCCCATGTAGAGCACATTACAATAGTCCAGTCTGGAGGTGACCAAAGCATGTGTGACCATGAGCAAGGCATCTCGGTCTAGGAGTGGGCGTAACTGGCGTATTACACGGAGTTGTGCAAAAGCCCTCCTGGCCACGGCTGCCACCTGCTCTTCGAACAGTAGCCATGAGTCCAGGAGGACCCCCAGGTTACGCACCGGGTCCTTTTGGGGCAATACTGCCCCATCCAGAGCCAAAGCTGGCAGCTCCCGTGATAACACAGGGGCCCTTACCCATAGCCACTCAGTCTTGCATATGTGTGGTGCATGAATGTGAATCTGATGCAATCACTTGGAGTGAAAAACTTATACAATAATACCTCAGATAACGCTAAGACTTGGTTCCACAAGTCTTGGTGTTATCCGATTTTTAGTGTTATCCAATGCATGTTAAAATCCTATGGGATGGATCGGATAACGTTAAAGCTCCATAGAGATACATTGTAACCGCACAGGCTTTAGCGGTTGTTATCCGATCCATCCCAGAGGACCTAAACGTTATTCGATCCAATTCTCCAGCCCAGATTACTTAACACTATGTGATTTTAGCGTTATCCGAGGTAAATGTTATCCTGAGTTATTACTGTATTCTTATTACGTCATTTGGATTGTCATGTGATAAGCAAGCTTATGAAATAAACTAAAATTACCTGGCTGAGATCAGATGGAGGAAGGGGAGGGGGAGAGAGAAGGAACAAAGGAAAAGGTAAGTCATGCCAGATTCAAACCCTTCTCCAACTAGACTCACTGCCATTATGCCAGCCCAGAGATAGTCCAGGGTCAATGCAGTTGTAAGAAAATTCCAACCTCTTTAGGCTGGGAGGCATTTAAATGTAGTATAGCATCTTCTGATCTAGTGTCAAGGTATGTGGGCTGTGGAATTCTGGGCTTTGCTGACCTCTTTCAAGCTCCTATGATTATACAATATAGTTTCAATATATTGGATCCCAACCTTAGGACAAAAGGGAGCATGCAACATAAAGTAAACGCATTATGAATGATGATGACTACATTGAACCACTTGCCATTTCTTTGTGATTTGCCAGGGTGGTTTTACAAAGGGCAAAAATGATTGATGTTGCTTCTTACTTATGGACACTTTCTGATGCCCTCCAAAGGGTCAGCTTAGGTCAGGTCTTGCAGAGTAAGGGACACAATTTTCTTATTTGAATCAATACATCTCATATTAGATCTCCATCTTTCCCTACTGTCTTTAGTTTTCTTCCATAATTGTATTTTCCAGGAAGTTTCATCTCCATTGATATACCTGAAGTATTATAGTCTCAGTTTATTCATTTTAGCTTTCAGGGAGAGTTTGGGTTTAATTTGATCTGATCTCTTTTAAGTCCTTCCTATCCTCCTCCACAACTACAACTCCTATTCAAATCCGCTTTTCTTTTCATTCTTCTTTCACCACAGAACCCTCATCCCCCTCTGAATCTGCAGTGGGTGACTGGCCTCCTCCTCCTCTAGAGTCACCTTCACAGTTAGTTTGTTCATTCAGTCAGGTCACTGCTAGAATTAAAGGTGTTCTTTATTTAAAGAAGGGGTTCCCAAAATTTTCAAACCAGGGGCCAGGTCACGCTCTCTCAGTCAGCTTTAAGGGCCAGATGGCCATTTTGCCCTGCCTGCACAATGGGGATGGCCATTTTGTCCCAACAGCTTCAAAGGGGTGGTCATTTTGTTTCTTTAATGCCCTTGGAGGGGTAGGGGGCCACATGAAATGGCACTGTGGGCTGGATCTGGCCTATGGGCCTTAGGTTGAGAACCCCTGATTTAAAGCCTGAAGTTTCAAAAGTCTGAACTTCATTATATAAAATTCACTCCTCTCCAAACAAATACAATAAAATCAAACCACCAGTTTTACTTAAATGAAAATTCTCACTTTGAGACATGTAACGAGACATAAAGGGAACAAAAGAGAATATGTGGAATATTTTTAAAAAAAGAAGTCCCAGCAGTGAGCTGTAATGGGCTGTGGAATAATTTCCTTGGGGAGATTTGAAAGGGGTGGGGGCGATAAATTCAAAAATCTACTGCAGACTAGAGTATACTTAGTTTTATAGTCCCTAGCTAGGGGAATAATAATAAAAAGGCAGGGGAGTTTGCCTTGGGCAACACAGTCTTAAACTCATACATTAGCTGCAGGAGCACCAGCAGAAATGAACTCCTCTATTAGACAAATGAACCAAGCAACTCTGCCCTGTGTGTCCTTAAGAAGATAAAAACTCATCTTGCTTCTCTTTTCCAATTATGGTACATTATGCTAGCAGAACTGACAGTTTAAGAATAGTCTACAAAGAATGTCTGATTTCCTATCTGCCTATTCAGACCTCTTACCTTCTGATGAAAAGAGTCTTGGTATGGTCTTTATACAGAGATTAATGATATGTTAAAGGTGATTTTGAGCTCTGTTCCCCATGCGACCCCTTAAGCATTGCTTTGCTTGCATGGAAAATTAAAGCAATGGTCCTATAGTTACTGTACTCCTTGGCATCTCCTTTCTTGGGGATTGGAATGTATAATTAATATTATCAGTCTGTTTTGTTTTCAATATTTGTTGGGATATTCCTGTTAAGATTTTAACAGATTTGGTCTCTGTGGCTTGAAACAGTTTTATTAGTATCCCATCTCTACCTTGGTGATTTATTTCTTCCCAGTGTTTTCAGAGTAGGTTTTATTTTTCTTTCTAGAACCACAGGTTCTTCATCATACGATTCTTCTTTAAAGGAGTGTCATCTTTTTATCTTTATAAAAAGAGATCAATATGCATATATAACATAGATAAATATGCATATAATCTAGACTTAAATTTCCCTTTGTTTTCTTGGGTGAATTTTTTAACAACCCTACAATTCTTGATTATGAAATGAAATAGACCTTACAGAAGTAAACTTCATATTAAAGTAATCAACAAGGAAACAGTATCTAAATTAAATCTTGTGTTTCTCTTTAAAAACATTCTGTGATTTTTTGGAACTGCATCTAAACTACTGGACATGTCAGCATACTTGGTGAATGCAAACCATCCACTCGTCACTATGCTACATGGGCAAGAAATTGCTGGTTGCACATTAATCATTTACAATTGGCTACAGTAACTCCACCAAATCTGGAGGCTTTGAAAAGTTAATGAGGACATTCCAGGTAAACTACATTAGGGATCTCAAACTCCTGAGCTGAGCTTCTGATTTCATTCCCATTCCTCCTACTGCCAACAACGTATGGTGTCTTTAAATTAGTCAACATACAAGAGGAGTGAAAAACAGAAAACAAACACCATATGTACCTTTAGGTAGTGTTCAGATACAATTTTCAGAGTAGTACTGAAGATACTGACTGAACACAGACCACAAGCTACAATTAGCTGCATCTTAAGTCCCTGAACTTAAAGAAAAATAACATTTCATGACTTTAATGTGAATCCTTTTGTTTAGTCCTACAACAGCAAGGCAAAAAGAACATGATGGATATATAGTACTACTTAGATACTGAAATGTAATGTGCAGCCTTTGGGTTTTGGACTTAAATTCCCAGAAGCCTAAGTCAATTCCACAAGGCACTGATCAGCCAATGTACTGACTTAGGCTTCTGGGAATTGAAGTCCCAAAACCAAAGGTTAGGAAACACTGGTCTAGAGCCAGATTCCAAAATCTAGAGTTTTAAAAATCTACCTTAGGTCCATGAAAATTCTGGCTTCTTGTTCAATTTCTGGGCTCAGTTTAGAAAGACCTAAAACTTAGATTGACAGCTACTATGAGGCACACATTGCTACCCTTATACCTCGGCAGGCTATATCCAGTGATGGGATGTCACCGGTTCCAGACGGATCTCTGGAACCGGTAAGACCAATCCCGGAGGGTTCTCCGTGAGGGGAAGTCCACTTTTGGGGCGTCCGGTTCCGGACGCTTGACCGAAAGAAAAAAAAATTAAAATCGGAGCGAAAATGGCTCCAATTGACTGCGCATGCGCAGAAACTCAATCTGACGCATTGCACATGCGTCAGATTGAGTTTCTGCGCATGCGCAGTCAATTGGAGCCATTTTGCGCCGATTTTTAAAACATTTAGAACTTTCAGGGCAGCGGCGGCGGCGGCAGCAGCCCTCTGAGGGGGGCGCCTCCCCGCGGCACGTTGAGGGCTGCCTTGGCCGTCCGCTGCTGACAAGCCCCATGCCCTGGGGACGCCCGGCGGGGTACACCGCTGCCGCCGCCTCCGCCGGGCGCCTGTGGGCCGGGTGCCTGCACCCGCCGTCCACAGCCGCCGCCCGCCGCCGCCGGAGCTGCCGCTGCCTGAATCCCTGTGGACTCCTTCTTGGGTCGGTCCCTTTTGAGCTCGGCTGCCGCGCGCTGCGGAGGAGGAAGCTGTAGGCGGCGGCGGTGCGGCATGGGGACGGCCCAGGGAGGCGCGGCAGCCGCGGCTGCCCGTCACCCCTCGCCATGGCCGGAGCCGGGCTAAAAAGGTACCGGCCCAAGGAGGACGCCACAGGGGTGCAGGCAGCTCCGGCGGCGGCGGCGGCTGTGGACAGCAATCGGGGTGCCGGGTCCCAAGAAAGGTAAGCGAGGGGTTTTTATTTGGGGTGGGTGGGTAATTTATTTGTGTTTTGGGTGGGTGGTTGTTTTTATTTTATTTATTTATTTGTGTCTGGGTGGGTGGGCTGAGAGGGAGGGGTGTGTGTGTATGTTTATTTTTATTTTTTATTTATTTTTATTTTGGCCCCGCCCACAACGTCATGACGTCATGACGTCGGCCGTGACATCATGACGTCATGCCATTGGCCACGCCCATGACGTCCGTGACGTCATGGCGTGGTAGTAGATTTTTTGTCATCCCATCACTGGCTATATCCATTCTTTTGAGTCACATTCCCTATGAAAAAGTCCCCTTACCACCCTCCCTTAGCCAATTTTTGAGGGGAAATGGAATGGAGGTTGTTGGGTGGCTCTTAAAACACAGCAAAAAATTTTTGCCCCAGTGAGCAAAATCATTATTAAAAAGAAAAATTTAAAGGCTCATAGGGGGCCCAAGTATGTGGGGACTGAATGTCAGCCCTGGTAGGCAACATCTTTGAGCTAGAATTGCACTGTAACATTTTCCATTTCTAGTTGTAGTACTTATTATAATTTTTTTTACCACAGCCTTTCATTACTTTTGGGGAGAACTTGGAAAACTTTCTCACTACAACTCCCAGAATCCCACAGCCAGTAGTATAAAATGTAATATTTATAAGCTCTCCTTTTGTTGGGAAGAATTTAGGATTGACATAAGTAGCATAAAACTAAACTAAAATATCACTAATAATGTCTTAAAATGTATCTTTCAAAGTAACTATTGAAAAGAACTAGGAAACAATAACTGTTGTACCATTAAAGCAACCGCAAACTTGTTGCAGGTCATATATTTACAGGTTCAGTATTCAAATTTTCAGTTATTTGCTGGTCTAAAAATATTTCATTTTAAAAATCCCAGAAGTACATAATATATATACAGTAAAACCTCGCATAAAGAGTGTCTCGCTTAGAGAGTAACTCCCTTAAAGAGCAGATTTTTCTCTGAATGGTCGCCTCACTTAACAAATAAAACCAACCAAAAACTCGCTTAACAACTAAATCGAGGTCGCAATCCCCCCCACTAGAAGTCACAAATGGTCACTTACAATGGTGTTTCACTTAAAGAGCAAACTCGCTTAAAGAACAATCCCATGTAATGCATTATGCTCTTTAAACGAGGTACCACTGGTACATTTCTATGGCACATTACCAGAACCTCTCACTAGAGGCCATTGTGTGTATTGTAAATATATGATTCTCTGTTCTCCATGGTTTCAGATATCTGCAGTAGATCTTAGAAAATATTCCTCACAGATTGGAGGATCTATGTATTACTTCTGAAATTCAACTTTGCTATACTGTTACTCCCACACATAACTGAATACTGATAACTTTTAAACTTGATATTCATTACTTCAAGCTGTGCCTTGGAGTAAAACTCACTGAGCTGAACTGGAACTAATTTTGAGTAGACATATCTCTAACATGAAATGGACTGATTCAGTACAGAAAGCCAAGACCTGAGCAGGACTTTTAATAACATGACCTTTTAAGATCATCAAATTGCAAGGTCACCTTAAAGCAAACATGACTTGACTGCACATAACAACAGCCCTTCCTCAAATTCCTTTAGAAAGTTAGGATTGACCACAGCTCCTTGCTGAAAAGTGATGGGGCCTTCACAGGAAACTTGCTGCTGTTCCCTAGACATTAGGAGAAGGACTTCTTTATCCCATTGACCCCACCCCCCTGAAAGCTGTTTCTTGTCTCTCTTTTTTTGTACAAAGACTCTGAAATTAACATCTAAATTTTCACCTCCCCTCAGGTTATCAATGACCCTAACTGATTTTTCTTTCGTGTCCTGACCAAAGCCTGGACTGGCAAAATGAAGCCACTTTCTTCACTTTGTTGTGCCCAAACCCAAGTCTTCACCAGTGGATGTTTTTGGCTGTGACTGGCAGACCAGTAAATGAGCCGGACTCTGTATCTCTCCACAATCACACCATGTGTTGTTTTTTGCCAGCTGCCCCCACTTGAGCATGTTGGTCTTGCATTTAAGGACTCCAACCCTCAGCCTATTCAGGGTCCTCCAAGTGACATAGGGGAGGTTGAGATCTTCAGCTATATCTTCCTTTAATGTTGTTGCTTAGTGTTAATAAAGACATGAGAGTGGAGAGAGGGCATATTTCATTTTTTTTCCTGCAAACCTTATGGCTTTAGAGGCAAACAGTTGTTGGCACTTATAGATACCACTTGCTTGCTGTCCAGAAAGCATTTCATAAAATCAAATTCTGGCACAGCATCAAGGGCAAAACCCAGCTTACCTTAATGAATACAGTGACAAGCTAACTTCGGTGACAGCAAGAGCCCCAAACTCATCCTCTAAATGAATAACATCATCTCTCTAGGGGCCTGAGGTTTTTCTTCTGCCTATAATTGCTTCCCCCAGAACAGAAATCTCTTGTGACTGTTCATTTTATCTATTGTATACATGGCTAAATAGGCTTATGTCACTTTTCTCTGCAGCAAGAGAAAATTATGTTTAAATTCATTCATACTAATGCGATAGCAGGCAGCAATATTGCAGCAATCAAAATTTAAAATAATGGTGAGAAATTGTAAAGACCTGTGACAACTGCTTCAGCTAATCCCAATTACAGCAGTATTTCACTTATTCAAATTCCACAGGGAGTACTGTATATAGATTGGAGAGATTGGGATTAAAAGAAATCAGGCTCTCACAGAAATTGAGATCCGATTTGCCCTTTATCGAATCAGTTACCAATTAAATTACCCCTTTCTTCTCCTCCATTTGTCATTTCTCTAAGCTAATTTTTGCTGAAGTTTCTGATGATATTATAGTAATGACACCATGATTGATATGACTGGCCAATACCTGTCAGTGTCTACAGAAGTATAAGCGTAGCAAACCTAGAGGCAAAGAAATTGATACCATCAGCAAAAGAACTTAAATAAATATGTAGCTTACAGTAGAATTTCAAGACACAAATCCATATTGTGAGATTCCATCTCCAGAGCAGGCTGGTAAAGATACCTTTGAGACCAGCTGCCAGGCACTGTGTAGAAAAGGCAAACCAACCGACATACTGTATTCATTTGTGCAATTTAGTACAAAATGGAGCTACACTGCAACAGGGAAGAGGTCTATCTAGTCCATTGTTTTCCGACCTTTGATTTCTGGACTTCAATTCCCAGAAGCCTAAGTCAATTCCCCAAAGCACTGATCAGCCAATGTACTGACTTGGGCTTCTGGGACATGGAGTCCCTTTGTGGGGTATGGGCCCTACGTTGGGAACCACTGATCTAGACCCCAAAGAAATCTGTTCACACGGTGGCCAAGCCCAGACACACCCTAACGATGACTTGATGAAAATCATCTAGAAAACCCCATGGATGCCCCCCCTGAGAACTTCAGTGAGAGAAGAATGGGTTATTTGGTTATCCTACCTTGCCAGTAAAAAAAAAAAAACCTACCCATATGACTAAAATATAGATATAAATTATATATAAAGATATAAAAGATCCCTGGTGGTGCAGTGGTTAAACTGCTTTACTGCAGCCAAAATGTTGCAAGTTCAAGATTGACTCAGCCTTGCAAGGTAGGCAAAATTAGTATCCAGCATGTTGGGGACAAAACGTTAATTAACTTGTGAACTGTGCAGAGAGTAGACTAAGCGCTATGGGGCGGTATATAAGTGTCATTGCTATTGCAAAATTATTCAAAGAAAAACCAATGATACAGTCTAACTGGACTGCCAATTTCTGTGGCAGCGAATATAGAAGTGCAAAAATATAGAATTGATAGCTTAAAGACAGCATGTTCTGGCTACTAGCAGAAAACTTGCTTCTATTTAGTCAGAGTTCTGAATGACATTTGGTCAATTCCTCTAAACCAGGGGTGTCCAAACTATGGCCTGTGGACCAGATCCAGCCTGCAGTACCATTCCATCTAGCCCACACTGCCCTTGCTGCTTCCAAAAGTGAAGCTATGCATGCGCAGGCACATAATGTGCCCACACATGTGCATAGCACTACTGTAAACACATTTACAACAACTGTGGATAATTTATGGCAGCATTATGTGCATGGACTGGTGCATTTTACTTCTGTTTCTGGTGAGAGGAACCAGGTGACCAGCATGGTTAACTACATGACCTGCCCACGGCCCAAAAACTTTGGGTACCCCTGCTCTAAACCAAGAACCCCTTACACATTTCAGGTTGACATCAGCAGCTGGCATCTTCAGGCACCTGCAGGACTAACCATAAATGATCTTCATTTCCATATGTAGGTTGACCTGCTGTGACCCTTGCAGGCACCCATCCTTTAGTAGACAGATGTTACTGGACCCTGCCCTACAGGTAATTTTCCCAAAGTGTCCCCAAAATCATTTTAAATCCTTTAAGCCACAAGTCTTTTCTTAATTATGATATTGAATGCAAACTTTAATAGAATAAAAGACATCTAATAGGAGGCTAATGAATATCTTCATAAAATTTTGATATCTAGAAGTATCAGAAGGTAAAAGAATAGCTAAGTAGAACTAGTAAGATAAATGGCAAAGAAATAGGATGTGTCTTGACTGACAGGAATTTATCGCCTTACAGATGATAGAAATTGAATTAACCAGAAGACTTCTACTGGGAGCTGAAGCAGTCAAATTCCCTCAAGTTGAAAGATATATAGCAGCACTGTAACAAGAAATTGGTCAGTTTAGAAAAAAAAATCATTCAAGATAACTGTTTGCTTTTACAGAAGCTCTCTCTGCTGTTAGGTAGGACAAGGATTAAATTCTAAGGAAGTTTGAATTCACCTCTCCCTGAACCTCTTACACCTCAAAACAGAATTCCAGATCCTTACTCTTGGTGTACGGACATGGGATTCTGGATGGCCTAGAAAGGGTTATCTCTGCCAAATGGCTACCTGTCAGCACAAAGATTTCTTTCCTTTGAGGGATCAGCATTCTTCCTTGTTTTAATAAGATAAACTGACAGGACAAGCAGACCTGAGACTTTACTTTGTACATATTAAATTGCAAATCAAGGTGCTGTCAAGGGGGACAGGGAAGTAAACAATGACACAAGATCAGCTCAATCACATTTGCATCGAAACAGCTTGTACAAAAGAGTCATCCCAGTTTAACATCTTTCAAGTGAATTTGCACATAATGATTGGTATTTTTTACATCAACCAACTTTTTGTTGACTATTATTTGTCCTCCTACTCCCAATAAGCACAATCATTACAATTGCCTTGTTTATGCAGAATTTGCCCTAGTAATTGGATACTGTTATTCCCTGTATTCAGAATTATACACTTTAAGCTGAAAGTTACTCTTAGCTATATTGTAAGTTCAAAGAGCATATTGTTTATCATTTAAGAACATTTTAATAACATTTTTATTATAAATATCCTTTAAACATTTGTAATAAGAACAAAAAGCAATAAAACCAGCTGCTAAAAATTATCACACAAAGATAAAATAATAAAAAACTATAAAACAATTCATTAAAATCAGTTCATTAAATGCCATGAATAAAGGACAATGTTAGGTGGCTCAGGGGTATAGAAGCTGACCTTGTAAGCTGAAAGGGTGGCAAGTTGGCTGTTCAAGACCCGGGCACTGCATGACAGTTTGAGTGCCTGTCTTTGTCACAGCTCCTGTCAAACTAGCAGACAGAAAGCAAAAAATTGCAAGTAGATAAATAGGGATCACTTTAGTGGGAAAATATCTTGGGAACATGAAATGAGCCTCATTCAGGTATCCTCTGAGCATGGTTTCTCCAGTAAAAATCCTTTCAACCCAGAATAAATTCTGGCACGGAACATCGCCCCCTCCTCTGGGCCCACAACAACAGCCTGAGGAAGAAGATGTGAAGGCCTAGCAGTGGCTGGGGGCCTTGCCCACTCCTCTGGGCCCACAACAACAGCCTGAGGAAGAAGATGTGAAGGCCTAGCAGTGGCTGGGGACCTTGCCCACTCCTCTGGGCCCACAACAACAGCCTGAGGAAGAAGATGTGAAGGCCTAGCAGTGGCTGGGGACCTTGCCCACTCCTCTGGGCCCACAACAACGGCCTGACGGAGTTAGTTTGTGTTCTGGTTTGGTTGTTTTATGTGGTTGCATTTTATAATTTTTATTATACTCTTGTTCTTTTGACTGTAAGCCGCCCTGAGTCGCCTCAGCGAGTGGGCGGGGGAATATAAATCTAAATAAATAAATAAATTATTTTTATTATTACTCCAAAAACTAATCAAGAAAATGCTTGAGAAAACAAATAAATCCATAATTTATAAAGAAGCCACTTCAAAGTGAGAGTCCACCACAGTTCAGTGAGGAGATGCTTTTGTTGAAAATTCTAAGTGCCAAAATGAAGGCACCTTTTGGTGAGTTAATTCTGCAGTTCCTTTCACCTGACCTAGTGTGAGAAAGATTAGGTTGCCATTACCAGGATACATCCAACTGTGGTTCAAAAATGCCACAATATTCAAGGAGGCTCTTTCTGTCAGAAATAAAAATAATATACACACATGCACGTTATCAATTGTCATTAGAGGGCAAAAGAGATAGTGGTGACAATTTAGGTTCCCTGGAGGATTCCCTCTTAATTATAGTTCATTACCCAGAAGATCCCATCCTTCTGCACCTATCTGAAAATTCCTTAATGCATACTTTCTCTTGAGACAGCTTTTCGTACTTCAAGTTTTTGCACAAACCAAACATGTCAGGAAAAGAAGCTGTTGCCAAGTGATAGTAGCAGCAATTGAAGAAAGCAAGAAGCAGAAAGTGAAGGTCTAGTTACTATGTTTCCAGTGAGGTGAACAACATAAAGGGACTTTTGAGGTTAGCTGTCTGACTAATTGGTCACTTCCCACCTCTTTTCTAAATTTAAAGTATCCATATTACCGCAACCAAACATTTATTTATATCAGTGGTGCCCAAACTAAGGCCTGCGGGCTGGGTGCGGCCCCCAACGGCAATTCACCTGGCCCACGAAGCCCTCATCGCTCCTGGAAGCGGAAGTAAAATGCACCTGTACAGGTACATTTTACTTCTGCTTCCAGGAGCGATGAGGGCTTTGCAGGCTGGGTGAATTGGCATCAGGGGCCACACCCGGCCCCTGGGCCTTAGTAACTGGTTCCCTGAACCACATGATCGGCCCATGGCCCAAAAAGGTTGGGCACCACTGATTTATATTTATAAAACACCAGAAGTCCAAGTGACGTACAAACCAGAACTAGTGGTGCAGTGGTTAAACTGCTGTGCTGCAGCCAAAATGTTGTGAGTTCAATCCTGATCCGGCGCAAAGATGACTCAGCCTTCCCTCCTTCTGAGGCTGGTAAATTAAGTACCCAGCATATCTGGAGCAAAATGCTAATTAACTTGTGACCTACTCAGAAAGGGCACTAAGCTCTTTTTGTTGTTTAGTCGCACAGTCGATTCCAACCCTTTGCGACTCCATGGACCACTGTCCACCAGGCACTTCTGCCCTCCACCATCCTCTTCAACTCACTCAGCTTTGTGCCCATTGTGTCTACAATACCATCTAGCCATCTCATTTTTGGCCACCCCCTTCTTCTTTTGCCCTCCACCCTTCCCAGCATCAAGGATTTCTCAAGCGAATCCTCTCTTCTCATTTGATGTCCAAAGTACTTTGGCTTCATCTTTACTATTTGACCGTCTAAGGAGCAGTCAGGGTTGATTTCTTCTAAGCTTGACCTATTTGTTCTCCTTGCTGTCCAGGGGACTCTCAAAACTCTCCTCCAACACCACATCTCAAAGACATCTATTCTTCTGCGCTCAGCTTTCCTAATGGTCCAGCTCTCAAACCATACATTGCCACTGGAAATACCATTGCTTTGACTATACGAATTTTTGTTTTCAATGTGATGTCTCTACTTTTCACTATGCTCCCCAGGTTTCTCATCGCTTGCCTCCCAAGAATCAGTCGCCTTTTTATTTCATGGCTGCAATCACCATCTGCAGTGAGCTTTGATCCCAAGAAAGTAAAATCTGTCACTGCTTCTACTTCTTCCCCATCTATTTTCCAGGGACTGATAGGGCCTGTTGCCATGATCTTGGTTTTCTTGATATTGAGTCTCAAGCCAGCTTTTTCACTTTCTTCTTTCAACCTAATCGGGAGCTTTTTTATGGGGCGGCATATAAGTGAAATTACTATTGCAATTACTAGAATAAGAACACAATTTCAAAGAACTCTGTAAAACACATTGTTTTAAATCCACATTTATCCTCATTTATCCAAATGTCATCAATCTGTATTGCCTATGAAGAGACCTAAAGTTAGCCAAAGAAGAGAGAGGATAAAGAAGATGAGATTAGAAGGGAGAAAGAAGACAAAGCAAAAAAAAAAAGGTTGCTCAGTGAGACACAGAATTTTGAAACTTCTCACGGATGTTTTCTTCTCTTAGACAGAAAGCTCAAAATGGGATGGCATTCTGGTTAAATATAGTCTGGTTGCCCAGGCCAGATCTTCATCCCCATCCCTGGGGCCCACAGCAATTACCGCGGCTACTGTGGGCTGGGTCCATCATCTGAGTGTGCTTGTACCAAAAGAGTGGGGTATAAATGCAAATAATAACTAACAAAAATAAACATCTAACTGGCTTGACCATTCCACACAGTACAGGAAGCCATACTGAGGAGCAGAATTCCTGGGGTGACATACTCAGCCTAGGGGACACCATAGGCCAATAAGATCCATGTCACCAGCCCTTCCAGTAGAAGGGGTGTTATCAGAAGGCTCTCATGTCACCTCAGAAACTGGAAAATATTTATTTATTTGTTTATTTATTAGTTCAAATTTATATTGCCGCCCACTCGTCGTAGAGACTCAGGGCGGTTTACAAACAATACATTACAAGATAGAAGACTCTGAGAAAGGATCTCATACTTCTTGGACATTCCAACTTTCAAGGAGCCTGGTTTTCTCACTCTTTATTAAGTTAAAATGTTTGAAGTGGTAGAAATGTTAGTCTGTGCAAGCATATCTGGGAGTAAACAAAAGAGAACAGCAAAAAAAAGGACAAAATATGTTGTGGCACCTTAAAGACTAACTCCTGTATTTAAATGTGAGCTTTCATGGATCAAGTTAATGAGGGAAAGTAGGATGATGTGGCTAGGAGACAGAAGGCCTATGGTACTTACCTGACACAAAGATTCTATTCTGTGTTGATGCTTTCTTGTGCATAAAAATAAACACATTTGCTACATATCTGTTTATGTTCCATCATCATGATGGGGATTCTGACCAAGCCTTCCATAGTACAAAGGACATAGCACTTTTAATTTAACATATGGTAAACCTAGCTCCCTAGATAGTTCAGTGAGTTAGGCATTTGCCTGTGGAGAAAAACGTTGGGAGTTCAATTCTCCACTATGACTTCTGCGAGTAGAGCCAACCCAAGTGAACTTCAGAAAGCTGCACTGTCCTAGAGTGCTCCCAGAAGAATAGAATGGGAAACCACTTCTGCGTATTCTCTTGCTAGAAACCCTGGAAAGAGTCTCCATAACTCAAAATTGAATTGATGGCACACAGTTATAATTATTAAGGTAAACCTAATATAAACGCCAGTTTAAATTAATGTAAACTTTTAAAACATCTCCCTTTTAATGTAAATGTTTTTAATTTTCTTAACTTTTAAAACATAGAATACTCCCCTATTCTGCTAACTTTTCCATTTCTTACACATCTTTCCAAACATGCTATCTCCAAAATGAGAGAAACCTGATTCTCTAATCCAAGCCAATAAAATACAGCAGATTTATTTATGTTTTCCCACCACCACCATCATTTTCAAAGAATTACTCTTGGGAAAGTGTATTTCCTCCTGTTAACTTTCAGAGAGATAAGTAGCAAGTATCTTCTCTCATAGAACAAAAGCAAGCCATCCCATTAACAATATCCTTCATAACACAATGCACTTCAAAACCAATAAGGTAAATGCTGACTGTTTTCAAAACCAATGTCATTTTGGGCTGTATAGAATATAACAAGCTCTCCTTCAAAAAAGCTTTTCTCTGCAGTCAAAACAGCATACTTTGCATTAGATATTCAAAAAAGATAAGCTATATATCAAGGTTCCTTTGAAGACTTGGTTCTTTAACAGTGAAGAAACATTTTTCGTATTCAGGAGACATGTTTATTAAAGTTTTCCCAAAGAATAATAGAACCAGTATTCTAAATCAGAGTTGGCTTTGGAAAGAGAATTCTCTGACAGAAGACCAACTTGAAAGTTTGGATCGCCACATGAAGGCCAATGGATGTAAATAATGCATTGTAAGTCATGTTATTATATACAGCGGTACCTCGCTTAAAGAGCATAATGCGTTCCACAGGATTGCTATTTAAGCGAGTTTGCTCTTTAAGCGAAACATCATTGAAAGTGACCAATTGTGTGTGAGGGGGGGTTGTTAAGCGAGTTTTTGGTTGGTTTTATTTGTTAAGCGAAGCGAACATTCAGAGAAAATTCTGCTCTTTAAGCAAGTTACTCTTTAAGCGAGGCTCTCTTTATGCGAGGTTTGACTGTATTTAGGCCGTTTTGACTCATTGATACACCTTAAATTTTGAAGTCCCACAAGAATCCCTACTTTCAGGTGGGAGTGAGCCAAGAAGCACTGTTGTTGTTGTTGTTGTTGTTTTTGTGATCACCATAATTTGCATAAATTGTCTTAGAGCAAAAGAAGTATCTTTCTTTCTAGGAAAAAGAGTGCATACACATAAAGCAAGCAGAAAATGGTGTCCTAGTTTGAGCCTGCAAATTTCAACAAATTAGGAGGTATTCTCAGTAACAGAAGTCCAAAGGCAGGGTAGATGGTCTTCTTGGTACAGAGAGAAAACAGGGCAAAAATTCATGGGGAAGGCAAAGAAGTTCAAGCCAGAGTCAGTCCATAAATAGAACCACAATTGGGCATACCCTGGGCAACGGAAACCTTGCGCCAGCTAATTTTTCTCACACTAGGTGAGGCAGAAGGAACTACAGAATGAACTTACCAAATGGTGGTTTCATTTTGGCAGTTTCACATCTGACCTAGATGAAGGAGGAGGAGGTCAACAATCCAGAGAGAAACAAGAAACCACAGTGTCAGAAAAGAGCAGGTTGGTGACAGATCAACTAGGAAGAGAGGGGAAAGAGTGCTGAAAACATGGAACAAAAAGCAAGTGAAACAGAAGACCTAGTCAATTATTTGCTAAGGCTGTGACATCTTTGATGGAAGTGAGTAATAATCTCAGCTGGGTCATGCTATTCTGCATTTCAAAATAGCATTATCCTATGGTGTTTAAAAGTAATTTCTTTTTGGAAATTCCCCTCTCATCTGGAGGACTGGTCCTCCACAGTGGCCAGGCTCTGCTTTCTGAATCTCTGGAGAAAAGTTGTCAACCAGAACCTTTGACTTCTCCTCTGTTTATAACCCTTCTAGCTAGTCATGTTATCTTGGCCCTCATCCTCTAAGGAAGACTCTGCCGAGCAGAGCATGACAAATGATTGATTGATCATTTAAAAGACTCAAACAACCCCTTCAAAGTTTCTGGACAATTTAAGTCCATGTAACAAGTTTAAGATGCTGAACTCCCTGACTGGAAGGAAGGTCAGAGTTCGATTTATGGGTACTGCATGATGGAGTGAGCTCCTGTCTTGGTCCCAGCTCCTGCCAACCTAGCAGTTTGAAAGCAAGACATTGCAAGTAAATTGGGACCACTTTGGTAGGAAGGTAAACAGTACACTCTGGTGTCGAGGCATGCCTGCCACATGTCCACAGAAATGCCTGCAGTTGCTGACAGCAGTGGCTCTTTGGCTAGAAACGGAGATGAGCACTGAACCCTAGAGTCGGATACAAATGGCTTTTGAGCAAGGGTGACCTTTATTTTATTTATTTATTTATTTATTTATTTATTTATTATTTAAGCAAACTTTTATGCCGCCCTCCTCAAAAAGACCCAGGGCGGCTAACATAACACTCAACACCAAAAAACACAATAAAAACATAATATAAAATCAAGATTCAAAGATTAAAAGATTAAAAAACTAAAACAAGACACACACAGAGAGAGGGATGAAACAAGCCAACAGACTGGAGCAATTGTCTGGCCCATACCCCACACATGCTCTGCCAGCCAGGCCTTGACCCCCTTCCTAAAGGGCAGCAGCTCTGTCTAGAGATGCAGCTTACTTGGCAAGAGGTTCCATAGGGCCGGAGCAGACACAGAGAAAGCCCTCCTCCTTGTGCTAGAGAGGTGCGCCTCTCTAGCCGATGGTACAACCAGAGCGCCTCTCCGGTCTGCTCTGGTGGGATGGACAGATGTCCTTAAGGTGACACAGTCTCTTAAGTATCCTGGCCCACTACCATATAGGGCTTGAAAGGTAATAACCAGCACCTTGAATTGCACCCGGAGGCATAATGGCAACCAGTGCAGCTCCTGCAGCAATGGTGAGGCGTGAGCATAATGGCCACACCCCATCATGAACCAGGCAGCTGCATCCTGGACCAGTTGCAGCCTCCAAATGGTCATCAAGGGCAGCGTTCATGTAGAACGCATTATAATAATCAAGTCTGGAGGTGACCAAAGTGTGTATGATCATGAGCAAGGAGTCCTGGTCTAGGAGTGGAAATAACTGGCGTATTACACGAAGTTGTGCAAAAGCCCTCCTGGCCATGACTGCCACCTGCTCTTCAAGCAGTAGTCATTAGTCCAAGATGACCCCCAGATTACGCACCGGGTCTGTTTGGGTCAACACTGCCCCATCCAGAACCAAAGATGGTAGCTCCTGAGATAACACAGGACCCCTGACCCACAACCACTCAGTCTTGTCAGGATTCAGCTGTAGCCCATTGTTCCCCATCCAGACCCTCACAGCCTCCAGGCACCTGGAAAGGACTTCCACTGCATCATATACAGTTGGGTATCATCTATTACCTTTACTAACAAGGTAGCACCCACCATTATTTCATGCTGTTTATGTTATTTACATTGAAGCACTGTGTATGCAATTCTGCATAATTTGTGCCAAAAAAAATCATTCTAATTCTCATCCCTTTCTGCATCAGCATGAAAGAGATCAGCTTTTCATGAGGAGAGAATAATTTTACAGTTCCTTGTCTTCACATGCAAGGATGAGATGAATGACAATTTAGATGCTCTAGGCCACTCCAAATGGTTCCGCATCACTGTTATCATAATAGGGTAAGACTACAACGGGGTGCATTTGTTCTGAGGGATGGGGTCCCATTCAGTATACAAATGCATAGCACTTTCACAATGCATTCTATGAAACAGTCTCTCATTCAGTTAGGGTAATATTCCCCATATCAGTGACCATGCTCAAGAACAAAGAAAGAATTACATTAACTGCATAGAGAATTTTACCTCACAGACAATTTAGGATTGGATTCTGTTAAAGGCTGCAGGATCTGGATATTTTTACATTACAATAACTGTAGAGCTGTGAGGAGAGAATGCACAAACTGATTCATATTTTTTTGCAAAAAAATAAATAAATAATAAAAATAAAAATGCCCAGGCTAAAATATTATAGATCAAGCACAACCCCAAGTAGCGCATCTTCCAGCCACCCATGTAAATGTTCTTGGCAACCACAACTGACCTAATGATTTTTTGCTTATGAGTTGGAAAAATCTAATGAGTACCTCTCCTCATCCCTGGCAGTAAAAATCAAACAGTAAAAAAATTGTATATTGACAGTACTAGCAAATTATATAGCTGACAAATTATAGAACTAATTGGCTTGTGGGATGGGGGATTTCACATCACCCTACCTAATGGTAGGCCCAGTTCTAGCATGAATTGTAAAGAAACATTGGATGAAATCCTGTTAGCCAGAATATGGCTGCATGATGGGAATGATGTCATAGGCGGCAGCAATTTGGCACTGACTAAACATTTCATTTTGTGATTTTGGGAGCAACACAATTTCATTGTGTTGGGAATGAGGTGTGCATACCCTGAAGTCATGTAAAGAATCATTTAAGCAACAGCAATCTACACTTCTGATGACATTATGCCTGTTGTGCAGAGAAAGCTGCTCAATAGGGCTTTAGGTAAAGGTCACCCTTGCTTGAAAGCCAGTTAGTTGTCTCCAACTCCAGGGTTCAGTGCTCATCTCTGTTTACAGCCGAAGAGCCAGCACTGTCTGTGTCTGCAGACATTTCCATGGACATGTGGCAGTCATGCCTAGACACCAGAGTGCACAGAATGCTGTTTACCTTCCCACTGAAGTGATCCCTACTTATCTACTTGCAATTTCTTGCTTTTGAACTGCTAGGTTGGCAGGAGCTGGGACAGAGATGGGAGCTCATTCCGTTGTGCAATACTTGGGTATCAAACTGCTGACATGCCACCTTTCAGTCAGCGTCTTAACCACTTGAGCCACTGCAGTCCCTCAATAGGGTTTTAGCCACTTCTTACGTGAGTTCACATAATGATTCGTTTGCTAGACAAACTGCATTGAATACAAGTATCTGAATAAACATTAGTTTGCCTGTTCTGTCATTCATATGCTAGAATGCTCAATTAGCAGGTGACTGCTTTTGCTAACAACACATTCAAATTGAATTGCAGTAAATACAAAAGATAATCCCCTTGTTGCTCTGTGTGGAATGGCTGTCAAGATTCTACTGCATCTCTGGTTTGAATCTGAACAACCAACTCATTGCCAGCACATCTGAGACTAGAATATTCAGCAGTTGGGATTAACTTTTTCAGGTATAGCAGCTGGCCTTCAGCCACTGTTATCTGTTGGAGCCTTCCAAGGAATTGGAGCACACATCTCATTAAAAAGACTTTTTACTTCTACAAAATCCCAGCAAAGCAAAAGATTCTGGAATAAGTTAAACGGCAAAACCACAAAAGGAAAAGTTTAATATAAGAATCATAAGAAAAGAATAACAATCTGGTTTTACAATGCAATGGATTCTGTGCTTGAAGAAACATGAATAATGGGGAACTAAAACGGAGCTAGCATAGTTTACTGACTCAGAAAAATAGTTGGGATTCTTTGGTTCAAATTTGGATTAAAAAGTCAGTTTGTGTTCAATTTCATGTTTGTAAACCTGTTCCATTCTGTTTCTGCATTATACTGCAGGAAGAGTTGGGGCATGTTTATGAAAACATATGTACCCAACTGATATATATTTTATTCCATTTTATTGTAAAATATACACTTTCAATACAATATACTATATGCCTTTAATATATATTTTACATGGATTTTTAGATGAGTCTGTCTGTCTGTCTGTCTGTCTGTCTGTACTTATTTATTTATTTATTTATTTATTATTCAAATTTATATATTACCACCCAATTCAAACAAGCAATTCTAGGCGGCATAACAACAATAATATAAAACATTGCAGTCTTAAAACATTTTAAAAACCCTTAAAAACCCTTAATAAACACTAAGATTACCCCCACCCCATCAGTTGTTTAAAAAATTACAATTAAAAGAATGGCAAAAAGAGGCCTATGCTATATGACGGTGCCCCACACCTGCTTTGCCAGCCAGGTTTTTAGCTCTTTCCTAAGGGCAACAGCTCCATCTAGAAGCACAACTTGGTTGGTAAGAGGTTCCATAGGTCCAGAGTGGACACTGAAAAGGCCCTCCTTCTAGTGCTAGAGAAACAGTCCTCTCTAGCTGATGGTATCTTCAGAGAGCCTCTCCGGTCCACTCTGGTGGGATGGACAGATGTTCTAGGGGTGACACAGTCTCTCAGGTATCCTGGCCCACTACAACAGGGGTAATGTCCAGAAATGCATAACAGAATTCAGAATGATGCAAAATCAGAACAATAACCTGGTTTTGGCTCAAACTTTACATGGATAAATGTGGATCAAATCCATTTATGTATAAAAACAGACCAAACAAAATCTTGAGCTACCCCTAATTTCATGTGCAGTAGTTATCATTTTATTCCCCAAAACCCCAGATTTAGATTTCAAACTGACCATGAGTATCCTGTTCTAAAAAGGGCTCAACCCAAAGTTGCATTCTCTGCTAGTTGCAGTGCTAGATTAGGGAGGTCACAAGTGAAAAACAAAACAATGAGCAGACCAGGCATCAAATAAGTAGGAAAAACAGGCAGGTCTAGTACCACAGCCCAGTAACAGCCCATGAAGTTAAGCCAGGCAGGATTCCACAATCAACATCAACCATCCAAGGATCCAAGCAGTCAGCCCACAAATTTGAGATAGCTGAAAAATCAGCATCAGGAGCCCAGATGTAATGGAAGCACAGAAGAGAAGCCAGAAGAAATACTCACTCCAGTAAGCAGCAGTCTCCAAAAGATGGTTTATACATCTGTGCTGCTGAGGCAGCCACTGTGCCACACTCAATGGCAGCAATATAGCAAGCAGAAGAAGGCACTCCACTGCAATTTAGAGTCTGTTGGTATCCCTGGGTAAATATTGTTTCTCCCTAAATGACCACTTGCTCCCAAGGAAGCTCATTCTCCTGAGAAGCCCTTCACCATGGCCACAGACTCCATTTGGGAGCATGAGCCAGTTTCATGCCTTCAGTCTGCATCAGTCCTTCATATTGGTAGGGGTCCACCCACTTTTAATTTGGATGCCAGGCCACCTTCAGACTCACACTCTCAATATTTTGAAGGTTCAAGACTTGCAGAACCTGGCAATTCTTTCCCAATGTTGCATTCAAGGGGGTTCTGATCCTTGTTTGCCTTCACTTCAGGACTCCTTTGGTCTGACCAGGACAATACAATCACTAGATCAGTGATGGCAAACCTTGGCACTCCAGGTGTTCTTAGACTTTAATTACCAGAAGTCTGGAGTGCCAAGGTTCACAATCACTACACTGGGTTGTTGAGGAAAAGCCACCATTTCATAGCTGCTGTTCAACATCCTCTAATAACTTTGCTTTAGCTAATAGACAGGGCAAGGAATTACTGAGCCAAAGCAGATGATGTGCACTGGTCCCTTGGAAAAAGAAGTCTTATTGGTTTTTTTAAAAGAACCTTAATTTTATGAGCACTATCGTGGTTGTAAAATGTTGCCCTGTCATCTCAGGCTACTCATTGGTTGGAATTTCTGCAGTCAGAATCCTCCATGGCTGAGGAATCCATAGTCCAAAACTGACTTTTTCAGTTCTTTCTCTGCGAGGCAATGATTTCATCGATTTGTTTAGTGAACCAAGGGAAGTTAAATCAATCAAGGGAAGGGGGCTCAAGTTTTACTGAGATGGGAATATTTGGCTTCACTACACTGGATGAGTACCAATGAACTCACTGATTGTGCATTTGGCAACCATGAAAAATTGAGCTTTCTCATATTTCAATGCAGACAAGGTTAACAAAAAGTTATTCCAAAGAGAAAAGACTGTCCGATTCATATTGTATAATTTAGAACAGAGGTTCCCAACCTACAGCCTGCAGGCCGGCCCTGGCCCATGAAGTCATTCCAACCAGCCCGTCGCCATCTCCCCTGCACCTGGAAGTAGAAGCACCCGCTTCCACTTCCAAGGGCATGGTCCAGCCTGCTCAGGTGTTCAGGGGGTGTGGTCAGGCACACGACACAAAAAGATTGGCCACCCCTGATTTAGAATATGTAGATTTGTGATTTTGGACCACAAATTCCAGAATTCCCTAGCTCAGTGGTTCCCAACAGGGGGTACACAGCCCACAAGTGGACTCCAATTCCCAGAAACCTAAGTCAGTACATTGGCTGATCAGTGCTTTGGGGAAATGACTTAGGCTTCTGGGAATTGAAGTCCACAAACCAGCATTTGGGAAACACTGCCCTAGCTGATGGCCATGTTGCCTTGGTGAATTCTGTAAACTACAGTTCAAATGCACAAGTCGGCACACTTCCACTATATTTCTGTTCTATCATATGCCTGCTTCTTTGTAAATCAAAATTCACTGTGAGGATTTGAGTGTGCACATAATATCTGACCTGCATGTTCCCATGGCAGCATTAGAAACATTCACACAATGAACACAAAGACACTGTAAGCATGTTATGCAGCACACATAGAGATTAGAGAGGTCTTCTTTATCACAGGTCTGTTGGTGCAATCAAGTATGACTATTAAGCCTCTTTCAAATCTTCATACTAATTATATAAAGGAGATCCACTCCTTTGTAAATATACAGAGGAGATCCACTTTTCTATGTAGAGGGGGATATTAATGGCTAGGGTGGGGGTGCTCAAACTACGGCCTAGGGCCAGATCTGGCCCTGATGCCAATTCATCTGGCCCATGAAGCCCTCTTCACTCCTGGAAGCAGAAGTTAAAAGTGGTCCCTGGGCCATGGTGACCAGCTCCCTGAACTATGTGACTGGCCCACAGCCCAAAAAGTTTGGGCACCCTTGGGCTAGGGTTCCAACCCTAGGTCTGGCAAAAATATTATTTTTTGCTACATTTCACATACCTCTTCACATTTGAGGAAACACAAACCAGGCAAGTAACTTTTCTATGTTGTCAGAATAGACTATAAGGGTTGAGGAACAGACAGGCTACTTGCACATGAATCTTTTGTATACATGTTCACTATACCATTTTGGACATGCGTTCTGATGACTTTGTACTGGATATTATTATTACATTGAAAAGAGGTAGAAAGAAAACTCAAGGACACCATGAATTTAAAATAAATTCCTCCAGTGGAATCTGAATTATCATTATTTAGGCATGACAGCTGTGAAGCCTATGAATATGTAATGATCAAAAACTTGTCAATTAAACCTTTCAGTTCCTGTTTTTAAAAGCATATATAAAAGGACACTGAAGAATGCTAATAACTTTCAGAGTGATGCTCAAGCGTAGACAGGTGGAGTTCAAAGCTCCGAAAGATGCTAATGCATCACTTTCAAAATGCCACCGTTAAAAGACAGAATCTGATCATCAACCTCAAAAGAAGAGGAAAGCAGGGGAATGGGATTTTCTTTTGTAAAGGCATTCTTGTGTAATAAACTCACACTGTTGATGAAAACAACATTGCCGTTAGTTGTAACTATTCTGTTATTTTCTTCCTAATTTGCAAGAAAGAGGCTTTATATTACTACTGACAGCCATAATACACTCATGAACATTCTGGTTCCTAAAGAATTAGAGCCTTTCCAATACCATTAACATGAAATGTTCACAGTTGGACTTATTTCTGTAAAAACCTACCACTCAAATACATCTTGGGTGTTGTAAAGCGTTAATACCCTAGAGGAGATCCACTCTAGTCAGTATCACCTGTACAGAAGGTAAGTGAAAATGGAACATGAATCAATCTGCAGATGTCTTGGATGCTGATTTGAAAGTTAACAGCTAATATTTTATTCTGGCATTAATACTAACAAGGGAGAACAAACCTGAGGTTTTCTCTGAGAGGCTGCTTGAGTGTTCTTGTCATTTTGATCATGTTATTAGTCCTGGGGAATCTTTCTTAAGAGGAAGTTTTCTTGGTGTTACAGTCACCTATAAAATATATCCATTAATAATTCTAATGATGTGAAAGTTGGCCAGCTTTATGGTCATGATCCAACTTTATGGAGAGACATTTAAACAGAATCTTTAAAAAAATTCATATTAACTATTAGCAATAACAATTGCACTGGACTACCTTAGTGCACTCTCTGGGTAGTTCATGTGATAATTAACATTTTGCCTCCAACATGCTGGGTACTCATTTTACTGACCTCGGAAGCATGGAAGCCTAAGTCAACCTTGATCCCGGTCAGGATCAAACTTAGAATGTCAGCACTTTTGGCTGCAATACAGCAGTTTAACCACTGCATCACTAGGGATCTTCTAACATTTTAATGTTAGGGATAGGTAAGAATTTAATTTCAGTTTGGTTTTCTATATAGGATAATCCATTGTAAATTAAATTTCTTCATAATTTGGGATGAATTTTTACGAGAAATTGGAAGACAGAATGACAGTGACAGATTCAGGTTTAGAAATCTGAGTTCAAATGCCAGGGTATTCAGCCTTGTTAATGCTGATTTAAGGTTGCTACATCTTTTCCCTGTAAAGGAGAGGCTTATTGTCTTTAATCTCACTGTATGAGAGAGCTACATGGTTATCTCCATGTTAAAAATAACAGTATTAATTAAATTTGGCAGATAATTTAGTCATACAGTCAAACTTCACATAAAGAGTGCCTCCCTTAAAGAGTAACTTGCTTAAAGAGCAGTATTTTCTCTGAATGTTCGCTTCGCTTAACAAATAAAACTAACGAAAAACTCGCTTAACAAAAAAATTGGGGTTCGCAATCCCCCCCCCCCCAAGTAACAATTGGTCACTTAACAATGGTGTTTTGCTTAAAGAGCAAACTCGCTTAAAGAGCAATCCTGTGGGACACATTATGCTCTTTAAGCGACATACAACTGTATTTGTTTCTCCAATGGTTTATTAAAATTTGCAAATTTCTTCACAATATGAATGGAAGGAACTTGACAATTGCAAACTTTAAGTGTGGAGAAAAGAGAAACCGTTTTTCCCATATTTGCACAATGAACAATATTTGGACAATGATCTCATATTAACCTACATCATGTTAATACTTGAACATTACTATTCACCATTCTTTAAAATGCCAGTCCAGAGAAGCTTTAGTATTGAGTATGGTGTCACAATGACACTAAGCAGAATTGATCTCAATGGGAGATAACTATGTCTTTTCCCTCCACAAATTTGTTTGGCTTGGGTGCAACGTTACTAGTTTGATGAAGGATTGGCTCCAAAATCATCTCATTTAGAGGATAGCAATTAATTCCAGTGGGGCTTAAAATCTGTGTGTTTTCAAGTTGGAACTGGCTTACAGCAACCCAAATAAGTCTTTCAAAATGTGAGATATTTAAGGAGTGGTGTTACCTGTTCCATCCACCTACTCTGAATAATTTCCATGACCGAGAAGGAATTTAAACACAGGTCTCTTCTATCCACTTCACCACATTTTGTTCCCAGGGAGTCTGATGTTCTCGTCCTGTTTTGTCAAAAGCACTACACTGCAAGGAAATAGCACTTTTCCATAGTAGAAAAACATTTTGAGCAGGAGAGCTCAAAATCTACATCTTCAAATACAGTTGTGTTACTTTTTCTGATAGTTCTACGCAACTTGGTGAATCTCTATGCAAATTGGCCTACAATTCTCATCACCAGAGAGGAAGGCCAAAGATGATGGTCATGGTGACTGGTGATAACAGGAGATGTAAATCAACAATCAACACAGCATTTGTTTGGGCAAAAGTAGTCTAGTACAAAAAGAAACAAAGAGAAAGTTTTCTTCACCATGGAACTTACTTCCTCTCCAATTCCAATCTTCTGAAAATTAATGTGTGTAATGAAAGTTGTGACTGCATGGGAATTAAAAATGTAAGACTGTTGGAAGGTTTCATTTCATTAAGAATGTCACGGCACTGCATTATTTTAAATGAGAAATATTCGTTCTTCCAAGACCTGGCAGGAAGTTTTTTAATGTGTATGTGGTATTTTTACATCACAGCATGTTTGCATATCTGGGCAGAAATATATTGAAGGAAAGCGCTGCCAGATAATGCTGTGCATGGAAATGAGATATTCATTTATACCGTCCTATGAATATTTTATTATTGGTGGCAATTAGATGCAGACAAGATAACATTATTGCTGCTTGCCTCTTAATATTAATTTTACTCTTCTCTCAGGTGGGGGCAGCAGAGGAGGGAGCTTGTGTTGAACATCTCTTTATTTATTTATTTTCATTTCTGTCATAGTAGAATAATTCACTTAAAAGAG
Source organism: Furcifer pardalis (assembly GCA_030440675.1). NCBI lineage: Eukaryota > Metazoa > Chordata > Lepidosauria > Squamata > Chamaeleonidae > Furcifer > Furcifer pardalis. Next base: position 87,289,648 of record CP126897.1, on the reverse strand, counting down.
GAAATATTGTTTTCAATAGCCAAGAGAAGATGCATGAGTTTGGAATGGGGTCCCTAGAATGGCCCTGATGTCACTTGATCATCTAGATGAGTAGCTGGGAAATGAGTTAATTGAGAGGAATAGATGTCAGAGTTAAGTTCTCTCTCTCTCTCACTTTATTTTGCGAACTTAATTTCCTGTACCTGAAGACAGGAAAATATTAAATGTACTATCAGAACCAGTTATATACAAGATTCCATATACAGAAGCTACTTTTGATTCTTGTAACCCTGTGATGGCGAGGGAGGGGTGTTTGTGTGTTTGTAAGTGTTTTGTGTCTGTGTGTGCATGTGTGTGTAGACATACACATACACTTTGCATATCATTTGTTAAACTCATCTGCTCTGCTTGATTATGTACTGTTTTGTATTTGCCGAACTCCCATCAGAGATCCTGTCGTCCCCCAGACTTCCATCTTTCATGCACTAATTAAAATGTATCTATTTGTACAAGCTTTGGCAGCATAAATACATCAGAAGCATTTGTAATTTGCAGTGTTTAGATATTTATAATTTTCAATAGCAGCAATTTATGATTCTAGTTATTTGAAATTTCTGATTTAATCTAACTTCTTTTATGTTGGTTGTTAGCCACCCTGAGCTGTTAGGAAGAAGGACGGGATATAAATTGAATTGTTTTTATGGTTACTGTGGTTTTAAACCATACTTCTTTGTGGATAACAAGCACTAAAATAATAAGCACTGTTTCATTTCCTAGTTTTTAATTTAGACTTCTGAGTATGTCTTAGAGCTCAAAAGATATGTTTTTCTTTAGTTATTTAAAACAAATATCCTGCACTCCCTAAGGAGTTCAAACTACAGCAGAGACAGTAAATGCAATAAATGGAAAACCCATCCCCAGCAAAATACAAATACTGTACAACACCAAAGGCATCATTATTACAATGGGGAAAGCAACAAAGAATTAGCAGGTAGAAATATAAAAATAGCAATCAGGGCCAGTCAAAGACATTTTGCTACATGAGGCAAAGGACAAGAGGATCACTTCTCTATTCCATGTAAACATCTTCCTCTTTCATGTCCAGATCAAACTTTAAACTGCCAAAATGAAGCCAGTTTCTTGGTTTTGTCATTGTCCAAAATTAAATCCCCATCTGTACATGTTTCCGGTAGTAATCGGTAGATCAGCAAATGAGCCAGATTCTGTATCTTTCCATATTCACACAGCATGTTGTTGTCCACCAGCAGCCCACGCTTAAGACCACATTGGTCTTATATTTAGGCACTCCAGCACTCAGCCTATTCAGGGTCCTCCAAGCGACTTAGGGGAGGTTGAAACAGCTGGATCAGCTAATGGACCTTCCTTCAACATGGATGATAAGACAGAGATATCCAGGATACCTGAAAGCAGCAGACTATGTCACAGTGTCACAGTAGGCTGTGGGACACACACAGATCCAGCTATGAGGCATAGTTCCTTCTTAGGCACTTACAAGCATAAGAAGGAACTACCAGCTGCAGTACTTGCTTTTTTCTGACTAAGGGAAGAGTTGGCGCTGACAGTGGTTGCAACCAGCAAAAAAGGCAGACAACACCTACCAAAACAGCAGAGAGAGAAAGGACAACCCCTCCAAGTACTTTAAAACACAATTTAATGCTTATTCATATAAGTTGATGCATTTTGAATACCTTTCCTGTTACATGGGTTATGTAACATTCCAGGAAGAGCTTTCTGGCAAGAGCATAGGTTCTTGAAGGTACTCAAGAGCAAAATCAAATTAGAACAAGGGTGGCTAAACTACGGTCCTTGGGCCAGATCCAGACCCCGGCACTATTTCATGTGGCCTGCTACCACCCTTGCCACTACTGGAAGTGGAAGTGGACACATCTATGACAGCCACAAAACATGCCCACACGTGTGTAAACATGCCCACATCTGCCGTAAATGCTGCCGTAAATGCACCCATCACATTGATGATAGCCACGGATGCATTTTACCACAGCGTTTACAGTGGGAGGAACCACATGATCAGACTGCTCAACTGCTCAATGGCCATGGTCAGGTCCGTGACACAAAATTTTTGGGAACCCCTGAAATAGAAAGTGGAGGAAAGAGCTCACTGAACAATGAATAACATTAAAGAAGAATATGGCTGAGGAACTTGACCTTGGACTACTCTGAATAGGCTGAGGGTCAGAGTGCCTAAATGTAAGACCAATGTAAGACCAACATGGTCAAGGGGGGGGAGGGTTTGCTGCCAGACAATAATACGGTATGTGAATGTGGAGAAGTACAAAGATACAGAATCTGGCTTATTTGCTAGTCTGCAAATTGCTACCAGAAACCTGTACCAATAGGTTTGGCCAATTATAAAGTCAAGAAGATGGCTTCATTTTGGTAACTTAAAGTTTGACCTGGACAAAAAAGAAGTAGAAGAAAATGAAACAATGTAACATGAAATCCCATCTCTGCTTTGGGTTCAAAGCAGCTACAGCAGCCATAGCAGAGATGGGGAGCACAGGTGGCGCTCAAAGCAGCTACAGTAAATCTCCCCACACCTCCAGCTGCTTTGAACAGAAAGCATTGCAGGCGTGCACAGCCCTGTCAAATTAGCTGGGGGTGGGGGGGAGAATCCTTAAGCTGCTGAATCCAAAGTGCTTGTAAAGCACCGGTTGAGGCTTCTGAGGGAAGTTGGTTCAGAAGCCCTGTCCCCCACATAATAAGCATGCGCAGGCAGTGGTCCTGTACAATGAAAAAATCGTACAATGAAGACCCCAGTGTAATGAATATTTTTTGTTGTATGGGGTTCCACTGTACTATATTTATTTCTGGGTGGGTTTCTGTTGGCTACCAAACAAAGAACCCATAATACTGTGTAACTCTCACATTTGAAATTACAGTGGAACCTCATACAATGATTTTAATCTGTTCCATGGGGTTCGTTGTTGTACAAAACAATTTCTATATGATGCATGCATTATTTAGCGATTTTCTCTATGGGATGCATCATACAACAATTTTTTTTATTTTTTTTATTTTTTTTTGCTAAGTGGAAAAATTGTTGTACAATTTTTTCCATAGGGAAAATTGTTATGCAGGACGCCATTTTAAAAAAACAACCTTAATTGTTATGTGCTTTCGTTGCTATACGGGGTGACTGTTGTATGAGGTTCCACTGTACAGTAAAACCTCACATAAAGATCACCTCACTTAGAGAGTAACTCGCTTAAAGAGCAGGATTTTCTCTGAATGGTCACCTCACTTAACAAATAAAACCAACCAAAAACTCGCTTAACAACTAAATTGGGTTTCACAATCTCTCCCCCCCCCCCCGCCGTGCACCAGAAGTCACAATTGGTCACTTACAATGGTGTTTCGCTTAAAGAGCAAACTCGCTTAAAGAGCAATTCCATGAAACACATTCTGCTCTTTAAGCAAGGTACCACTGTACCTCTATCTGGCACTGAATCAGAATACAAAAATAGCCTTTTCCTCTGGCTGAACTCTCATAGTTAGCTACAACTAGAGTAGACCAATTGAATCAATGGAGCTTGCAGAGGACTTGACTCCTCAAATCCACACTGATTCACTGAATCTACTCTAGCTGGAACTTACTACTAGATTTCAACCTATGAGACAAATAATAATAAGTGGAAAAATAACATTTCAATTTTCTGTTATAATTGTGAAAACAGAGAAATCTGAAAGTGGTTTGGTAATGCTGCCTCTTGTGAGATATATACACAGAGCTGGATGCCTCATCAGTGGGAACCTGCATCCATAATTATTTTTTGCTACAGGTCTTTCATTCCCAACATAAGGCCCACGGGCTGGATCTGGCCCCTGGTGCCATTTTATGTGCCCCCGTCCCTCCAAAGGCATTTGAGAAAGAAAATGACCACACCTTTGAAGATATTGGGACAAAATGGCCACCCCAACATGCAGGCAGGGCAAAATGGCTGCCTGGCCTTCGAAGCTGACTGAAAGAGCATGAACTGGCCTCTGGCTTGAAAAAGTTGGGAACCCCTGGTTTAGGCCTATGGGCAGACTGCAAGCCTTTTTAAAATGGAAACAATCCGGCCTTTGTTTCTTATTCTGTCTCCCTGCAGCTGAGAGTGGCCAAGAACTTATTTCAAACATCCAAATGAAAAGCTTACCATATGATCTTCCTGCCCTTTTCCTGAACATCTTCTTTCGCTGGCATCAGTTTCACACAATGCTGCTCTGAGATCTCACAGTAATAGAGCTGCTGATTCTAACCATCAGCATTCGTTGCATTCTACTTCACGTAATTATGTTGAAGCTGTCTTCCACCCAACCCTCTTGCGGAATTCAGCTCAAAAGCTGTGGAAGTTAATCAAAAGCATCCGTTGAATGGCAGCAGCCTTGAGATCAAGTGGAGCAGCGTGCCACAAAGGTCACTAAACAATAATAAAACCACTGCAAAAGGTCAGTCAGATTATTTGTGCAAAACAGTTCTCGATTATAGAGCTGCTGAGGCTGGGTTTTTGTTTAATCCAGGACTGGCAGTTAGTGTAGGCTATGGCAAGAAGAATTTATGAGCCTCTCTCTCCTGAGACCATCTCTCTGGGCTTGTCACTTTAGTCATTAACTGTGGCAAAGATAATTAACATTTAATTGATATAGAGAAGTAGCAGAGTAGCCGCAAACTGAAGGAATCATCCAGATATTTTACTACTTTCTGTGGTGAGGTCTCGTCATCATCATTATAGTAGAGTAACACCTCAGATAACGTTTGCATCAGATAATGTTAAAACTGCATAACATTAAGCAATCGGGAAAAAAATTGCATCGCATAACGTTAAAATCCTATGGGATGCGTCAATAACATTAGCTAAAGCCTGTGCCAGTTATAATGTACACTAGTACCTCGGATAACGTTATGACTTGGTTCCATAAGTTTTGTTGTTATCCGGTTTTTAGCGTTGTCTGGGGTATACACCGAACAATGCTAAAAAACATCAGGCGCGTTGGCGCGCGTGCGCCAAACGTGGTTTGGGAGGATACGGAGATTTTCTCCGTATCCTCCCCAAGCCGCACTTGACAGGCGCACGCTTGCACGATGTTTGGAAAGGGTATGGGGGACCATACCCTTTCCAAACATCGGGCGTGTTGGCGCGCGTGCCAAACGTGGTTTGGGGAGGATACGGAGATTTTCTCTGTATGCTCCCCAAGCCGCATTTGACAGGCACGCGCCTGCACGATGTTTGGAAAGGGTATGGGGGCCATACCCTTTCCAAACCTCGGGCGGGCGGGCCCTGGGGGGGTTGGATTGGGTAGATGTTCTACCCAATCCAACCCCTCCCCCCCCCCACGATTGTTCCGGATAACGCTAAAAATCGCATTATTCGATACAAGATTTTTCCAAAAATCTTGTAACGTTATGCGGTTTTAGTGCTATACGGTACAATCGTTATCCGGGGTATTGCTGTATCTCTATGGAATTTTAACATTATCTGATGCATCCCATAGGATTTTAACATTAAAAATCGGATTAACACTAAGACTTGTGGAACCAAGTTTTAGCGTTATCTGAGGTTTTACTGTATTTAAACCTGAATTTGTCAAATTATGATTTTTTAAAAAAATTACTATTTGTTAAAAATTATTGTAAAGCTCTGTGTGTTTGTTAGGTTTTCATTGTGGGTAGAATGGCTTGAAAATGGACTTTGCAGCTTGATAGGACTGGCTCCCAAAACCAAGGTGACAGACATAGTTACTTACAAACAAAAAACAAAGGATGGGAAGTCGCATCAGCAGCAGTAGTAACAATGACATTTACACTGTGATTTCCACTACAAGATAGTGCTTAAGGAAACTTACAGTCTTTGTATAACAGTGAAAAATAACAAAACAAATTTATCCATAAAATCACTGAAATCAGACAAAATCAATTCAGCCAACCCATGCCATCAATATCATTAAATGTGCAAATGCTTTAAAACAATAACAGAAGGTTAGCTATTAAGGCCATTTTAAAAATGTGCTTTTACATCAGTCCAAAAAACAGCAAGTGTGGAAGTTGAATACAGCTCTGAAGGGTGTGCATTTCACTCACTGGGAACCACCTACGGTAGGTTATTTTTCAGTGTAGAAAGTTATCATATCACTGGAATGAAATTTAGTTTTAATCTTATCCCTACCATATTATTTGTTTGTGTTCAATTAGTATCGTGTGTTGTTGTTTTCGGAGCATTTCAGGCCGCACCTCCCACAACTTTCCAGCCAACTCAACCATTTGCTATGATTGTGTGTTACACGATGTGGCATCTGAACAAGGGCTTCCTTTTCTATAACTAGAAATTATATATAGTCCTGATAGAGCTATACAAATCTCATTCTACTCTTAAACTAAGAAATTTCAATCAAGCAACATTACCTCAAGAATCCAGATGTGGGTGTCTATGCACATTTGTGCCAAAACATACCTCAAAGAACATACTAAAGCTTCTCTTTGCCTCTTAAAAATGATTTCAAGTTCCCAAAATATTTGTCTCCTTACATTACCTCTCAGTGTTTTTCAGCTCATCTCTTTGATCAATGTGCTCAAAATCAACCATTTACAAAATACATTATTAATGCCAATTAGCCAGTGATGGGATGTAACAGGTTCCCACCAGTTCACCAGAATTGGTAGTAACTTTTCCCTGTGTCCTTTCGGGGCTTACCTTTTCACTGGTTCCCCCACTGTGCATGCGTGCCAAGCACTTGGTGTGCATGCATGCCTACAGTGCTTGGCGCGTATGCATGGCCTCCTTGCTATCCTCCTTGCTGTCCTTGTGTTGTGGGTGGGTGGGTGGGTTGAGGTGTGTGTGTGTGTGTGTGTGTGTGTGCTTATTTTTTTATTTTTTTATTATTATTTATTTTTCTTTGGCTCCACCCACAATGTCATGACATCATGACGTTAGATCTGCCCACACCGTGGGGTAGTAAAAATTTTGACATCCCATCACTGCAATTAGCCCTGAAAACCAAAAATCACAGGAGGCAAAATGAGTGCCAAATCTTTCCCTTTTCCCTGTTTTAGTGAGCTTTTATTATTGCTCAGCTATACTATGTCTTCCAGGATCTTTTACCATTGCTTGCTCCCAAGACGGAATGATTGCTGCTCAGATACAGATAGGCCTTCTTAGGTTGTGCAGTAAGAGCTGTCTCCATTCCTTCTGAATACATGGGAGATCACTTGTATGTGTCATTTTAAGAGAGACTAAATATCACCTGTGACCTTCAGATGTGATAAGAAGAACCTATTTATATCAGTGCCTGGCTGCATTCTTTTTGAAAAATTCCAGGATGCTACCTTTGGGCTGTGCCCTGTTATCGAAGGATAGCTAGTTATGTGCCATAAAGTCAGAAACAAATTATGGTGACCCTGATATGTCAGTAATAAGATGACCACACGGGCATTTAGGCCACAGTTTGGAGCACTGTATCGACAGACTGGTGCACTCTTAAAGACAGTGATCAGACACCACATTTGCTAGAATGCACCAACTCACCCCAGTGTGTTCCTTCCTGCACCTTGCTAGACTCCATCAAGAGTCTTGTACATTTTTGATGCAGGAAGGATCACTCTACTTTGATTCATTTCCAATGTGTATGATCACCAAAGGAAGTCTTCTGGTTTCAATTTATTTTATTTCTTTATTATTTCAACTTGTATGCCACCCACTCACAGTGCAACTCAGGGTGGCTAACAAAGTAACAAGTAACAAAACTAGACACAATATCACAAAATATCATAAACAGAAACCGACCGACAGGGGAGTGCAAAAATAAGGTCCCAGCGAAAGAAGTGCAAAAGGAGTGCAAAAAAAAAAAGGTCCCTCCTCTGGGTGGGGTGGGGCCCAGAGGTTGGTTGGTGGGAGCATCCTTCACTGCCCAAGTGGCCATAGCTGTTCCGGTCCTCCTCCTCCAGGCAATGACGGGGCCCGGAGGACAGCAAGCAGGAGTGTCCTTGACCGTCCTGGGCTGTGGCGGCCTTTATCCTCCTTTGGGCAGGGCAAGGCGCAGAGGTCAGCAGCCAGGAGTGTCCTCCACCACCTGAGTGGCCACAGCTGGCCCAGTCCTACTCTTCCAGGTAATGGCGGGGGACGGAGGTCAACAGACAGGAGAGTCCTCAACCATCCTGAGCTGTGGCAGCCTTTATCCTCCTCCAGGGAGGGAAAGGCCTGGAGGTCATTGGACAGGAGCCTCCTCCAACGCTCAAGTGGCCACAGCTGGCCCAGTCTTCCTGCTCCAGGCAACGGTGTAATAACCCCTTAAGGGTTAATCACTCCCCTTGCTGTACAGATGATTGAGGATGCTTATGCCTTTTTTTCTCACATCACACCATTTACAGCAGGAGTTCTCAATCCTTTAAAGTTGGGAGCCAGGTCACACTCTCTCAGACAGCTTTAGGGGCCAGTCAACCATTTTGCCCTTCGTCCACTACATGGCACCACATGGTGTGGTGGAGGCAGTGAGGGCCCCACATGAAATGGTGCCACAGGCTGCATCCAGCCCATGGGCCGCAGGTTGAGAATCCCTGATTTACAGTGTTCAGTGTTTCCTCTAACAGTCGTAATTCACCACAACAAGGTATACAATGCTTATATTTAAACTCAAACTAGTCGGATTGCAGCCATAAGAACTAGGCAAGCAAAGGTTCACAAAATGGAAGGCAACTACTGCTGGAGTTGCCATGCTGACATTTACAATTTAATCTCTATGAGAATTAATTCTGTGAAGCTTCCTTACATGGGCTCAGACCATTTGTCCACCAAGCCAAGCATTACTTATTCTGGCCGGCAGTTACCCTCCAGGCATTTAGGCAGAGAATGGTCTATCAGAACTCACCTCCCCTGAAGATGCTTGGGATTGAACTTCTGTAGGCAAAACCACTGAGCTATTGTGCCTCTATATCAACCCTCCAACTCATCTTCGCCCATCCTTCCACATACTGCACTTGGCAACATCACACAAAAGTTATTGTTTCTGATGTCTGTGAAGGACCCAAGTCTCAATGCCAGTATGACATTCTCTTGTCTGTGAAGTACTTTCATTACTACTGCACTGCACGTTATGATGCTGCACTAGTGCAGAAGATGCATTTACAACCTGTCCTAAATGCTTATTTGCAGAAGGTCAGTAGATTTAGCAGCAGGAGAACTAAATCTGGTACATCTTGCTACTAAGCTTGTAATGAAAGAAATGAATAGGTCTATATAATACAGATTATGACTGTCGTATTTCTTTCTCTAATCACAGCCAGGCACTTGGGTGGACATGCCATGTCCTTGACATTGTTAAAGTTCTGATCGATCGCTATTTGAATCAGTACTGAGGCTAGTAGCAATCTGTTTTTACAGCTAAAATACATGAAAATGTATGATTTTTTTTAAAAAAATCCTCTGATGTGTTTTTAGTGGAAAGGGGACATCCACAAATCATAAGTCAATTTAATGTATTTTCACTAAGGTATTATTTGAGAGAAAGATATGTGTAACTATTAGAGCTTAACTTGATATCTCTGAACTTACTTGTAACTTAGGTAGGTGAATCATCCCATTTAGAAATAGACATTACTCCCCTTACCTAATGATAATGATACAGTGGTACCTCGCTTAAAGAGCATAATGTGTTCCATGGGATTGCTCTTTAAGCGAGTTGCTCTTTAAGCAAAACACTTGGAAAAAGCGCCATCATTGCTATTGTAAGTGACAAACTTTGTCTTCTAGTGGAGAGGATTGTGAACCCTGATTTAGTTGTTAAGTGAGTTTTTGGTTGTTGTTTTTTACTTGTTAAGCGAGGGCTACCATTCAGAGAAAATCCTGCTCTTTACACGAGTTAATCTCTAAGCAAGGCCCTCTTTATGCGAGGTTTTACTGTACAGTATATGCTTTTTAAGCCATCCCAAATCAGACCCCAAAGGATGAGAGACCCAAACAGTCTAATCAAGACAAGAGTGGTGGGAGGATAGGATGGAATCCATTGGGAAAAAATATGGCTGGCTGGCTGGTAATGCTGAATATTATGCTGCTGCTTCTTTCATGTCCTGATCAAATCCTGGACTGCCAATTTGAAGCCACTTTCTTTGCTTTGTCATTGCCCAAATGCAAGTCCTCATCGGTGCATGTCTCTGGCAGCAATCGGCAGACCAGAAAATGGGCCGGATTCTGTATCTCTCCACATTGACACCATGTGTTGTTGTCCACCAGCAGCCCCCACTTCAACATGTTGGTCTTGCATTTAGGGACTCCAACCTTCAGCCTGTTTAGGTTCCTCCAGGAAATTGAGATCTTCAGCTACCCACCTTTAATGTTGTTCCTTTCCCAGTGAGTTCCTTCTTCCATCTTCTAATTTGGTTTTGCTCTTATGTACCCTCAAGAATGTTTGTTCTTGTCATAAAGCTCTTTCTGGATCTGAGCCGGCAATTGTTGCAATTGTTTAAATATATTTTCATATTCATGAAGGCCACTTAGTAGGTTCCATTCCTGCCAAAAATAGACGAATAGTAATAATGAAATATTTACAAGAATTCCAAGGAAGTCTGGTCTTCAGTTTTGCTTCAACAAAATGTTTATAAACTGACAGGCATATCAATTAATTGGCTGCACAATATTCTCAAACCACTCCCTTTCATACTATAGCTCTTTGCCCCACATACTATGCCCTTCCTGGTAATCTCTCAGCCTTCAGGAAAGTTAGGGTTGCTAGAAGCAGCTACAGTGGAGAAAGATTTGAATCTCCACCCCAGCACAAGTATCATGTGTAAATGGATCTATGGAGAAATACTAACTGGTTTCCCAGTTGTGTGTCATCCAGTGAGGAGAAAACTCAAGTTCACAGATGTGACCCTAAACCATGTACCTAAGTGACTTCAAATAAAATACATCTGAATAGCAATCAGGAATCTTCAGCCATTACCAAGTGTGAAATGCCACCTTAACTCACATGATTTATTTATTTATTATTTATTTATTAGTTCAAATTTATATTGCCGCCCACTCACCATAGCAACTCAGGGCGGCTTACAAACAATACATTACATTACAATACAATATGTTGATCAGGGCTCAGGGGGAGGGACTGTGAAGTCCACAACCTGCCCTGACTTCTTCTTCCCCTGGCTGTTGGTGTGGGCTCAGGGGGAGGGGCGGCAAAGTCCTCAACCTGCCCTGGCTTCTTCTTCCCCCAGCCATTGGTGTGGGCACAGGGGGAGGGGCAATTTGCAATTTGTATCAACTAAATGAACCAAACATTTTCCTTCTGTACCTCTGCATGGTCAGGAGGCATGTTAAAATATAGTAGTTAGTCTTTAGGGTGCCACAATATTTTTATCTTCTTTATTTTTGTTTTGTTTCTTGCCTTCAAAGAAACACAGGACTACAGTTTTGATCACAATGCGCCCCCAACATTTCACTGCCTAAGACACAAACCAGTGTTTCCCTTTCCAGACCCAGAACATGATACAAAATATTCTTGGCTGATCAAGTTGTTTTGTCACCCAAGGCAGAAAGTCCCAACAGCATCTCTACCCTTCTCTAGTAACAAAACATCTGACCAAGAATTTGATACCTTTTCATGTCCCCTAAAACCAGTTGCTCAAGTCATCCATCATTCAGTCATGGCAGCCATTCACTGTGTTTATTCAACATTGTAACTAAGAAATTTGCAACTTGTACTGGACATTTGGTATCATAGTCATGTGATCCTCATACCATGGATCCGAGGAGAATACTCCATAAGCATGTTGCTGTGTGTCCATACATTTTAGTCACCACATTAGCAGAATGTATGGTGATCAGGAACATATATGACACGTGCAATCTTGATCCTAGTTTCCGTTTCAACATGTTGACCATTACGTCTGAAAAGGATTAGCTGCTTAAAGGGGGGGGAAGAATACCATTACTTTTCTTTAAAAAAAAAAAGGAACACTATTCATTCCTTTCCCGTTAAATCATCTGATTTTTCTATATTTTACTTCTCATTTAAGTGTACCATCATCACCATTTCTCAATTGCACTGAAAGAGGCCACATACCCTACCGAGGCCTCTAGAATTCTTTTTTATCTTCACATTCACTGCAAACTCCTACCAGCTTTGCTTCTGAGATTACGAGGTCTCTCTCCCCCTTTTTAAAACTGTGTTTCTAAGAGTGATGAGTGGTTTCTTAATATAGTTTTTTTTGCCCATCACTTCAACTCATTAATGTGACAGAAATATTACTGATACAACCACCTTCCATCATCCATAAGAGTAATTATATACCTCTCTACATCACTCCCCAGGTAGATTTTCTGAGTCACCTTCCCTGTACTAATTTGACTATATTTATAACCCACATGCGATTTGTAACTCAAGATGACTGTTAAAATAATAACAGAGAAAGTGAGTGAAATATAGACTTTCCCCCCTCTTTAGGAAGCCAGCAGTGAATGTAATTTTGTAATATAATTTTGGTAAGTGTATAGAACAGACTGACCCTGGTGGTAATAGATTTATAAACACCTTTTTAGCCAGCAAGCATCTTGGATCAGGTGTCTATGGTGTGCTGCCATTTAAAGCAAGGGTGCCCAAACTTTTCGGCCCGGGGGCCGGATAACATTTTATCAGATGCTCCGAGGGCCGAACTATCTCTCCATGGTACATCAATCCACCCAGCCTTGCCGCCACCACCACCACCACTAACGCTTTTGCCGCCGGCTCCTCTTTCGCCGGCTCCTCCTTTGCCGCCTTCGCGGTGTCCTTTAAAAGTGTCCATTGCCAATTAAAACCCCACCTACCTGAAACTTTGGAATTTAATTAGCAATGAAAAGTCATTAGCCTTAGAAAAGATCTGCTTCCTGACATCATGTCCTGCCTGGCTTGCTGCAGCCTCAGAGGGTGGGGGAACTTCAAAATTAGCGCGCATTGGGTCTCCCAATCAATTTAAAATCAGGAATTACACAATGCACAGCCATAATACTGTAAATCAATTTTGACTTCCAACTTATACCAATACTTGAATCAGTGTAAAATAAATCACTTCAGACCAGTGATGGTGAACCTTGGCACTCCAGGTGTTCTTGGACTTCAATTACCAGAAGCCTAAATCAGCACTTCTGGTTATCAGGACATCTGAGAATTGAAGTTCCATAACACCTGAACTACCAAGGTTTGCCATCACTAGTTTAGACTTTGTGCCCACTCCTGTTAATGTTTACCTGGGAAAGGCCAGATAAACTTGCAGCAGGAGGTGACATAGATTACAGCTGATTGGCAGAGGCAGCATTAACAGATCTGCTGCATCTCTCTACAGCTGCAGATCAGCTGACACCAGTTACTACCAATCAGTGGGAGCCCCTCTACTGCTATAGTGCATTGTTTTTTCAAAAAATATTTATTCAAAGTGTCATAGCACTAAGACTCTTCAAATAAACATTTTTTTAAAAAGAATTACTGGTGGGTGATTAGCTAGGAATAGCAGTTAGTCTTTAAAGTGCTACTGTGTATTTTATTTGTTTTGTTTTGTTTTCTGAGATAGCTAGGAATGGTCTCCCTTGATCAGCTGGAGTCTGTTTTCACTGATCAGTGGCTTTGATCTGCCCTGGTAGTGCAGACAGATTTCCAGCTGATGAAGGAGAACATAACCATTTGGTCCACAGCATCTCTGATGCCATCGTGACTGCCAATCGGCTTACCTGGGACATCTCTATACCGCCAGTCAGCTGATCAATGGGAAATCTCATGCCGGCAGCGGAGATGCCACTGATTAGCTGGGGACAGTTTGCCCCATCAACTGGAGCTACCTCTGCTGCCAGAGTAGAGTGCAGCCACTATAGACATACAGTGTATCTAAATAGCTTTACAGTACTGCATATATACATATGGGACTGCAGTGGCTCAAGTCACTAAGACGCTGACTGGGAGGCGGAAGGTCAGCAGTTTGATTCCCGAGTACTGCAGGACGGAATGAGCTCCCGTCTCTGTCCCAGCTCCTGCCAACCTAGCAGTTCAAAACCAAGAAATTGCAAGTAGATAAATAGGGACCAGTTCAGTGGGAAAGTAACAAGTGTTCTGTGGGCTGCAGTGTCTAGTCATGCTTGCCATAAGACCACAGAAATGCCTGCAGAAGCAGACAGCACTAGCTCTTTGGATTTGAAACAGATGAGCACTGACCCCTAGAGTCGGATACGACTGGCTTTCGAGGAAGAGAAACCTTTACCTTTATATATACATATAACCTAGCAGTTCAAAAGCAAGAGATTGCAAGTAGATAAATAGGGACCAGTTCGGTGGGAAGGTAACAAGTGTTCTGAGGGCTGCAGTGTCTAGTCATGCCTGCCACATGACCATGAAAACGTCTGCAGAAGCAGACAGCGCTAGCTCTTTGGATTTGAAACAGAGATGAGTACTGACCCCTAGAGTCGGATACGACTGGCTTTCGAGCAAGGGAAACCTTTACCTTTACGATTGCAAGTAGATAAATAGGGACCAGTTCGGTGGGAAGGTAACAAGTGTTCTGTGGGCTGCAGTGTCTAGTCATGCCTGCCAAATGACCATGGAAACGTCTGCAGAAGCAGACAGCGCTAACTCTTTGGATTTGAAACAGAGATGAGCACTGACCCCTAGAGTCGGATACGACTGGCTTTCGAGCAAGGGAAACCTTTACATTTACGATTGCAAGTAGATAAATAGGGACCAGTTCGGTGGGAAGGTAACAAGTGTTCTCTGGGCTCCAGTGTCTAGTCATGCCTGCCACATGACCATGGAAACGTCTGCAGAAGCAGACAGCGCTAGCTCTTTGGATTTGAAACAGAGATGAGCACTGACCCCTAGAGTCGGATACGACTGGCTTTCGAGCAAGGGAAACCTTTACCTTTACGATTGCAAGTAGATAAATAGGGACCAGTTCGGTGGGAAGGTAACAAGTGTTCTGTGGGCTGCAGTGTCTAGTCATGCCTGCCACATGACCATGGAAACGTCTGCAGAAGCAGACAGCACTAGCTCTTTGGATTTGAAACAGATGAGCACTGACCCCTAGAGTCAGATACGACTGGCTTTCGAGCAAGAGCAACCTTTACCAAATTTAATGCATTCTCCAGGGCCTTTTGTAGACTAACTCCTGTATTTAAATTTGAGCTTTTGTAGACTAACTCCTGTATTTAAATTTGAGCTGTACAGTATTTAAATTTGAGGTGGATTTGAGATCATATCCACCACATCAGGCAGAAGAGCAAAGCTTCGTGGGTTGAATTTGTAAGAGCACATCAACTCCACAGGCACACAATGACAGGGCAAGCCTAAAGGTAAAGTAACGTCTCTTTTTGCAACTGATGAAAAATCCCGGGTTATTTAAACCTTTGCAATTGCAAAAGGTTGCAGAGCAAACTTCTTTGCACAAGCGAGCTGAAAAGCAACATTTGTTGCTTCTGACAGTAAGGGAACATCCCGGGGGTCTTATTCAAACCTCCTACAAATGGCTGCAAAACAAACTTCTTTTGCCCAACCAATGGATGGGTGGATGCATTATTATGCGTTGTGGCACCTGATAAGTTGTGAACTTTTTTTGCTTCTCTTCTGATATCTTAAGTTTGCAATACACGGAGCCTGACAAAGAGATCTGAAGAACTCTAAACCTCGCTTCCCTCCCCCTCACCCCTGCTCCTGGCTTTCTTTTTTAATTGCTTAAAATCAGGCATGCAGCCCAAACTACTTACTTTTAGCTCCCACTGAAGTCCCTTTCTCCACTCTGGCGTATTGATTCAGCCATTCTAAAGTAGATCCAGCTGAACTCCTAGTACTAAGCAGGAGGAGGAAGGAACTAGGCAAATCACTCTTTCACTGACTTGTGATCCCTCCGCCCAAAAAAAAAAGTTCGCCCAAAAAAATTTTTTTAAAAATAAAATAAAATTATAAGTGTTCTTATACCATGTCGGGGGCCGGATGAAATGGCCTGGCGGGCCGGATCCGGCCCGCGGGCCGTAGTTTGGGCATGCCTGATTTAAAGACTCACACAAGTACACAAGTACATTCATCTTGCTTTAGTGCCTCATTCATTGACTTAATTGTTGTAAATCCTTGTTTTATTGTCTTCTAGATTATTTGCAGCTTCAGCAGGAATGCTTTCTGGTATGAATCAGGAATTTATCAGAAAGATCCACTGATAGATCTATGGGTAAATGCATTATATCTCTGAGGGCTTCCGAGTGCCAATGAGACCCTGGAAAATCTTAGATCAGTGATGGCAAACCTTTTAGAGAGTGAGTGCCTAAATTGCAACCCGAAACCCACTTATATATCACAAAGTGCCAACATGGCACTGCTGAGCAGAGGATTGGAGCAAACTCTCTGCTGGGTGAGAGAGAAAGTGCTCCCATTGGGCTGCTGGGCAGAGGAGTGGGGTGAACTCTGTGCTGGGGGAATGATGGCACAGCTGCCCACAGAGAGGACTCTAAGTGCCACCTCTGCCCCTGTGCCATAGGTTCACCACCACGGTCCTAGATAGACAATAGGAATGGGCAGTTATTTGCTGACAAGACTTAAGGGATTTCTTTTATGCAAGGGTAAATCAACAATAACATTATAGCCAACAAAGAAATTACATAGCAATTTGCTCTCTCTACATGCCATCCAAAATCTACTCATTGTAGTGGCTGTATCAGAGAGGAGACAGGGACAACAGCACAAAAACAAACCAGAAATAAATACTAGTGGCATGCCAAAAAAAATTGGTATGTTTTCCAACTTCTGAAAGGAAAGGAATTGCTTTTGAAAAAATTTCCCATGGACAATCCTGTTTCAGTTAAATTCTTATTCATAAAGGTGCAGGATTCTTTTCTTTAGCTTAACTGTGAGTTGAATGGGAGGCTGAAGATGGGGACTTGGTCTATCAAGGGCTTCCCCAGTTGCCTATGCCTCAACTGAAGTGAGGGGGGAATGTCTACCATGGACCTTCTTCAGATAAGGGAGTACAGGGTATTGTGTTGACCCAACAGACAAAAGGTAAGTATAATAATTATTTATAGGTGTGGAGGAGAATAGGCCAATCCAAACTAAGTTCATCATGCTTGAGACCCACTTAGATTAGCATGTATAACTGTCTGTTCAAAATGTTTCAGTAGGACTAAAGTAATGTCATGGGGATCCACAAGCAGTATTAAAAGATTTAGTGTTGCATTACCCTAGACCAGGGTTCCTCAAACACAGCTCTCTAGGAGTTCTTGGATTTCAATTACAAGAAGCCCAGGTCAGTATATTCTGGGAATTGGAGTCCAAGAACATCTGGTGAGCCACGTTTGAGGAACCCTGCCCTAGAGTATCACTAAACAACTGGTTGTTCAAAATGTAAATGGAAAGTAAGCCTTCTGCAAGGTGAAATATTTAAACCAATCCATAAATTCCCACCAGTTTGCCTATAAAATTGTGATAAATATATTTTTGTCTAAACCAGTGGTTCCCAATGTGGGGCACACACACCACAAGGGGACTTCAATTCTCAGAAGCCTAAGGCTGATCAGTGCTTTGGGAAAATGACTTAGGCTTCTGGGAATTGAAGTCCAAAAACCAAAGGTTTGAATGCTCCTACCTGTCCAATGTTACTTAGCTAGTTACTTATCACAGTTTTGCTACCCCTACAAAAGTCCAAGAACATTCATAGTATGATGTCTTCTCATTAATTAAGAGAGACTAACTATCATAAAAGACACCAAGGAAACTGAACATAAGGGTTTTTAAATTTTCAATGTGATTGATATGTCACTCACAGTGGGTTTAAAAGAGAGTCTTAGACATGCTACGGAATAACATTTCAAAATAGTTTATTGAGTCTGAATGACTTGTTTACTTCCTGAAGTAATAATGAAGGTATCAAAAGTGTTTAAAGAAGGGTGATGGAGGATCTTAAAACGTCTAGCATGAACTCTACAGTTGAAATTCAGGAGGGGGGGGGACTATTCCTCTGTATTATTATTGTTATTTTATTGTCTGCTGCAGTTTCTGAGCAACATGCTTTATGGTTCAACAAACAGAAGAAGACTTACCACTAGGTGTGTCGTCATTTATATTCAGCATACGGTTGCTATTTTGACTTTTTATGGTTTCCTGCAGTGGTAAATTTCACTCCTGCAGACAGTATAAGTAATTGCTTTGCACCAAATAATGTGTTACCCTAGACACATTAGAATACACATTCCAGTAGGTATTAGGTGTATATAGACATAAACATCCCTGCTGCTTACAGGATAAAGAGAATTTGTATGTACAATAGAGGACGAGAGGATTTACAAACTTCCCAAACACTATTGCATGAGGGGTGGGTGTTTTTCCCAGATAATACGTTTCACACTATAAGAAGGAGGAGGTATGCAGGGGGGTGAGCTGCTTGGGCCCAGTTCAGAAGGGGAGGGGAGGGGAGGGGCCCCAGGAAACAAGTTTTCCAGAATGCTCTGGCACAGCTGGTTAATGAGAGACAGCTGGATGAATATATGCAGGCAAGGATAAAAGAGCAGGCAAAGGAAAGTTCAAAGGTTATCATCTTCCCAATCAGCAGAAGAGAGAGAGGCATGTTGTAATGTGGATGCAGAGGGCTGGATAGGTATATTCTGTGTGACAGTATGTGAGGGAAGAGCAGTGCGTAATTCTTTCTCATCTAGTCAACAGAAGCTGAGTGACCTGTCCTAGCATGTCCTCGTGGTAACTCCCATTCAACGCCAGCTATAGCATAGGAAAGGCAAATGAGAAGTCTCTGGTAGTGAAGGGGCCGAACTTCTTCTTTCATTTCTAGATCTAACTTTGGCCTGCCAAAATGAAGCCACTTTATTGGCTTTGTCATTGGTCATAATTAAATCTTCATGGGTACAAGTTTCTGGTAGCAATCGGCAGACCGGTAAATGAGCCGGATTCTGTGTCTCTCCACATTTGCACAGGATGTTGTTGTCCGCCAGCAGCCCCCTCTTGAGCATATTGGTCTTACATTTTGGGACTCTAACCCTCAGCCTATTCAGGGTCTTCTAAGTGATGTAGGGGAGGTTGAGCTCCTCAGTTATATCCTCCCTTAGTGATATTCTTCATCCAGTGAGCTCCTTCCTCCATCTTCTAATTGGGATTTGATCTTGCACCAAATCAGACCAAAGGGGCAGAACTAGGAGGAGCCACAGAGCTTGCCTCCTTCTCTCTGTTTATATAAATCCTCTCTGCAAGGGACCAAGTAAACTGGGCAGCAGAACTTTGGAAAACAAGATCTGGCACGTAATGAGGTCTCAAAGCATTTAGGATTTTTTATGTATCCACATTTGGAACCCAGCATGAAAACAACCAGCAACCAGTGCAAGCTAACCAGAATCAGGGACATACGATTGAACCTTCTTACATCTGTGAGAAGGCCACAGCATTCTGGATCTGTACAAGCTTCAAAGGAAACTCTCATGGCCTTTTCAATGGATCTCTACTTTTGCAATGCAGGGTTTTTAGCATAGCTAATATTCCTTGTGCTCCCTCTGCATTATCTCCATGGAGAGGTCTTTAAGGGGTTTTGTAAAAGCCACAAAGATAACTGAAAGATCTTTCATGTGGTATTAAAACTATGAGCAATGAATTCTTTATATCCACATAAGCTGAAAGCTCCTGATTAGGCTGGAAATCACTTACTGGAGAATATATTTCCTTTGTTGGCTCCATTCTTGGTAGAGACCCACCTTTTACTGGACAATCTGTGGAGAATCTATGGGGATGTGGCACAGATTGTCCAGTAAAAGGTGGGGCTGCAACATTCTCATCTACATAAGAGCAAAGTGTTTTTTGCCACTGTTTTAATATCCCACAATGGTCAGCTGCAGTGTTGTTCTGGAGTATTGTAAGAAATTTAAATATGGGCTCCAACACAGAGCAAAGCAGCCATTGATTGCACCCTCCTGAATATTCTTTTTCCCACAAGAACTGGCCTAGTCTGGTCAGGTTTTCCTGCTAAGGTAATAGAGTAGACCAGGGTTTCTCAACTTTGGGCCTCCAGGTGTTCTTGGACTTCAATTACCAGAAGACCAAGTCAACACTCCTGCTGATCAGGGCTTCTAGGAATTGAAGTTCAAGAACATCTGGGGGGCAAGTTTGAGAAACCCTGGAGTAGACCATACCACCAGTGACTCAACACCAATCATCAGGTGGTTGTTAACTAATCTGACAATCCTGAGGACTAACAGCCTTGAGTAGTGAAGTCTACAAGAAAGGGTGATGCTCCCCCAAGTAGATTCAATCCCACTTGCACCCATCTTGCTGGATGGCAGCAGCCTGGGGCTAATGGGGACTTTGTGTGCCAAAAAGGCTCAAGACCAGAAAGTGACTCACAGAACTGGATCACTGGTACAGGTGCCATGCTGCTATGCAGAAGGCAAATGGAAAAATACTGTATTATATTGATAGTAGATATAATAGATGCTGAAATAAAATATATTTTCTTTATTATTCAGAAAAATAACGCAGGCAAAATAAATGCATAAAAACGGATAAATTTCCTATGTTAGTAGTACTACTGGTTTAGAATGATGGTAAATTATAATCTCATATTTACAATTTTTATATATTTGTGACTGAGGCTCTGCAACTGCTTCCTGCTTTTTTAAATTATGGCTCTGTTTTGGAGATAACTTACACTTTTCTCTAAAAAAATAAGTTAGAGGGGAACCAGCTTCTTATTCTTGTGTGAGAGGAAAAAGGCTAAAGGAAATAAAAAATAATAACAATAACTCAAAAGAAACTGCAATATAGGATGCATTTCTCACTCTTTCTATGCATGATTTCTATCTCTCTAGACAAGGCTGCCACTAAACTAGCCCTTCATCTTAGAAAGTTAAGGAGAGAGCAAGGGTAAGTTTTTCATGCCTATACTCAGACACCTCATACAACTGCCTGCACTGCATTATTCTCACACAAAATCTGCAACTAGGCTGCGGTTATTAACTGCTGCAGAAACTTATAAATAAAAAATAAAGAGTAGTAAGACAGACTGAATCTGAAACATAAAAATGAAAGATTTATTTGTACTGTTATTGTTCCTTCCTCACAGAAATTTGGTAAGCGGTGGTGGAGGGGAATAAAACAGGAGAAAACAATTTTTGATAAAGAGAATCCTCATTACCAACTAAAACGTTTTAAATAAAAGATGTACAACTGTTTACATCAATGCAAAATACTTTCTTTCAGTTGTAGAGGGAAAGTGTCAGTGCTTTCTAGTCTGAGATTTATCTTTGAACATATTGCATTTCCGCAGATAAATTCCCCATTGAGCTAGTAATGGTGATGTCATTTTTTCTGTCACAAACAAGATTGCTGTTGTTACTATATAATTTCTGGAGATCTAACTCCATTGTATTTTGTTTTTGAGAATATTTTTTCAGAAAGATGTGAAAAAGGTTCTCTCTTTTTTGAAGATGTAAAAAAGTTTTTTTTTTTTTTAAAAAAAAAAGATAGTTTTCAGGGTGGTAGGCTTTAGAAATTGCACTCCCCCTCTTGTACTTGGCACAAATAGAATACATTTCATTGATAAAGTAACACTTCATTTTTCCCTGAGGAACAGCAACTTATTCTGCTTTAGTAAGACATTGTCACTTACAATGGAATTCAGGCACATCCTTGAATTTGGGAGATGAGATATTGATTTCTATCAGCACAATCTCAGTACAATATTGTGACAAAAGTTACTTTGCCTTGCAGTCGTTATTCAGCAAGGAGTGCCAGGATGAGTAGACATCTCTGTGATGATGCTCTTCATAACTTGCATTTTTCTAGCCATTTAGATAATGTCTCCCAGTGGCCAGGTGGACCATGATGAAAATAACACCTTAGTTCAAGGGTGCATAGACTTTTTAGGTCATGGGTTGGTCACGGGGTTCCTCCCACCGGAAGTGGAAGTAGAATGTGCTTCTGCATGCACAAAATGCTACCACATATACACCAACAGCTGTCATAAACATGTTTATGACAGCTGCGGGTCATTTATGGCAGCTTTTTGCTCATATGCAGGTGCATTTTACTTCCACTTCTGGGAGGAGTGAGGGCGGCATGGCCTGGATGATTTGGCACCATGGGCCGTAGTTTGGCACCCCTTCTTCAGTTTAATGGAATCTGTAGCTGGCTGGATAGCTCAATGATTTAGGTATAAGAGGTTTGGAGTTCTGATCCCTGGTGTGCTTCTAGAAAGAAAAACCAGCCTGTGTAGTCCTGGGCAAGCTGTACTGCCACAGGCTGGCCCCAGAAGAAGGGAATGATAAACCATTCATTACCTAAGACCCATCCTCACCCACACTGCCACCTGTTGCTACTAATTATGTACCGATAGCTCTTTCTCTGCTACCAAAAGGAATGAGCACTCAATGAGCATTCTCCCAGCAAGGAAACTGTATCATACCATGATGGT
The DNA here is from genome assembly GCA_030440675.1 of Furcifer pardalis. NCBI lineage: Eukaryota > Metazoa > Chordata > Lepidosauria > Squamata > Chamaeleonidae > Furcifer > Furcifer pardalis. The sequence continues at coordinate 87,267,252 of CP126897.1, read as the reverse complement.
TCCTCTCTCCCCTCCCCTCTCAATTTGTGCACCCATGTGCATGCATTCATGTACATATGAATCTCAGAGTAAGCATCACATGCAGCTTCCAGGGACTGAACAACTTTGCATTTTGCAAAGCATCCCCTCCCCAGGATAATAATGGGAAACACAGGCTTTTTCTTAAAAGGTACTGCAGATCACAGAGATGGTTCATCATTTGCAACCAGAAGACAGGAGAGACACTTATAGCTGAAAATACTTCAAATAGACCTTTGTCATTATTCTCTGAAACTTTCAATCCACGAAGAATTCCTCTGATTCCCTGAGGTTTGCATATGTTATTTTTAAGCTTTTATTTTGGCATAGTTTCATCATTAGATCAAAAGAATCTCTTAATTTTATTTATTTTAGAGACTTTAAAAAATGCAAGCATTCATTCCTAAAGTTCAGCCAAGAGGTTAGATCAAGTAGCATCAATTAGAACATTTTCAGCATTTGTCATATTACATTCATTTCCCAATAAATATGTCCTTGCTGAACATCAGGGCAGGGTCATATAAAGTCTCATATCTTATGGCTTTTGCTTCTAAATGGGTCACCCTGAAAACAAAACAAAGCTATTTTATGTGGAAGACAGAAGCTGATCTGACTGGAATTAATTATGCAAAAGAGTTTTGATTTATCCATAATCCTAACAGGGGTGGTGTAAATTAAGTCCTAATAGATAGTTATACTGTAATAATATGTACGTAGCTCTGTGAATGTTTTTCTAAAGAATGCATTTTTCAAACTACATGTGATATTTAAAAAGGATACTCTTGCTTATAGCATCTCCTTATAATTCAAAATGGTGATGACACGTCAGCCTCACAATCCAAATGTTATGCAGCACAGAGCAGTGTGACTCTTCCATCATTTGGTTTATTCATAACAGAAATGATAGTTTTAGCCACCAAGCCTGTGGGTTCAAATGCCATGTACATTACAATGGCAGCAGAGAGACATTAGAGCCATGATGGTGAACCTTGGCACTCCAGATGTTCTTGGACTTCAATTCCCAGAAGCCCCAGCCCCCATGAATCCACACGAATGGGTTTGCTGCAGTTCATCTGGCCCACGCCGTGCTGCCCTCGTCACTCCTGAAAGTGGAAGTAAAGCGTGACCATATGGAGTGATGAGGGCGGTGCTGCATGGGCTGGATGAATTGCAGCAAATCCATTCGTGTGGATTCATGGGGGATTGGTTTTCTGGGATTTGAAGTCCAAGAAAATCTGGAGTGCTGAGGTTCGCCATCACAGCATTAGAGTGTAGGAGTGACAGCCATTAAGAAGAGCAGCAAAAAGAGGCAAGGGAAGGTGAAATACAGTCAGATAATTCAAAGGGACACAGGCAGAGGGGGCTAGAGTCCCATCAATATTGGTCAGGATAAGACCATGGACCTAGGTTCAAATTCATGCTGTAGTCATCCTGGATGACCTTGGGCCAGTCACTCTCTCTCAGTTAGCAAATTGTTGTGAGGATAAGGTGGTGGTCATGATTTCTCATGCTTTGAGCTCTCTGATGTTCTTGGACTTCAAGATGCATAGGACTTCAAGAACATCAGGTGTGCTGACTTGGGCTTCTGGTAATTGAAGTCGCACAACACCTGGGGGCCCAAGGATGAGAAACCCTGGTGTAGGGGAATGAGAACTAGGCCCATCAAAGGCAGGATGCAGAAGCAATAAATGATAAATAATAAATTAGTGTAATAAATAAGTAAAACTAATAATTAAAAATGGGTCCCACAGCAGAGATCCAGCCCCATCCTTCCATATGAAAAGGTATAGAATTCTTTGCAATCCTATGCATATTTACACAAAGCCTATGACACATATACAGGCTAAGATAAGATTATAGTACCAGGAGACCAAGCTATCCTCTTTTGCTAGCAGGCAAATTTCTTTTTCTTTAGAGAAATCCTTGGCCACTGACTGACTGCTGAAGGTCTTCTGGTGATTTTGTTTTATTTTTACATTGTTGTTGTTGTGCTTTTCTGACCTGTTTTTTTTTTTTTTTGATGGTGTTTGGAGTATAAAAATGAGCAAAATCCTGCATTATAAATTACACCCACACAAGGACAATATTGTCACTGGCAAGGAGAGATGATGGTAATTAAATACTGTAATTCCTCCTTCAATTCTGAGACTAGCATGAATTGTATACACTCAGACTCTTGTACCCCAGTACTGAAGGAGAAAGTGTTCAATTACCTATGATTTCCTTCTGCTGGATGACGTTACCACCACTGACATTGCCAGCAATTAAAAAGGCCTTGCTTCAATCGTAGGGCTTGCCAAACTTGCAATGAGACTTATTATAGGCAAATTGTGGACAGCTGGTGCAAGCCCCACAATCTGGAAAGAAACTCTTTAATTATTTTTATTTATTATATTATATTTCATTTTATTTATAAATCACCCACCTCAGTTGTCTCCGCACTTTGCTGGACAAGTTATGGGGACCTGGGCTGGTACATGTTATGTAGACCATAGGAGAAATTAGATAATACATTTATCATGTTCTTATAAGGTAAAAGACGTCTGTTTCTCATAGCAAGTATTTGCAAATACAGTACCTATGTATTTTGCAGTTAGCATGCTTTGTTTTATGACTGATAAACAGCCAGGATTAGCAACTCTGATTGCTGAGCCTGTCGTCTTGAGACGATCTCACTACAAGATGGAAAACATAGTTTAGTTATTAGGAATATACCTTCTCAACTTCTATTTTGAATCTGAGAAGAAATAACAAATGGTGTACCGTTACACCTGGTCAAGATGTGTGATATCATTCTGGAACCTAGGACACAGAAAGCCACAAGTGTTTCCTCATTGTCATTAGTAAATTGCATTGTTGTCGTCGACTGCAACTCATATCCGAGAATCCATTTTTGTCCCGAAGCAGGAAAAATGTCATTGGCATTAATTTGTTTAAGGTGGATCCTAGCTTGCCATGAACTGACCTACACACTATGAGCCATTATTTCATGTGTGCACCAGCCTTCTCCTGTGGCACACATGAAATGAGACATGCAGGATTTAACACCGGGACTACAATGGACTGCTGCAGCCTTGAGGATATTATCAAGGCGTGTCTTCACAGCCAGTCCATCTTCCGCCTCAATGACTGTTGAAAATCAAAGTTCCTCCTCCACTCATTTTGACATTGGGCCCAATATGATGGTTTCCAGTGGCATTTCCTCCACTGAGGGGGATCATCACCCCACCTAAAGGGGCTTATCTGCACGTAGCCAGTGGCCACTTTAGGGAGTTAGGTTAGGTAACCACAGCCTTTACACTCAGCGTTTGAGTCACTGGCTGTGCGGTCTACTCTGCTCAATACATTCCTTGTTCTCATACAGCTAAACAGCAATTTCCAAACCACTGGCTGCCACTCAGTGTTAAGTCACTGGTTGTACGGTCTACTCCATTACCATAGCAGAATATCCAGTCAGACCATTAGCAAATTGCAACATTAATACTAAAATAAGTAAAATATTTGTAGTAATAAGAATACAGTATATTTATTGGGGGGCATGATGGGAAGATACTTTGACACTTTAACCTATCCGTGGGCAAATAATTGTCTCCCTTTTCAACTGAACATTGAACTAGGAGAACTTTCTAGTCAATCCAGTATGGTTTTTCTTACATTTCCATGTAATGATTCACAGGTGTGAAGTGCCACACTGCAACTGAACATTAAGAAGGCAAAAAAACATAACTACAGAAGGACTGTACAAATTTAACGTTCACAATGAAGAAATTAGAGGTGATTTGCTGTCACATACTGTAACAGCAACCACATCCTCAGAGGCACTCTGTTGCTTTTTTTAAAATTAATTCCAGACTCGTGTCCTTTTATTGTTTAAGTCTGACTCTTGAACATAAGAGGCCAACTTCTTTATGCTTTTTCTTTTGTTCCAATATTCTTGGATTGAAACAGCAAGATTGCTAAAGAAAAAGAGAATACTGCCTTTATTTTCTTTCCCCCTTTTTTTCTTTCTCTCTTTTCTTTTTGCTTCAGTGTCATTTCCCCGTTAAAAATATCATAGAAATGAGAAAACACACAGCAGCTGGGATTAAATCTAGTGGAGCAATCACAAGAGCATGATTCCCCCTGCCCACCTGCAACTGAAGATATGTGTGCTTAATTTCCTCAGACTGGAGAAATCTGTCACACTAGAGTCAAGCAATCCTGGCATCAATATGGCTGTCAGTCATCGGGAGTGCCATGACTTGGAGATCCAACATAGTAATGATTCCCTACAGTGTTACATTCATTTTAGGATGGCAAGCTATAATATCAGGATCTCATTCTTTCTTCAGATCAGATGGTTCTTCTCTTCTTTCTCATCTGAAGAAAACTGATGAGACATTAAACAATATTTCATCTCTGTCATGTTGGTTATAATGGATTTCTCCCCTGAACATTTCAGAGAGTTTGATGATCCTTTAATTAGATGCCTTTCCATCCAGCTATTTATCATTTCTCTTTCACTTTCTAGAGTTTATTTATATCTTAGCACAGAAACTTACATAGCAAAAGAAGTCAGACATTGTAGTCATTATACAGATCATCATTTTTCAAGGCATATAAGAGACTACGAAAGGACCAGGTTGGTGTTTACTACAACCTGAAGTTCACCAGGTGCAGCCAGATGCTTGGGTGGTCAGGACAATATACAGCAAGACCTGAGGAAGAGTGGTCTCTTAGTCAATGCTGCCTAGTGACTCCCGTGTTCTGTAGACAGTGACTCCAATTCCAGGTTTTTGTCTAGGCTGCAAAGTTGTTATCCAAGGTGCTGAACTTCATAACAGAATGGTATTCATTTTGGGTAGCTACTGCAGAACACCAGACTAAAAATCTGTAGGAGCTTCACTAGGTAAAAATAAATGTCCACCCTTGCTTAAAAGCCAGTTGTATCTGACTCTAGGGAACGGTGCTCATTTCTGTTTATAGCCAAAGAGCCATGGTCATGTGGAAGGCATTACTAGACACTGGAGTGAACAGAATGCTGTTTACCTTCCCACCAAAGTGGTACATAGTTATCTACTTGCAATTTCTTGTTTCAAACTGCTAGGTTGGCAGGAGCTGGGACCAAGATGGGAGCTCACTCTGTCATAAAGCTCTTGGGTCTTGAATAGCGGACCTGCCAACCTTCCAATTGTCAAATTCACCATGTTAACCACTAAGCCACAACAGTCCCTAAGGGTCAGTAAAACTGGAATCACCAGGTCTTAGCTTCTCTAAACAAATGCTATGCCCAGGGAGTTGCAGTGCCAGATCACACCCTCTTCTACCCCAAATTCACTCTTGGTTTCAACCACACATGTATTCTATTTCAGAAGTCAAATTTGGAGAGGATGGTTTTTTAATTTATAACTATTGGTAAATTTTGACAGCTTTCAGGACCACATCCCAAAGAAGAGATCAGAACTTTCAGATAGTTCTGTTGGTTCATATCAGGAAAATATGTCTTTTTGTCCCCACCAGGAGCAATTCCATATATAGTAAAAGCTCAGTTGACATAATTAATGCATTCTCCAGGACATATCTTAAAGCAAAAATTACTTAAACCAGATTTCCCATAGGAATGAGTTGCATGCATTTTCCCATAGTAATGCATTGAAACCCAAAATATGTTAACCGAAACTCGGTTCCCATAGGAATGCATTGAAAACCAATTAACCTGTTCCGATAAAATTCTGCAAACCAAGCTACTATTTTCTATGGGTTTCCTTTTGTTATACAATTTTTGTGTTAACCAAGCCATTTGTTAAGTGAGGTTCCACTGTAATAGTATTTGTTCTTAATTGAATGTTCAAGTGCCCCCAAAATACCTTGCATTGCACTGGGGATAGCTCACAATAAAGTATTATTGAGAAAATCCATCACCCTTCACTTCCTGAGGATGGCTCAGATAAAATATCAGAGATGGAGATGGGAACTATTTGGTTTTTGTTTGTTTGTTGTGTGTGTGTGTGTTTTGGCAGTTCCCAGAATCCTATGGGTTATGGTGGCCTAGCTGCAGCATGGATTAAGAGACAAGGTTTTCCACTGCAACTCTGAGAATCCCAATGAACATTTCTGCCTGAGAAGTGAAAAGAGGGTGTTTCTGCTAATTGAAAAATCATAGTGCTTTGTTCTGCCTGTGATATACCATTGATTTGGAAGCTGCAGACCATAAAAATCCTCCTGCAAAGCACAGAGACTCTTCCAGGAGAACATGAACTATATTCTGCCACCCATTCCACTGCATATATCAGGGGTTCTCAATCTTTTCAAGCCGAGGGCCAGGTCATGCTCCCTCTGAAAGCTTAGGGGGCTGGACAGCCATTTTGTCCTACCTGACACACATAACACTTCTGAGTGTGGTGGAGGTGGTAGCCACATGAAATGGTGTTGTAGGCTGCATCTGGCCCCCAGGCCATAGGTTTAGAACCCCGAAGTACATGAAACCATCACTTGTACATATACTGTATATTGGTTTATAAAGTAATACAGTAATACCCCGTATAACGCGAGTACCCAATAGCGTGAAAACCGAATAACGCGACAAGATTTTCGGGAAAATCTTGTATCGAATAACGCGATTTTCACGTTATTCAATACAAGCGTATGCATGGGGGGGGCAGTTGGATTAGGTAGAACATCTACCCAAACCAACCCATCCCCCAGCGCCCGCCCCCACGATGTTTGGAAAGGGTACGGGGATCCTTACCCTTTCGAAACTTCGAGTTGTGAAAGGGTAAAGATCTTTACACTTTCGCAACTTCGAGCGTGCTCGCGCGTGTCATTCGGGGTTAGGGCAGGAGATGGGAAAGACCCCTGTCTCCTGTCCTAACCCCGAACGACATGCGCGCGCACGCTCAAAGTTGCGAAAGTGTAAGGATCTTTACCCTTTTGCAACCTCGGGTGGCTTGGAGGCTTGCGCAGCGCGGCGGTGACGGGAGGATGCGGAAAGGTCCCTCACATCCTCCCGTCACCACCGCCGCGCCGCGCAAGCCTCCAAGCCGCCCAACGTTGCAAAAGGGTAAAGATCCTTACACTTTCGCAACTTCGGGCATGCGTGCGCGGTGCAGCGCCGGTGAGGGGAGGATGCGAGGGACCTTACCGCAACTTCCCGTCACCGCCGCCACGCCGCGCAAGCCTCCAAGCCGCCCGAGGTTGCAAAAGGGTAAAGATCCTTACACTTTTGGAACTTCGAGCGTGCGCACGCGTGTCGTTCGGGGTTAGGCCAGGGAACGGGGGTCTTTCCCGTACCTTGCCCTAACCCTGAACGACACGCGATCGCGTGCCTACCCGGGGGGGGGGGAATGCCGAGCCTTGCCTCGGCGTGGTTTGTCCCTGACGTCAGGGCTTTTTTTTAGCATTGTTCGATCAATGTATCGAACAATGTGAAAAACCGAACAACATCATGACTTGTGGAACCATGTCATCACGATGTTCGGGGTTCTATTGTACTCTAGTTTTACATCTAGCATTATGTGTTCTAATCAATTTACCTGGAAGGTGAACCAATGAAATCTTCGAGTCCACTTGTTATTTACCCTTATTAGGTATATACCGGTAACTGCCAACTGTCTTTGAAAGTTCATCCACAGTAAATGAAATAGAAAAGTTGGATTGTTTAGCCCTCATATATTCTGATTTAGTGATAGTGAATCAGCTTAGATTTACGGGTCTGTCTATGCAAAATACGATACCTGAAATGCTTTCAAACTTAATTAATTTACTATCATAGCATAATAGAGTTTGTGGGGAAGGAAAACCAACAGCTTTTTTAACAACAGCATAGGGTGTGCTTTCAAGAAGGAACAAGGAGACTAAGATTTATTTCCATCTTATGCAAATGAACTCTTTGCAATCTGAAATGGAAAAAAGTAGCAAAGAGTTATGTCCAGTGATGGGATGTTACCGGTTCGGACCAGTTCGCCCAAACCAGTAGCACCCATCAGGAGGGGGTCGCCGGGGTGGTGGTAAACCCCTGGGTGGCCCCAGTTCGGTCACCTCTCCGGACCCCCTACAGAAGCGTACTTCTGGGTAGCCAAAATGGCTGCCCGGAATTGCGCATGCATCAAATAGAGATTTGACGCATGCACAGTTCCAGGCTGCCATTTTGGCTGCCCAGAAAAAAAAGGAAGAAAGCGCTTGTACAAGCGGTGATGAGGGCCTTTCCTTGCTGCGCTGCACCATGCCGCCACGCTGCTGCGGCAGTTTGTCGCTGTAGCAGTTTACTACTGCAGCGGCGCGGTTCCTGCCTGCCTGCTGCCTGCCTGCTGCCTGCCTAGCTAGGTAGGTAAATTATTTTTTGGGGGGGGTGGGGAGTGGGGGGTTGAGGGGTGTGTGTGTGTGTGTGTGTGTTTATTTATTTATTTATTTATTTATTTATTTATTTTCTTTGGCTCCACCCACAACATCATGATGTCATGATGTCAGCTCCACCCATGATGTCATGACATTTGGCCCCGCCGACGACATCCATGACATCACGGTGGAGTAGTAAAAATTTTGGGTGGTTATGTCCATAGTTTTAAATAGTCCCTTCAAAATATCCTGTCCAAAATATTGTTTTTAGCCAAAGATGAACCACTTTAAATAAGATAAATCTGTTATCTGAGTCCTAAAGCACCAATTCAACTGAGAAACAAGGTACCCTATTGCCATGTTATATTCTGATATTCTCACATGCATGCAAATTGGTGGCAATGAGCCTTGCCGTTTTTCCATATAAAGCTTATTACTGGCATGAAAGCAACTGGGATTTCATGGTGAAATATTCAGTGTTCCATCTAGGTGAAAGAGAGAGAAGATTAAAGCCCATTTGGTAGACTTTAATGACTTTAATCAAGTTGTGATACAAATAGAACCTACTGCTGAAACAAGTAGAAGAAGTTGCCACTTATCAGCATGCCAAGCAATTCCCAATAATTTGTGATTACAGCTATTCCACATTGTTTGTGATTGCATCAGATTGTTTCCATTCTGAAGCTCATCTAGAAAAGGAATGGGGAAAGTTAATATAGGTAGATCATGCCTGCAAGTGCAGGAATGAATAGACAGTAGACGTGAATTAGTGATCTCAGAAACAGATTGGCAGGAATTTCTGATTTCCAACAGTCTCACAATAGGAAAAGGAAAATAGCTTCATAAGTGTTGCACAATTTGATTATTTTTGACCAGATACAGACTACTTCAATGGTATCATCTTGGCCAATTATTAGATCTGCTTTAGTAAATGGTGGGGCATAAACTGCATGCACAATTACATGACTGGTTTTCTCCACATGCACAATTTGTCCTGTGTCTAAGCAGCCCAATTTTACTTAATTATTATTTGCTCCTCTTACTTAATTTCAAGGTCTATTAGTTATTTCCATATACTCCAACCAGAATCTTGCCTTGCTGGGAGACATTCTTTGGCAGTCATCCATTCAGCAAGGTATGTGGGCAGTGGTGGACAGCAAAAAAAAAAAATTTGCTACCACACTGTGGGTGGAGCCTACATCATGGGTGGAGCCTACATTGTGGGCAATCTAGTCATGCCTGCAATATGGCCATGTATACATCTGCAAACCCAGGTAGCACTGGCTCTTTGGTTGTAAATGGAGATGAGGACTGCATCCTAGAGTTGGATATGACTGGCTTTTGAGCAAGGGAGACCTTAAACCATTTGCAGGAACAAAACCTGACATCAAATTTGAATACCAATTAGAGATCTTCTGTTATTAGGGAAAGGTTGCCCTTGCTCGAAAGCCAGTTGTTACCAACTCCAGGGTTCAGTGCTCATCTCTGTTTATAGCCAAAGAGCCAGTGGACTTGATCCACAAAAGCTCACCTTAAAATACAGCAGTTAGTCTTTAAGGTGCCACAACGTTTTTGTCTTTTTGTTTTGTTTAAATAGTAGCTGTGTTAGTCTGGGCAGGGCAGGGAGGTGGGCGTGGCCACCCAATGTTGCCACCCCAATGCCCGAAGGCCACCCAATTCCCCCCCCCCCGGGCCGGGGTGTGGGCAAACCTGTTACTGCCCAACACTGTATGTGATTTTTGCTCTCCTAGCCTCTCCTAGTTTAATATTTAGCGCTTGAGAGGTGTGCAGAAAACTTTTCCTTGGTTTTAGCCATCAGCTATGGGACTGGTGTCCATGAAGTGTATGTGTCTAGTGCCCCATCATCATCATATTTATTTATTTATTTATTTATTTGCTAGGACCTTTTAATATACTTCCAGAGGAGAAATGCCAGCCAAATAGTAGATGTTTCCATGGGTAGGTTTCAGGCAGCCAGTAATAATCCTGCATGATTTATTAAGTGCTACATCCACTTGTTTGGTATCCCTGGATGTAGAGAACAAAATAACATGAGTAAAACACAACAGATAATATAGTGAAGCACAGAATGCAAGAGTTTTTTCTTCAGCTGTGCCTTTACAATTGATTTGGACTATAAGATCAATAAGGCTTAAGGCCAGGTCACTTTGAACCAGACATGTGGCAGGGTTACAAATAACCTGAACTAATTCATCAGTAATCGGAAGGGTATGACTATCAATCCACACTCTCTCCAGTGACCTGTGGTTTGAAGTGCAGCAAAGGAAAAATGCACTATTGAGCAGAAAAAGCTGTAGGCCAGGGTGCTAATATTTACAGCCCACCCAATTTACAAGTTTTGCAGCATTTGTCAATTGCAGACTACTATTAATCTTCAATGATTGAAAAGAACTCTGAGCCTTGAAATTTTACAGCCTTCAGGCTGGATCGCAGCATAAACCATGACACTTGGGGTTTAAATTTCACAATACTTCACACAATGTTCATGTAATCTTCCCTTCAAAGTTTTTAAAAACATTATATCCACTTAAAAATATATACTATTATGCAGCTTTGTGACCTTTCCCACAAACAGTTTTGAATTAAGATCTAGGTGACTTTTGGAATGGAAGAGCCTCCATCTTATCTTCCTCCTTATATAGCAAAATATTCTGCAAAGTCAGATTCTTTTATCATCCAGCAATTTTGACAAGATTTTTTTAAACTTAAAGTGGGTGATGAAAGGTGTTGTGGAAAATCTATCACCTCAATTACATACTAAGTGACTAAATTGATTTTTTAAAAGTAACTAATGTACATGGTATAGGTGAAAACATGTGGAAAATATGTTTTAAAAGGTCAAGCTTTCAGCTAAAGGAGAACAAGGTTCAGCCTTTGGAAAGCAATCTTTTCACCTTGCTTGAAGATAATGAGCATGGAATTTATCTACAGTGCCACACACTTACAAGGCACCGGAAAATGACACTGTCAAGAACCTGATCTTGCTCTGGACTTTCCAGAAGACACCAGGCAACTGAATCCTATCTTTCTACAGGGCCTTTGGAATCACCGTCCCAATTATTTGACTGGCACGTATATTTATGCCTTTACAAATTAAAAATAAGTGAGGTAAGGAATCAGGAGGAAAAGCTCTTCAGAAACACTTGAAAGAATCTGAGTATGTTTTCAAGTGAAATGAATTTCATATCTATAATTTTTGGGCTGAATAAATGTTCTTTCTGCCCTCTACACCAATAACCCACCCACCCACCCAAAAAGGCAATAGTGGGTTGGAAACAGGGCATTGGAGATAAAAGGACTGTGTACTTTTGGAGACCAGGAGATAGTTTGTAAAAATGTCTCCACAGTTTTTACCCTAAGATTTTTTTGTTAGTAGCAGCAACATTTTATGAGACAGATTTGACAGATAAGGCACTTAATATTGTAGGATCACAACCTGCTTAATATCTATCAAAGATAAGATCTTTGTATGCCACTTAATCTTGCTTGCATGAAACCAATGTCTAATTATGCATGGATGTTTCAGACAAAGTAATGGCTCTTCTCATAAATATCCTAAACATTATAACCATCTTTTAAAACTTCGATACATATTTTTTTAGTCTTGCTCTAAGAACAAGGCATCTGGGTCTAGTAATAAAATCCAATACATCTATATGGCAGAGATTCAATGCTTGTATATGGCTATAACTTTCCTTTATACATTGATCACCAAGTAATATAAATAAATGAAATTCATCTCTGGAAGTTTTTAATCTGGAAAGTCATTATTATTATATTTTCCTAAAAGGACTCACCCTACTGCCAAGAGAGAAAAAAACATAAAGAGTTTATGCAGATCCATCAACTGGGCTCAGTCTCCAAAAATTCTTTAAGAAAAAACTCTCAGAACAAAGGAAGAACTTGGTGCGTGGCCTGGGCCACTCACACAATAGATCAGGAGTTCTCAACTTTTTAAAGCTGGGGGCCGGGTCACGCTTCTGGAATGCACAGTGAGGAATCAAACTCCCAGCCTTTGACTCTGAAGCCACATACCAGTAAGCTATCCACCCAGCTAATATGATGAAACTGCTGTAAAAATTGTACACATTCTGCCTGAAAATATTCTTGCTTAAAACTAGAATATTAAAAAAAAGTCTGACCTTGAAGAAAAACAAATTTCTACAGGTTGCTTCCCTGTAACTATTTGCTTCAGCATCTGCCCAAGATATATATTTGGTTCCACATGGTTTGAAAATAATGTAGCCCATTCATATGGCCAGGTTTCCAGTGTTCTGTCCTCAATAGAATTCTGCTGGTGAAACCACATCAGGACTTACAATTTGCAAAACTCTTGCTGTCACTTTAGGAGACAGCACAAGGAGTTTGATGACCAAGTGTGGGTGGGCACATTGACAAAGAGGAGAGAAGGAGACTATGTGGATGAATTGACAAGCTGTCTGAGCAATTGGGTGAAAAATAATATATTCTCTTACCTTTGTGTGTGTGTGTGTGTGAAATGCCAAATTACTTTAGTTGTGGTGTTGTAAATGGTGCCTCATTTTAACAAGCCATTTATTGCCAGCAGCTTCTCTGATGTGCCAGTTGTAATTAACAAGCCATGACAGTGAGGTGGATTTGATACGCAAAAATCATTCCGAATTAGACATCCATTTTTGCATGTGGACCTAGATTATGGGGTGTGAGGGAGGAGGAATACTGTCAATGTTGGCCTCAACAGAGGACAGTGCTGCTCCATCCTTACTAGTTGTTCACATGAGGGTATTTGAGCAGGCTGTAGTTTCCATGACAAGCTATCTCCTGCTGAAATTCCCTTTCCTCCTCAGCTGTTTAAAGATGAAGGAGGCCTATCCTCTTTTGTTTTCAACTTGAGTCTTGGGTCAAACTGAATGAATAGTTATGTTGGCAAATGGAACCAACCCAAGGGACCTAGTGCTTTCACTGACCCTGTTTCAGATCTGTAAAAAATGATTTATTTATTTTGAATACAGTTTTTTTAAGGTGGTGGCTTAGTGGTAAGACACTGAGCTTGAAGACTGGAAGGTCAGCAGCACAGCAGTTCGAGACCTGAGTGAGCATCCATCGTCTGTCCCAGCAACTGCCAACCTAGCAGGTGGAAAGCAATAAATTACAATTTCCTGCCCCAGGGTGCTGGGAGGCCTGGTCTTGGAGGCCAGCTGGTTCTGGGCTGCCTTCACCCTCTGAGGAGGAAAAATGCAACTGGTGTGAATTTGTTTAAGGTGGATCCCAGCTTGCCATGAAGTGACCCACACACTATGTTCTTGGAGCCTTCTCCTGTGGCACATATCAAATGAGACATGCAGGATTTAACAGCTGGACTGCAATGGACTGCCGTAGCCTTGAGGATATGGACAAGGTGCACTTTCACAGCCAGTCCATCTGGCATGGCCTCTTCCACCTCCATGACCATTGGAAATTAGAGTTCCTCCTCCGCTCATTTTGCCATTTGACCCAATATGATGGTTTGCAGTGGCATTTCCTCCACTGAGAGGGACCATCACCCCACCTAAAGGGACTCATCGCCCATAGCTGTTGGCCCCTTTAGGGAGTCAAGGTTATTTACAGCCGTCCAACACTTGGCGTTGAGTCGCTGTCTGTACGGTCTACTCCATTAATTTAACAGGATGTCTAGCCAGACATACATCAGGAAAGTGCTAAGAAAAACAACAATTACTAAAACTGTGAGGCCTTTTAAAGACAATGAATTAGTAACAAAAATGGTAACTCAAACTCACTATATAATTTACTTAAATAATCTGTACATGCAGGAAAAGTGTGCCATGTTTATTCCTTTTTAGGTACAAACCAAAAGGAAGGAAAGTATTAAAATTGGATTTCAGCAAATACAGCAAAAAAGAGAGAATGAGTATTGTTTTAAATCCACATTTCATGCTACCTCAAACTGACCAATTGCACTAAATGTGGTTTAAATTAGCCGTTAAATATATAAATCCTATTGAAAGTGGGTTTACTTTAAACTTGGGTTAAGTCCCTTATGCTAAAACAGCTACTGTACTTGTAATTGTAGCTGTTAATGAGGTGGGTTGATTTTAATCTGTGCTGAAAATGTTAATTAATATAACTAATCAGTATGAGTAATTAGCAGCACCCCTTTATTACTCTGTGGGTCTCGTAGAATTATAGGCCTTCTAATTTACTTCTCTGGAGTCAAGACAGCTAGGGAATAGGAAAGAATGTGTATTTTGCTATCTTTTAATATTATTTGAGCATCTGAGCTGAGCCATAATTACATATTGTCTTCAGATGTAAGGCATGGTGATATCACTTGTTTGGAGACAGCCACAATCTCTGGGAATAACACCTGAAAAGAGATCTCTTCTCTTCAGTAGCCAACGGTGCCTGTTGAAAATTTGGTGTATCCTGAATGCACAACATTTGTACCTTGGACACATCTTAAGAAAACAAGACTCCCTGAAAAAGACAACAATGCTGAGAAAAGTTGAAGGACCAAAGATGAAATCGGTTGACTCAGTAAAGTTGTGGCAGTGTTTTAGTTGTTGTTGTTTTTTTAACTACAGGGATGTAGCCTGGCGTAGCTTAGCTGGAATGGCATTCCACAGCATTGGTTCCACCACCGAGAAGGCCCTTCTCCTCATCATGGCCTTTCTAGCCAGTCTCGGGGTCAGCATCAGAAGCTGTGCTGACATTGAGGAGCAAGTGATGCAGGTTACTGTCCTGAGGGGAAAACGTTCCGCAGGGTAAGAAGGTCTCAAACCGTGTAGGGCTTTAAAAGTTAGCACTAACACCTTGTACCTGATACGGAAAGGGACAGGTAGCCAGTGTAGGCTTTCCAAGGCTGGGGAGATATGCTCAAATTTTCTCACTCCCATAAGGAGCTTTTCAAATACCACATGACCTAAAATAGGTCACTTTTTGACCTCCTTCCTCCTGTGACTTTCAGTGACCTTTCACCAACACCCCCTCCCCCAAATCACATGGCTTCTCCATTTTCCCTGATTTGAAAAGAAACGGCAGAAGCATGACTGACCCAGAGCCTGAGGATGCCTGCCGCCCCACCCCTGGACTCCCACCTGGCCAAGGGGTTAAAATTTGGGAGTCATGTGGCTTCATGCTGAACCCCCTCCCCCCTGTGAGTTTCCATGACTTTTAGTCGACCCCCTTCCCCACCGAAAATTGTCACATGATATTTGAAAGCCCCCTAATTAGCCTGGCTGCTGCATTCTGGACTCACTACAGTCTCCGTAGCAGGGACAAGGGAAGCCCCACATAGAGAGCATTACAGTAGTCAATACAAGAGACTACCAGTGAGATAATGAGAATAAGTTTTTATGTACAAATAATTATGTACAATAATACATATGTATTTTTATGGCACATTACCAGAGCTGGCTACACTGTCTGCAGTGTAATATTTATAAGGAACAGAGGCAGACTTCTTGATAGCTCTCATGTAGAATGGCAGAGACATTTTAAACCCCTCCTCTGCTCCACAACTCAGGTATATGTGTTAAATATATGGTTCACTGTTATCTGCAGTTTCAGGTATCCATGGTAGGTCACAGAACATATTCCTTGCAGATACAGGAGGAGGCTTGTATGTAAAATTGGATCTTGTGCTTATTGGAAATGCTTAGAAATGCTAGGTTGTTTGTTTGCTTGTTTGCTTTGACATGATCTCCATATCCCCAGTCAGCAATGGTGTGGGGGAACGTAGTAAATGGAAAAATAACTGAATACACCTCCCTATTTCCACTTACCATTTCTTGTTTTAATTGTGGGATTTTGTGGTTCTTTTTTTAAAAAAAGAAATTATATTTGTTCTTAACTTCACATGCTTCCCTTTTCAGTAAGGCTGATTCCATTCGTAGTGGGCCAAACACAGATGCAATGGCTTGGAAGGAAAGACTGTTTTCCATTCCAAAACAGAAGGCAGGAGCTGATGAGATTCACAGCTGACAGGTGATATTCGTTACAACAAGAGGCTGCAACAAAGGCAGTCAGTCACCAGAGGAACCTTACACCTGAGCAATCTGAGGCAAATCTGTAACACTTCTTGCAGTATCTTTACCCATGCAGTGGCTTATGCATGAAAAGGGGCTCCATCCATTCTGTAATGCATAAATATGTCTTTTCACCCCTATTCTTGAAACAGGAGGTGCTTGCTTGTTATTTGTCATCAGCAGAAATACACTGTCTTGTCATGTCAAGTGCTAACAGGGGAAAGGCAAAGGGAAAGGAAATGATGCCATTTCTAACTTGACATACATATCATGCACACATTGCACCACCTGTGGTTGAAGCTTAGGTTTAATTGGGTCAATATACTGAAACAAAGGAGTCAAGCTAACACTGGCACAGATTGGATTCTGAGACCAGAACCTAATTCAAGTAACAAATCTTTGAGGCTCCTCAAAAGTCAGCAAGTAGATAAAATGGATCCAGCTGTTATTGCTTTAAAGCAAGTATGTAGAGCCTCTGCACCTAGAGTCCTTCAAGGCCACAATGAAGGAAGGACACATTCCTTTTAGCATCATCAAATACTCTAACTTCAATATCTGTGGATTTTCCCCACTGCCATCACCACATCTACATAGTATGCCAGCTGGAGGAGAACTTCCCAGTTTGATAATTGGAAATAATAGTGACTCTTCCCCTCACTCACTACCTGGCCACGTGAGTGAACAGAATGAGAAAGAAGGACATTGAAGGAGGACAATAAGAAATAGCATCCCAGAAACCTTGCATGGCAGTGGTTCCCAACCTTTTTTGACCATACCCCACCTAAGCATCTCTGAAATCCTGATTCCACCCCCATCCCTATGACATATAATTCTTATTATTTAAAAAAGTCAACTCCTATTCACATGAAGGAAGCCTAAAAGGACATTAACTTGGTCTAACTCATTTTCAAATTGCCCTCCTTAAAAATCAAATTGCCCCACGTTGGCAACCACAGTTCTATGGGCTAAACTGAGAATTGCCAATGTCAGGAGGTTTCCTTCTTGTAACACTTTTTTAAAATGGCAATGATGGTGATCATGCAGACAATAGACGTGAGACCCAAGCTCTATACATTGCTTTCTAGGAAAGTCTGAAACATTTCACTGCAGCTGATGGTACCCACTGACACTCCCTACCTTACACACATGCAAATTACTGTATATAATATTCAAGGCTGATCAAGTTAGCTTATCATATGAAGAACAGAATTCTACAAACCTCAGTCTTCCTTTCTGTGATTAAAAAATATCCTGTCCTTTCATGATAACTGGAATCATCTATCTGAGCCAGCCACCTGACTTTGCCTAACAGTTTGTATATGTGTGCATTATTATTATCAGGACCCTGATACAGTTTTTATGGTAAGTAAGTTATTTAAAGACTGGTTTTTACTCCCCACCACCAGGGATTTCCATAGCCAAGCGGGGATTCGAACCTAGATCACCTATGTCCTAGTCCTATGATGGTGAACCTTGTATGATGAATGCACGTTCTTCCTCACTCGCTTAGGACCTCTCAGTGTTCAATCCAAGGCGGATTATTCAACAAAAATCCCCTCTAGAACTCTCCCAAGCTCACGCAAGAAAAAATATGTTCACCATTCGTTCTCCAGCCAATCCAGGCTGATCCAAACACCTGGCTCTCTCTCTTTACAGAAACAAGCCCAATTTACTATGAGAGGTTTTGGTAGTGTTTTCAAGAGGCAAAACAAAGAGTCTTTTAGCCCGATATCCCATTTTCAATGAACACGCGTTGATTGAAGAAAATATTTTTATTTAAATTGGTAGCATGGTTCTTGATGAATCAGGTTACAGATCTCAGCAAAAAAAAAAAAATTCTAACTTTAATTTGTTTTAGAGAAAGGATGTTTCAGACAAGTATTCCCCTGAAATAAAAAGGAATCTGTCTAGCTATTCTAAGTTACCATAATTAAGATTTCCAGAGATAGGCCTAGTTGGAAAGCCCATCTCTGTATTGTCGATGTTACCTAGTTGACAACCATTTTCAAACTTCTTTGTTCTAGCCTTGTGCTCATGGCGAATATCTAGGGAGAAAGGGCTTGCAGCATTAGCCCAATTCCTCCCCCTTAAAGATTCTACATCTTTACTGCTTGAGAATCAAAATCTCTCTCCCTCTGCTTCTCCCAACTGCTCACCACTCCCTCTTTCAAACCTTCCCTCCAGGTGTGATGTAACTAGCAGACATCCAATCAAATAACAGAGTTGGGGTAAACAACTCTTGTTGTCTTGTTTACAATGGGCGCCTCTCTGTCCATCTCTTCCCTTCCTGGGCCCCAAAGTGTGAAAACAACCAAATGGCCCTTTTGGCTAGCACGAGAAGCCACATTTCTACTACAGACTAAAAACCTACTAAACTCCATTTTGGATATGTGAAGAACGTGGGGCCTCATTTTATCACACCTTGGCACTCCAGATGTTCTTGGACTTCAATTACCAGAAGCCCAAGTCAGCACTCCTGCTGATCAGGGCTTCTGGGAACTGAAGTTCAAGAACACCTGGAGTGCCAAGGTTCGCCATCACTGTCTAGCCTATCATCAACTATTATGCTGTACTGGGTTCTCTGCCTAAAAGTAAGGCCAGCTCTTTTAGAAATGTGTGCTCATCTTACTGTTTGATGAAGCAACTGCAGGTGCACTTAGAAATGGTTCACCAGTGAGCTTTGTCTTCATTCTCTATTCAGAGCTGCTGTATATCCATGGAATGATACACACATATGCAAATAATGAAATGAATTTCTGCTGTAAATAGAAATGGGTGTGATTTTTTTAAATTTCTCTGCATTTCCATGTAAAGACGCAATGGAAATGAAGAGACATGAATAGCTGAAGCATTTCTAAAATGTATCCTTTACATGCAAGCAAAAACAAATAACACTAACTCTAAAAGAGTGTGAAATTGCTATCCACAGATGTATCCACAAAAGTACCTAGTTAACCAAAACGAGGGAGAAAAATCTATTAAAATTATTAATATGCCAAGTTATACATCTGCAGTTTAATTAATGTAAGCATTTGCAACACTGTGGCCACATTTTGATGTTATCAGCTGCAGTAAGATAACAGATACAAATTGAAACCATTTATATAACTGAATAGCCTTTAATCCTAAACACAATTATTTGTTATTGTATCATCCTGCTGAACGACGTGTTGGTATCCAAGCCATTTAACCAAACATTGTAAACAGCCATCTAAATGGAATGCTGAATTCCTAGAGTAAAAGGGAGAGATTTCTCATTTGAAAGTCAGCTTTTCAAAGGATGCTTATTAATTTTAATCTGAATTAGGATGATTAAAATATTAGTTTATTTGCCTCTTCCCTCAAAAAATGACTCATTTGACACAGCAATTACTGACTAATTTAAACTTACTGCAGCTTGAGAGTCAGTCTTAGAGATGGTAATGATCTAAACTAATAGGAATGATGCAAAATTTGGCAGTTTCCTATGGAAAACAACAGGCACGAAATTAAAAAATAAAGATGAAAGGCATGGGTGGGCTGTATTTTCAAAGAATGCTGGGAAATCTCTTGTGTGTAGAGGAGGTCTTGGCACAGAATTTTAGCATGCCAAGATATGGCAAACACATAAGAACTAGAAATTTTACAAGGATTCAGTAAATTTTAGAAGTATGCATACAGAGTGTGTTGCAGTTATTTGAGCATTTGGATTAGGACTCAGTAGAACCAGAGTTCAAATTCCCATTTGACCCATAAAGTGAATTCTTTCTTTTGAAAATTTCTATATGTTAATAAGTGTTAACCACACAATCACAATACAGAAAAAAACAGAAGCTGTACAGATGCAATTTTTATGCTTAAACAGCTAATAAAGAAAAATGTAGAATACAACAAGAATCTCTATGTTGCATTTGTAGACCAAGAGATGGCATTTGTTAGAGTTGACAGGAAACTACTATGGCAAGCATTGGCCCCATATGGAATATCTTATCAGATTATGTAAAATCTTATATAATGACTGCAGAAGTGTAGTTAGAACAAATGAAGGAGTATCAAAACCCTTTGCAGTAACATCTGGAGTGAGGCAGGGATCCATACTATTGCCACTATTATTTCATCACCTACATAGACACCATAAGCAAAAAAGCTAAGCCCATGAATATCAACAACTTACTTTTTACAGATGATCAGGCACTGAAAGTAAGTATAGCTAGGGCATTAAATACAACACATTACATCCATGAATCTAGAATGTAAGATGAATAATATGAGAATCAATAAAGAAAAGACTGAGACAATGGCAATTGGAAGGAAACAGCATACTGTAGATATCTAGATAGAGGGAGCATGTATGAAACAAGTGGCAAAGTACAAATACCTAGGAACAACATTCACCGAAAATGGCAAAATAGACGAGGACTTTAACATACAGTGCAGTAAGGCAAACCAAATATTGGGGCCACCAGCTCTGCTCTTACAACATAAGGCAATACTGACTAGCACAGAGAAACACCTCATACAGAGCATATTCATTCCCACCTTATGTTACCAGTGCCAAACATGGACACTTACAAAAATTGATCACAACAGAAATGAGATGTCTGAAGAAGGGTGCTAGGGTGACTAGAAGGGATAAAATCAAGACAGCAGTTATAAAGGAAATAATTGGAACAGAACCAATCTTGCACTACATAGAGAGACAACAAACAAAGTGGTTTGCCCATTTGGAGAAAATGTCTTGGGATTCCATACCTTACAAAGCATATGTGGGAAGAGGAGAAGGACAAAGACCACGAAGCAGAGCCAGAGAAAGGTGGAGAGATAACATCAGAGAAATGTTACAAGAACACCAAATAACACCAGTAGAGCCTGTTAGAAGTACTAGAGCAAGAACCTTGCATTTTCCTTGATACCTGATGGTGGAGGAGGAGAAGAAGAGGAGAAGATGAGGAAGGAGGACACAATGAACTGATTTAAATTCCTCACATGCCTACAATGGTCACATACAGTCTTTACCAAAATAGAAAGGATCATATTGCATTTGCCCCTAATATACAGTAGCTGGTACAAATATGGAGCTTGTTTTAAGAAAATAAGTAGATATCTTAATTTGGTGCCACAAAGATGACTGAATACACAGGGATTTGGACATATAAGAGAAAAATACTCAAAATATTTCATTTTCTTTTCCTCTTTTGTTAAGTTTTTAAAATATATATCTTAAGATATGTCATTTATGAAGAGATTCATAAGGTTTTGATGTGTTCCAATGGTATGAGAGGAATGAGTCAAAGAAAATCTAAATTTGAAAGTCATGAGGCACTGGAACTGGGTAACCCTATTTGGAAAGTTACTTTTAACTAAAATTCCCAGAATCCCTTGAACAGCATGGCCAATGGCCATTCCTAATGAGGGCTTCTGGGACTTGTGGTCCCCAAAAAGTTACACTGTCAACATCTGATCTCAAGTGACTATGATAACCAGTGCTTAGAATTTTTTCCTTCTACTGAAGGCAACCTAAAGGGAGATGAAAATAATTTCTTAGGTCTGCAGCTGATTACATGGCACAAATGGAAAGCACTGGACAAAATCTAGTTGTTTCACATAGCAAATTGCAATAGAGTAGTGCTGAGTAGTACTCAGTGAGGAAAGCTTAGTCTAAAGCAGAAGCGTAGCATGCCTTAACGGGGCCCCGTATAAAAATTTGTTTGGGGGGCCCTTGTGAAATAAAAAAAATTGGGAAGTTTTTATTAATTTTTGCTGTAGGGGGCCCCCGTGGCCCGGGGGCCCCGTATAATTGATACGGCAGATACGGCGGTAACTACGCCCCTGGTCTAAAGATTACACCTTCCCCTCACACCTGTCATTCTGCCATTCTGTTGTGTAGTTCACCATCTAGTAGGATGCCCTGATATAACTGAAAGCAATGAAAAGATATTCTTTCCCTCCCACTACTTCTGAGATCTTCCTTCTGTTATTTGCCCTGCTGTTCCCTCATGCTGAGACCAGTTATCAACTTAATTGCTGAGCAACTCCAACCTAGCAGACACTGTGGGAGGTTTCTAAGCCACTTCACAGTATTGTCAGAATGCAAGGACAGTTCAGGCTGGAGGAGCTAGATCGAATAGAGATTTGGGATGGGAAGACTTCGGGAATTACACCTTTTTCTTTGTCTCTGAAAGCAATATAATTTGCACTTCAGAAATGTAACAGGGGGCATTTTCTGTGACAGTGTGTCAAACCTTTGATTGAACAAACTCAAAATAGGGATGGTAATAATTCTTTTCTCTCAGTTCTTATGACTAATCCAACAATAGCAAAACAGTATCATGGTATACTTTTATATGTATCTGGTATAGAGGGACAGAGTAGCTGGGCAGAGTTGGTTGGTTCAAGAGATGGATATGCAAATCAATTAGCTATTTACAACCAGTAATAACATGCAATCAGTTTGGCTATTTACAGCAGTAAATCTCTGATGGGAGTCAATTTGAGGATTTAGGCTTGGGTTGTTTGTTTGTTTGTTTGTTTGTTTGTGCACAATAAACGTTCAGACATTACACATCTGCTAATGGGTTAATTGAGGAAGATTTGTGACAAAGGCACAGCCAGACATCAACTGTCAGAGAATCATCTCCCTCCCTCCACCCACATTTTAAGCACTGTTCTGCAAGGTGAATGCAACTCCTTAGTTGTGGTATTTTTAAATTTGATAATGTCCCAGAAACACTTGGCTAATATTCAAACCTTTGTGATGCAGGTCCAGCATGTGCATATATTTTATCTCTACTGTCTCTCTCTGGATTCTTGTTTTGTAATTTCCCTATCCCAGAATGGCAACTTTCAGGTCCAGTATACATTTTTCAGGTAAATTGAAATGTTTTGAAACAGGTTTCAATGTGTTGGCATTTCTGATATCTGATTTGTGTCCATTAATTCTTTTGCAATGAATAATTGACACAATAATGGACACAATAATGCCAGTATTGCCGTACCTCAAAGAGTGTTGCATTAATATATTTGATATCACCCAAATAGCATGAATGGTTGCTCCACTGTGAATTCTCAAATCCCTCTTTCTAATATCAAATTTAGACCATAAATTCTGACATTTGTGTATCCAAAATGATGACTGAAAGTCAAATGACATTTATCTCATTTTTTGCAGAAGTGCTCCCCCCAAATAGTTGAAGACATTTCTTTGTCACAGCATACAATTTTCTTATGTACCTTGTATTTACTGAGCTTTGTGTTTTAACTGGCCATCCAAAATTAAACACAGGATGAAGTCTGTTCCCTGAGGAAGTCCTACTGTGGAATGGGAAGCGGATTAATTGTATGCAGTGTACATTCCCCATAGCATCTAGTCTGACTTTGAAAATCAAGGAGTAATATCAGCAGTAGCCTCGTTTCTAAGAAAGCAAAACAAAATGGGGGGAGCAGTTGCTACAAAAACGACTGAGAATTAAGCACACTTTTTTGGTTCAAAGGGCAACTCAAAAATCAAGAATTCACCAAAACAAAGAAGAATACAGATGCAGGTAGCATGGATTGTGTTGTCCTTGAGGAGATCATAATGGCCTGACTCTTGAAATGTTGTTGTAAATCCCACTTCTTTACATCTCTTATGCATCTGTACATCTCTTTACATCTCTCATGGGTTAATCATGTGATTAATCTAGAAGTGTTGCACCAGATGGATTAAGAACAAGAACTGTTTAAGATGATTAAGCAAAGAAAGCTCCAATATCTTGGCCATATCATGAGGAACAACATAAAGTATAGAATCCTCCAACTCACTCTGCAAGGAAAGATCCCTGGGAAGAGAGGCTCTGGACGTAGATGGACTTCATGACTGAAGAACCTGAGAGACTGTTGTGGCATGTCCTCAGAAGAACTGTTCTGAGGAGTTAAGAACAGAAAGACTATCATCAAGAAGAAGAAGAAGAAGAAGAAGAAGAAGAAGAAGAAGAAGAAGAAGAAGAAGAAGAAGAAGAAGAAGAAGAAGAAGAAGAAGAAGAAGAAGAAGAAGAAGAAGAAGAAGAAGAAGAAGAAGAAGAAGAAGAAGAAGAAGAAGAAGAAGAAGAAGAAGAAGAAGAAGAAGAAGAAGAAGAAGAAGAAGAAGAAGAAGAAGAAGAAGAAGAAGAAGAAGAAGAAGAAGAAGAAGAAGAAGAAGAAGAAGAAGAAGAAGAAGAAGAAGAAGAAGAAGAAGAAGAAGAAGAAGAAGAAGAAGAAGAAGAAGAAGAAGAAGAAGAAGAAGAAGAAGAAGAAGAAGAAGAAGAAGAAGAAGAAGAAGAAGAAGAAGAAGAAGAAGAAGAAGAAGAAGAAGAAGAAGAAGAAGAAGAAGAAGAAGAAGAAGAAGAAGAAGAAGAAGAAGAAGAAGAAGAAGAAAGTTGAACTGAAGGCTCATGGGCTTCATTCTGGATGAATCCTGGATGATGGGGGCAAAAAGCAACAGCACTTTGTTTGCCTCCATCATCTGCTATTCATAATACAGTACCATTAAAATAGAGGCTCTTATTTGGCTCTTTAGATAACAGCCACTGATTGATCTATCTTCTTTGGATTCCTATATCCCTTTTTAAGAGTATCTAAGGTAATGGCTGCTGACATGCGTGTGCTGGTATATTGGGCAATCAGGCTTTGTTCCACCCTACCCTTGCCTCTGGAACCCTAGGGTGCCAATAGCAATGTTTGGGATTCCCCCCAACCCAAACCCCAATAGACGTCCCCATCACTCCCTGTCCAGTGCCTTCCCATGGTGCCATGCACACCCCTGGCTGCTGGCACACCTTATAGGAAAGAATTCCACAAGTCATCCAAGTACTGTACTGTATTTAAATGGGTGCATGACCAATCATTTCAAATCGTGTGTACTAACACTTAACAATAGCTATCAGAGTGACAAACAACCTTAAAACAAAAGTGCAGAAATTGGTGGATCTAATCTCAGCTATTGGAACAGAGGAGATAACACGAGTCATATTTATTATTTGTATTTATTTGTTTTATTTATATGCCACCTTTCTTCTCATAGGGGACTCAAGTTGGTTCACAACAACAAACTAATTTTTAAAAATGGTCTATCTCTGATGTCACATCAGCCTCTCCATGGTGTCTTTGCACTAATTTACTTTTCTGCTGGTTTTACTTTAGTTGTATGTACTGAATTGTTTTTAGTCCCTGCTGCTGCTGCTTTTATATTATATAACCTTCTTCTTGCTATTTTACCTTTTTACTTGCCTATATTGCTAAAGAAAGAATTAGGAGCCTTGTTGCCCAATATGCTGTTGTGGTGGAGACAGGCACCACACAGCATGAAAAGGTGGTGGTGGTAGTGGTGGTGGTGGTGCTTCTGCTGCTGCTGCTGTTGCTAATGCTGATATTTCCCTATGTATAAGGTACAGAGATAAAAGATCAGTAGGACTCAGCAATCCATTCCTATATGATCTTCTAACTATATTGAGATAAAATTGATTAATTCTCTTACGGGGCACCACCAGTGGCTACCATATTAGGGCAACACATGCTTTGCTTAGTCCCCAGGGTTCTCCTACTGGTGGCTTGTGTGCAACTGGTATTGAACAAGACATGAGTTTGTAGAAGTAATAGAAAGCAGTAATGAATTACTGGCCATCATGCATGATTATCATGTTTCCTTTAAATGGACAGTGTATGACTGTTCCTCATCAGAGAGTAACAATCAAGCTAACATTCTTAGGAATGTTTCCCACCAGTAGTGAAAACAAAACATGTAGTATTGTGGATTAATTACTTTTGAAAGTGACAAATAAAGTCAGGTCGATGCATTTAATTGTCTGTAGGCTAGGAATCGATTTGTCTTAAAAAGAGGGTCTGAAAGGAAATCAACAAGCAAATGTTTTGTTCTTGTTGCTGCTGCTGTATTTGCTGTTGGTTGTTGTTTTAAACCACAGTTCATCTCTGTCTTCTCTAGACATCATAGCTCAAGTGAATTGCTGAATACAATAGCCACTGAGAACAAAAGAAAAATGATTGGTGAGAATAGGAACTGATAGGATTGAAATAAACAGACAAGGAAAGGGGGGGGGGGACACCTTCCAATGGGACAGGCCGAAATAGAACTGCATATCTTTGCTTATTTCCCCAAGGAAAAAGGTAATGAATGGTAGTGGCAGAATAGAGACATTTTAAGGCAGCAAAATAAAAGGATCATGTATCAAACTGAATTGTGTTTGCTTTGCAATGTGTTATATCTTTATATGGCCTTCCTTCTCCATGCAAAGTTTTGCTTCCTCCCCCCTCCCTTTTTTATTTTCTTTTGGAAAGATGTTAAAAAGTTCTAACTACATTTTTTTCTTGCAAAGTTGTGTATTGCACAAAAATTCATATCCTTTGTGAAAAAATGCAGAGTTTGGAAAAGTTACTTATGTTGGACTACTGTTCCCGGAATTTGTGTGCATGAAATATAACGTTGAGATATATACAGTATCTCAACCTGACTTTATATAGCATACGGCATATATATAGCACAAGGAAGGGAAGGGGCAATACAGCCTGTGGCTTGTTGAGAGGACATAAGAATGGAGAGCATGCTTAATAAATTCCTTCCACACATATAACTAGACAGCGTTTCCCAAACTATGTTCTGTGTAACACTGGTGGACTTCAATTCCCAGACGCCTAAGTCAGTACATTGGTTGATCAGTGCTTTGAGGAATTGACTTAGGCTTCTGGGAATTGAAATCCCAAAACCAAAGATTGGGAAACACTGAGCTTGAACATCGAAGTAAGACACTGTAAAACCACAGAAGATACTTCATCCCATTATGAGAGTAAGATAAAGAGGTTTTCATGCACTCTCTACATTAGTGTTTCTTAACCTTGGGTTCCCAGATGTTCTTGGACTTCAGTTCCCAGGAGTCCTGATTAACAGGTAGGCTGACTTGGGCTTCTGGAAATTAAAGTCCAAGAACACCTGGGGACCCAAGGTTGAGAAACACTGCTCTACATCATTATATGTGCAAAATATCCTTCCTGGTTGAGAAGCAAACTATGTATGCACACATGCACTCACAAAGAGGGAGAGGGAGCACAAGACCAGCATGACTGGATAATTGTTAAGAAAAGTCCAAACAACCAATCCAGTTCTTCAGATTCTAGAAGGAGAGTCAACCTACTTTGGGACAGTTCATAGAACCATAGAATAATTTAGTTGGAAGGGGCCTTTGATGCCATTGAGTCAAATCCCTGCTCAATATAGGAATCTGAATCAAAGCAGATCTGACAGATGGCTGTCCATTTTTTCTTTTCAATGCCTCCAGCATTGGAGCGCTCACCACCACCAAAGGTAATTGGTTCCATTGTCGTACTGCTTGTGCAATTACTCAACTGGACAATTTCACATAAAACAACTATTATAACACAGAACATCTATTCAGGATGCCAAAAACTTGGCAATTATATGCAGTTGCAAATCTTTTCCCTGAACTGTAGAAGCAAGCCAAATCAAAATATACAGCCCAAATCAATAGCTTTTATGTCTCTTGGACCATCATTGATTTAAAAAAACAGTTTTAGTTATAAAATAGAGAATCTTGCCCCATAAGTAAACAATTCTCCATGCTAAGCACAATTCATATGTATGCTCTTTTTGACCTCTAATAATATTTTGTTGTTGTTTTAAAAGTAGAACTGACCTTGAGATGTTTCCAGCTATCAGAAAGGGGGCAAGTGTAATCCTTGGAAGCCAAGGTGGAAAATTAGGTTGGTGGCACTTCAAACCCTTCACATCTCCCCATCTCTGATGCAGAAAGAGAGAGCTGGGTAGCAATGTGTACTATAAAGCCAGAATCCTCTTCAGATAAACCTTGCCTGTAACAATAATCACACAAGTAGTTTCCTTTGGCAGGGGGTCTCTCATGCAACTGTGCATAGGAGAAAACTGTTTCTGTGACTAGTGTTACACATACAGCTTTTCCATACAGGAATCTGGCCAGTGTCAATAAATTGTATGAAATATTTATTCTCTTCATTTTAATGCCACTGTTGAGTGGTTTAACTAGGGAGTGTTGCCCATCTCTTGTCAATGATGTAAGGCTGGGACTAAAACTCACCAAAACATCCTCCATCAGATCCCTTGGGAAGGTGAAAGTAGAGGGCTCGGTCATGGTCTGCCAAGCCAGTGGGTGACATTATTATTATTATTATTATTATTATTATTATTATTATTATTATTATTATTATTATTATTATTATTATTATTATTATTATTATTATTATTATTATTATTATTAATTAAATTTAATACCCCGCCCCAATCGGGAGGACCCGACTCTGGCCGGCTTACATCCAAAATAAAAACAAAAATAAAACCCAACACTAAAACGTCAGAGTTAAAACCATCAGAAGTTAAAAACAACACAGGGCTATATTCCAATGTTCCCAGAATCCAACCCAGGGGGGCAGTCCTTATATGAGCCATTTGGTATGGGAACCCATGTTCCCGGGTCCCCAAACCTGTCCTGCCAGCCAGGTTTTCACGCCCTTCCGGAAGGGTAAGAGCTCTGTCTGAAGGCGCAGTTCGGTGGGCAGGAGGTTCCAGAGGGCCGGGGCGGACACGGAGAAGGCTCTCCTCCTAGTACAGGCGAGGTGCACCTTTCTCGCCGAGGGAATAACAAGGGAGCCTCTCCGATCCGCCCTGGTGGGCCGGACAGATGTTCTTGGGGTGACGCGGTCTCTTAGGTATCCTGGCCCACTACCATATAGGGCTTTAAAGGTAATAACCAGCACCTTGAATTGCACCCGGAGACATACTGGCAACCAGTGCAGCTCCCGGAGCAGCGGCGAAGCATGAGCATAACGCCCACACCCCACCACTACCCGTGCCGCCGCATTCTGGACCAGCTGGAGTCTCCGGATGGTCATCGGGGCAGCCCCATGTAGAGCGCATTACAATAATCAAGTCTGGAGGTGACCAACGCATGTGTGACCATAAGCAGGGCATCCCGGTCTAGGAGGGGGCGTAACTGGCGAATTACACGAAGTTGTGCAAAAGCCCCCCTGGCCACGGTTGCCACCTGTTCTTCGAACAGTAGCCGTGAGTCCAGGAGGACCCCCAGATTACGCACCGGGTCTGTTTGGGGTAGGACTGCCCCATCCAGAACCAAAGGTGGAAGCTCCTTTGTTAACACAGGACCCCTTACCCACAGCCACTCAGTCTTGCCGGGATTTAGCTGTAGCCCGTTGTCCCCCATCCAGACCTTTACAGCCTTCAGACACCTGGAGAGGACTTCCACCGCACCGCTTGGGTCCCCACGAGCAGAGATGTATAACTGGGTATCATCAGCATATTGATGATACCTTACCCCGTGGGAACGGATGATCTCACCCAGCAGCTTCATATAGATGTTAAACAGGAGAGGAGAGAGTACCGAACCCTGAGGCACCCCGTAAAGCAGGGGCCTAGGGCTGGACTTCTCCTTCTCTAGGCACACCGAATGGGTCCTGCCCCTCAGGAATGAGGAAAACCAGGACAGCACCGTGCCCTGGATCCCCAGACCCTGGAGCCTTCCCAGAAGGATGCCATGATCGACCGTATCAAAAGCCGCTGAGAGATTGAGAAGAGCAAGGACAGACGGCTCCCCTCCGTCCCGCTCTCTCCAGAGATCATCCACCAAAGCGACTATTGCGGTCTCAGTACCATATCCGGCCTGAATCCTGACTGAAACGGGTCCAGATAATCCGCTTCATCCAGGACCTCCTGCAACTGCTGCACCACAGCCTTTTCCAAAACCTTACCTAAGAAAGGTAGGTTGGACACTGGACAGTAGTTGGAAATTACCATGGGATCAAGGGACGGCTTCTTCAAGAGGGGGAGCACCAAAGCGTGTTTAAGCGGTGCTGGAAAATGCCCCTCTTTTAGAGAAGCATTAATTATCGCCTCGATCCAGCCACCTGCCCCAGATTTGGAAGCTTTAATTAACCAAGCAGGGCATGGGTCCAGTGCACAGGTCGTGGCATGAACAGATGCAAGAAGCCTGTCCACTTCCTCAGGGCCAACAGGATCGAACCGATCCCAGGTAACATGGCTAGACTGTGCTATGGTCAACCCCAGCTCTGTATGTTCCACGCCGGGATTTAGCTTTAAGCGGATCTGAGCGATTTTCTCTGCCAGAAAATCAGCAAAATCCTCAGCCGAACCCTGCCACCCAGGGCCCGGCCCCCCTCTGCCGAGGAGGGACCTGGTCACCCAGAACAAGGCCGCTGGGCGATTATCTGCGGAGGCAATGAGGGTGGTGAAGTATTGGCGCTTCACCACCCTCATCGCCACTAGGTAGTCTTTAATAGCAGCTCTAACTAGTGTTCGGTCAGACTCACTCCGAGTCTTCACCCAGCGGCGCTCTCGGCGTCTCTTAGCCCGTTTAAGCTCCCTTAGCTCCTCTGAGAACCAAGGAGCAGATCGATCCCCACGGACTCGGAGAGGCCGTAGTGGCGCGATTACATCCAAGGCCGCCGTCGCCCTCCTATCCCATGCGTCGACAAGAGCCTCAGATGAAGCGCTTTGCAGGTCAAGAGGACAACACCCCAGTTCCTTCTGGAATCCTTCTGGATCCATTAGTCGCCGGGGGCGGGCCCACTTAATCGGTTTCTTGACTTGATTTCTCAAGTCAATTTGCATGTGCAAGAATGTTGTTACAGAGATGTCTACCAATGCATGGACTCCTTGCTGAATAACAATACCCAGGTGATTTCAAGGACAGGCATCAAATAGACTGAAACCAACTTTCTTAAAATAGTTGCCTTACTTGTCTTAAGATCAATATTTTATGTGATATCTACATGCCAAGCACAACCAAATTAGATGATCCATATCAACATAGTAACAGCCTCTCGCACACAGTATGCAGCCACATATTCGCAGAAAGTTTTCAGCAGAGCATGAAATCCATAGTCCTCTTCTGTTGTCTCACACACAGAGAGAGATACAGAGCAACATTTTTAAAAGGAGGCTGTCAGAGATAAGTTGAACAGTAATAGGGATTTCTTGAAGATGGCATTTTCAGTTGACTCTGTTGCAAACTCTTGCCAAGATTGGGAGTTTTCAAAGATATTTTCCCCTTTCTTTTTCCAGATAGGAATTTCTGTCCTGGTGCAAGGAAAAATTATACAAAGCAAGGAAGGGGCCTAACATTTATTGTTACTGTTGACAACAATATTCATTGAGGAATAATCTACAAGTGGCTGTAACTAGCAGTGGACAGGGCTGAAACCAGTGGTTGAGCTTCAGCAAGCCTGGCCTTTCCCTCTTTTAATTTCTCTCACCTTCCCTCTCATTGGCACAATTTTTTCAGTCTGTCTTTTCTGTCCACATCTCTCGTTCTCTTTGTCTTTAATGCTTATTTTTGTTCTCTCACCCCACATCAGTGGGCTATTGGGAAAGGACAGATAGTTCTTGCAAAAGCCTGGCCGAATGTTTCTATAATTTTTGTTTTTTGTTGTTCAGTTGCACAGTCGATTCCGACCCTTTGAGACCCCATGCCCCCTTCTTCTTTTGCCCTCCACCTTTCCCAGCATCAAGGCTTTCTCAAGTGAGTCTTCTCTTCTCATTTGATGTCCAAAGTACTTTAGCTTCATCTTTACTATTTGACCTTCTATGGAGCAGTCGGGGTTGATTTCTTCTAAGACTGACGTATTTGTTCTCCTCACTGCCCAGGGGACTCTCAAAACTCTCCTCCAACACCACATCTCAAAGGCATCTATTCTTCTGCACTCAGCTTTCCTAATGGTCCAGCTCTCACAACCATACATTACAACTGGAAATACCATTGCTTTGACTGTGCAACAGCAATTAAAGGTATAAACATTTTTTCCCTGAGGATTGTTCCAGCTGAAGACCAAACTGACGACTATGCCTGCTGCCTTGGTTTTGGAAGAGTATAATCATGTTATGAAATAAACAAATGAATTCTACAATTCAATAATGAATAAAACAATTCAATAAATAAACAAAATGTGCAATAGTAATAATTTCGTGTCATAAATTATTCTGGGTTAAAATGATTTTTGGGGAAGAAACTCCGCTCAGGGAATGCCCAAATGAGGCTCCTTTCATGTCCCCAAGAGCTGGGACAGAGACAGGTGCTCAATCTGTCATGGAGTACCTGGGTATCAAACTGTCGACTTGCCAGCCTTCCAGCTGACAAGATGAGCTTTGTAACCACCGCAACCCCTAAAACATGGAATAATAAACGCCTGTTGCTCAAGACGCTTTAGGAAGATACATCTCCTTCCCCACTCAGATAGAGGTAACTGCTACTGTTTGTGCTGTGGGAACTGTAGTCCTAAAAGAAATTACTACTTCCTCTCTGACCCAAGTATAGGCAAACTTAGACTACACCTCTGAAGTCAACAGAACTCAGTTAGCCAAAATTAACTTAAATTTCATTGATTCCACAGTATATTCTACAATAAGTGTGATTAAGTCGAGCCTCCAGTTATAATGAGGGCTTCAGTTTAGATTCTGAAGTATTTCACCCAGGAGTTCAAGCTATACCAGAAGAGCTGTGGACTCTCCAGGCACATAAATAAGATAGTATAATCAAGAAGAAACTGATCAGGCTGTATGATTTCAGAATATAGGTGTGAGACCCCATACCTGAATGCTCTATTATTCATTTTCAAAAAGTGAATGAAACACTGAACAGCAGGGGGGAAATTTCTAGCACAGTCTGCATTTTAGTACACTAAAAAATCTATTTGAAGGGTATATTTTTAAGTACTTGGAGACCATTCAGAATGTGATACCAGCACATAACACACTTGCAATCTGAAATCCAATCCAACACTTCAGGACACTAACATCTCATTTTGTTGCATTGTCTAGCTCCAGTCTTCTGTAATTTCCTTGGTGGCTCCAGGAAAGCAGGCTAGAGTGCAGCTAATCTGAGAAAGAACAAGATACTGTACAGGGGAAGTTAGAATATATTTCTAAAGTGTTAGAGATCCAGAAAACATACGAGGAGAAGTGGAAAATAAAATAATATGAGATTGTCAACACATTTTTATTTTATATCTCTTTCTGGAATCCAACAGTTTCTCCAATTTAGGTAGCATAATCAGGATATCTACCAGTTATTTTACAATATAACTACAGTAATCAACTATGATACCACTACAATAATCATTATTATTATCTGATAATAATAATGAAGCAACTAGAGCAAGGGCACAATCTTGCCAAAATTATACATTTTTAAATCCCACTTATTTAACTGGAGAAAATAAGATGCATGTTTAATTCTTTGCTACTGAAATGAATGAAATGTCAAAGTGCTTGTCATGATGATGATGATGATGATGATGATGATGTGCCATCAAGTTGATTCTGACTAATGACAATCCTTTCCAGGGTTTTTTTAGCTATACAGCACTTAAAACTGGTTTACTATTCCCTTCTTCTGGAAAAAGAATATCCTCAGGGTTTAGGGCAGTTTGCTCAAAGTTACACATGCTGGCTCTGTCCTATAGAGGAACAATGGAGAATTCAATGGCTGACATTTGGTTATACAGCCAGGTGCCTGTTAGACATTTTTACCATATGCAGATTTCATACAAAACTATACCTTCTTCTGTCTCATAATTAATTCACTGCATTACACACACACACACACACACACACACACACACACACACACACACACACACACACAGACAGTCTGCTACTTGGTCTAATCTAGGGATTCTCAACCTGTGGCCCATGGGCCTACTGCACCATTTCATGTGCCCCCCACCGCCTCCACCACACCAGGAAGTGCCATGTGGTGGAGGAAGTACAAAATGGCCATCTGGCCCCCGAAGCTGTCTGAGAGAATGTGACCTGGCCCCCAACTTTAAAAGGTTGAGAATTTCTGGTCTTATCCATGTGACCTATACTAAATCAAGCGCACTAAATCCAAATCTGAATTCCGATTCTGCCTAGGACGTCAGGGTCTTAAGTTAATTGTGCATAATGATGCAATTAGCTACATCCTCTCATTCTGCAGTTACAAATGTAGCAAAAATTGTCCGGTTTATTAACACAGCTGTGCCTACTCATCTTTAGCTCATAACAGACTATGGCCTAGCTATACTATCCAATAAGATGGTTTCACACTAGAGACAAGCCCTTGGTCCATCTTGTCCTATATACCTATTTCTGATGTCAGCTCACTGACTTGCCCAGACATGCCCGACCACTGCTGGAACATACATGCCACCAGGGGACATGATTCAGCTGAGGCAGCAGCAGGCATAGTGGTACCTGCAACTGTTATAATGTTCCCATGTAAAAATACATTACCCAATTACCGATAATTTGAACAGCTACAGCATGCCTATAAATCTGTATGTGATAGTCAAATTCTGAGTTCAGATTTGGAATCAGCACGCTCGATATGTAAATCACATGTGTTATTCCAAGTAGCAAAATCACTGTTGTGCTGTGATGAATGTTTGCCCTAGCCTGTATGGCAATCAACACTTAAGGTTGTCTACTTCCAGAAACCTTGCTGGGAATATCTAGAACTTGTAGTAAAATAAAAAAGACACTCAAACTTTCTAGAAGATTCAAACCTTTTGTCAGTAGCATGATTTTTATTATTCTTTGCCAATGTCTCATACCCACGTGTTCTCCTTGACTTACATATGTGCTCATATATCATATATCAAGTTCAGCTGGGTCTACTCTAGGCAGGAGTGTTAGGCCTGCAGTTTCAATTGAGCTCTAACATTCCTTTACTTACAAAGTTCTAAAATTACATTTTACAGTAAAAGGGCATGAATTTTTATACATGGCTATGTCTTTCTGCCCTAACTGGTCATTAAATGCAAATTTGCTATCATGGCAAGCCAAAGTATTCATATAATATTACCAGCCCTTTTAGATTTTGAGTTCCATCTGCCTTGTCCATCTAATTAACCAGCTGCCTTTGTCTTGGAGGTGAAGTACACTGTTCATCATACCTCAAAAGTAGCTTTTTATCATCTTTACCTCATATTTCAGGGGTGAAGGACTCAGTCTTTAAAACCTGCTAGGGTAGCAAACCACTATTTACATTTCTATGCACATTTGCACAGCCAAAAAAAATCCCAGTAAATTAAAATGCTAAAACAGCCAAAATATCAATGGAGCGTCTGTCAGAGAATTTTCTCTTATAGGTTGTAACCTGTTTAACATCTGTTTAAAGAAAACCAATTAGTTTCTGGAGGTCTAAAGTCAAATACATTGTCTTGAAAGTAGCTTTACAGCAAACTGCAAAGCTCTTCACTTGGTAATTTAAATGACTGACCGTTCAATTTATGAGCATTTGAAGCAATAAAATTCAGCCTGAACTTAATAATAGCACATTTTATGTGACAACGATGACAATTACAATCTATAGTTACTGCGGTCGCCCTTTGGTCTAGGGAAAGATGACAGCATTAATTATACAGGCTCACCGTTTGTCAGACTTAACTTGGCAGGCTTTGGAACTAAAAACCATCTCTAGTTTGACTTCTACATTTTCTATTCTCTAATCCATTGAACAAGGATAATTGGAATAGGGATTTCCCCCTTCACACACCTAGTTTAAAATACTGTATGCCTAATTTCTATGATTTGCAGGTTTGCATACAGGACAGACCTGTGCCGATCTGGTCTTTAAAGAGCTGTCAACATTTACTTTTCTACCATTTTTCACACCAATCAGCTATGTAGCCCATTCATTTTCATGTTGCCTAGAATATAACAGGAATGTTCTCTGTCTTTGTGCCATTGCCTCATACTTTATACATTTTAAAGATAACATGCTTCACTTCCATTTCCATTGTTCAGTACATGCTGAGGGAACAGAAAAATATTAAACTTTTTCTCTCTCTCCTGAATGTTATAAGAGCCACAACAGCCTACATAGTTTATACTATATGCTATCCTAAACTGTGGCAAGTCCTTAAAGAGGTGAGAGTACCAGACCATCTCATCTGTCTAATGAGAAATGTGTACATGAGTCAAGAAGCAACAGTTAGGACAGGATACGGAACAACTGATTGGTTTAGAATAGGAAAAGGAGTACGACAAGGTTGCATATTGTCACCCTGCTTATTTAATTTATCCAGAGAGCAAAATGTGCAATCCAAGGCTGGATGAATAACAAGCTGGAATTAAAGTTGCTGGGAGAAACATCAACAACCTGAGATTATCACTCCCTGGCAAATAGAAATGGAAGAAATGGAAGCAGTGACAGACTTTACCTTCTTAGGATCCAAGATCACTGCAGATGGTGAATGAAGCCATGAAATAAAAAGAAGTTCTTTAGGTCTTCTTCACTTTCTGCCATTAGGGTAGTATCATCTGCATATCTTTCCTCAACCATAGAAACTCACTGGAGAAAATGGCAACAAGAACCCATTCTTTGAACTCCTGTTCAGGTCCCCATAGGTCAGAAACAACTTGATGGTTTATGGCAGGGGTTCTCAACCTACGACCTGTGGACCAGATCCAGCCCATGGCACTATTCCATCTGACCTGCACCCTCGCTCCCACCACCACCACCGTCTTTTTTGCCCTCCACCTGGTTTGGCATCTCCCTAATGCAGCTCCATAGCAGGGTGGATGTTGTAAGAAGGCTTACAATATCTGCCCTGTTACAGATCGACATTAGGGACATGCCAAGCCAGGCTGAGGGGGAAAGGACAGTGGCGGCAGAAGCAGCAGACACATGTGGGTGCCGCTCTGGCTGATCATGGGCAAGGACAGGCAGGACCCCTTCTTTTCACCGACGGCAGGCCAGTAAGCAGGGAAGTCACAGCAGTGGTGGTGGCTGCAGCATGGGGGGGGAGTGTTTGTGGGCCAGACTGGTGGTGTGGTGGGAGTGTTTACGATGGCAGTGGGGGAGTGGGGGAGAGTGTTGGCAGAGGCAGCAGTAGCATGGGGGGAAGTATTGGTGGGCCATACTGATGTTTTTCACACACACACACACACACACACACACACACACACACACACACACACACACACACACACACACACAAAGCAGTGGTGTGGGGTGGTGGCAGGGGGGAACACCAGTCTGGCCCACCAACAGCATCAACACTATACTCTTTCCCTGTCAACTTCAAAACCAGAAAAAGCCATTACTGATCAACATGGGGAGTCCTATGTAATAGGCAGGGCCATGAAAATAAAGCCAGGCTATTTGGAAAACTTCCAAAAGGAAAATAAATTGTGGAAATGTGTGGTTTCATGTCTGTCAAGCCTAAAACCACAACATTTTAACAATAGTGAGAGGCTGGTTGAGCATGAAAATAAATGTTTGGAATTAAAAGCTATGTTTCTCTCATCTCTACAGAAAATACTACTTTAAAAAACATAAATTAAATTAAATATTATGACTTATGGTAATAGATTCTTATTTGTTGGCAGGCACATCAGATTAATCACATTTGTGTCATATGCCATGGCCAAAGGAATGAAGAGATGAAACTCATTTTCCAAAAGCAAACTAGTAAATCTTTGAAAATCTGTAGCAGCCATATGGTAAGTGAAGATCTCAGACTATCTCTTAACTCAAGGGTAAACCTCTTGTTGTTGTTGTTTTCTACTCTCTTCTTCAACCTAATGAAGTTCTAGCAAAAAAAAATATACAGAATCCATTTTCCTCCAGGCAAACAATATTAAAGAATTGATGAGATTGGTTGGTTGGTTCGTTGGTTGGTTATTTGGAATTTTGTTTCGATATTATCTCATAGGTTGAGAAGAAATGTCAGGAAACTAACACTTGACACATAGGCTAGAACAGCTCTCAAAGCAAAAACCAATTACCCAAGAAGCTGGAAAAGTGCCCCAAGTTGCTTTCTTCAAGATTCTGTTTTAAGTCTCTAAAGAGTCTCTTCAAAAACTGTTTCTTCTTATTTCTTCTCTACGGTCTTATACTCCTTACATGGTTTGCAGAAAATCTGATGAACCATGTAAGAGAGACCAGCTAAGCAGCTTTGAAGAGGCTAAAACCAATTTACTCTGAACTAGAGTAGACTCATTGAATCAGGGGGACTTATATAAGTGTTGACTTAGAAAGTCACATTCATTCAATGAGGGTACTTTATTTAGGGCTAAGAACTGATTTAACCCAACGATTCCTTGCTTGTATGGGGAGGAAGTGAGCACCTTTATTTCAGTTGCTACTGAAAAAGCACTAGCCCGTCTTTCTTAATGCAATATCCAAAAAAGTTTTTTTTAATAAAGTATCATGTAAAAGCAATAGAAAATTCCTAACAATACATTAGTTTTAAAATGTAGAAATTAAATTTCTGTAGTGACAGGTTTTCCATGAGGTCTTATTGATATTATTTGACTTTTTATGCTACCTTTGGTTTGCAATCATTTGTGTAATCTTTTTCTTTTTTGTGAGCCACCTAGGGTTGGGTTTGCCTGATTGGGATGGGATAATAAATCTAAATAAATAAATAAATAAATAAATAAATAAATACATTATATTTCACTATTGAAGTCACCCAAATTCTCCTCAGATTATCAATTTAAAAGTAAAATAACAATTATCTTATTGAAAAATGCCTTGTTCCAATAAACTTTTAGATCACATCAATTGTTTCTTATTTTCAAATTTGAGCTTACCTTGATTCCTATTTCTTACATTCCATGCTCCAATTATATGTTGTGTACAACTTTCCTTTCACATTTGTGCACATCAGCAGACAAATGTCCTTTTGTTTTTTATCTGATTACCTTATTAAGAACAGCACTATTCATACTTATCTTTGGCTCTTCTCCAATAATTGAGTACCTTCTAATCTCAGTCCTTCTTTTCCAGAATTATCTCTTGATATTAATTAAATTTATATGCATTTAATAAAGAACATTTACAAAGTCCACATAAAAAAACAGGAGCATTCATCAACAGTTTAGCTCTTGGACAAGTAAGAAAGCAGGTGTACAGAACTCAAGAAAGTGTGCATACCTGTCCTCCATGCAAGTTTATACCCATAGTAATCATATGGGGTGCATCATGTAAAGAGATTGGGAGATCTGATGCAACTTTGTGAAGACCACTTTGAGTTT
This sequence comes from Furcifer pardalis, assembly GCA_030440675.1. Taxonomy (NCBI): domain Eukaryota; kingdom Metazoa; phylum Chordata; class Lepidosauria; order Squamata; family Chamaeleonidae; genus Furcifer; species Furcifer pardalis. The sequence continues at coordinate 87,227,844 of CP126897.1, read as the reverse complement.
GGAAGGATATGGAAGCCAGGTCTCTTGAGTCCTGGCAGGTCTCAGCCACCTGCCAGGCCATGGAGTCTTCTCCCTCAGGCCATTGTTGTGGGTTCAGAGGAGGGGGCGATGTTCTCAGCCACCTACCAGGCCATGGAGTCTTCTCCCTCAGGCCATTGTTATATGCTGTGAAAGATCTTGCAAGTCACGGTGAACCAAACAGGGATTTCTAGGTTAGATTAAATGTTTAAGGCAGGGGTTCCCAACCTTTTCAAGCTGGGGGCCGGGTCACACTCTCTCAGTCAGCTTTGAGGGCCAGATGGCCATTTTACACTGCCTCCATGATGGTGATGGTCATTTTGTCCCAACAGCTTCAAAGGGGTGGTCATTTTGTTTCTCAAAGGGTTGAGGGCCACATGAAATGGCACTGCAGGCCAGAACTGGCCCATGGACCTTAGGTTGGGAACCCCTGGTTTAAGGAATAGCCTGCCATTAATATCCCTCAATGAGGTTTGAGATTTTTATCTCTTAGTAATTGAAATTTTAAACATTTGTTTGACCATTCTTCAGCCATTGGGATTGGACAGACAAACAAACAAACATCCCTTTTTTGGTGTGCACATTTCTACAGCATAATGAGTTTGGCTCTAAATAGCCACCTAACTTTTAATAAAAGAAATGACATTAGTGACATGCATTTTCTGAATGACATTTTGAAATTGTGCAGACTAGCAATAAATGCCATTTGTTGACACTTATACCCACAGGCACCTGGTGCTTTAGCAGAACATAATTACAAAGAAAATTACATGAAGTAAAGTGACATGCCTATCATAAATCAAAGATTAGCCAGAGCACTATTCAACAGCAAACAATCGATATAAAATCCTTGACTATACTGGAATTGAAAATCACAGATTCACAGGCCAAGAATAGTACAGATCGACAAGCAATAGAGAAAAAAGTTCCAGGTTAATTGGATAACTAATAAACAATGTCCCATTTTTGCTAACAATAATTGTAAAGTGTGTTACTACAGATTTTCCACTTAAAATTAGAAGTAGGGCTTTTTGGAACTCTCAGAACCCCTTAGGTAGCAGAGCTATAGGCATGCTGACTAGGGAATTCTGGAAGTCACCATTCAGAAAAGTAACTTTTCAAGTCTCTGAAGCATGGTAGAATCCTTAGCTGGACCAAACAATACCAATTCCTCAATAGAATATGGCGACTAAATGGTGGGGCATATAAGGTGAGAAGCAGTCCCCCCCAAAAACAACAACAACAACAACAACAATGAATTGTACGTTTTGCTCATAGTCACTCACCCAACTTATCCCATTGCTATTCTAGTGCTGCAGGCATATGTGTGTGGCTTCCTAAACAAAAGATGAACAGAGTGCAGTCTTCCAAACATTGCTCAACTACATCATATCTCCTTAGATGTGGAAGAAAAAATATTTTAATTCCATTGTTCCATTCATGCTCATTATGACAATCTTCCTCTTCCAATTCTTTGAATCATATTGGCTTTTTTGTGTGTGTCTTAATTTCTTGTTTCATTTAACTTCTTTTTGTCATTTGTTTTTCTATTGATTTTGTTTGGAGACCAAACCGGTCACGGTCTCACTGATGTTTCAGTGTTTCTTCTACATGAAATGAAAGCTGAAACCCCAACCTATGGCTCCACAAACCCCAAACTATGGCTCCTCCTCCTCCTCCTCCTCCTCCTCCTCCTCCTCCTCCTCCTCCTCCTCCTCCTCTTCTTCTTCTTCTTCTTCTTCTTCTTCTTCTTCTTCTTCTTCTTCTTCTTCTTCCATGTCTAGACCAGCTGTAAAACTGCCAAAATGAAGGCACCTTTTGGTGAGTTCATTCTGTAGTTCCTTTCACCTGACCTAGTGTAAGAAAGATTAGCTGGCAACACAAGGTTGCCATTACCAGGGTATGCTCAATTCCACAATCCTCTAGGAGGTTCTTTCTGTGTACCCCAAACAGCTGCTGAAATAAATAGACCATTGCTATCTGGTTGATTTATATTCCACCTTTCTCCCAGACATTGGACTCAAGGTGAGTCATGTCAAGATTAAAGAGCAGGCACCCGTCAAAACACAGTGGCTGCTGCTTTCTCTGTGCCTAGGCCAGATGTGAAACTGCAAAAATGAAGCCACCTGTGAAACTGCAAAAATGAAGCCACCTTTTGTTGAGTTCATTCTGCAGTTCCTTTTGCCTGACCTAGTGTAAGAAAGATTAGCCAGCACAAGGTGGCCGTTGCCTGGGGTACGCCCAATTGTCGATCAAAAATACCACAATCTTCAAAGAGGCTGTTTCTGTATACCTGAACATAGCAGCTGAAGTTTAGTAAGTTGCAAATAGCATAGACAAATTGAATCAGTGGGAAACTGGTGAGTAAACATCTCCATTAGTTGCATTGATTCAAATGATTTTATCCAGTAAGCTAAAACACAAGTAAGCAAATTCCAAAATTAAAACATGGCAAAACTGAAATCAGTTTAAAATCAGATCATTAAAAAGAAAAAAGATCCCTAATTATATTTCATGCTAGAAATTAATTTTCCACATCTAACATTGTGCTTAGATATGGCCACATTAATATCACTATTTGTATGTGGAAATGAAAAGATGTCTAAATTGCATAGTTATTTGGGCAGATGGTAAGGAGCAGTTTCCTGAAAGGGCAGAACAGCTTAATGTTTTTCTTTTCTTTTTTAAAATGTAAAAGAAACACAAGAGCCTAGGGAAAAATCAATTGAGAAAATGAAATAGAATCATCTAAGAACTTTCTGCCACCTCCTCTAAAGTACCCACTATTTTCAAAATTACAGTGTTTGTATGTTTTCCAAAACTTATGATTTAATGGAAGAAGTAGCTGGAAAATTCTTAAAGTGCTTTCTAATGGTTTTGACTTGCAGGGCAAAGCGTTTACATTTAAAGTTTTAAAATGATTATTTTCAGAACAGACATCTTTTGCTATTGTTTCTATAGGTCTTTTGTGAGGCAGACCTATGTTTACCAAGAAAGAGCACAAGATTGGAAAGTGACTACAGTTTGATGTACTTGTATCACATATTCTATCTATAATATGTAATTATATTTTAATACAATATTTGTGTGTGAGAAAAAGAGAGAATGCAAGAGAGAAGGATACACACATCAAACTGGAATCGCATTCTGAGACTGTGTTATTTCTTGGTAAGTTTAGGTCAGCATTACTGCAGGGACAAAAGAGATATATATCCAGTTTAATCCTGCACGGTTCAAAGGGGAAGGCAATTCTCACACAAGAGGCCTGGCCAGAAATAGCCAGTACATATTTACAACAGAAATATATTCCTGCTGCTGTTCTGCACCATGAGCAATCATGGAAGAGTTTCTCTCAGGCATCAGTTTAACATTCCCTCCTGTTTCTTCCATCATGTCACCTTTTTATCCTGGGTCAAAAAGGAGTTCTTGGACTTGGACCAAATCCCTTCTGTCCAATTTAGGGTTAGGTGAGTGCTTTTCTTCAAAACTATTATTTTAGTGACATTACTTTTAGTCACTGTTGGTTTCTAAGAAGGGACATCCCAGCTCTAAAACAAATCCATAGGGTTATTTAAAAGGTTTAAATTCCTGCTGTGCCCCTTTTTAAGTCCAAAGAAAAATGGGGGGGGGCACGAGGAGTGATTTTCTAAGATCCAAAGGGGTAAGTAGGTGGTCACTGACCTCTACAAGTTGCCCATGAGAAGGCAGAGTTTATTTTATAATTATTTCTTCCTTGCGCACAGCAGCTGTCAGCTGACCATCGTTTTGCTACTCTAATATGAATCCAGGATTGGATTATCTGTATTTAGTATAGAATATTCTGGAACTGTTTCAAGAATGCATGTGATTATTTTGGCCTCACTATAAATGCTCAGAAAACCAAGGTACTTGCACTACCTGCCCCAAGGACAGCCCCTCCAGAGTTCAGTGTTGCCACCTCAGATTCGACACTGGAACAGGTAGACCATTTTTCTTACCTTGGTAGCATCCTGTCTAAAAACTGTATACAGGATGTGATGAAGATAATCGGTGCTGCCCATTGTGCCTTTGGTTGTCTATCACACTGGGTCCTCGTGAACAAAGATCTATTGTGCCTTTGGTTGTCTATCACACTGGGTCCTCGTGAACAAAGATCTAACCATTCATACTAAGCTCATGGTATACCAAACTGTTATTATCTCAATGTTATTGTATAGCTGAGAAACATGAACCCTCTATCTCCAAGACATCAAAAAGCTTGAGCACCTTCACTAACAGAAGCTAAGGTCCATCTTGAATATCAAGTGGGATGACTATGTCACCAACATTGCAGTTCTCGAGAAGGCACATGTAAATAGCATTGAAGCTTCCATCATAGGCCATTGTCTTAGATGGTTCCAGGTTTCCTTGTCAAATTCTTTATGGGGATCTTAGCTCCGGTACAAAACCTTGTGGAGCTCCTTTGAAGCATTATAAGGAACAGCTGAAACAAACCATGAAGGTGTCAAGTATAAACCCACAAACCTAGGAGGCAGCAGCCCTGGATCACCCACTTTGGTGCCAAACTGTATCTGCTGCTACTGATCACTTCGAAGGAGAATGCCACAGACACGAAGAGGCTAAGCAACAAGCAGGGAAGCTTTGTCAAAATCAACCACGCCCTCCACCATCTATTCAATGTAATGTGTGTAGTCACATGTTTCATGCCAGGATCAGCTTATTGAGTCACCAAAGACACATCCATCAATGGAGAAAATGACGCAGCAAAGCTCCATCATGGTAGAAAATGACATCCAGGAAAAATGTATGCTCGGATACAAGTAGCATTCACCACCGCCGCTGATTCTGGAAATCTGGCGTGGGTTAAAGAATATAACTGTCACACACATTACAGCCTACTAGTGTTATATTAGGTGTGTTACCATTTCACAGGCCATTCATCTTATACAAAGGGCTATTCATTTCTCTTACTGTAGTAGTGTGGGATATGTTTACCCTGTTACTTAAAATCACCTTTCTTTCTTTTTAGAATGTCTCCATTTTTAGAATTGCCTTGGAGAAGGTTGTTTTACTTTGCTGCACAATAATACAACTGCACTCCCATGAAGGTATCGTAAATAAATGTGGATGTTTTGGTCATTTGTTGAGTGTTTTCAATTTTATGTGCTATCTTGTTCCTTCTGTTCCTTTTAAACATTTTTATTGTGGTTTTATGACTCTTTCCTGCCGCTTGATGAAATTTAAGGGTTGAAATGACAAAGTGCTATTAAACTATGACTGTGATTTTGTATGTGTTATGCACCATTAACTTGGAAATAACTGATAGCAACCCTAACAGGTAAACAAGATATTTGAAGAGTGGTTTAACCAATTCCACCTCCTAGTGAATTTCCATAGTCAAGCAGGGATTCGAACCCATGATCCTAAATCTTCATCTTTCACTCTGTTATGTACTCTATGCTGTCATTCTTATTCAGTACTCATGTTGTCATGTTTTAGTTTTTGTTTTATTGGGTTTTTTTATCAAGTATTTTAACAAATTTCTTTTTCCTTTTCTTTTTTAGAAAATGAGGTGGGTTAACTGGGGGGGGGGGGGAGGTGTTGTACTGAAACAAATCAACAAACCAACATAGATACAGCAGAAATGCTGCTGTTGTTCCCTCTCAACTTGGGAAAGTTATTACGAATCCCTCAGCTAACAATAGCCTGTGGCCATGTTTTCTGGTCCATTCTAGAATCAGTAGTCATTGTAAATTTTTCAAATTATGACTCCCCAAACCCCAGTATTGTACATGGAACTGTTTCTGATAGAAGTCAATCCATTCTTCCATTCTTCTACCATGATGCAGCTTTGCTGTGTCAACAGAATGCAGCAAGCAATTTCATTTGGTGCCTATCTAGCTATTACCTGGTGTTTTTGTTCTATATCTAGAAACTAACCAGGATACACATGCTTACAACCTGGCAAAAAACAACCTAGAGATTAATAAGGTGAAATAAGGTGAAACTAAGGATTTTTGAAATTTGCTACTATGCTTCAAAGGTAGTCCCATAGTGTTACAATACAATGTGATCAAAACCAGCCTTCTTATGGCACATGTGGCTTTTAAAACAAAGCGTTCTAATTAATTTCTTAATTAGTTTTTAAAAAGCTGAACAGGGTTAGTCTTCTTATTTTTGACCTGAAAGTCAATGTTGGATAAATATTCGCACACAATGAAAGATATTAATGCAAAGATCCAAAGTGGTATAAAATGTAAAATTCCTGCATGCTTGACTGTTGTTGTAGTTGTTATTGTTGTTGTTGTTTATCAGTCACATAGTGAAGTCCGACCCTTTGCTACCCCATGGACCATCACATGCCAGGCACCCCTATCCTCCACCATCCTCCTCAACCCGCCCAGCTCTGTGCCCATTGCATCAACAATACCTTCTAGCCCTCTCATTCTCTGCTGCTCCCTTCTTCTTTTGCCTTCAATCTTTCCCAGCATCAAGGCTTTCTCAAGTGAATCCTCTCTTCTCATTTGATGTCCAAAGTACTTTAGCTTCATCTTTAATATTTGACCTTCCAAGGAGCAGTTGGGGTTGATTTCTTTTAAGTCCAACCTACTTGTTCTCCTTGCTGTTCAGGGTAGTTACTCTCAAAATTCTCCTCCAACACCACATTGCAAAGGCATTTATTCTTCTGTGCTCAGCCTTCCTTGTGGTCCAACTCTCACAACCATACATTACTACCATTTATTTATTTATTTAATCAAACTTCTATGTCGCCCTCCTCACAAATGACTACCATTGCTTTGACTATGCAAACTTTTGTTTGTAAGGTGATGTCTCTACTTTTAACTATTCTTCCCATGTTTCTCATAGCTTGCCTCCCAAGAATTAGTCATCTTTTTATTTCATGGCTGCAATCACCGTCTGCAGTGATCTTGGATCCTAAGTGTATAACTCATCTAAGCTCTGTAGCTAAAACAAACAAACATAGGCTTTAGTTATCTGACTATCAATTTAGAAGCTTAGTAATACCATGGGATGCAACGTTAAAAAGAATTCTGGAATCATACTCCATAGTTCTGAGCATATGACGTGCCATGGAATGTTATAGCATGTAATAGCTATGAGGTGAGGTGTTTTAAAATGCTTAATCTGTACAGGATTGCTGTACAGTACTGGATACATGGATAGATGGTGAGCACTTTTCATATACTTTTCATATACAGTGAGCAGTTTTTGAAGGCTTAGGGGCCAAGATATTTATATACTCCACACATTCAAATCTTGAAAATTACCTCCCCCCAAATAATGGGAAATGACACTCCATCAAATCTCAGGGGGCAATTTAATGTTTAAAGGTAAACTCCCCATGCTATTTTAGGTCAGAAAAAGGAATTTTCTTAGAAATGGTTTCAGGGTCTGAAAGTACACTTGGGCCCTAGGATCTGCATGTGGTACCTTTTGTACACCTCAGAGCAGTGAGGGCGAACCTTTTAGAAACCAAGTGCCCAAACTGCAACCCAAACCCCACTTATTTATCACAATGTGCCAACCTGGCAGGTGAACTCTGTGCTGGAGGGAGGAAGCGTTCCCATTGGGCTGCTGCGTAGAGTGGTGGGGTGAACTTTGTGCTGGGGGGAGGGAGGAAGCGCTCCCATTGAGCTGCTTGGCAGAGGGGCGGGGTGAACTCTGTCCTGGGGGAGGGAGGAAGCACTCCCATTGGGCTACTGTGTAGAGGAGTGGGGCTAACTCTGTGCTGAGGCAACAGTGTGGTACCCTCTCTGAGTAACCTCTCTGGCACATGTGCCATAGGTTCGCCACCACTGCCTCAGAATATAGGCTTGTTTTAATGTATTATGCTCCAAGCGTAGATGCAGAATGGTTCTAGCTACAACAGAGTTGGAGCTCACTGCTGATTGAGGGGGAAATGGATAGTTGGGGAGGTGAGTTGAAATATTCTAAAAGAGGGCATAGTTGGTTTGACTGGAATTCCGAACATAGCAATTAATGCTGGAAAATGTTGTTGTTGATCCTACTTGTGAATGACAAAAATGCCTTGCACTGTACACTGCTTGGATTAAATCTTGTTTTACAGAAAATTCATATGTAACAGTCTTTGCAAATTCCTATGCAAGAAATTTATAATGAAGCTGAGCACAAATCTTGATGAGAAGTGCCCTCTAAATATTTCCAAAGCATTCCAGTATTTTGGTACCAAAACAATTCCCAGGACATTAATTTACTATTCTTCTGATATGTTACTTTGTGTCACTTGAAAAGAACTAAATCCAATTTAAGGTCACATGATACTAGTAAACCAAGATGTTTACCATAGATTTCAGGAACAGTTGCCTATAAAAAACAGTTCTGATAGCGGTAGTATTAGGTTAATTTAAATGTTTGACTTAATAAACATGACAAATTATGATGTAATATGCTAAGTGATGCAACCTCAGATCTTTGAGATCTTACTGTCAAAAGATAATTACTACTCTGATTTTGATAAAGAAGCAATGCCATTAGAATTGAGAGCTAAAAGACTGAATAGTTATATTATCTGAAGATTCTGAAGAATCAACCAGTAATGCACTTTGCATTTACTCTTAGATGCCTACCTACAAGTTATTCTCTTTATTTATTCCATACATCATAAGATATGTCGCAAAGTGAGTTAATAAATTCTTCAACTGGGATTATTTTCTGCTTATTCCTTTGAAATGAGGAATGCCATACCTTGGGTACATCCTATTGCTTGGTATAGTAACTCACATTAGAGAAACCCATTGAATCAACTGAGATTTAGTAAGCCAACTCTTCCTTGGACTATTCTAAATATGACATACCACTCTAAAGTAACTTGAAACTAGAATAGGCCAATTTTAATTAACAGATTGTACAGAGCAGTCGACTCATGAAATGCCATTGATCCAGTGGGTCTCCTCTGGTGCCATTTACTAACTAAACGACAAGATATTGGCCAATATCTTTAACTCAGCTCTTGTTAAACTTATCTTCTAGTTCAGTTTTCAATACTAGACTCTTGTCTGACTCAATAACATTACTTCTACACTCAGTTAATTTATGTATTTGTTGTTTTTCTTCTAAAATGGCAGTCAAGACCCCTAAACGAATGAAAATAATCAATGAAACATTTCATTAAAAGATGTCATTTAGTTTGTAGACTATCTTATTCTATTTATATTTCAGGATTTTTCTATATCTCAGGACCTACAGTTTTTGACAGAGAGAAATTCACAAGTAAAAACCTCACTATAGTTAGTAAAATCAATTGTCTTCTGCTCCTAGGCAACAGAAAAAGCATTTTTCTGGCTTCATATTATAGAGCCAAGGATTTAGCTGTATTTGAATTAAGCAGTACAATGCAAAATCCAATTTCCTCAACTCAACTGGCAGTTGTGTTACTTTCCTCCACATTAATGGGAAACTATCCAATTCAATCCATATTAAAATGAATATGACTACACTCCTGGCCTGAAATATAAATATTTATTAGATTTACCGAAAAGCAAAAATTTCATTTCATTTATTCGATTTGTATACCGCCCTACTCGGTACAACCGACTCATGCTTTCAAGCATCTGGAGGTAATTTTCTTTAAAACACCTATTGTTTCCATTATCCTGCCCATTCTTTAGAAATTCAATATGTGACGATTAGGCGCAATTACTGTCATGTGGATACGCAACTGGTAGGAAATCTGTAGTCAACATGTGTCAGCATGTGTATCAATAGATCTGTGTCAGACTGGAAAATGATAGTCTGTGGGACTCATCAAGATCAACATTTCCTTTAAATTGTTGCATTTTGTTGGGAAAAATTCTGTTGTGTAAATCTTTACCCATGAGTAACCTGATTGGGTGCTGGAAACATTTAATTTACACTAATTCAAAGCTTCATATCATCCTGTTTAAGGTTCTGAGGTTCCCTAGGGCTCTCTTTTGCCCTTGGGAAGCCTTTGGCAACTTCAGGATTAGGGGTTGCTTTAAAAGTCCAAAATTGCCACTAGATCACTGGTTGTGAAATTTCTGAATAGTATGACATAAATGTATATGGCACATAATCTGGGTGAGGCTAGACATAGTGTTATACCACAGCATTTTTCCCTGTGTGTGTGTGTGTGTGTGTGTGTGTGTGTGTGTGTGTGTGTGTGTGTGTGTGTGTGTGTGTGTGTGTGTGTGTGTGTGTGTGTGTGTGTGTGTGTGTGTGTGTGTGTGTGTGAGAAAAGGCTAGGAAAGCTTCTCCCTTACCTAAATATTCAATTCACACAATACAGTCTCTCTATATATTTATTTGAAAATATGTCCTACTGTGTTCAGTGGGGCATAGCATCACAGGCTGATTTTGTGGAAAGAGTACAAACAAGTTGTACTGTAGAAGCATCAATGAACTGGAAGGAACGGTGCATCCCAGAATGTCAATTTCCAATACTCTCTCCACTGTTCAAGGGCATCTACAGAAATAATTCTGAATGGAGCCAGTAAACAAAGTCTATTAATGATACACATGGATTGTTGACCTAACCATGACTTTTACCTGTGTACATTTAAAGAAATGCTAAATTTAGGATTGACGGGAGAATGCTCTCCCTAGTCCCTCCACCACCACTCTGACACTCAGTTTAGAGAACTCAGGGCAGGCTTTGTGACACGTGGGTCAATTGTCCAACGTTCCCATTAAACATCTCCCTGATCATATGGAAATCAGTGCTAAGCATTAATCACCAGTTCTTTTTGTAAGTGGGTCACATTTAAAGGTTACATTCTCATTAGAAAAATAACATGAATGCCCTCTGTATTATTAAAGCAAAACCACAAGTTACAAATAAAATCAGTTCCATAGCCTTGTTCATAAGTTAAATTTGTTTGTAACTTGAGGCATCCCCATAGGGATAAAGAAAAAGTCTTCCCCCACCCTCCAAAAATCAAAACAGTCCTCCCCCACCCTCCAAAAATCAATCAAACCACCCAAAAACAACAGCAGCATTGAAAGGAAAGCATGCATAAGCAAAAACACTGTTCCTTATCTTAAAGAAGCTTTGAAAATTGACAGAAAACTCAGAAAAATCCAGCAAGAAACAGCAACAGGCAGCCATTTTGGTGCCAAAACTCCAGACAAAGAAATTACTCCAAACACTCTACTGCCACCTACAAGACTCAGAAAGGCTGCATGTGCACAATGCATTCTGGAAAATCAGATAATGTAACCTGAAGCAAACCCATAGGGGAAATGGCATTTTTTTTTTTTTGCTTTACTGGAGGCAACACAGAGGAAAAATAATTAATTCGTAAATTGGGGCATGTTCATAACTCAAGACATGGATATCAGTGCAGAACCTATTTGTAAGTCAAATTATTCGTAAGTAGGGGCATTCGTAAATCGGTGTTTTACTGTATTATTATTATTATTATTGACATTCTTAGGTCTATCAGTTTTACATGTACAGTGAAAACTCGGTTAACAAATGACTCAGTTAAAATAAAAATTGCATAACAAAATGAAATCCACAGAAAATAGTGGCTCAGTTTACGGATTTTTTCCCCCAGAATGGATTGATTGGCTTTCAATGCATTCCTATGGGAAACCATGTTTCGGTTAAAGTATTTTGGTTTTCAATTCATTCTTGAGGGAAACTGCATTCGATACATTCCTATGGGAAATTCAGTTAAAGTAATTTTTCCTGTAAGAAACGTGCCGGAAAACGCATTAATTACATTAACCGAGGTTTCACTGTATGCATAACCACATTGGAGATGACACAGTAGCAAAATCAAAGAAAACATGTCATTAAATAGATTTTGAGCATCAGAGGATTATATGAAAGATTAATTATGCATTTGTAAGCTAGACAGAATATTTAGAATATATTTTTACAAAAAGCTGGCTGGAAAGTCAAACCTGTACCTGCTGATAGTTCAAAGATTGCATTTATTATCGGACTGGTGAGGAAGCAAGGTAAATATATTGTTTATACCACATTCTCACTGAAGATTGGGATATGACATTTCAAAGATACTAAAAGATACCTGTTTATATTTAAATGGCATAAAGATATGGCTTAGTTCTGTTACCATTCTCCTCCTCAGCATGTTATACAATTCTCCTCTTGGTAGTTTAATTCAGATTTTCAAGACTTGGCATATTTCAGCAAAGATGCTTGATCCAGTATTGCTGTCAAAGCAGGGCAACTGATATTCTAGATATACAATGCACAAACAGCTGTTAAAAATTCTGCACTAATAAATGACATATACTAGCATGGAATGTTCAGGTGTGAAGAATTTCCACTGTCATCTTATTTTCTGGCTGAGACAAATTCTCTTGACATATTAAGCCATCTGCTGAGAAATATGTGACCCCTTGGCCCACCCTACAATGCTTGCCTCCAGCATGTGAATGGGACAAGTGCTCTTCCCCCTCAAATTTTCTTCAAGTTGTACAACACTGAATGAAACAATTGTTCTTTTTCCTTTGAAGTTCAGTGCGCGCGCACAGTGAGCACAGGAAGACAACCTGGTAGACTCAGAAAAATACAGACAAACCCATCCAGTGTTTCTGCTGTTGAAAAATTCATTCAACAAGACAGTATTTTGCAATTGGCAAAATACTCCTCAAAGAAATGAAATCCATGTCATGGTCAATGAGATAAATATCACTAGCTGACAGGTAAGGAAAATGGGTTTTGTTATTTTTCATTCTCATGTATTAGACCAAGGGTTCCCAACCTTTTTGCACCACAGGCCTGATCACACCACCCAGAAATAGAAGCAGGCACATTTATAGATGTCATAAATGCACCCGCGTCTGCATTTATGACAGCCGTGGGTGCATTTATGCATGCGCAGAAACATTTTAAGGCTGACATATATGTGTCTGCTTCCACTTCCGGGTGCAGCAGCACAGGCCACATGAAATGGTGCCATGGACCAGGTCCGGCCCATGGGCCGTAAGTTGGGAAGCCCTGTACTGTATTAGACTAAAATGAACAAAATATTACATCCCTAAATTCAGTGTCTTAATCACTAAGCAACCACAGGCCTGTATTCAGATTACAAGCATCTAAAAAATAGCCACAGGGAACACAGAGATGTTTCAGGATCAGCGCATATATACCCACGGACATTCTATAGAGTCTAGAGAGACTTTAAAGCATTGTCTGAAAGCTGAAATAGGCTGGACAGGAGCAAATAATATGGAAACCTAGTTCAAACAAAATAAGTGTCCTATTGAATAGCAATCCTCTTGAAAATACTGGTTTGTAGTACCAGGTGTTTTTTTCCCCTGAGCCTGGACTTGGTTCTCAATGCCCAGACACTATCTGCGGTTAGAAAATACTTTTCTTTTCAGTAAGATTCGTGTGTCAACTGATTTCTGAAGAATGCAGATTTGATCATGGTAACACATGGTTTACTTATGCATTACATCTGGACAAATGGAAAATGCAGGGATGAAAACTACAGTTGCTCTAGAACAGGGTTTTCCAACCTTGGGCCCCCAGATGTTCTTGGAGTTCAATTCTCAGTACCCCTGATTTGGGCGTCTGGTAGTTGAAGTCCAAGAACACCTGGGGGCCCAAAAGAACTGGGACTCTCTGCTGCAGCAGTTGTATGAAGTTCTGGTTTGTACTGCTGGATGCAATAAAAAGACTTAGTGATGGCATTTGAAATCCTTTATCATTTCAGATAGAACATCTGACGAACCAAGTTTCCCCATGTGAACTTTCCCATCTATTAACATCAAGTTCAGTGCCTCACCTTCTCTAGGAGTAATTGGTTGGAATAAAGGGGCTAGTCACTGGGATTCCTTATAAACAGTGGCAGCTGGCAACTCTAGTTTCAGGGATGTTGTGCAACTTCTCTGCATATTGCAGAAGTTATCTAAGGTAATGAGCTTCTTTGCAGAAAGAGAGTTCATCATCCTGGATAAATCCTACAAAATAAAGACTAAGGGTGCAGTAGAATCACAGCACCCTCAAAACTGGGATCATTGGCTGAATATGCTTTTAAAAAGCTCCCTCTTGCTTGATTTTTTTATATAACAAAACCAGCTGTTTACCTGCTGATGTATGAAATATCTAGGGAAACAGATAACAAGTATTATTCTGTGGAATGAAAAGAACCTACATATTCCTATTGCTCTACTTATCAACATTACAAATGAATGCAACCGCAAATGATTAAATTATCATGCTACATTAGTACAAAGCTACCATCATGATCATAAGAATATGCTTGTACATTGTATAAATAGCCTAAACAATCACAGATCCTCAAACTGCAGGGTTGGCTGAGTCTCTAATAGGATTTTTATGTAGTGAGTAAAGCTTTTGGGATACTTGCAAGAGAAAAATTCATATTCTTTCTGACTCCAAATTGCTGAGACCCAACTGTCATCTTTTGATTAGACTAATGTGACACTGGCCAACATAGAATAATGCATTATTGGCAACCAAACTTTATCTACAGAGTAGGCTGCAAAGTACCCATGGCCAGCATGTTCTCTCCTATTTGGTAGCTTTCCTTGCCCATGGATGGATGGAAGCACACAATTGCACTTTGTTAGTTTGCACTTGTTTACACTTCTTCATTGGAGTATATGAATAATATTTTACTTTTTTTGTCTGCAAAAGAGCAAGAGAAGAGCTAACTAGCACAGATCACAGCAGAGACTTCGTAGGTTTTCTTCAGACGTGAAGAACCTAATAAATACTTTTTTAACTCAATTTCTTCAGTGTCGATTGTTGAGGCTGGTTTACTCAACATATATGTTTCTGACATAAAATCTTGTTCTCATCAGAATAAGCAGTATACAATAAGTTATCATTTAACAAACTCACATAATCTTTATAATAATATCCATTGTTTCTTAATGCGTGCAAAAGTGATGGGATTTCCATTCCTTAGCTGAAATCTTGCTGTTTAGCATTACAAATCACTATGCTAAAGTAAGTCTCAACTTCTTTTTCCGTGTCTAGGCCAGACATGAAACTGTCAAAATGAAGGAACCTTTTGGTGAGTTCATTCTGCAGTTCCCTTTGCCTGACCTAAGGTGAAAAAGATTAGACAGAAACACAAGGTTGCTGTTACCAGGGTATACCCGATTGTGGCTCAAAAACACCACAATCTTTGAGGAGATTCTTTTTGTATACCCGAGTCACAACTTGAATAGGCCTCTTTGAATCAATGGAACTTATGAAGTAGTTGACTCAGTGGACATACTCTAGTGTAACTAGACTAAACAACAGGATTTCAGTCACTGAGGCTCATAACTGTGGTTTCTTGTAACATTTGAACTGAGCCCTTTTACGTGGGGCGATGGTCTCCTCAGTGGAGGAAATGCCACTGGAAACCATCATATTGGGCCCAACGGCAAAATGAGTGGAGGAGGAACTCTGATTCCCAATGGTCATGGAGGTGAAAGAGGCCATGCCAGATGGACTGGCTGTGAAAGAGCACCTTAAAAATATACTCAAGGCTGTGGGAGTCCATTGCAGTCCCGGTGTTAAATCCTGCATGTCTCATTTCATATGTGTCACAGAAGATGGCTCTGAGATCATAGTGTGTGGGTCACTTCATGGCAAGGTGGGATTCACCTTCAACAAATTCACACTAATGCTATTTTTCCTGCTTCAGGAAAAAATGCATTTTCAGATACAAGCAACAGCAGATAGACAGATGAACTAGGCCATTGCAGTTATTGCTATGCTGTCTTGGGTTTTAGTAACAGAGACTGTTTCAGAAAAAAGTAAAAATGCTGGCCAATTCTTGAACCACAAAGTAGGTCTGTGAATGTGCAGTCATTACAGGATGTAAAACAAACCCTCTCTAGCTGTTAGACATACTAACCTCAGCAGCACATCTGAGCTGATAAACAAAGAACTGTGCTGTAAATCAAATAAATACAAGTTGATGATGTTTGCCTAGCCATTTTAAACGAATGCATTTCTACAGGTTAATCATAACCAGAAGGCAAGGAAGGGGATTTCTTCTTGCTTTCCAAAATTACATCTACATTACTACACATTAATTCTGGCACAAAGGGATGCATAATAAAAACATCAGAGGAAATTGAAGTAGTACTTATGATAAACTGAATTTGCTCCATTAATCTGAGGGCAGAAAAGGCTGAGACACCTCTGTATAATTTATTGCATAGGGAATTAGGATTGTTCTTTCACAACCTGTGGGTTTTCCTCCTCTAAACATTATTGGTAGCATACCAAGTCCAAAGGCTAATGTATATTGGTTTAAATGAACTCTCTGTATAATGGTTAAACTCTTCATTCAAAGAGACACCAGGTCAGTGTTAACTAGCAAGAGGAAGAATAAGATTAAAGGAATTCACATGTAATTATTTTAAGAGGCTTGCTACAAAGTACTAACATATTACATTGAAATATTTGTAATGCTTTTCATTTTTGATAATTTCACCTAAACAGATATTATCATTCAGGCTATTACAGCTATCATAGTCATATGGTTTTTTTTTTTTTTAAATCTTTCACATTTATGTTTTAGTTGTTGATAACCATCTAGAAACTCACATTTTAAATAAAGATTACTTAATAGATTACATTTCATTTGCAAATCTGTCTTTGTACAGCTGAATGAAACAAAAAGAGTTTTGAGATTTGTGTTCTGCCATTGTAAAATTACTCAGATACAACCAAACGGCAGAAAAAGCTGGGTCTTTGCAAAAGTAAATCAGAAGCCTGCCTTGAATCATTTCAGGAAACATAACTGCAGTCCTAGTTTCCATCACAATTGTTATTTTTCAGAAAAACATATAATAAATGTACTTTTTTTAAAATTGCTGCAAATGGAAACTCTACCTAGATCTTAACACAGAAGAAATGATCTAGCTAACTAGATCAGGTTAACTGTTCCTGCTCATGTGAGGGTCAATGTGTGTGCATAGAGTACCATTTGATATTTGGAAGATCATTCTGAACACAACTGGATGTGACTACATTGGAAATTTGAATCGCAACCTGTATTCCATTTGAAATTATGATTGGTTGCTCACAATGGGCTTCCAGATTAAATCAGGAGTTCAATATTCACACTTGATGGAATGTGATTGGAATTTCAGCCCACAACATCCCTTCTATCATTCCTTCCTGTGATCCCACCTCTGTCCATACTTCATTCTTTTGGTCCCTCCTCTACCAATCCATTATGGTTCTCTACCTTGCTGGTTTGTGTGGAGTTAAAAAAAAAGAATCAAAACCACAAAAGGAAATCTCCTGAGCAATCTTATTATAATACCATCCGGAGAATGTTAGGCATTGTTCCAGTAAAGGAAAAGAGTCAGGACTTTGAAATGCATGTGTGTTCACACACAGAACACACTAAATTGAGATTCTTTTCTTCTTCTCTCAATTCACTCATTTACTCACCCAGCAATAAGATAAAAGTTCCTTTAGGGCTAATCTCTCATCTGAATCAGCCCTGTTCTTCCCTCCTCTCTTCTTGGCTATGGCAGAGGAAAAGTGTACACATGTACATGCACCACACTATTGGGATGCCTTTCCCCTATTCACAGGCTGGGCATCTTGGATCTCTCCATTGGATCTGCAGCACCTTTTCTCTCAATAAAGAGAGAAGTCTCTGAAGAATCTCTTTACAATTTCTTATGCCTTCACAATCTGCTCAGTTATTGACCTAGCAATAAGGTGAAAGGCTGTTCTAGTGCCAATCTCAAATTTAAAAACTCAAAAATTGTAGGAGATTTGGGGGAGAATAAAAAACATAGGGACAAATTCTTCCAGTCCTGAATATCATGCCCCAACTGTGCATGCCACCTACAGACATGTCCCCCATCTTTACATGAAGGAATCATGGCCATGTGGGAAGAAAGTCTGATCAAATCATGAAAAAGTTAGAACACCAGAAAAACACCAGTAGAAAAACATGGGTTTAAAATAGCCTTTGTGTCATGCAGTCCATAAGAAATAAATTGAATTCATCCGTTTTATGAGCAGAAAAAATCCCATTTTAAAAATGATGTTGTTGAGCACTAAGACTGTATTGACATCCATTGGAAAAGCCAGAGAAAGATTTTGAGATAGAGATAAGAAACCTTGTCACCAAGAGGCAATAAATGAAAAAATTAAGTTACATTGTTATGAGAAATCCCAAACAATGAATGTAATGTCTCAAGTCAACATTTATGTAAGGCCCATCTATTCACTAGGTCTAATCTAGGTAAAGGTCACCCTTGCTTGAAAGCCAGTCGTATCTGACTCTAGGATTTGGTGCTCATCTCCATTTATAGCCAAAGAGCCAGCACTGTCTGTGTCTGCAGACATCTCCATGGACATGTGGCAGGCATTACTAGATACTGGAGTGCACGGAATGTTGTTTACCTTCCCTATTTATCTACTTGCAATTTCTTGCTTTCGAACTGCTAGGTTGGCAGGAGCTGGGACAGAGATGGGAGCTCACTCCATCATGCAGTACTCGGGAATCGAACTCCGACCTTCCAGTCAGCGAGTTCTGCATCTTAACCACTTGAGCTACCGCAGTTCCACAATCTTTTATTTACTGCATAACAAAGTCAGTCATGGATCAGGGAACTTGAAGTTACCACATAAACACACAGCAATGGAATCATAATCTTTGGAGATGGAACAATAAAAAAAGAAATGACAGACAGAGGCAGAGGAGTAAAAAAAATAAGGAAATAACTCTGTAGCTACATTTATTTGTCTTTATCGTTGGAGTTTTATACAGTATTATATAACAGTCTGTGCAGAGCTTCTCACACACGCAAAGGATAGCTTGAGATTCACCCACTGGAACACCTGGGAAATAAAAGGGAAACAAATACTACAGAGAAATGGAGACTGTTTCATTTTTTACAGATGCAGCTTCTGGATTTGAAATCTTTTGTTTGACATGAACCATATGAAAATTTGAAAAGCATACATTCAAATGCAGGCTGTGGGAAAACACACAATGACAGGTGAGTTATTTCCATTTCATACATTGCTTCCCACATTGCAGCTATGCTTTCACCAAAATATTCATGATTCTTTTAAAGCTAAAGCTAATTTTGTTCTTCCTTATTGTTTCTTTCTTTGCAAGCAGAGGTGCCCCCTGAATTCCCAAGCATTACTGGAGGGAGAGTCAAAGGGGCGACCGGGGGGGGGGGGGGGAGTGGTTGACAACATTTGTAAAACGTCCTGCCCTGCCCTGGTGGTACAGTGGTTAAGCAGCTGTACTGCAGCCAAAATGTCATGAGTTTGATTCAGACGGGGATCAAGGTTAACTTGGTCTTCCATCCTTCCAAGATCTGTAAAATGAGTACCCAGCACATTGGAGGCAAACATGCTAATTACCTAGTGAACCACTCAGAAAGTGCACTAAACATTATGAGGCAGTGAAGGTAAAGGTAAAGGTTTCCCTTGCTCGAAAGCCAGTCGTATCTGACTCTAGGGGTCAGTGTTCATCTCTGTTTCTAAGCCGAAGAGCCAGCGCTGTCTGCTTCTGCAGACGTTTCCATGGTCATGTGGCAGGCATGACTAGACACCGGAGTGCATGGAACGCTGTTACCTTCCCACCCAAGTGGTCCCTATTTATCTACTTGCAATTTCTTGCTTTCGAACTGCTAGGTTGGCAGGAGCTGGGACAGAGACGGGAGCTCATTCCGTCCTGCAGTACTCAGGAATCGAACTGCTGACCTTCCGCCTCCCAGTCAAGTTCAAAGTCAAATTTAAAGATCAGCAACTATGTGACACAAAACTAAGCACACAGTATTTTGGTCCCTGAGCAAGTTATTTCAAATGACCCAATGGGAGTCCTTTATTTTGCACTGAATTCTGAATCAGTGGTTTTTAAATTGGTTTGGAATGTGCGACTTTAGTGTGTACCACCAATAATACACACGTGTCACTACAGGAGGAGCAAAAGAATGACCCTCGACACCCTCTAAACAGATATGAGCCTCAAGTCTACCAGCTCCGATCCAGGAAGAGCTTCATGGCAAGAACAAATATTCTTGAGGGTACTCAAGAGCAAAACCAAATTAGAAGATGGAGGAAGGAGCTCACTGGGCAATGTACATCATTAAAGAAGGATATAGCTGAAGATCTCAGTCTCCCCTACGTCAGGGGTTCCTAAACTTTTCGCATCACAGGCCAGTCACATGGTTGAGCAGTCAGTCATGTGGCTCCTCCCACCATAAATGCTGCTGTAAAACGCATCCATGGCTGTTGTAAACGTGTTTATGACAGCCATGGGTGTATTTATGGCAGAATTTATGGCAGGTGTGGGCACACTTACACATGCACAGGCACATTTTACAGCTGTCGTAAATGTGCCAGCTTCTGCTTCCGGTAGCAGTGAGGGTAGTAGTGGGCCACATGAAATGGTGCCATGTGCCAGAGCTGGCCCGGCCCACAGGCCGTAGCTTGGCCACCCCTGCCCTAAATGCAAGACCAACATGCTCAAGTGAGGACTGCTGGCAGACAACAACACATGGTGAGAATGTGGAGAGACACAGAGTCTGGCTCATTTACTGGTCTACCGATTACTGGCAGAGACATGCACCAATGAGGACTTGGGTTTGGGCAACGACAAAGTGAAGAAAGTGGCTTCATTTTGACATCAAGGGTTTGATTGGGACACCAAAGAAGAAGAAGAACAGGAGGAATCACTTCAAGTGGTGACAGCAGTAGCTCCAGTTGCAGCCCCTGGAAAGATTCTTGCTAGTTGCTGCTATTTTTTTTAAAAAAGTTTGTTTCCTATACAGAAATATGCCAGCTCAAAGAGAGTTAAAAATATAACAATTTCAAAATCAGCTGTGATCCTCTCCTAGCATCTGGCAAAAATCACCAGATGAGGCAGCCATCAAGCAGCAGGCTTCTTTCCTCCCCTTCCTCCATCCCTCTTTCCTTTATTCTCTACTGCCTGCTGCTGCTGTCTGATACTACTAAATTTGGAGAGATATTTGGGCCAGCTTTCTTTTTCTACACTATGTCAGTTCAAAAAGATATATATTTTCAAAAATCAAAATTAAGAGAGGCAGTAGAGAGGCAAAATGGAAAGTGCTACAGGAAGGCTCTTCAGATCAAATTCCTTGTGTGTTGGGGGGGGGGGGGCAACAGTTTAAGGTTTAATTGCAGAGAGATGAATCCAGACCATAGTTCAGGAGTTCTCAACCTTTTTAAGACAGGGGCTGGGTCACGCTCCCTCAGACAGCTTTGGGGACTGGATGGCCATTTTGCCCTTCCTCCACCACATGGTGCTTCCTGGTGCAGTGGAGGCAGCAGGGGGGGCATGAAATGGTGCTGTGGGCCACATCTGGCCCACGGGCCAGAGATTGTGAATCCCTGCCATAGTTCATTGAAATAAAATCTGTTCAGGTGAATACAGCAGCAGAGACTTTACTGGCTGCCCCAGCAGTCAGAGGGGAGAAAGTGTACATTAGAGTGCCAAAGTGCTGATTCAGTTTAAAATCCAGTAGTTTGATAAACCACCGTAATCCCATGTATTGATATAATACACTGGGGGGAGGGGGGGACAGATCCAAAAGATTTCACAATGGACATGCACAGTGACTTAAATACCACGTGACCTTGAATTGAGTTTGCAAAACCCCAATTTCTGGATCCTGAATTTTTTTTTTACAGTTAAAACACAGTCTGGAGTATGTAGTTAACTTTAGTGAAACTGTTGGTCTATCTCCAAGATGTTGACTTCAAGATACGGTACTTACTACGTAGGAACATACTCAAAAGCCACTCATTTTCACCATTGTATGCAAGAGGAGAGCAATAATGTTGTTTCTAAAACCACTAGACCTGATGGCCAAAAAGGCATCCAAGAACTTGGCAAGTGAAATTTATTTCTCTGAATAGTATATACCAAAGGCTATTGTTGAATGGCTGTATATATTAGTCTGTATTAGTCAACAAATTGTTTATATGAGCTGCAACATCCTAGCTAGAGATGGTTTGGATTTGTTGTATTTATTGTATTTATTTGTCTCAATTATAGCTACCTTTCTCCCAAGGCTGCTCACAGTGTTAAAACAAGAAAAATTAAGAACATACCGTATTCCCAGAATGTCAGATTCATTCTAGAAGGCAATTATTATTCAGAGTTTTAAAGAAGTAAAATGTTATACCTTCATCCAGTTTTCCTAGCACAGAGCCCTAAACCAAAAATACTTCATTTCCTGTCAAAAGCAGTGCCTCTCTGTTAGCAATTCAGCAAACCAGAACGTGTAAAAAAATCGAAGCCATCAGAAATCTGGCAGACATTGTTCTGTTTGGCCTGATCCAACAGATACATGCCAAGCTATTTGTGCCATCTGGCACCCAGGAATCAGCTCAGCGATGACAAGTGGACAGCTGGTGCTGTCAGTTCTGAAATGCCACTTCAGCACAGGAAGAGCAGGGGGGAAAGTGTGGGTCAATCAGTGTGCAAAATAAAGAACCTTGGTGGTGAAAACAATGAAAATTGTGCAAGTTCAAAGCCATCTCTGGTAAGCCAGTCTGCTAGTCAGACTTTCACCCCGTGATGAATTCTAGTAATACCTTCCATGAAATGAAAATGTTGCTCAGCCCATTAAAAAGAAAACACAGCTACTGTCTTCTTGTAACAAGTCATGTTAGGAATCTTGGAGTTGCAAGGAGACTTGCCCTTCTTATAATGACTGGCAATATAAAGCCAATATATAATGAATCCTTCTGCTACCGAGGCATGGAATAGAAACACAGTCAAACAGATTTCAAGATTGATTTTTGTCATGGAAACCTTGCTGGCAGAAAAGTATTCATCAAACAGTGGCCGGAAGCTGACCTCCATTATGTTGCTTCTCTTTTCAAGTCATCTTTGCTAAAATGCTATTTCACACTTTATGAATATGTCAGCAGCAATGGAAATTCATATTCCAAAGAGGTGAGGTTTCAAGAGCCTTCGTTGTATCTCTGAATGCAAGTTGATCCATACTCGAGTGAAAAAGAAAGGTACAGAAAACTCCCAAAGTCCCATACCTCTACGAATAAGCTCCATGTGCTCAAAAGGAATCTGATACTGGGAATGAGAAAAGGGGACGAGAATAATGCTCCGTTTTCCATTTCTTTCCATTACTGCTGGCTGAAAGCTGTTGTTCTCAAGGAAGATTGGGGGATTCCCCTCCGCAGACTCATTTTACAGTCTTGTCTCAACAAGTCATCCAACAGATCTAGAGTCCTCCCATCTGCTTCAGACACTATGATCATCTCAGAACCCATAAGAGAAGAAATGAACAGCTCCGACCTTAAGCCTGGCAGACCACACCAGAGTACAAATCCCAGTATTTCAGAGGATTGAGCCATAACAGCTGAAGTGGTACTGAATTGCTAGAAGTGTAACATCTACTCAATGGTGACATTCAGCCGGTACGACCTGGTACACCCATACTGGTAGTAGAAATTCCGGCTGGCCCCACCCATCCGGTTGCCAAAGACTCAGGTTGTAGGCCTGCGCCTCCCTCCCATACTGGTGGTGCAGCCTCCCCGGGCTTCCCCCATCTGGTTGCTAGAGCCTCGATCATAGGCCTGCACCTGCCTCCTGCCTGGGTGGCGCAGCCACATGGCCACACCCAGCAAGTCACATGGCTATATGGCTACACCCACCCAATCACATGGCCACCATGCCATGCCTGCCATGTCACACCCACAGAGTAGGTAGTAAAAAAACTGAATCTCACCAATAATGAAGACCTCAACCTGCCCCCAACTTTCACTGGAGCAAATTGCTAGCCTTGGTAACTATTCAAGGTCCTCTTCTAATGCAGTTTTCACTCTAGCATCATGGAGATTTTAGATGGACAGGCTGTTTCTATGAAAATGGTTTTAAATTGTTGTCAATGCTGACGTGTTGTGAATTGCCCAGGGTCCCTTCGGGGAGGAGGGCGATAAACAAATTTAAATAAAATAAATAAATAAATAAAATGCTGCCCTGATAAGACAGGGGTTTTGATGTTTGAAAGGCCATCTGCCTGACTGGGAAGCGTGGTCCCTACCCTGGGCAGAAATACTCTTACCCCTAGGGACCAGGTCCACAACCTAGGGGTCATTATGGACCCATTGCTTTCATTTCAACAACAAATAGCGGTGGTGTCCAAAGCTGCTTTATTTTCCAGCTCCGGCAGATTGCACAGTTATGCTCCTACTTGGACAGAGGATCTCTCATAACCCTGACCTACTCATTGGTAATCTCGTGGATTGACTACAGTAATGCTTTCTACATTGGGCTGCCCGTGTGTATGCTATGGAGATTATAGTTGGTCCAGAATGCAACAGCCAGGCTGGAGACAGGCATAAACCTTTTCAACCTTTTCAAGCCATGGGCTGAACCACCCCACCCCCGCAGACAGATGAGTGGGCCAGACTGTTGGTTCCCCCACCATAAACACTGCCATAAAACACATCTACTTCTGGTGGCGGTGATGGTGACACAGGCCACATCAAATGGTGCCACAGGCCAGGTCCAGCCCACAGGCCATAGGTTGAGAGCCCCTGCTCTATACAGTTTGGGACCTTGTTATCTGTCAGAGTGTCTCTCCCTCAGAACAGCTCCCTGCATCACCAGTTCATCACAATCTATGCAGCTGCAGATGCTGATCACAAGGATGGCTAGAAAGTCTATAACTAGAAATAGAGCCTTCTTGGTGGCAGCAGCAATGCTGTAGAACACACTACCAGTGGAGCTGTACCAAGCCCCATCACTGGTTAACTTCCAAAAAACAATTAAAAACTTTATTATTCAAGGAAGCCTTTCAAAATGTTACCCCTGTAGCAATAAATTAACCAGTCAGTTGATCCTATGTGCCTTCAGACACCAGTTATTTTATTTTAGGGTGTATTTATTTGGCTGGTTTATTTTTAATTTGTTGTGTTTTATTATGTTATTTTGATATTTGTATTTCTCAGAGTGGGAAATTTCCCAAATGGGCAGTATAAACATGCAAATAAATAAATAAATAAATACCTTAAGGTACTCAAATATCTTTATGCAAGGATGTCTAGGATCTTTGCTCTTTGCAAAAATTGGTAGCATTCAGGGATCACCAAGCCAAAAATGCCCTTATGAGTCTATGAGATATAACTGGCAATCATAAAAGTTTTACCTCTATTTTATCATTTACTAAGATATTTGCCTCCCATAACTCACTGCCATTTTCAGTTCAAAGATTATTTGTTCTCACTTTCTCTTAAATCTACCTTGCTCATGACATAATGATTCAGGATTGCATCAAGCACTGGTCATCAAGCACTGGTCTTTGTGTATGTGTGAAAACAAGATAGGTATAATGAAAAGGTGCATTTTTGACATAGATACGGATCTTTCAAATGAAAGCTTGTTTTTTCCTTTCTTGCCTTACAACGGAAATTGAAATAAGTTCAACACCTTGAGTTAAATAACTTCAACATGTGTTTCTTGATGCTTTGTATAACCTTTGGAGTCACCTGATATGTCATTATACTCATTTCCCAGGGTTAAAAAAAGGCATGGACTAAATGGGATGGGATAAAAGCAGATGCTGGTTCAAGTATTTAGCTAGTTACAATAATATAACACATTTTTCCAATGAACTCAAGGTGGCATAAATGAATCTCTTCTTCCTCATTTTATCCTCATCACAACCCTGTGAACTAGATCTGCTTGGATATAATAAACATCCCAAAGTTACCCAACAGTCCAACTACTACAGGGTGCAATGGTTAAGCTGCAGTACTGCAGGCAAAACTCTGGTCAAGATTTGAGTCCACTCCTGAAGGCATCAAGGTTGACTCAGCCGTCCATCCTTCTGAGGTCAATAAAATAAGTACCCAGCATTTTGGGAGCAAAATGCTAATTACTTTGTGAAACCACCCGGCGAGTGCTCTGACTGCTATGGGGTGGTAGATAAGTGTAGCTACTATTGCTATATGACACCACATTCTATGAACTACTATACTACCATTTGACACCTCACTGACTCACAATATCTGTACTATATAGGCTACACAGCAACATGTTGCCCATTTTTGGAAGTAGATATCCACCATCCATCTCCTAAATCTTAATCACTCCTCTCCTTTCACCCCAACCTGCTGACTCTGTCTTCTACAACAGTGATTCTCAAAGTTTTCAGGCTGCAGGCCTGACCACACCTCCTGGGCATCTGATCGGGCTGGTCACATGGTTCCTCCCACCTGGAAACGGAAGTAAAATGTGCACTGTGCATGCACAGAATGCATTTTACACCATTCTGCGCATGCAGGGTGTTAGATATTTGAATGTCCAGCGGCGGGAAAATCGCCGCTCCCTATTGGTCAGTGGGCTGGGTCAAGCAGGGTATTTAATCCCCTGCTTGCCCAGCCGTTGTTGTTGTTGTCTCATCGTGTTCACAATAAACTATTGTGTTCTTTGGTTCACCAATAATGGTGTCCGTGTCATCACTCCCACGCCCGGATCTCCGGATCTAACACTGGCGACGAGGATGGGATCTTGAGGAACGGACCAGAACGAGACTCCCTGAGCCAGCAAAAAAATGGTACCACGCCATGGCTACTTACACTCCGCCGGCCCCCTTCCAGCCAAAGGACGAAAAATGGGAAGCTACCTGGACCGGTTCGAGTTCTCCCTCATAGCCGCGGAGCTGGGAGAAATCTCCACGGAACGGAAGAAAGCGTTCTTCCTCACCCACTGTGGTTCCAAGGTATACGAGGTGGCTCAGTCCCTAGTGGCTCCAACGCCTATAATGGAGGTCTCTTGGGAGGCCCTACAAACGGCTCTCAGAGACCACTTCTCGCCGGAGCCTTCCAAGTTCGTTTTTCGCATTCATTTCAGGGATCGCTACCAGATGGCCGGAGAGCCCATCAGCGAATTCGTGGCCGCCCTGAGGACAGCAGCCATTCCGGCCGCATTCGGGTCTTCTCTTGAGGACGCCCTGATTGAACAAATCATCCGAGGGGTCCGAGACAACAAGCTCCGGAAGCAGCTCCTGGCCAGAAGAGATTTGACCCTGGCCACAGTGATAGACGAGGCGAGAGCATACGAAGTCTCAACATCAGCCGCATTTTCTATCAACCGGGCCCCGTCGGCGCAGCATCAGGCCACCGCACATCACCAAGACATCGGCCCCGACGAGGAGGATGATGAAGAGGCGGAGGTGTGTGCCGCCGACGGGGCGAACCCAGGGAGAAGTGGCCAGCGCTGCGCCAGCTGCGGAGGACCACACCAGAGGGCACATTACCGCTTCAGAGAAGCAATCTGCCGCTACTGCAACAAGCGGGGACACATCGGAAAAGTATGCCGGGCAAAGCAAGCTGGAAATCAGGCTGACCGGCACATTCAAAATTTCCCGCCGGGCAAGATGGCCGCCAACCACCGAACAAATCACAAGCACCAGGGAAACCACGGCGCCAAATTCAAAGATGCGGAAACCCACACAATCACGATCAGCAACGCCACCACAGAGAAGGGAGAGAAGTTTTACACCACGGTCCAGATCGACGGAGCAGAGTGCCCGATGGAGGTCGATTCTGGGGCTGCCGTATCCCTGATTTCCTGGAGGTGGATGAAGCGAGCCTTTCCATCCCTCAGGGAATCGGACCTTCAAGTCCAACGGATCCGGGTCAAGGACTGCCAGGGCAGATTCCTCCCCGTCGCAGGCCAGAAGTGGGTCAGAGTCAAGTATGGACGGAGAGAAGAGACCCTGCCGCTTACCATCGTCCACG
Source organism: Furcifer pardalis (assembly GCA_030440675.1). NCBI lineage: Eukaryota > Metazoa > Chordata > Lepidosauria > Squamata > Chamaeleonidae > Furcifer > Furcifer pardalis. The sequence continues at coordinate 87,200,117 of CP126897.1, read as the reverse complement.
GCAACATTCCGACACTCCTGGGGACCAATTGGTTCCCAGCCCTGGGGCTGTCCATCGCGGGCATCCACAGTTCCTCCATTGACCAGCCCGGAGACACCTCGCTACGGGACGACCTGATGGCAGAGTTCCAGGACGTTTTCGGGGAAGGACTGGGCAGGTACGTGGGGTCGCCCATCTCCTTCTCTTTAAACCCGAATGTTGCCCCGATCCGCCTTAAGGCCCGGAGAGTTCCACTGGCCCTCAAGCCCAGGGTTGAGAAGGAACTAGACAAGCTAGTGGCCCAAGGGATCCTTGTCCCCATCGACCACGCTCGGTGGGAGACCCCCATAGTAACCCCCATAAAACCGGATGGGTCAGTGCGCATCTGTGCAGATTACAAATGCACAATAAACAAGGCGTTACAGCCGAGGGCATACCCAGTTCCCGTGATTGACCACCTCCTACACTCATTGGGCCCAGGGAAGATCTTTGCCAAGCTGGACCTGGCCCAGGCCTACCAACAGCTGCCGGTGGACGACGCCACGGCCGAGGCGCAGACCATAGTCACGCACCATGGTGCGTTCAAGTGTACCCGATTACAGTTTGGGGTCAGCATTGCGCCGCGACTTTTCCAGAGCACCATGGAGAGACTCCTCCACGGCCTTCCAGGGGTGGTGCCCTATTTCGATGACGTCCTGATCATCGCGGGAGACCCTGGGCAGCTCAAGGACAGGGTCGCAGCCGTCCTCGCCAAGTTTAGGGCCGCCGGGCTAAGGGTGAAGCGAGACAAATGCCTGCTTGGGGTTCCCTCTGTGGAGTTTTTGGGGTTCCGGATTGACTCAAGAGGCATCCACCCGACCAAGAGCAAGGTGGAGGCAATTCGGAACGCCCCGGCCCCTAAGAACAAGCAGGAATTGCAGGCATTCCTGGGGCTCTTAAATTTCTACGCGGCATTCCTGAAAGGAAAGGCCACTGCCGCTGAGCCATTGCACAGACTGCTAGCGGCCAAGTCGGGATGGGTGTGGGGCCCAGAGCAAGAGTCGGCTTTTGAAGCAGTTAAAAATCTCCTATCACAGGACAGTTTCCTGATCCAATACAACGCCACCCTGCCACTGGTCCTCGCCTGCGACGCGTCTCCCTATGGCGTCGGCGCGGTCCTTGCCCACCGGCTCCCCAACGGTCTCGAGGCACCCATCGCCTACTACTCCAGAACGATGTCACCTACGGAGCGGAACCACGGGCAAATCGATAAGGAGGCGCTGGCGGCAGTGGCAGGGGTAAGGAAATTCCATGACTACCTGTATGGCCGGGATTTTGAACTGGTGACTGACCACAAACCCCTGTTGGGGCTCTTGGCCGGCGACCGCCCCACACCTTCGGCCTTGTACTCCTACACTATGGTCTATCAACCCGGGAAACACATGGGGAACGCAGACGCTTTGAGCAGATGCCCCCTCCCGGATCAGGATGGGGCAGAGAGGGGGGAGGCATCGGTGCTTGCCCTGGATGTTCTGGACTCTGCTCCCACCACCTCGGCTGAGGTTGCTAGGGCCACGGCGAAGGACGCCGAACTCCGGACTGTCTCCAGCTGGGTCCAACGGGGTTGGCCAGACAAGGGGGAAGGGGAGTTCAAAACGTTTTTTGATAAGCGAAACGAATTGTGTTGGGCGGGGGGTTGTTTGCTGTGGGGAGACCGGGTGGTAATTCCCAGGAAACTTCGCCCGACAGTCTTAGAAACGCTTCACACCAGCCATCCGGGGGTAGTGAAGATGAAAGGGTTGGCCAGGAGTTATGTGTGGTGGCCCGGAATTGACAAGGATATCTAAGCGTGGGTAGGCAAATGCACACCTTGCCAATCATCCCGGCCCAATCCTCCGGCAGACCCAGTCAGGGAGTGGGAACAACCCGCGGGTCCGTGGCAGAGGCTCCACATCGACCTAGCCGGCCCGTTCCACGGCCAAGTATTCCTAATTGTAGTGGATGCTTACTCCAAGTGGCTGGAGGTCCGACTCCTGAGTAGCACCACCGCCAGGGCAATTATTCGGGAGCTCAGGCAACTGTTTGCCACACACGGCATCCCAGACACCCTGGTCTCCGATAACGGCCCACAGTTCACAGCCACGGAGTTCAAGCAGTACCTGACGTCCTTAGGGACCAGTTCAGGGCGCAAGGTAATGGGCAAGCCGAGAGGTTCGTGCGCAGCACGAAAGAAGCCTTGGGGAGGTTGGGGCCTGGAGACTGGCAGGAACGCATTGATACATTCCTGTTGGCACAACATAACCTCCCCTGTGCTGCCACGGGGAAAGCCCCTGCGGAGTTGCTGATGGGCAGGAGACTCCGCTGCCAACTGGATCGGCTGCACCCACAATACTCCCCGGACAAGTACCGGGAAGGACAGTCGCGGGGCCGCACACTTCCCATAGACTCCCCCGTTTTTGCACGGAACTATGCACCTGGCCCACAGTGGGAAGAAGGGGTCGTCAGCGACATGCTAGGCCCCTACACATACAAGGTTCACCTCACTGATGGTCGAATATGGAAACGCCATGTCGACCAGCTCAGGAAGCGGACGAGTTCCGACACGGAAAGCGACTTACCCCTCGGAGCACAGACCACCCCAAAGCCAGACATATACTCAATGGCCGAACCGGTCACCGACCCAGTTCAGCCAGACAACTCCCCCACACGAACGGCCCTGTCACCAGAGAACTTACCGTGCGAAGCCGGTTCACCCCCGGTCGCCGCAGAACCCGTCGCTCATCTCCCGGAGCAGACCCCGGCCCAACCAGGGCAGAGCAAGAGCGACAGGTCCGCTCTGCTCGATGCCCCGGCGCCGACTGAACTGCGCAGGTCTGGCAGAGCGTGGACACGCCCCCGTCACCTGGATGATTATGTATGTAAATAGGGAAGTAATGCATTCTGGGGGGAAGGGGTGTTACATATTTGAATGTCCAGCGGTGGGAAAATCGCCGCTCCCTATTGGTCAGTGGGCTGGGTCAAGCAGGGTATTTAATCCCCTGCTTGCCCAGCCGTTGTTGTTGTTGTCTCATCGTGTTCACAATAAACTATTGTGTTCTTTGGTTCACCAATAATGGCGTCCGTGTCCTCACTCCCGCGCCCGGATCTCCGGATCTAACACAGGGCATGCAGTTTTTTCTGCTTCCTAGTTTGGCGAGGGTGTTGTGATAAAATGGCTTCAGGGGCCTGGTCGGGCCCACAGGCCTGTTCTACAATCAATGCCTGTTCTACAATCAAGTCAACTGCACACAGCAAAGTATTCTGTAGCACAGGGATTCTCAACCTGTGGTCCACTGGTCAGATGCAGCCCTCAGCGCCATTTCATGTGCCGCCTCCCCACTGCCTCCACCACACCATAAAGTGCCATGTGGCAGAAGAAGGGCAAAATGGCCATCCAGCCCCCAAAGCTTTCTGAGGAAGCATGACTTGACTCCCTGCTTTAAAAGGTTGAGAACTCCTGCTGTAGCACATTCTGTGCTGACTTACAGTTTTGACAGTATCCTGTCTATGGCAGATACAGAAACCAATGTCTTTCATTATATTCAGACTGTAATGCATCAAATTGGCAAGCTTCATTGTTTACACTGAAATGGAAGATGTTATCAGCTTTTCTCAGAGTTTAACAAAAGGAAGCCTATCCTGCTTTGGTTAGGAAAAAATGGCATCATGTCCAGAAAATAAGATCCAAATTCCTTACAAGAGACCACAGAGCATAAAATTTATTTTGTGAACTATCAAATTCCACAGCCAACATAACCAATAGCCATGCTAGCTGAAGAGTTTTAGGTGATGTAGCTGAGAAGAGGAATGATTCTAAACTCTGGAAGGGACACTGTTTAGTGTCATCTATCTGCTGTGGTATTCAGTGAAACAGTGCTTAATAACTCTGTGGCTAACACGTCCTCTCCTCTTATTAGAGGAAGCACAAAGGAGAGATTTTAATTAACATGAGAAAGTTCAGCTCCTGGTATGGTACTGAGCTCATTGGACAAGGAACAACATTAAAGGAGGATGTAGCTGAGGAACTCAACCTCTCCTATGTCACTTGGAAGACCCTGGATAGGTTGAGGGTTGGAGTCCCTATATGCAAGACCAACATGCTCAAGTGGGGACTGCTGGTGGACAACAACATGCAATGTGAATGTGGAGAGATACAGAATCCAGCTCATTTACTGGAATGCTGATTACTGCCAGAAACATGCAGGACATAAGTTTGTGCAAGGACAAAGCACAGAAAATGGCTTCATTTTTGTCAGACCTGGGTTTGATTGGTGCAGGAAAGAAAAAGTGATAGCACCAAAAACACAAGAGAGAGCAATCAGCCACTACTTTTTATGCAGAACTATGCAAATGTGCTACTATGTGAGGAATTGCAGTTCCTTTCTTTGCTAAACTAGGGCAGGTCTATTGAGGCAAATGCAGTCAGCTGCTAGATCTGTGGTCCCAGTCTTTTGTCATGCTGATGCCAACTATGACAGCACTGAATGATGACAAGAAGAGACTTAATGCAACCCCAGGCAATCACTTCCATATTTGAACAGCCAACTTTTTTTTTCACTCTGAGACATGCAGTTTGCATTCCCATGCGTGGTATTAAATATTTTAAATGATCTACTGGAGTGCAAGTGTGGACTTCTATCTTCCTCCTGAAATCAGTACTGTACTTGATAAGCCAGCAAGAATTTATTATTAAAATGCAAGTTAAAGAGTTGGAGATTTTTATCTGTGATTCCTTTTTTAATTCTTTTTTTAATTCAGCTTCATGGATGAGTTTTAAAAAAATTCACACCATTGATCACCAGCCCTGAACTATTTCATGGTAGAAAAAAGAAACTTATTGCAGCCATAATGGCAGGCAATATAGCCAGTCAAAAGGGTCACTTAACAAAATAGGTCAGTGTTGGTGGGTTGTAATTATAGAAATAATGACAATGCTCGCTGTCACTCTATAATATATTCAGACTTAACCAGTAGAGTTGAAGGTGAATTATGAAGATGAACCTTAAATGATTAAACCAAGCCTGAGAGGAGAAGGAAACTTTAGTTGTTTCGTTCATACTTTAAAATTTCTATCAGAGGTGGTTTGACACCCTGGTATGACAGAACTACATGGTCATCAAAGAAAGAACAAGCATGGATTTGTCTGCCACATCTGAAGGCTCATAAGTACTGTACCTGTCCACACTGGGAGTGGGGTTTGGAGCAGATTCATGCTTAAAAGGTTATTATATTTAGTGTGATCTATTTTATATCTCACCTGAGTGACCCTTCTATCCACACTGATTCAGGTTTTCTTTCATGAGAAAGTCTTTGAATCACTCCAATTTGTCCTGAGTTTGACTACTGACAATCTCCTTCCCACCCTCTTCCCCACCTTTTCCAACAGCCATTATTCAGTGGGACTTTTTTTCTTTTGCAAAATAATAAGTAACATAATGAAAAAGCAATGTATCTAGTTAGCATGGTGCCCATAAGACCACCAGTGTTTCTTGTTTATCTAGAAAAGCTTGATATCAGAAGAAAATATATTTAGAAAATTTAAAAGAGTAGACTATATGAAAGTAGAGGCAGGAGAGGGGTTCTCTGTCCTTTCTCTCATTGAACTCAGGATGGGGGGCACAGAAAGAACATCCTCAAAGATTGTGGTATTTTTGAATCACAATCGGGCATGCCCTGGCCAGCATAAACTTTGTGCTGGGTAATCTTTCTCATGCTAGGTCAGGTGAAAAGAACTGCATAATTGAAGAAGAAGAAGAAGAAGAAGAAGAAGAAGAAGTCAGGATGGTAGAGACTCTGATTAAAAACTGAATCTTGATGTACAGTATTTTCCTAATCACTGTCAGGTTTTCTAAATTACTGTATCATTAGAGTATGAAGTGACTCTCAATGATATTATTCTATTAAAAGGTTTTCTTAAAGACAGTGGTCTTAAGTATCAGTGTTATGTTTTAGCCTTGATGGTTTGTATAGCCTGGGATATTTTCTAAGTGTTAGTACCTTAGTTTTCAGGTCCTTGTGAGATGAGGCTTGTGAGATCTTCACAGTGAGATGTTTGAATCCTGACACAAACCTGTGAGTGTAGTTAGAGGATTAGGATTGAGGAAATAACATCCCCTTCTCAAGGATCAACTAGAAACTGTCGTGGTTTTAGCTTTCATCCCGACACAGATTCCACCGGCCTTCCCACTGAACTGGAATTCAGGTTGTTTTACTATCTTAAAAATACACGGGAGGAGGAATTCCCTCTTCTCTCTTGCTCCTTTCAATGCCACAACCCACCAAATACATAACAGAGTTGTCATCTCAAATAACTCTGACCACAAACTAACCATTCTCATAGACTACAGGGCAAGATAATTAGGTAACGATCTCCATTTGCTTGAAAGCCAGTCATATCCAACTCTAGGAGGCTGTGCTCATCTCCATTTATAGCCAAAGAGCCAGTGCTGTCTATTTTTGCAGATGTTTCCGTGGTCTTCTTTCCATGACTAGACACTGGAGGGCACAGAATGCTGTTACCTTCCCACCAAAGCAGTACTTATATATCTCCTTGCAATTTCTTGCTTTCAGACTGCTAGGTTGGCAGGTGTTAGGGAGAGAGACAGGAGCTTAGCACTCAGGTCTCAAACTGCTGACCATCCAGTCGTCAAGTTCAGTGTCTTAACCACAAAGCACTCAAAATCGCATCAGACAATCTGCAGCCCTAGGACTGTGCCAGAAAAGAGTGGGACAGCTTTAAAAAAAGGTTGGGTAGGAGCACCCTAAGTCAAAACACGAGTGGATTCCACAATTTGGTTTACATCAAACTGCACCAAAAGCAACCCAAATAGTGAGCTATATATCTGTGTAGACGTCCTCTAAGTAACATCCATCTTGCTGTTCTGTCTGTGAATCATAATCTATGATTGGAGCGTGAACAAGTAACTTTTCTGAACTATACATTGCAGCAGGGGCACGGGAATCTAAATTTAAAAAAAAATTCTGGGAACTTTAGTCCACACTACTTTTTCCAAGCTGTAGTGCAGAAATTTTAAAAGCCCTACTAGATCAGACCAAAGGTTATGAAGCCCATTATGGTGTTTTCACAGGATTAAAAAAAATAAATTATCACATTTGATTTTATTCTCAGTTCTGATCATCCATGCAACGGTTCCTAGTATTTGATCACAAGCTATCAAAAGTACATCACACATTGGAATTAAAACTGTAACTAATTATTTTCAAAAGTAACTTTTCCATGTGCTGGCTTGTCAACATGCATGCCATTTATACCTCATTCTTTGTATTTCTCAGAACCTTTTCCTGCCCTTTCTGTCTACACCTTCCTCTCCCCTCTCTTTTCCTGAGGCTGAACTTAGAAAGACATTTTGAAAGGTTAATGGTTATTTTAATGGACCTGGTTTAATTTTTGCCATTGCAACACAACCTTAAATATGCAAACATGTCATGACCTTTGCAATTCCTCAGCCTGGAGACAGTGATTCATTGCTGCTGCCTTCAGAATTATTCTTTCAAAACAAAGCAGAAAGAAAACTCTCAGTGATTTACTAGTACAGTATTGTAAAAAGAGGAGCATAAAAGGAAGAGAGAGAAAACACCTTTGGAGCTCCACAATCCTATGTGGTTGATAAGGCTGTAGTAGAGGTACACAGAAAGAGCCTCCTCAAAGATTATGGTATTTTTGAACTTCAGTTGGGCATACCCCGGGCATCCTCACCAATGGCCGAGGGACGAGGATCTTGCCACCCTCCCCCAGGCCCTCCCCAACAGCCAAGGGACAAGGAGCAGCTGTGGCCGCCATTGCTGTCCTTTGGGCCCCACCTAAGACCAGGGGATAAAGGACGTTGTGGCCAAGGGCAGCTGAGGATCTCGCCGCCCTCCCCCAGGCCCTCACCAATGGCCGGGGGATGAGGAGCAGCTGTGGCCGCTGTTACCACATTCCAGGCCCCACCTATGCCCGGGGGATAAAGGATGCTGTGGCCATGCTGTGTTGTTGTGGACTTGCTAAAAGAATGCTATGAATGCTATGGAGTTTTTAAATTAATGTTTTTTCTTTGCAATGTTTTATGATACTGTATTTATGACTTGTGTGATGCTGTATTTATGATTTTGTGATATTTACTTGTCCTGTGAGCCGCCCAAGTCACGCTGTCAAGGGGGCGGCATACAAATGTCAATATACAATACAATACAACCTTGCACCAGATAATCTTTCTCACATTAGGTCAGATGAAAGGAACTGCAGAATGAACTAAGGTGGTTTAATTTTGGCAGTTTTATGTCTAGCCTAGACACAAAAGACGAAGTTTGTAGCATTCATCAATATGGAGTAAATAGGCAGATTCTTTCCCACACTAAAACAGAGCAGTAGAATAAGTAGAATAAGTATCTTAGAGCCTGTCAACATTGCGCATTTGTTCAACTTTCCTTATACCAGAATGGCCTTGAGGTGTCAAAATAATATGAAACTAAAATTGCCACCATCAGATTTAAAATTGGACCAAAATTTGATTTCCCCCGGGGGTGTTTATGCCACCAATAGCTGGTGAAACCAGAGACAATACCAGTGACGACACTGGCCAGAATCCTGTTGGAATCAAGGAAATGCCACTAGAAACCATCATATTGGGCCCAACGGCAAAATGAGCAAAGGAGGAGCCATTTTACTATTCTGATCCCCAATAATCATACAGGCAGAAAAGGCCATGCCAGATGGGGTAGCTGTGAAGGTGCACCTTGTCAATATTCTCAAGGCTGTGGCAGTCCATTGCAGTCCTGGTGTTAAATCCTGCTTGTCTCAATTCACACATGCCACAGGAGATGGCTTCAAGATCACAGCATGTGGGTCACTTCATGGCAAGCTGAGATCCACCTTAAACAAATTCACACCAGTGGCATTTTTCCTGTCACAGGGGGAAATGTATACTCGGTTAAGAGTAGCAGCCGACGATGACAAGCCTAAGGAGTTCACATTTTAAATAAGCAGCTATCCAGTGCAACTAATAATCCTGAAAGATGTTCAGCCAAAACTCCACTGTCCAAAATCACCTAACCTGGGTACAAGACTTCTTTTTAAAAGTTTAGCTTATTATACCATTCTCTAAGTCTCAAGGTCACCTGTCCTTCCTGCAAATTACCCTTGTAAGCCTTCAGTTATCAGCACAAAAATATCTTCTGGCTTTTCAAACCAGATGTGGAGGAGGAGAGGAAGTTCAGTACTCTAGATTCATTGAAAATGCATTTGTGTGGTATGAAAACTGCCCACAGGAGATTGCTTTGATTCCAGACTTTACAATAAATTCTTAATCAGTTGAAATTCATCAATTCCAGCAGGACAACAGGCATCTGAGCCCACAGGAGCCCTGTGGGTGAGGAATGAAACAAAGCATTAGCAGCTTCACAGACATCCTTGGTGATAAGCGTCAAGGTATTTAAAATGTGAACAAAGAATGCTGCCTTTCACCAATTTGCTATAAAAGATATCCAGGATAGACAGTTTTTACAATCATTTGGTTGATCAAAGTTCTTTTATAAATGCATTCCTTTATTTGTGGTAAGCGTAGACCCAACATGGTGTAGTGTCCAGAATGGGACTAAAGAGATTCAGGTTCTTGTCCCACTGAACTATAACACCCATAGGGTGAGCTTCAGTTTGTCACTGTATATCCAGTGGTGGGTTGTCAAAAAAATTTACTACCCCACCATGATGTCATGACGTTGTGTGGCAGAGCCAAAGAAATTTTTTTAAAAAAATAAAAATAAAATAGAAATAAATAAAATAAATAAATAAAAATACCCCAAACACAAATCAACCCACCCACCCACCCCAAACACAGACTCGTCACTTACCTGGGCAGGCGGCAGGCAGGCAGCAGGCAAGAACCGCTGCAGTATGGTGGCAAACCGCCTCTGTGGCAAACCGCCATGAGGAAAGTCCGCCGCTGCTTCTAGAGTCACTCCCTGCACCCTTCCTTTCCGGGCAGCCCAAATGACTGCCTGGAACTGCGCATGCCTAAGACCTTTGCACACTATTGTATATACAGTACTACTTTGAATTCATTTTGAGAGTACAAGGATAGCAGTGTGACTAATTAACTACCATAAGCCCCAACATGGCCAAAGATAAAGAATTGTGGGAGTTGTAGTCCAAAATATGAAGAAGAAAAAACACCTGGTAATCTTCTATGTTAGCCAGTGCCTGGAAGGAAAGTTGGTCTGAAACATGACCTTTTTTGCTTGAGTTCCCTGGAAGAAAGGTGCTATCCTTCTAAACAGAAGTGAATATCCAACAAAACTGTAAATGTACAGTATTCCCATTTCTTACTGGAATAGCCTCCATTCAGAGTTCTATCCTGTTATATACAGGTTGGTCTGCCAAAAAGGTCCAACACTAAGCATAACCTTTATTGACACTTTGTTGTTACGATGGCTGAAACTAAATGGAGACCTTTTTATACTCTTAGTTTAGGACTATTTCACCCCAGGCAATAACCGCTTGTTGCTAAGTAGATGCCTTAAGTGATAACTCCCAGACCTGCATCCCATCATTTCTCATTCATTTGTGAAATCCTCACACAGTAAATGTTTAAACTGTGGAAATAACAGCCCCTGGAGATTATTATGGCTGCTAACTTGGATGGCTTTAAAGGGAAACTGGAGAAGCTCTTGAAAGTTAAAGCCACCAATGACTACTCATATGAAAGAATAAATACCACTAGTAGTGTCAAAATATATCAGTGGCTGAAAATGTGGCACCGAGGTGAAATTGCATTCATGCCCTATTAGTGAACATCTTGTAGGCTACTGTGTGGGCAAAATCTTGAACCAGATGGACATTGTGTCTGCTTTAGCATAGATCTCATGTTCTTTCAAGTAAACTAATGAAGCCCAAGTAGACAAGCGGCATGTAGCATGTGGAAATGTTTTTGGCAGGTTTCAAGATGTTTTCATGGTTGATGACAACACTTGGCATTGATAGGCAGGAGTTACTGAAGCTCAACAGCTTGCTGTGGTCCACTGACCCTGGCATTGTTGCCCACTTACTGTCGTAACCGGGGCAGGGTGAGAACGGGTTCGGTGTGATGGTGTCAACACCTGTGGAAATTCTCTTCCCCAGGATGAGAGATATTCAACTCCCACAACTCCAAACTCCAGCACTGTAGCTTGTGTGCTACCCCTGGGTAGGCACTCTCCCTTCCCGCTTCACAATCTCCAAAACGTTGAGGAGTGGAAGATTTGAAAGTGGTAGAGTTTCAAAAGTAAAATTCAGGAGTTACTTGGCAAGTTGGTAAGCAAAGTCCAGATTCCTTGTAAATAAGACCTAGGACAGTCTTATGCATTTATATGAATAAAAGGCAAAACATAGTTCATAAGGCAAAATATTGCTCCAAAAAGCAAAGCTTTGCAATAGCTAAGAATATCATCTGGTTCTGCATAACCAAAATAAAATTGACCTATTTCTGGGTAAAATCTAAAATTAGCTCTCACTAGCTATCTGTTTCCTAGCATGCAAAGCCTATCAATACTTAAATGCTAGAAAACAAGAAACTCAATAGTTTCTAAGTGCAACTTCTCCAAGCTAGAAACATTTCTAAGAGTTGTCTCTGGGAAAATGACTAAGTCCCAGACTGGAGGTTTTTCTTCAAAGTGTTGCTGCTGGGGAAAAAACCCCTAAATCCAGCCATGTCCCTCAAATTTAGACGGTAAGAGTGGACCTGAAGGCCACTCTCCTTCACAGTCCATCCTCTGCTTCTCCTGGCGATGGTTCCTCCTGAACTTCAAAGGCTCCCACAGCACTTCCAAAAGTCCTCTGTAACTCGGCTTTGACACCCCTTTTTGTCCCCAAAAGGTGCCTCATCTCCCCCTGAGGAATGTTGTGTCCTTGGGATTAGATCGTTATCTCAGGATTACCCATCCCTCACCTTTAAGGACAGATCTTTATTAGTTACAGGCTTTCTTATCAAGATGGGCCAAATCTTGGCAAGAAACCTAGGGATTATTGGCAAAATGCCCAGGGATTATTTTCTTCCCCCCTCTCTTTTTGGGTGGATGAACTCTGGAGTTCAAAGTGTATGAACCTGTACTAAGGCGTCCCTGGGTAAATTCTACCCTTGATGATTTCAAATACCACTAGAGGCACTCATCTAATGATTCTCTATGGAGAATTCTAAATAAAATGCAAGTCAATGCAAGTTCTGTTTCTTCACAGCGTAAACAGATTGATTAAAGTACAGTAATACCTCATATAACATTAGTATCGAATAACACTAAAATCGCATAACATTAAGGAATCTGGGGGGGGAAATTGCATCAGATAACATTAAGATCCTATGGGATGCTTCAGATAACAACCGCTAAAGCCTGTGTGGTTACAATGTATCTCTATGGATCCCATAGGATTTTAACATGCATCAGATAACACTAAAAATCATATAACACCAAGACTTGTGGAACCAGGTTTTAGTGTTATATGAGGTTTTACTGTAAATCATTCTAACACACCTATAATCTACTTACATAGCTATTTCATTCAAATTCCTTTACACTTACTTCCCTAGTTGCAAGTTTATCCTGGAATATTATCTAGTCTTTGAAAACTTTGTAAACTCACTATGTGCTAATTTTCAGGCTAAGTAATTGTTTCCGCCTAAATTACTGCCAGGCTCTGCATAATCCAAGCCATTTGACACCCACATACACATACAGTATACATATAAAATCTGGTGATTTTCCTCAACATTTTGGTCACACCAAAAGCTACATTTCTTTGGTTGTTCCTCTTAAACTCCACCACAGTTTTAGCTAAGGACTACAGCATTGTAGAAGTTAAAGCATTATGACAGAAAGTAAAGTTGTCCCTGTGTTTGTATTTTGTCATTAGAGGTCAAGCAAGACACTAAGCAGGAAATGTATTTCCATTCATATGATTAATCCATCTTTCCTCCCCTATGTGTTTTCTTCCCTAAAGACCAATCACAAAATCATAAGACAAAGCATGCTAAAACAAAACTGCACAGGATGAAAAATGCTCATTGTGTCAAACAGGAAAACATGGATGTTGCGGAAATTTTTGAAGTGGTAGCCGTGTTATTCTGTGGAAGCATATCAGAGAGTAAACAAAACAAAAAGACAAAAAAAGATATGGCACCTTAAAGACTAATTTCAGTATTTTAATGTTAGTTTTCATAGACCAAGTCCACTTCATCAGATATAAGAGTGGATATCATGGTATACATTTATACATATCTGGTATGGAGATGCAGAATGGACATGGAAATCAATGAGTTATTTACAACCAGTAATAAAAAGTTTTACAGCAGAAAATATCTGGTGGAAGTCATTTTGATGAGTTAGGTTTCTAAAATAAACATTTTGATGGATTAATTGAGAAAGGTTTATGGGATAGGCACAGCTAGGGGTCAACTGCCCTGAGAGACATCCCCCTCCTTCCTCCCCACACTTTTAAGTCTGTTCTGCAAAGTGAATGCAATTTGTGACATTTATATATTTGATAATGTCCTAGAAATCCCTGACTAATGTTCAAACCTTTAAGATGGGTGTCCAGCATGTGTATATATTTTATCTCCGCTGTCTCTCTCTGAATTCTAGTCTTGTCATTTCTCTGTTCAAAAATGGCAAGTTTTAGATCCAGTATACAAAGTCCAGGAGAATTAAAATGTTTTGAAACAGGTTTCAGTGTGTTAAGTGTTTCTGATGTCTGATTTGTGTCCATTAATTCTTTTACGAAGAGATTTTCCTGTTTGACCTATATTGAGGGCAGAGGGGCATTTTTGGCAGAAGATGGCATAGATCACATTAGTAGGGGCACAAGTAAAACTACCCCTAATGCTGTGTTTGATGTTGTTGGGTCCAGTAATTGTATTTCTGGAGTAAATGTTGGGGTTGTTATGACTGTTGCAGTTGACTATCCTCTTTTGCTCATAATGAAATCTGGATAGTGAAAGCTGAGAGCCTATTTCTCCACCAGTTGAAATCGTGAACTCTAGATAATGAAATTCATCCATCTGTCTCTTGTTTTTCCTCCTCTATGTATCTTGCAAGAAAAAGAAAAGGTTCACACCAGTTAAAGAGTGTATGTGTGTGAATGAGTGAGAGAGAGACAAATAACTTGATAATCAAACTTGTCAATAAAGACTATTGCAACATGATATAGGTTGTACTATATTATCAGAAGAAAGAAAACCTCAAATCTTGGAGCACTTGGTCTTTCAAAAAGAAAATGCTAATCCAAGTAGGTGGTCAGTGTGCTGAACTTTGATTAATATTGCATAGCTCCTCAAGACAGCATAATCTAAAATTCATCTGAAGCTGCACTCCTGTAGAGTAATTTGACCTTTATTGAGAAGAAGGAAGGAAGAAAATTCATCCAGGTACAACAAGTATGGGTACACTGCTGTACACATTGCAACCGGTGACTCAGATTTGCAAAATGTCTTCCATATCTCATATTATGTCTTGGGTTTTTTTTTTTAAATCTTCATCAGGAAATTTCAGAGAAACAAAAAAGTAGACAAGAATGCAACAGACAGAGAAAAATAAGAAATGGTCTAAATAAATATAAATTTGTTTTTATTGTGAATCACTTTCAGATTTTTAAAATTGGAAAGTAGTATAGAAATGCTCTGAAATAAATAATATATAAAATTAAATCTGGTACATCTTATAATATTCTTGCCAGAATTGAAAGGAACCTCATGAATCAATGTGTAGGTGTGTCTTGATTAGCAATCAGTCCTCAACCTTTTAAAGCCCGGGGCTGGTTCACAACCCCCCCCCCAGACTGTTTAGAGGCTGGTCTGATGGCAACCACTCTGAGGCCCCACACTCCCCACCACCATTAGCCCCCACACTCCCCACCACCATGAGCCCCACACACTCCCCACCACCATGAGCCCCACATTCCCCACCACTGCTTCCTGGAGGAGCTGCATGGCATGGATAAAGGAGGGTTCCAGGGTGTCCTTCTGGCCTACGGCCCCTGGAAAAGCTGCAGGAGTCCTCCCTGGCCCCCAGAAAAGCCACAGGTGGTCTCCCTGGCCCCTATCCACCAGAGTGAGGGCATGGACCAGATGATTTGATGCCATGGGTCAGATCCGTAGGCCGTAGTTTGAGGACCTCTGGTATAGGCCTTCTCCATCTTTGACTGTGGAGTACATAATCAATCTGATTTCAATTTTGGTCATCTGGTAATGTCCATGTGTAGAGTCACCTCTTAGGTTATTGGAAGAGGGTGTTTGCTATGACCAGTGTGTTATCTTGGCAAAATTCTATTAGCCTTTGCCCTGCTTCATTTTGTACTCCAAGGCCAAGTTTACCCATCATACCAGCTACCTTTTGACTTCCTACTTTGGCATTCTAATCTCCTATGATGGTAATGAGATCTCTTTTTTTGTTTCAATTCTAGAAGGTGTTGTAGTACTTCATAGAACTGATTGACTACAGCCTCTTCTGCATCAGTGGTTGGGGTATAGACTTGGATTACTTTAATATTGAATCAGTGGCGTAGCGTGGGGGGGCGGGGGGGCGGATGCCCCGGGCAGCGCCTTTCAGGGGGCGGCAAAATGTCCCCTCCCCACCCTTTTGCTGCCGAGCGCCCCACGTGCGCTTCGCCGCTTGCCACACACCTCCGTCCGCTCGCACCTCCATCCGCTCGCTCGCCCGGCTGGCCGTCGGGGGCTCTCCGCCGCCTGTTGCCCCTGGCAGCGGCTTTCAGGGGGAGGCAAAATGTCCCCTCCCCACCCTTTTGCTGGCGAGGAGGAGAAAAAGGGGGTTTTTTTAGGCGGACAATTCAAGGAGGCTCCTTGAATTGTCCGCCTAAAAAAAACCCCTTTTTCTCCTCCTCGCCAGCAAAAGGGTGGGGAGGGAAGGAGGGGCACGCCCGGTCGCCCGCCCAGCTGGCCGTCGGGGGCTCTCCTGGCGGGCGGCCCGCGTGCGCGCGGACGCTGCTCGCCTCCGCCCGCCCAGCCACCCACCCAACTTGCCGTGAGACGGGGCGCTCGTCGGGGGTGGGTGGCGCCGTGGCGGGGAGCCCCTGGGGGCTGGCTGGGCAGGAGGAGGTGGGCAGCGTGCGCGCGCACGCGGGCCGCCCGCCAGGAGAGCCCCCGACTGACAGCCAGCCCGGCGGGCGGGCCCCTCCTTGAATTGTCCGCCTAAAAAAAAAACACTTTTTCTCCTCCTCGCCAGCAAAAGGGTGGGGAGGGGACATTTTGCCGCCCCCTGAAAGCCGCTGCCAGGGGCAACAGGCGGCGGAGAGCCCCCGATGGCCAGCCGGGCGGGCGAGCGGACGGAGGTGTGTGGCGCGCACGCGCGCGCCGCTAGTCAGCAGGCGGCCGGCTTCTACCTGGGTCGGGGGGAGGGGGCGGCGGCAGCGGCGAGCTGGGGGGGCGGCGGCGAGTTTGTTCTTCGCCCCAGGCGGCTGAAGACTGCGCGACGCCACTGTATTGAATGAATTGCTTTGAATTAGGACTGAGATCAGTCTGTTGTTTTTAAGATTGTATCCTATTACTGTTTTCTTCACTCTTTTGTTGACTATAAGGGCCACTTCCATTTCTTCAAAAGATTCTTGGTCACATTAGTAGATGTGATGGTCCCCTGAGCTAAATTTGCCTATCTCTGTCCACTTTAGTTCACTGATTCCCAAGATTTATTTATTTATTTAAATTTCTATACCGCCCTCCTCGCCGAAGGCAACCCAGATGTCAATGCTCAGTCTTTCCAACTCATGTTAGATCACATTCAACTTGACATGATTCATAGATCTTACATTCCAGGTTCCTATGTAATATTGTCCTTTATAGCAGCAGACTTTCCTTTCATCATCAGATCTATCCACAGGTGAGTGTCTTTTTGGCTTTGGCCCAGCCGCTTCACTCTTTCTGGAGCTACTTGTATTTGTCCTCTGCTCTTCCCCAGTAGCATAGTGGATGCCTTCTGACATGTGGGGGTCATCTTCCAGCATTATATCATTTAGCCTTTTGTTACTGTCCATGGGGTTTTCTTGGCAAGGACACTGGAGTGGGTTGCCAGTTCCTTCCCCAGTGGATTGTGTTTAGTCTATATATTTTACTTGAATTGTATATTTTACTTCATTACTCTTTTATTACTTCTCAAAACTACTCTTCTTGCTCAAAAAGAAGGGGAAGTTACTGTAATGTGATTTGTGAAGCTGTGGTAGGTCATCCTAATTTTAAGTCTCATTTACCATTACGAAGAAGCTTTTAAAAAAGATTTGTAAAGTAAATGTTTAGTTTCTATCAACTGCTAGGGAAAAAAATCAAAATGCAATTTTTAAATTTTTGAATAACATAAAGCTCATCTGAGTCAATTTTACAGGAAGGAAGTTGCAAAACTGTGCATTTTTAGATGTCTGGATGACTGAAAGAGATTGTTTTTATTGTTTTAAATCCAAATTTCCCATCTGTTCTTGTATGCTAACTTCACCCTCCATTGCACACTTACTAATTAAGATTCCTAATGATCTGTGTAAACTGGTCAGTCCATGGGCTGTAGAAAGATGAAAGTGCTATTAGCATTTTATCTCACACTGGTCACTGTATCTAATTGTTACAAATACATTGCAGCTTTCCTAAAACTCACATGGCAATTGATTTTCCATTTTTTTGTTACAATGATTTTTGCAACTGTTTGTCATCCAAATAAAGTACTGCAGTGCAGTCATTGCAGCAAGATATTCAAGTTCAGCAACGGGGGGTGGGGGGTGGGGGGAGAGAAATGGGAAAATCAAAACTCTCCAGGAAACAACATTTTAAAATACCACCTGGAGCATATAAGAAGTGTCACAATGCACTGAAATTCATCACCAGAGGATCCTAATCAAAAATTTGCAAAAGGCCAACAACATCTGGAAGGTGGAAAGGATATGATTTTTTAAAAAACACCTGTGAGGGCATCACAAATTATCCATTTTAGAAAGTGGCATAAAAGACTATGTTCTTTTTGAGATGTAGAAATACCTAGATGAGTTTTTTTAAATGAGTTTGCATTAAATTAAAAAAATGTTGTTCAGTTGACATAACATAAACTTTATTCAGGCATTCAGTCTGACCATACTCAGACAAACCTTTGAGAAGGATATACTCTGACTCTTAATACTAGTTGATGTATGATGGTTACGCATGGATGAAGCAGATGTGTTACACAAAATCTTTGGAGGCTGCCTGGTATGTGTGTATCTCCAATCCCTTAGTTTAGACTGAAAAATAAATAAGAATCAATCATTACAGCATACTATGAACCATACTGACTTCTCAAAGTGACTTCCAAAGAAGTAACCTTGTTAGTCTGTTCCAGCCTTTTCTTCCTTTTATTTCTTGTTATTTTGCCAGATTCTCAAAGCAGTTACTCATTTGTCAGCTAAACAGATTGCCAAATGAATAATACAATTTTTGTTATTAGCACACATGTCCTCATTCTTTTGAATGAGTGGCTGGATGGCTTGTCAGATTTGCTTGCAGAGTAAACTATTAAATGAAGACCATTGTGGCCAAACAGCTCTTATCAAGTAACATCATAAAACGCTATTTGCAACTCATATGACTGTATATTCAATTATCTCCAGTGATGGGATGTCCCCGGTTCCAGACGGTTCCCTGGAACCGGTAGGACCAATTCCGGAGGGTTCTCCGGGAGGGGAGTCCACTTTTGGGGTGTCCGGTTCCGGACGCCTCACCGAAAGAAAGAAAAATTTTTAAAATCGGAGCTAAAATGGCTCCAATTGACTGCGCATGCGCAGAAACTCAATCTGATGCATTGCGCATGTGTCAGATTGAGTTTCTGCGCATGCGCAGTCAATTGGAGCCATTTTAGCTCCAATTTTAAAAAAAATTGTTTAAAGCTTTCAGGGCGGCGGTGGCGGCGGCGGCACCAGCCCTCTGAGAAGGGCACCTCCCCCGCGGTACGTTGAGGGCTGCCTGGGCCGTCCGCTGCCGACAAGCCCCATGCCCTGGGGACGCCCGGCGCGGTGCACCGCTGACGCCTCCTCCTCCGCCGGGCGGCTGTGGGCTGGGTGCCTGCAACTGCCGCCGGCGGAGCTGCCGCTGACTGCATTCCTGTGGCCTCCTCCTTGGGCCGGTCCCTTTTTAGCCCGGCTGCGGCGCCTAGCGCAGGAGGAAGTTGCAGGCGGCAGCGGTGCGGCATGGGGACGGCCCAGGGAGGCTTGGCAGCTGCGGCTGGAGCCGCCGCCAGAGCCACTGCTGCCCGCCGCCCCTGGCCGTGGCCGGAGCCGGGCTAAAAAGGTACCGGCCCGAGGAGGAGGCCACAGGGGTGCAGGCAGCTGCGGCGGCGGCAGCTGTGGACGCAGTCAGGGTGCCGGGTCCCAAGAAAGGTAAGCGAGGGGTAATTTATTTGTGTTTTGGGTGGGTGGTTGTTTTTATTTTATTTATTTATTTATTTGTGTCTGGGTGGGTGGGCTGAGAGGGAGGGGGGTGTGTATGTTTATTTTTATTTTTTATTTATTTTTATTTTTGGCCCCGCCCACAACGTCATGACGTCGGCTTCGGCCATGACGACATGACGTCATGACATTGGCCACGCCCATGACGTCCGTGACGTCATGGCGTGGTAGTAGAATTTTTGTCATCCCATCACTGATTATCTCACTAACTGTATCAAGAATCCCCCTGCCAATTCCACCATAATATTAAACATGAGCATGCCTAGATTTACATCTCCAGCAATCTCCTTTTGCTAAATTACCAGTATGCCTTAATCTCTAACATGTAAAATGCATGATAATTATGTGCCATCAAGTCCTTTCTGGCTTATGGTAACCCTTTTCAGGGCTTTCTAGCTAGAGATTACAATGATTCCTTTCTTCTGGGAAGAATCCTGGGACTGTGCAGCTTTCCCAAAGCTACACAGACTGGCTATTCTGGTCCGCACAGTGGGGAATCAAACTCCCAAACTCTAGCACCACAGCCAGGTATCTAACCCAACACGATCTAGCCAGTTGGAAAGGTGCAAACAATGGAATCTTCAACAAAATCCATTTTAGAGCTCATGACTACATTTCAATTGCTCACGTTTCATTTGATCACTTAGTTTTGAATTAATGTTAATTCCTGGGGTTTCAAGAATGATCCTATGGCCTGGCAAATATCATAATGTCCTGTTTGGGGTTTTATCACTTTTACAGATCAACCAAAACTGTAGGGGTTAATTTGCAAAAGAAAACCTCATTGCTTAGCTGTTAATTCTTTGTTGAATTTCTTGGAATCAAAACCAAATAGATGAAGCAGGCTGATTGGTTTTTAGAAATTGCTATGAATAAGGAATTTTATTCCACTGCAGATGTGGCAAAACATGATAATATTAAAATATACACACCTACGTACACCTACGCTTGTCAAGATCTTCTTCCTGGATTTTGGTTTATTTTCCAGTTCCTGAATAGTGAAGATATATTAGTTGCTCTTTCGAACATACTGAACAACAACTGAAGACAAAAGGAGCCCTGGATTATAGAAGAAACAAAGAAGAGTCCTTAGAAGTGGCTGTCAGGATACCTGCAATCAAAATGCCCTCTCATATGATCTGAAATACATACAATCTTCCTTCCTTCCTTGTGCTCTTTTAGAAGTATGGCTATAAAATAACAGGGCTCCCATCTTTGAGTTTTCCATAGCAGTATGGCAAGTTATCATGTGGTCAAGTACGTGGTTTCCAGGAACAGTATTTCCTGGAGAATATCAGGTTGCTCTGGGACTTAGAAAAGAAACCCTAATCCTTACATTTCAACTGAACTTGAAAAAGTTACATTTGGACTACAGTTCCCAGAATCCCCCAGCCAGATTGACCAAGGGCAGCCATTCTGCACTTAAAGGTTTCACTCTATAAAGTTGAAAAAACAAGACACCCTTAGGATTGGTTGCATATTGGAAATTGTAAGCTCTATCATTCAATAACTTTCAGTGTTACATTTTTGATATAGATTTTCAGCCATAGGCGTGTCTAAATTTAACAACATGTAGACTTGTATTTTATCACCCATTAAACAGCTCTAAACTGCTGGTGCTGACTCTTCTCTTGATCAATAATGTACAGTACAAACACTTAACTACTATTCCTGCCCACACCTGGGAGAAGCAAAAAATTATGCTAGAACCCTTAGAAAATGTGCATCTGATAGCCACAAAGATTTCCACTTTGATAAATCTGAGGGAGAATTGCTCCCCTTTGAAACGAGGAAACCTAGCAGGAGATATATGAAAGCATCCGTTCAGAGTAGATGCTAGGATTCATCACCATCTGGTCAGATCAGATTACTCTATAATAAAGGACTCTCCTGCTAGCTGAACCATGGGAAAAATCCTTAAGAGCCCTGCCATTTGCTATTTGAGACTGCAGCAGGGAATAAGTGTGATATATGACTCACGCTGTTTGCCAGAACGCGAAGAGCTAGCCTGGGTGCGGGTTCATTCATTATGCCAACTCCACTGAGATGCATCTGTGGAATCTAAAGTGTTTTAATGAAGAAAAGCAGCAGCATTTGAGAGTTCACCAAGGACACCCTCCACAAATATTGCACTTTGGCTCCCCTTCAAATTGCCTGATTATTAAATGAGTACAACTTCTGCTGAAAATGGATTTCCTCAAAAAGGACAGATGCTTGCCAGGCAACAGACTGTCCTGGCAAACTTTGGAAAGAGAAAGTAACATAACTTGGCAAAGTTGGTTCTCCCAGCCCCATCATCTGCTGCGAATGGGTCAGTGGCACTTCTTTTAACTCCCATTAATATGCATACCATATGCAGCCAAGGCTGGTTAAATATGGACATATTAAACCAGTCATTAATAGTAATCAGCTACATAAACAGTATATGGACCATAAAACTTCTCAACCATTCAAATATCATCTTGATAATTACATTATCACATGGCTGAGTGGAAAAGGTACCTTGAGCAGAAAAGTCAAGCTAAGAACTGCCAGCGTGGAGGAAGGCAGATCTTTCTTCTGAGATTGCAAGATGGCAGTAATACTAGGACAGTCATAAGAAACAGGGTCTTCTGCTTGTTGATCAGATTCTCATGCCAAGAGGACTCTGAAGTGATGTGAGAATGTCCCATATACAATTGCCTGCAGTGGTTCTCCCATTAGCAACATGGGTGAAAGAAGCTGGTGGAACAGGTTGATGTCTTCTTCTTCTTTGTGTTCTGCCATGTCTGAATCCGAATATTGATGATCCCCGTGGTGAATACTGTCCTGAGAATATAATGCAGTGGCCTTTCATCTGTCTTCCATATCGCAGCATGATACCTGTACTACTGATCCAGTTCTGTGAGTCACTTCCTGGTCCTGAGTCCTTTTGGCACACAAAGTCCTCATCAGGCCCAAGCCAGTATTGATGAAGCTGCTGCCCTGCATCAAGATGGAGTCAAGAGGGACTGAATCCACATGGGGCCCATCAACCTTCCCTGTGGACTTTGGCACCCAAGCCATTAGTCCTCAGGGTTGTCAGGTTAGTTAACCACCGCCTGACAGTATGGTCTATTACAATAGCAGTGCCACATCTGGCCTTGACACAGAAGAAGACCATAGCAGGATAACCTGGCCAGACACTCATAGGTTGATGAGATTGAAGAAAACAATAGTGAAAGGAAACACTGAATTAAATTACAAAAATGCCTTATCCTCATACAGAACATATTACTATTTAACTCTGTATTTTCTACTGTGAGTGGCAGCAGGTCTCAGATCTTTTGCAGGCCTTCTACTAGTAAAGGTCATGCAAATAGAGAAACTGGAACCTTAGATCATTTGTATCCAAGCAACATGCCTGATCACTCAGTAATGAAATACACAAAGCTTGGCTTAGGCCGGGGTGGAAATCCTGCAGCCTTGAGGGGAGCCTGGGCTTCTGGGAATTCAAGCCCAAGTACACTTGGAGGGCCAAGGCTGAGAAACTCTGGCCTAGAAGTAGCAGACTAGGCCTCCAGGTGTTCTGGAACTTCAATTCCCAAAAGTCCAGGTCCCCTTCAAGGCCCCTCAGGTTCCACCCATGGTTAGGCAATCTGGGACTTGTACTCCAAAAGATAACATTAATAAGATCTAAACAACAATTTGTGAAAGTTACAGACTTTTGGCTTCCAGTGTGTAGTATATGTCTGAGCATTGCTATTTTGCCCTTTTTTGGTATTAAAAAAAAAAATCATACCTTCTACATGAAAGAAGATTAAGAATCTCCTGTTGCATTCATTAATCTAATGTGACCAGTTACTAGCATTTCAAACCTGTACTGAGTTCATTAACAGTTTCTCCAAACTAAGTATAGGATTGTACTTAAAACAGATTTCATTCATGCCTTGCTAAGTTAAAAGCTCACATGTGATAAAGCTTTGAAGCCAATTTCCCCTCCAAAAATATAGAAGCCTTTGGTGGACTTGTATTGACTATCAACATTGTCATCATGATGTGCCATCAAGTATTTTGTGATTTAGGTGGACTCTTTTCAGGGTTTTCCAAAGGAAAGAATCCTCAGAAGTGGTTTATTACTCTCTTCTTCTGGGGACACTCTGAGACTGTACAGTTTTGCCCGAAGACAGTGATAACAAACCTTGGCACTCCAGATGTTCTTGGACTTCAATTACCAGAGGCCCAAGTTAGCACTCCTGCTGATCAGGGCTTCTGGGAATTGAAGTGCCAAGGTTAGCCATCACTGCCCTTGGGCACACAGGCTGGGATTTCTACCAGGAGGCATAGTGGGGATTCAAACTCCCAACTTTTGGCTCTACAACCAGATACTTAAACTACTGAGCTATTCAGCTAGTTTTTACCTTTATAGTCAAAAATAATCAACTCATCTCCCAGCCACTCATACAAAATTCAGGGAAACCTGTGCTACTTTCAAGGTAACTAGGGCTACAGTCCTATACATACTTAACACAGGAGCAACTCAAACAGATATCTAAATAATAGATAAACATAAGATTGCACTAGGGAAAGTAAACAGAAAGTGTGGCCCAAAGACTTTGAGTTTATGATTAGTTATTTTAAAACATCACTGGTGATCATAGGAGTTTAGGAGGATGTGGTGTGGATTATTTATAAACCAAGCAACAAAATGAATAGCCCTCCCCTTACTTCTGTGGAATTGTGCATACTTCACACACCGAAAGCTCCTAATTTAATCCTTGGTTTCAGCAGAAACTGTTGTGCCCTCTTGAATCAATGACACTTACACATCAGATACCAATGAATCAATGGGCCTTCTCTTATGAGCTGCTACTGGATTTCAGCTATTGTTACATCTTTGAGTTGGCAAGGCATTGGTGGCCCGGGCATGTGTGCTGCTTCAGTTATGGCAAGTGGACAAAAGCTATCACAGAGTGGATACCACTTGACATAAAGTAACCACTAGGAAAGCCAGCAACTAGATGGGAAGACCAGTCCAGGGCAAAGCTCCAGAGGCCCTGGATAAGACTGACATAGAATTGGAAACAGTGGGAGACAATGCTATGTCGAACTATACATGTGAAATATGGATCAGCCAAGTAACCAAGTAAATTACATACAGAAAATCCTGAGATTGAAACTATTGCATAATGATGTCTGTGGTGCTAGCCTTAAAGCTTCCCCTAATAAAGAAATGATATAATCCAATTTGATAGAAATGTTAGAAGACAGGAAAAAAAGAAAACAAGGAAATATAGTAGCATTTTATAGACTAATATCTTTATTACAGTGGCAGTTTTTGTGGCTCAAACCCCACATCAGACATATAGTGGAATTTGAACCATGAAAACTCAAACTATAACATTATTAATCTTTAAAATGATATAATATTCTGCCTTTTGTTCTTTCTCCTCTTTTTCTAATGACTAACATGACTATTCCATAGAGACATGGCAGTAGAGTAGCATCATGTCTAGTGCTGCTGTTGAGTCCCCTGCTAGGAGAAAGGTGGGCTATACAAAAAAAAACCAAATAAATGAATAAAATAAAGTGTGGCTCTCCAGGTTTTGCTGGATGACAACTTCCAGCTTGCCAGTCTCAGCCTTTGCCATGATGGTTAGGGCTCAAGAAGTTATAATCAAACAATATCTTAAGGGCTACATTTTGCCTATTCCAGTAGTGGATAGGTTTTCCTAATTTGTGGAGAGACATATCCAAGTTCAGAGAAAAACAGCCTTCAGGACAGATTGCATATCCCAGCAAAGATGATGGCCAAAAATGTTTCAATAAAGAGTAGTGTGGCACTACTCATATGGTGGCACCTCTGCAATGGAATGTCCTTCCAGGAGATGTCCGTCGGGCTCCCTCTCTTTTTGCCTTCATTTTATTTATTTAGTTTTGTACAACAATTAAAGATTTACAAATAACAATACATTACAACCCAAACTCAATATCAGAAAAATTAAAGCAAAAACAATCACACTTATATACCACCCCAAAGTGCTTAGTGCACTCTCTGGGCCGTTCACAAGTTAATTAGCATTTCCCCCCCCCCCCCGGCTGGGTGCTCGTTTTACTGTCCTTAGAAGGATGGAAGCCTGCGTCAACGTTGAGCCCGGGTCAGGATTGAACTCACAACCTTTGGGTTGCAGAACAGCAGTTTAACCACTGTGCCACCAGGACTCCAAACAAATAAATCACTTACCCTTGGGTGGTCAAACAAAATACATCATCTAAATCAATAAAATACATTAAATATGGTGACAATGAGGTATAAAATAATGTAAATTGGTTCTTCTTCGCTTCCTCTTTCAAGGGAGAGCAGTGGTGGGAAGTCAAAAATTTTACTACCCCACCGTGATGTCATCAGTGTGGGTGGAGCTAATGTCATGATGTCATGACATTGTGGGCGGAGCCAAAGAAAAATAATAAAAAATAATATAATAAAATAAATTAAAAATAAGCACACACACATACACCCCTCAACCCACCCACCCACCCACAACACAAGGACAGCAAGGAGGACAGCAAGGAGGCCGTGCATACGCGCCAAGCACTGTAGGCATGCATGCACACCAAGTGCTTGGCACACATGCGCAGTAGGGGAACCAGTGAAAAGGTAAGCCCCAAGGGTGGTTCCCCCCAAAAGCTGCTACCAGTTCTCCGGGACACTGGGAAAAGTTACTACTGGTTCTGGAGAAGTGGTGAGAACCTGTTACATCCCATCACTGAGAGAGGCAGGTAGATTAATTTAGATAAACTAACAGTTGGCTATTGGTAGAAGATTTCTAAATGCCTTTTTTTTAAAAAAAGAAATTATTTCAGTTATTTTAAAGATACCAACAAAGAAGGGCCTGGCACAGTTCCACAGATAGCGAATTCTAAAATTTTGGTGCTGGCACCATGAAGACTCTATTTCTGGCTAAGGCCTTTCTTGCCATCCTCCAAGTTGACACCTGGATCTGCATCATTTGATAGCTCAGAAGTTGACTAAGGCAGGACTTTTTTAAAAAGCATCTGTAAATATGCTGCCTTCAAGCAAATATTGATTATTATTATTTTTGTTCTCCCTTTATCACCGATTAATCTATTGTCACCTATTCTTGGGTTGGTTTGTATTATGTGAACAATATATTTTATAGGTACAGGTTGGGAGGTTGGTTTTGTACTATACATTTTATCTGTTATGTTCACTGCCTGGAGTTACATTTAAGTCAGATGGGCAGTACAGAAAAGGAAGGAAGGGTATAAAAATCCACAATACAAAATTTAACAAAAAAAACTTTTATAAGGTATAGTTTCTCCAATTTTAGATGAAGATTATTTGATTTTATATAGGAGGGAAACCCCCATCCGTTATATGAATTGGCATAGAAATCCATCATAAACATTACCTTTGACTTCAGGCTCCAATAATGTTTAATATTGTCCCAATATGAGATTATAAGGTGAAAAGTGTCACCAAACAATATTTGGAAACTAAGATGACAAATGTTCCTTTACCATTTTAGCCAAGTTTCTGAATAGTCTACAGAATTTTAAACACTCTCAGCACAAATCATGCCGGAGTCAGTGATCTAATTAGATTTATGGGTTTGGGAATAAGGTTGAAGTTATCAAAGGGGACTTATTTCAAGTAAACTAGTGCTGCAAAGAAAAGAAAAAATAAATGTGTCTGCATTGGTACTAAAACTGTTAATTCTAATCTTAAACTATGTTTTGGACTAAACAATAAAGGCAAATGCATAATGATATCATTCTATGTGGAGTTATTTCATTTCATTGTATATTATTTCTTTTGAGGTAACTTGTGCATGGGAAGAGACTTCTGTTAGACTTACTACAAATGTTACTTACTGCACCTGTGAACAGGATATAGTGAAAAGAATCGGTGCTGCCCATTCTGCCGTCAGTCACCTATCATCCCGGGTCTTCGTGAACAAAGGTTTAACAGTTCATACAAAGCTCATGATATACCAAGCTATTGTTACCTCATTGTTATCATATGGCTGTGAAACATGGACCCTCTAATGCCAAGACATCAAAAAGCTTGAGCACTTTCACCAGCATTGCATCTACAATGTCATCTAGCCATCTGGCCCACTGCATCAACAATGCGATCTAGCCATCTCATTCTCTACCACCACCTTCTTTTGCTCTCCACCTTTCCCAGCATCAAGGCTTTCTCAAATGAATCCTCTCTTCTCATTTGATGTCCAAACTACTTTAACTTCATTTTCAACATTTCACCTTCCAAGGAGCAAGCGGGGTTGATTTCTTTTAAGATCGACCTATTTGTTCTCTTTGTTGTCCAGGGTACTCTCAAAATTCTCCTCCAGCACCACATCTCAAAGGCGTCTATTCTTCTGCACTTAGCCTTCCTTATGGTCCAGCTCTCACAACCATACATCACTACTGGAAACACCATTGCTTTGACTATGCGGACTTTTGTCTGCAATGTGATGTCTCTACTTTTAACTATGTTGCCCAAATTTCTCATAGCTTGCTTCCCAAGAATTAGTCACCTTTTTATTTCATGGCTACACTCTCCATCTGCAGTGATATTTGATCCTAAGAAAGTAAAGTTTGTCACTGCTTCTACTTCTTCCCCATCTGTCTTCCAGGGAGTGACAGGGCATGTTGCCATTATCTTGGTTTTCTTGATGTTGAGTCTCAAGCCAACTTTTGCACTCTTCTCCCTCAACCTAAGCAAGAGCTTCTTTAGGTCTTCCTCACTTTCTGCCATTATGGTAGTATCATCTGCATATCTCAAATTGTTGATGTTTATCCCAGCATTTTTAATTCCCACTTGTGATTCATCTACCCCTGCATTGCACATTATGTGCTCTGTGTATGTTAAATAAGCAGGGTGACAAAATGATGCCTTGTTTTACTCCTTTTCATATTCCAAACCACTTCATCATGCTGTATCCTGTCCTAACTGTTGCTTCTTGATTAATGTACAGATTTCTCATGAAACATATAAGGTGTTCTGGTATTCCCATCTCTTTAATTATTTGCCACATTTTATTGTGGTCCACACAGTCAAAGGCCTTGGTGTAGTCAACAAAAC
This sequence comes from Furcifer pardalis, assembly GCA_030440675.1. Taxonomy (NCBI): domain Eukaryota; kingdom Metazoa; phylum Chordata; class Lepidosauria; order Squamata; family Chamaeleonidae; genus Furcifer; species Furcifer pardalis. Next base: position 87,171,618 of record CP126897.1, on the reverse strand, counting down.
AGGGGTGTCTGGGGTGGTACAATGACCCCAGCCAGCTGGCTAATTTGAGTCCCCTTGCCCTTTAATCTCTCAATTCTAACACCCAGTTTTAGCTTTTAATCATTTTAATCTATTTTAGCTTTTTTTAATTTTTTGACTTTTATAATCTTTTAAATATTGGTCTTAATTGTTATTGATGGTTCTGTGGCTGTGAAATCACCCTGGGTCACTCCGGTGAGAAGGGCAATAAATAAATTTAAATAAATAAATAAATAAATAATAAACAGAAGACTTGATTCTGGTATTCATCTGTTTTCTCCATGATCCAACTCATGTTGGCAATTTGGTCTCTAGTTCCCCTGCCTCTTTTGAACCCAGCCTGCACTTCTGATAATTCTCTCTCTGTATGCTGCTGAAGCCTGCCCTGTATTATCTTGAGCATGACCTTGCTAGCATGTATGCATGGTGAAATATTAGTAGGATTTAAACAGCCTCATCCTAAGCCTCTTTATGCTCAGTGGGTCAGACCGATGTGGGTGGGATTTTAGATTAATTGGCTGCAGATTCATTTAGCACAGGGATCAGCAAATTTGGCTCTCCAGGTGTTCTTGAACTTCAATTATCAGAAGCCCAAGTCAGCACACATGCTGATCAGGGCTTCTAGGAATTGAAGTCCAAGAACATCTGGAGAGACAAGTTTGCAGACCCCTGATTTAGAATATAGGACTCAGCAACAGAAAATCTGAATAGACTCAACTTGTTCTGAGGGGTGGAAAAAATGCTTCTGGGGGGTACCATTCCCAGAACAAGGTGGTTTTCACAGTCCTCTGGTGTTATGCATAAAATAGGGCTGAACAATTAATAAACAGTTTTGGACTTAACAAGATTAATCAACTGTCAAATAAAAGGTAAGGAAAGATTATTAAGCACAGAAACAAGTAACTGAGTACCCTAAAGTCCATGGAATAAATGAGATACCTGTTTTCAATAATTTGGAGCAGTACTTAAACAAATTCTACACTTTCAGTTCTACAAATAAAATAAATTATGTAATCTTCCCCTCCTCCCCAATTTAAACTTTTGGAAAAGTTACTTTTTTGAACTGCAGTTTCAGCCAGTATAGCACTAATCATGCTGGCTGAGCAGTACCTGGATATGCCATCTCAGAAGTATATATTCCAAGTTATACTATAGATTTTTTTATTTCTAATAAAAAGATTGGCCTCGGGCCATTGTCCTAGGATAATCACCCTAGGATGATTACATTCTCCACAATATTTGTGTAGTCATTATGGCTAAACCTAAGAAGTTAGCACACAAATTAAGTGAAATGCCAGTGGCTTGCTCTTCAAAATGCCTCTTAAATCATGGAGATAAGATAATCCAGCCAGAAATGCTGCAATAGCCTGGGATGTGCCTTTAAGAATTGCATTTCCACTATGAGCTCAAAATTTTCACAGTAAGCCATGCTAAAAACATTTGTCAACTTCATCAATACCTGGCTTTGTACCTCTGGTGTTAATAGTCTATTTCATATCTAAGCTGTTCTGTGCAACACTTTGCCAACCGCGTATCTGACTCATAGCAACACTTTTTATTAATGGCATACAACTGGCAGGAGAACAAGCTACATTGGAGTTGTTTCCTGCTTATTGCATACCAAACCTCTGGGCAGTTATTTTAATATCAACCCATAATGCATTATTGAACACAAGTTGTGACTGAGTGCAAACAAGCTAATTTGACAGGGTTTGCAGCACAGACGAACCAAGCAATGTTTTGATCCTTTTTAGTTAACTGCTTTTCACTCATGCCACCCCAAGAACAATTAAGACAAAGCCCTGTGACAGATATACAAAACTGGAAAAGTGAAGACATTGGGGATCCACAGTCATTCCATTTTTTTTTTGGGGGGGGGATGAAGAAACCCTCAAAAGTGACTTAAGGAAGGAGAGTCATATGTTCAGACTAATGACTGACAATCACAAAAGCCACTTCCTTCCCACAAAGTGCTGATTTTGGCTCAACTGTTTGTGACAATGACCCTTTAAATCAGGAATTCTCAACCTCTTTAAGCCGGGGGATGGGTCACACTCCATCACATAGCTTCAGGGGATGGATGGCCATTTTGCCCTTCCTTCACCAAATGGCATTTCATAGTGTGATGGAGGCAGTGGGGGTCACATGAAATGGTGCCACGAGCCACATCCGGACCATAGGCCATAGGTTGAGAATCCATGCTTTAAATGCAAAGCTGCAAATGACAATAAGGTTCCTATTGCTTATCTACGCTGTCATAAGTGCAATGGCATAATTCATAGTGGCAAATTTCTGTGAGTTACACTGTCACTGCCTCTATTCTCCACAACATGCCATGTCAGTCTAGTATGTAAGCAATAGGATTCTGGATATTTTATGTTATTTATACCCAATAGTTGAGAAGGGTTGGGTAAGGTAAAGGTCTCCCTGCTCAAAAGTCAGTCATGTCCAACTCTAGGGGGCAGCTCTCATTTGCATCTACATCCAAAGAGCCAGTGCTTGTCTGTATCTGCAGACATTTCTGTGTTCATGTGGGACGCATGACTAGACACCAGAGTGCACAGAATGCTGTTACCTTCCCCCCCCCCGAAGCAGTACCTATTTATTTATTTGCAATTTCTTGCTTTCAAACTGCTAGGTTGGCTGGGATAGACTCTATCATGCGGCATTCAGGTCTCAAGCTGCTGCCCTGCTGACCTTCTGGTCATCAAGCTTAGCATCTTAACCACTAAGCAACAGCAGCCCCTTGGATAAGCTACAACCAGCAATTCTGAACTGGACTTTGTCATTACAGTATATCAGCGTTGCCCAAACTTTTTGGGCCATGGGCCGATCATGTGGTTCAGGAAGCCAGTCACTAAGGGCCGGGGGCCGGGTGCGGCCCCTGATGCCAATTCATCCAGCCCATGAAGCCCTCGTCGCTCCTGGAAACGGAAGTGAACCACACCCATACTATTTTTCAACCTTTTTCCTTTGTTAAAGGCTGTGTGTCCACCACTGAAGTGCTATTTGTTTTTAAAAGTAACAACCAATCAACATAATCTTTTGCCATAAGACTAATATTTCACTTCATCTGTTTCAGGGGAAGATGGTGAACAGGTAGCATATGCATGTCTGTCTCATCTTTTAAGATGTTCTCCATGTTTTCATGAATGGAGCCAAGGCCTTGTTGATAGCCTAAGGCTATTGAGAGAAGTTGATCTGCATATTTTAATATTTGTTTTGAGGATGAAAAAACCTAATATATTGGATTTTTGTTAAATGAAAAATGGGATAAGAAATGTTTTCTCAAACCGTAAAAAGATACCTCTTATCCTCTAGTGGCCAATTTTTTAAAATTAGGATAACAGAGTCCTGGGTCTTATTTGGTATTTAAAAATGCAAAAAAAAGTATTTTAGTAATTATTGGAAATGGAGGACAAGAAGTACTTATACTGTAGTGTTTGTCCAGTCTATTGTAATCAAATCTTTTTAGTCCTAATGTGTACATATTAGGAAAATGTTATAAAGTTTCAAATGCGAATGCGAATCATGAAGTGGCTGGCTTCTCTCATATCATATCCCTTGTTATAAACCCACAAAAATGACAAGCACATCAAAAGAAAATGTCATAACTGCTGGCATACCTATGATCGAAGTGTAGACACTGGTTTAGCTCCGATACTGAGATAGGAAAAGCTTGCATATACATTTCATGGTTTTAATACAGGGATTCTTAACCTGTGGCCCACAGGCTGGATGCAGCCCATGACACCTTTTAATGTGGCTCCCCACTGCCTCCACCACACCAGGAAGTGCCATGTGGTGGTGGAAGGGCAAAATGGCTGTCCAGCCCATGAAGCTGTCTGAGGGAGCATGACCCAGCCCCTGACTTTAAAAGGTTGAGAACTCCTGTTTTAATATTCCCTCCACTGACTTTTCGGAAAAGCAAAATGTTTTTCACAGTTTAAAAAAAAGAGAGAAAATGGTAGACACTTTTGTTTGAAAAGAACCTCTGTTCCATATCTTGAACATGAATAATGAACTCAATTAAGACTAATATCCTTTCTAAGGTAATGTTCTCCTTTTAATATGCCTAAAGGTTTGGATTTTCAGGGGGTTTTCCTTGACCTTCTTGTTAAAGATATTAAATGCATGTGGAACAATCAGTATAGAGAAATGGTATCTAGGACTGAATTTTTTAAAATGGAAATGTACTAAACATTATCAGTAATGTTGAAAGAGACCCCTGGCTGTTCCACTCTTAGAAGCTCTAGCTAGCTAGAATGGGGTAATAGGGATTGACCATTCTTTGAGAAACACATGTTGTAATTATTCTTTCAGACTATGGACCCCAATGAGCATACAATCCGAAGGCTATTGTCAAAACAAATGGAGGGAAGGGGCAGAAGCAGAAGAGAGGAAAAGTACTTCAGAGACAGTCCTGTCATTAAGAAGCAGGAAGCAGTAACAGATGGAGAGATAGTAACAGATGAAATGTCCCTCCTGGGCTCCTTAGGTGGTATACCTTTTGTTGCAGGGTGCATCAGTTATGCTGCAAGGCCAATATTAGCTCACTGCTTCAGATGTGGTGCAGAATACCATTCAATCAGATGCCAGTTCAAGTAAGCTGGAATAGGTAGGGGGAACCATCTTGTCCTTTGCTTCAGCATAAGATCTTAGGCAGCTCCTGATAAAATAGCAATGAGAACACATGGGGAAGCTACCTTTTCTGACTAGAACTTCCAGAATTCCGCAACTAACCTGACATCTCCCAAAATCTTCTGTTTTGACCATGCTAGCTATGTAATTCTAGGAGCTATATCTAAAAACATAATTGTCCCAAGTTCTGGGTCATAATAATAATTACTTGTTACTACATTGTTGTGGGGAATTAATAGTGGGAGTGTAGATCTTGAATTCCTGTTAAACTTACCCTATGGGAGCCACAAAGAATAAGCCTGGGGCCTATACTTGAATTATCTGGCAACAGCGAGGCAGAACAGGGTGGGTCTTTGAAGAACATTCAATCATAAGTGTTTGAGATGGGTAGGAAATAAGCATATAGAAAGACACTCTTAGAGAAAGATTTGTGTTATGATATCTGTGGAAGATCAATATATGAGATTTAGACCTAGTATAATTCAGTGAATTGGAGTTCCTGCCTGAGCCACAGATCAGAAGACTGAACAGAAGACTGAAATGAAGACTGAACTGGACTGTGCCTCCTAGAGATCAACTACCATGTGTGGTGGATAGGACATCTTCCCTCCTGTGCAGCTTTGAGTAAGCTTCATAGTCCCATGGATCCACCAAGAGGAGTAACTAATTAACAGTTTCTGAGTAGTTTATACCTAGAAAAGTTAGAGAGGAGTTCTCCATAGATTGGAGTCAACCTTATATCACCAGTGGTGGGCTCCCAGTATTTTTACTACCACACTGTGAGCATGTAATGGTGGGCGTAACCAGGGGAAAAGCACTGTGTTGCACCCGAATTAGGACTAATTTATTTCAAAACTTGGATGGGCGGGGCCAGCCAGAATTTCTGCTACCGGTTCTGGTGAGCTGGTGCAAACCTGCTGATGTCCACCACTGGATATCACCTAACTAATTAATCCTACAAGATGTATAATCAGCAAGAGAAAAGGAAAGTGCAAAATGGGGAAAGGCAGATTAAAATAAATGCAAACTGGGCTTATAAAGTAAGGGGACAGAGCAAATAGATGCCTGAAGAAAGGACAGGTAGTTGTAGTCAGGTTGGTAGGCTCAACTGAAACAGAGGCAACTTAATAGGTTACAATGCAACCATGCATTTCTTGATGTCTCCAAATGAACCACTTGCCTTTTGGCTCCCTACAACGTGGAAGCACCACAGACCAGTTCCAAACCAAGTTCTAAATAAGTGTTCTGATGATTGTATGCCATGTTTGCTGAAGCGAAATGGCTTCCACTGTTCATGCTTAAACCCCTCTCCCATTGTTCTTGTGTTCCTTATCTGCTTTTTAAGGACCTAGTAGAGTCCCCTGGACAGCGAAGAGAACAAATAGGTCAATCTTAGAAGAAATCAAACCTGACTGCTCCATAGAAGGTCAAATAGTGAAGATGAAGCTAAAGTACTTTGGACATCAAATGAGAAGAGAGGATTTGCTTGAGAAAGTCTTGATGATGGGAAGGGCAGATGGCAAAAGAAGAAGGGGGTGGCCCAAAATGAGATGGCTAGATGGTATTGTAGACACAATGGGCACAGAGCTGAGCGAGTTGAGGAGGATGGTGGAGGACAGAAGTGCCTGGTGGACAGTGGTCCATGGGGTCGCAATGGGTTGGAATCGACTGTGCAACTGAACAACAACAAAAAGTAGAAGTAGATTAGGATGAGAGATTCTCTTGCATTGTTACCTGAGGCCATATAAGAATCTAAACCTGGGATTCTTAAAGTGTGCCAATTTTAGCAGGACAGACACACACACACCCCAGGATACACTGACTCTGTTTATAACTAAACAGGTTTGCAGTCTTTCCTCAAGTCCGTAACTGTGTTCCCCATTATTTGAACAGCAGGGTTTAAAACAAAGAAATGTGTATACAGTATTGTTTTCAGGATGGTAAAATCTGAATTTCTCTAAAACAAATAAGGTACTGGGCAGTGATTATTTACCAACAGTATAACTGTCAAAAATAGACCCATCCATCTTCCAAGAACCTGGAAGGAAAACACCCTCCTTGAATCAAGGTCTGCCAGTCTCTTCTGAAACAACTATTGAATACATTTATAGATAACCCATAACAAGTCCTTGCTCTTGTCTATGATATATTGGCCTTCATTAAACAAGAGACAGAAAGAGAGGTCCATAGCTCTTTGAGACATCATTGCAGCCCATTCAAAGATATTGAGGATGCTCTCACTCCACAAAGTATTAGCATATACATGGCTACATCACCATTGTTATTGCCATCATTATGTAATAAAGGAACTAAGGGTTTAAAGAATTATGTGAACAAAAATAGGAGCCATGGGGAAAGAGTAAAGGGTAATAATGGGAGAAGAAAGTTACAAATTATAATTAGTAAATATAGATAGACATAAATTCTGGTTTTTATGTTTATAGTTTATCACTTCTTATATAGGGTAGAAAAAAACAAACATTTGCATTTGAATAAGCATTCTGGCCCATGAGGATTTTACTTTGACATTACAAATCTCACTGAATTAAGAGAGACACTAAGTCTTATGTGTTGCATGTCTCTTGGGAGAAAGGCTATAAATAAATATGCGCCCACACCAATGGCCAGGGAAGAAGCAGCCAGGGCAGGTTGAGGACTTCACTGCCCCTCCACCTAACCCCCATCAACATAATGGAATGGAATGTATTGTTTGTAAGCTGCCCTGAGTCGCTACGGCAAGTGGGTGGTAATATAATTTTGAACTAATAATAAATAAGATATAAAGTGAGTATAATAAGTAATGTAGGCTGAAGTAATAAGCCCTTTGGAAAAGGCTAGACCTGAGGACTAGTTTGAAGGTCAGAGGTGAAGAGAGCATGAAACTACTGAATAAAGAAGGGGAAATGGTGGTCAAAAGCAGAGGTACACCAGGAAATAAAAAGGACAAAAGGATTAGGTTGGGCAGCCCAGGCCATGGAGAGCTTAAAAGAAAAGTTTACAGAGATTTTGCTGAATGAAAAATGGGATAGGAAGCTTTATGTGGATTTTAAAAGGTCTGACTGGCAAGTGATCTGAATAATTTCAGCAAGAGTGCCTTAGAAAGATCTGAACGGCATTAGGCAAACCAGGAGAGGTACTGGATGCATCTCCCACATTTATGTGTACTGGATTTAGAGTTTTCTAAAATGCAAATGACACAGCTGGAGAATGGTGTTAAGGATAATAGTTAAGGTCTTATGGCATTGGCACTAAGAGGAAAGGCACCAGAAATGAAAAAAGGGTTGAATTCTTGTTATAAATACTATTGCCAATTTTACACCTAGTTAATCCCTAATTTGTTACAGGAGAGGGCAAAAAAATGTTCAGGGTTTTCAGGACTTGGTGTGGCTTGGAGCTAAGTAAGTAAGTAGGTAGGTAGGTCGGTAGGTAGGTCAGTCAGTTGGTTGTTAGTAGTGGGGGCCCTACCTTTGCTGAGCTTAAGGAGGGTATCACATTTAGAGGGAAACAAACTCTGTAGCATAATCAGTTCCATCCAATGACAAAGGGATCTACAGTCACTAAATCAATACAGAGCAGGAATTTCAAAATCAACATCAAAACAGCCTAGATGTTAGAAATGAATATGGAAACAAACCTGCAAGATACAAAGATTATTTCTAAGACATTTTATAACAGGGGATTAAGGTTAGAGTTTTCAATTACTGGAAAACCCAGAACAAAAAAATATTTTATTGGGTCTACTAATGGTAACAATAACTATTTGCCATTGCCATAAAGTATAAGGAATAGAACAAATTCCTTTCCTCAAGTAACTTTTTAAAGTTTTACAAGGGCCCTTATTTGCTTAGGACAATTAAGATGTCTCTTGCTTCATTTCAGATTAGGTTCCACTCATCTCAGAAGGTGGTGTTAGACTTCTGTCCCCATCAGCTCAAGCCACCACTGCCCATCATAAGGGATAATAGTCAGTGAAGGACAATAACTGGTGGGCCGCACAGATCTCATTCCTTCTTCAGATGATTCCTGAATTCATCTGAAGCAACCCCAGTTCAGTTAGGACTTTTGACTCTAGATACAATAAACACCTGTACGAGTAAAACTGCAACATTTTGGCTTAAAATGAATCTACACTGGCTACACTTTGAATCTTAACACAGATCAACCCAAGCCAGAATGGTGAATTACAGTAGCACCTCGCTTGAAGAGCATAATGTGCTCCACAGGATTGCTCTTTAAGAGAGGTTGTTCTTTAAGTGAAACACCATTGTAAGTGACCAATTGTGACTTCTGGTGTGGGGAATTGCGAACCCTGATTTAGTTGTTAAGTGAGTTTTTGGCTGGTTTTAGTTGTTAAGTGAGGCGACCATTCAGAGAAAATTCTGCTCTTTAAGCAAGTTAGTCTCTAAGCGAGGTGCTCTTTATGCGAGGTTTTACTGAACTGGGATTCCACTTGATTTGTGAAAGTCACACTTCCAGTTGCAACCAGAAAAACATACATGTGGTAGTAATAGACAATATTAATATGTTTTTAATGAATGTATCTCTATGAGTACCTAGTGTTGTGTAGTAGACAGAGTGATGTACAGTGATTCAGGAAAGCTAAGTTCAGTTCCCTGGATCTGCCAAGGAAACTCAAGTGTGGGGGGAGATCATGTCAAAGTCCCAAGAATCCCAGAATGATAACAACTCTGGCATCTTTGGATATCAATCACTTACATGTGTTTCCAGAATATATGATATTGGGAGTTGAGTTCAGGTACAGGGGTTAAAAAGATGGACTAGGACATAGAAGCCCTGGGTGTGGAACTGATAAAATGACTCCTTAAATTCCTCACTTACCTTGAAATCCCTACTAGAATTGCCATATGTCAGATCTGACTTGATAATACATAACAACAAAATGTCTTATGGCACAGGGGGCAAAATCCAATATTAGTTCCTACTGGAGCAGACCCACTGAAATGAAGAAGACTTGTTGGCAGGGCCAGATTTACATGAAAAGAGACCTTAGGCTATTCCACTTATGTGGCCCTTTCACCTCCCATTTTTAAGTTTGTAAATTACATGAGAGATAATAAAATACATCATTACTGTGATATATATCAATATGTTAAATGATACATGATGTGATTGGTACTAAACTTTATAAAAAATGTGGCACGGATGATAAATTTTTAAAAAGCCGAGAACACTTATTTGAGTATAGGCCCCTCTTGATCTTGAGGCCTTAGGCTGAAGCCTAGTTAGCCTATAGGAAAATCCGGCCCTGCTTGTTGGTCCAAGAAATGTAATTTGCACTACATTTCAATCCCTACTCTGTTTACTCCAGTAGGTACTCACAGTGGACTTGAGCCCAAGAGAAAGCAAGAGAAAAGTGTTCGCTCTTTCCCAGTCTTTTTAGTTTAAAGGTACCTATATGAAAGAGAGAAAGGGGGAAAGCAGAAGAGTAAAATAGTCAAATTGCATATTGTTTTATATTCTGCCAGCAAAGCATACTTGCTAATGAAAAGGACCACTGATGAATGTAAAAGGACTTTTCTATAACTTCTACAACACATAATTTGTAATAAAACATTCCACTCAGCACAAATGGATGAATGCAAGATTAATAATAATAAATGTGCCATCAAGTCCATTCTGACTTATGGCAACCCTTTCCAAGGTTTTCTAGGTAGAAAATACATGGAAGTGATTTACTATTCTCTCCTCCTCCTCCTCCTTTAGTTCAATCAAACCCTGAACTGTCAAAATGAAACCACTTTCTTGGCTTTGTCACTGGCCAAACGTAAGTCCTCATCAGTGCATATTTCTGGCAGTCATCGGCAGACCAATAAATGAGCTGGATTCTGTATCTCTCCACATTCACACAACATGTTGTTGTCTGCCAGCATGAGTATGTTGGTCTTATATTTAGGGACTCCAACCCTCAGCCATTTCAGGGTCCTCCAAGTGATGTAGATAAGGTTGAGTTCCTCAGCTATATCCTCCTTTAATGATGTTCCTTGGCCAGTAAGCTCCTTCTTCCATATTTTAATTTGGTTTTGCTCTTGTGTTCTTGCCATAAAGCTCTTCCTGGATCTGAGCTGATGTACCTGAGGCTCAAATTCATTCAGATTATGTCATCGGTCATTCTCTTTCTTAGTTCTCTCAGCATCTGCTGCTACTTTTCTCCAAATCGTAGGTGGAGTGATAAAAGGCCTCCCTGGGACTGTGCAGCTCGCCCATGTCTACACAGACTGGCTCTTTCCCTGGGAAGCACAGTGAGTAATAAGATGGCTCCACAGCCAGACACCTAAACCGCTGATCTATCCAGCCAGTTGAACATAAGATTAGAACGGTGTAATCCCTGAAGGGAAAGACTTGCCTCAGGGTCCTTCGAATGAAAAGGAAAAGGAGAACCATTGTGAGGTTTTCTTGTATTATGAGGAGCTGAAATTGCAGAAAGAATCCTCTCCTATGTGATTTTTCTTCCCTTGTCAATCACTCCAATTTAAGCAGTAAAACAGTACAGTTCATTTCGCTCCACTGTTCAGATTGACCATTAGCAGCTTGGAGATTGTGACCTTTACAGAAGTCTTACAGAGAATGTTACTTCAGAGAGTGCACAACCGTTTTGCTAACATAAAACGCCATATGGGAGACAGAACAGCTTGTTAACAACTCGATGTATTTACTCATAGGTGAAAATTTTGATAAATAGTATAACAACTAGCTTGGGTTGGAAACAGAGTTAGATATGCAAGACTTGAGGCCAAACAACAATAGGACATAAGGGAAAGAGAATAAAGTGTTTGAAAATAGCTTGCAAGCTAATTCCCTGTCTCTTGCCAGTCATGTGAATGCTGCTGAAGATTCCAGTGGGACAGTGGATGGATGGCTTGCGTTTGAGTTCCTTTATATTATAAAGGAAGTAAATTCTTGCTTTGTGCCCTATCAAGGCATGGACGTTCCCCATCCAGCTAGCAACTGTTCTTGTTATCATTGCTGGGCAGTGATCAGAGGCCATTTAAAGCTTGGAAATTGAACTGTGGCATACCAAGGCTGGGAAGCTGGATGCTTTAAACTGAATTCCAGTTTGCAGCCCAGGATACAAAGGACTAGGAATTGTCCTGAGTCAAAATGCATAGAGTTCGGCTCTGCTTTAAAGGACAGCTTGTTCTGTTATGCACCTTTCCAGACATTAAAACATTCAGGAGGTGCCTTCTTAATGATGGCAACAGTTTCAGAGGCCTCTCTGATGTTGGTTGTGAAAGGACCCTTTTCATGTATAGCTCCACTCTTTATTGTGGTGATGTTATGTATCTTCTGTTGTTTTTAGCCCTGTTCAGTCTGTCAAGATCTTTTTGAACATTGCTTCTGTCTTCCAGGGGATTAGCTATTCTATCTAATTGTGTTTCCCCTGAAAATTTGATAAGCATTTCCTTTACCTCCTTATCCAAACCATTACTAAAAATGTTGAATAGCACTAGGCCCTGCCGTATGCTCTTGGTGTCAGAGAAGTTGATGACCAAAGATTGCAGATGTGAATCTTTGGTTGATTCTCCAGACCAGGGTTCCTCAAACTTGGCTCTCCAGGTGTTATTGGACTTCAATTAGTAGACATCCAAGTCAGCATGCCTGCTGATCAGGGCTTCTGGGAGTTGAAGTCCAAGAACTTCAGGAGAGCCAAGTTTGAAGACCCTTGTTCCAGACCAATATACATAGAAAAGATTCCCTTTTTTTACCATCATCCTCTTGCAGAGGTCAGTGGGAATGACATCATTGGACAGAGTACTGACATCACCGACAGAGGCAGACTGCTTCTAATTAAAGAGTTCTTTTAAATTTTAGAACCTTTTTGCACGCAAGTCACCTGCAATCTGTATCTAAACAGGAACTATGTAACTATTACTGTTAATGACTTTACTCCACTACACTAGTAAAACTGTGCACAAGCAAGCTCTCCCACCCTTGCATATTTACCTCTTTGAGTTCATTCCTGCCCTGCCCCAATCATTTGGAATGATTTACTTCCTTTCATCCGCAATGTTCATTTGACTTCACTAGACAGAAAGATAAGTAATTGCCTATGGCCATCCACAGACTCTCAGTGTTAAATGAGGGTCTGAACTTAGATTTTTATCGGCACTAAGATATCTAATTGCTCACTTAAAATCCTAGACTCCAGTGCTGTCCACATAACATAAAACCATCTGGTGCATCTAATGAGTTGCCAGTGGAAACAAGCATGGTCATTAATTGTATTGTAAAATGGATATTCCATTTATGAATCCTGTGTTGGCACCTTCAACCGATTGCTAAGATTTTTCTTCATTTATCCTATACTTCCCTGTGCATACTTTCGGATAAATATTCAAAATTACTTTAGGTTGCTTCATCTTTCCTGTTCTCAAATACCAGGGTTCCCAACTTTTTCAGGCCAGAGGTGGTTCATGCTCTCTCAGTCAGCTTCAAGGGCCAGATAGCCATTTTGCCCTGCCTGCATGATGGGTGGCCATTTTGTCTCAACAGCTTCAAAGGGGTGGCCATTTTATTTTTCAAATGTCCTTAGAGGGGGTGGGGGCCACATGAAATGACACTGAAGGCCAGATTTGGCCCACAGGCCTAAAGTTGGGAACCCCTGTCATATACTTTTTACTCTTACTTGCCAAACTAATGCTAAAAAGAAATGCAACCCAGGAGGAGAAAACCCTGCAGGATTCTCACTTCTCCTGCAAAGCTCAGAGCAAGAAAAACAAACAAACCTAAGTCAACATTGTGGAAAGATCGAGAGTCTCAAGAGAACACACTGCCTTGAATCTTGAGTTCTCTGAATTACTACTCAAGGGACTTTGTTATATATTAATTTAATGATCAGGGAAGAGATAAAGTAGAATTGCCTCCTGGCAGCCTGATTCACAGAACTATGCCTGGGCTTTGATGTAAGTATCTGGTACTGTTATGCCAGGTATTTGGGTCAAATAATAAGTTAAAGGGAACCATATATCTCCTCCTATTACAATGTTTTCCTTCCAGACATGCAGTTCCTAAAACGGTGTGTGCCTGAGCAATCAGGTTTGCAAATGAAGCCTTTTCTTCACTGCCAAACAAATGGAAGCAGGTTTGCCATGGGCTGAATCAGGCAAGCTTTTGCTACAATAAACAAATCTCTTACTCTTTTTAAGGGAGCACATTTTCTAATTATGCGCTAACTGTATTGTCTAGTTCTGTCATGTATGAAAGAGAGAAAGAGAATCTTATTTACAAGATCATTACTTCTTTGATTTGGTTTTAGGATGAATAAGTACATACTCTTCAAGGGAACTACAACATTCTTCCAAGAAGTTATATATCTTTTAAATATTGTAGACTATTGATATAAAATAAGTCAGAGTTTTGGCCCATAGTTTGCAAGTTTGCTTCATCCTTTACTCCTGCTAGTAAATCCAATTTTGCAGGAGTGGTAAATTTGTATTGGATTTTAGCCAAATTTACAGGAGTTTCCAAAGATTCTCAACTTGCAACCCGTGGGAGAGATGTGGCCTGCAGCACCATTTCATATCCCCCCCCCACCTCCACCATACCAAGAAGTGCCATGTGGTGGAGGAAGGGCAAAATGGCAATCCAGCCCCCGAAGCTATCTGGGGGAGCATGACCCAGCCCCTGGCTTTAAAAGGTTGAGAACTCCTGGCCTAGAAGATGGCATGTTTTGTTGTTTTTGTGGGAATATATAAACATCTAAAGTTTTTGAACAAGAGTGACAGAGCTGTTGGCTGACCCGATAAGCAAATGTGAACCTCTGAACAAGTCATAGTTCTATTGTTCCAGCTTTAGTTGAATGCTTTGTGATGTTACAGCACAATGGGAAATTCAAGATGATATCTGCTATCTTGTGCCCTAGAACCATTAGTACAGTTCAATTGTACTATATTGGCGGTCATGTTATTTACATCATTGAACAAAGAGTGAGTGAACAATACGAAAAAGAGCTGTATATACTCGAATATAAGCCTAGTTTTGCAGTCTTAAAAATGAGGTCAAAAAAGTGGACTCGGCTTATATTCGGGTCACTGTGATGGAAAAAGACGACAACGGCTAATAGCCTTCACCACCCACTTCTCCCATCCTGTCATTGGTGCATCTCAATTGGCGGAGAAAACTCCTTTCTGCTGCATCCTATTTTCATGTACCGTATTTTGATTATTGAAACTCACCAGCAGCAGCTGCATTTGCCATCCTCAGCTTATATTCAAGTCAATCTATTTTCCTGATTTCTCATGTCAAAATTCGGTGCCTTGGCTTATATTCGGGTCGACTTATACTCAAGTATATGCAGTAACTGGAAAGAACTAACACATTTTTAATTTGTGTAGATCTGCATAAGCTATAGTTGCAGCATACATTACTGAAATCAGGAGAGAGTATTATGCTTTGTGATATGTATTAATTGTTTTCCTTTGCAGTTTTAATTTTATTGGGAAAGAAGCTCCAAGAAGATATTACTGGAAAGAAATGCCTCGCATAAAGAGCGCCTCGCTTAAAGAGTAACTTGTTTAAAGAGCAGAATTTTCTCTGAAAGTTTGCTTCGTTTAACAAATAAAACCAACCAAAAACTTGCTTAACAAATAAATTGGGGTTCTCGATCCCCACCAGAAGTCACAATTGGTCACTTACAATGGTGTTTCACTTAAAGAGCAAACTTGCTTAAAGAACAATCGTGTGGAACGCATTATGCTCTTTAAGCAAGGTACAACTGTATCTATAATTATAATATTATTATTGATGCTATTATTCTAGACCACCAAGTATACAAACTATCTCCAGAATGCTTTGGGGGGTACAAATCCAGAACCATATGATAAGCCTTAAGGTGGTGATTTCTTTCTACCTCCTCATAAATAAAAGCTTCATTGTAAGCCTCTAGCAGATCGGATTTATGCACAGTGTTGTCTTTAAACTGCCTTGCTTAATTTAGACATACATTAAAATCCTCATCTGCCAGCTGTGCTAGTTTCAGCTATACCAAACTCATGATTAGTATCCTACTATTACTTTTTCCATACAGATTTTTAATAGCTAAAATGCATTACAGGATTACATCAGTAAAATGGGGATGAATCAAAAGTGTTGTTTTATTTGCCTTTTCATGCATATTCTTGAATTAGTCAGGCGTACAACAGTTCTTCTAGAATTAGCCAGATTTTCGAACATCCAGCCTAAAACAGATATCATAAAGCACTTGGATTGGAAATCCTGTTTAGAAATACCATATATACTCAAGTATAAGCTGACCCAAATATAAGCCAAGGTACCTAATTTTGACCTGAAAACCCAGGAAAATAGATTGACCTGAGTATAAGCCGAAGGTGGGAAATGCAGCAGCTGCTAGTCAAAATACATAAAAATGTATTACATTGTTGGCACATCTCAATCCAGCACGGTTCTGGGACCCTCGTGGTCATTGACCCTAGTATAAGCTAAAAAACCCGGCTTATACTCGATTATATATAGTAGCGATTTGTTCCTGGAGCAGAGATAATTAAACTGGATAACAAAAGCAACAAATAGGTTCTCGAAATGGACTAAGGGCCACATCAGATCATATACTTGAGGCCTTCAGTTATAGTGTCATGCCATCTTTCACTAAGCTATATTGCAGTAATGGCCAATTTCAAGAAATCCAAAGGTTGTGTATCCCTACCCTGGACTTTGTGCATCTCACCCCATAAATATATATAATTGGTAGGATAGGGGTGCTGCAGAGACCCATTTGGTTCCTGAGAGTTTAGATTTTGCCCATCCTTCTATACTGCTTAGAAACAGAAAGCTCCTTCATACCAAACAGGTCAGGCAATTTTCCTATTTGGCACATAATTTTTAAAAGTACTATAACATTATAAGCTTAGAGACCTATATACTGTTAAAGGATACTATGCATCTTACATGGAGACCTAACTCTGTCAGACTAACCAGAGTGACTCAGAAATCTAGGTTCTTTCCCAGCTGACAAAGTTATGTTACCAATGGATTATACCCTGAGAGGTTTTGCACCTTTGTGATTCAGTAGCCATTCAATGATAGTTAAAACCAAAGGGTGGGTAACCTTGGTGCTCCAGGTGTTCTTGGTCTCCAATTACCAGAAGCCCAAGAATGCACACCTGCTGATCATGGCTTCTGGGAATTGAAATCCAAGAACATCTGGAGAGCCAAGTTTGAGGAACCCTGTTCTAGACTATGCATCTCCAGATGCCAACACTGAGAATCCCAAAGAACATTGTAGCTAGTTAGGTAGTTGAAGACAGGATGTTGGCCTAGAAGGCTGCCTAAAATTAGGAGAGGGGCAATCCATGCCAGCATTTTCTTTGAAGAGATTATCAGGCTTGTCCCCTGATAATCAGCAGGGTGAAGAGAAGTGATAAAAAGTGTTCTTGTCTTTGTGAATGTTTAAGTGAAATCAGTGCCTGATACTTTAGCTGACTTGACCTATCTGTTAGGAGGTGCTGTGCCCAGCCACTGTCCTTTTATGCTGTGCCTGGAAGAATGCACTCTGTGTATGCTTGAAGTCCTTACAGAATCTAATGCCAGTGACTGAGTATTAGGTAGTTTAACTAGCTTTCTTATTTTCTAGTGTAATTGTCTTAACTGTTGAAACTTTTTGAATATTTGCTCCAAAGTGCTTTTTAAAACCTTTTTAAGGCTTTTGGAATTTGTTTGGCTTTTTTGTGTTTTTACTATCTTTAATTTACTGTCAGAAGTCTCCATGCATTTGTCTTTGTTTTTGGCTCAGAAGGTTTGTGGGACTCAAAACTAGACCTTGCCCTGGCCAGCTACTAGAAGTTTTTAGTGTTTTGTTGGTTGGGTGGCAGTTGTATCTTGCAAAGTTGTCATAAGCATTTAATGAATGAATTTTTGGAACTCCCAGGAGCACTGCATAGTCAGGTCAGACTAGAGTGCTGGGAGGCATTAGAGCCAGGCAAGTTCCCTAACCATCACCCTATGCATTCTCTTCTCGCCTACTCCAGGATCAAGAGAGTAGTATAGCTGAGTGTTTAGAGTGGGACTCACTATACCCAGTGAACCTTAACACTTGTGTTCTTACACTGATGAAATCAATCATTTCAATAGTGTGTTTTGAAATTTTCTGCACAGATGGTTAATTAACACTTTGGTTTTTAAAAAAAGCTGCCTCCATGTGGCGTTGTCAGAGTGTCACTTGGACAGCTCGTTAGAATTCATGAACAATGTTAACCTTTGACAGGAAGTGTTTTCCTTTCAAGTTATTGGTACAGTTCAAGCTTTTCCTTACCACTCTCTTCTTTTTGCAAATTCCTTTTCAATAGCCATACAGAACAAACAGCCTTGCTTTGTAATTGTTTGTTATCTGATATTTTGTTATTTGATATTTGTAGCTGTGATATATTGTTTCATTATGACTCCTGTTCATTTTGTAACTTTGACTGGGGATTCCTTGAAATGTTCTTGTTTTTGATACTTTGTTATTTGATATTGTAACTATGATGTATTGTTTCATTGTGAGCTGCCCAGAGTCGCTATAAGCAATTGGGGTGACATATAAATTCAACATCGTCGTAGTCGTCGTCGTCGTCGTCGTCGTCGTCGTCGTCGTCGTCGTCGTCGTCGTCGTCGTCGTCGTCGTCGTCGTCGTCGTCGTCGTCGTCGTCGTCGTCGTCGTCGTCGTCGTCGTCGCCGCCGCCGCCGCCGCCGCCGCCGCCGCCGCCGCCGCCGCCGCCGCCGCCGCCGCCGCCGCCGCCGACGACGACGACGACGACGACGACGACGACGACGACGACGACGACGACGACGACGACGACGACGACGACGACGACGACGACGACGACGACGACGACGACGACGACGACGACGACGACGACGACGACGACGACGACGACGACGACGACGACGACGACGACGACGATAATAATAATAATAATAATAATAATAATAATAATAATAATAATAATAATAATAATAATAATAATAATAACATACAAATGCTGCATGAGAAATGAATTCTCCATGACTATTGAGCTTTGGTTCAGGGATGGAGCATACTGGCCCATCCAGCCATTTTAGACCTCAATCTACAGAAATCCCAGCCAACATAACCAATAGCGAAAGGCTGAAAGGGCTGTTATCCAGATGCTTCTGCCTTAGCTAATACCTGAAATGTTAGCAAAGTTTGGTAAATGTAGCAGTCAATACAGGGTGAAATGATTTTGATTCAAACTCCTGTTTACAAATGTCATATGAATGACTAGGCAAGTTATCTCCAGTGTCCACTTCAAGTTTTTGAAAGGGCTATCAGCCTTCTTTAGCTGATAGCCTGTCACTAGCTGATATTTTTGTTGAGCTTCCTCGTGATTACAGTGTGCAGGTTGGCCAGTCAGACAGCCAATGAGATAGAAAACAAGTAGCAGAATCTCTCTTTCTCCTCCACAGCAACAATGCTATTTGGAAAAGAAGGAAAGACCGGTGCTGCAAGCAAACTGAAATGATGAAAAGAAGGAAAGGGTCCAGGTTTTGTCAATGGTTCTTCTACTGGAATGCAGACCATGCTGATGCTTAAGTCTCTGAAAGGGACCAGCAAGGTACAAGAAGCATAGGTCAGGAACTCAGCTCACACACCATTCAGACAGCAGATGCCCAGAAGCCACCACTGGTAGCACCACAACCACTGCAATGTGGCTCTGCCTCTGCTGCCTGAAAAAGGAGGTGTTGTGGAACTTGCTGCTGCCAGCACCACCACAAGGCACCTGCCTGTGGTTTTAAGTGCTTAAGTCAGGGATTCTATTTTTTTAAAAAAAATACATTACCGCCCAAAAAAATGTGTATTTAGCTGTATGTTGAATAGCTGCCAGTTTTTGAATCGATTTCAAGTATGATAAACCCTATACAAAAAAAGAATGTTATGATGCATAGACAAGCCCTGAGATTATGAATATGGGAAAGGTGAGCCAGGGAGCCAAGACAGCAATAGCACGAGCTGTCTCATGAGATGGAGAACAAGCCATCTTTCTTCACCTTTTGCTGCCACGGGCAGTATCTCACTCTACCCAATGACCAACTCAGCCTTGTGTTGAGGCACAATGCATTTTACTTGTTGAATTTATCCAGTCAGAAGGGGGTGTGGTGGCTCATTGGTTAAGAAGCTCACCTTGTTAGCTGGAAGGCCGGCAAGTCAGCAGTTCAAAACCCAGCCACTGCATGATGGTTTAAACACCCATCTCTGTCCCAGCTCTTGGGGAGATGAAAGGAACCTCATTCAGGCGTCCCCTGAGCAGAGTTTCTTCCACAAAAATCCTTTCAAACCAGAATAATTCAACATGAAATTAGTATTATTATTATCCAGTCAAAAATAAACAACAGAGTGCAGTGCTATTTCTGCCAAGTACTGTACCTGTAAATAAGATCAACTGGGTACTATGCTAGGTAGTGTTTTCCTTTGAGGTAGGGTATATTGACATTATGTATTCCATCCATTGAATATATATCACAAGACCATAGATATCAAGGTTATCATTCCCTGGATATGATCCTAGCATGTGACACTGGTTCATGAAATGTCTCACCAGCTACTGAGAAGGCAATGGAACTCAATAACCTACTCCAAGTCATGCAATTCAATAACATTCCCTTGGCATAGGGCAGTGATCGTGAACCTTGGCACTCCAGCTGTTCTTGGACTTCAATTCCCAAAAGTCCTAATCAGCAGGAGTACTGACTTGGGCTTCTAGGAATTGAAGTCCAAGAACCCTTGGAGTGCCAAGGTTTGCCATCACTGGCATAGGGTGTCCCTTAATACTGGAAGGAAGTAAATGCACAAAATTTGCACAAAGAATATAACTTAAAAGTAAGGTACGCAGCAGCTGTCTCCTTGCAGCTTTGCTGTGCCAAATGACATGAACCCTCTTCAAATGATTGAAATGCCTTTTCTATGTAGGATTTATCAACTAGGCGCTTCACAGGCTCATGAGATGTTTCTTATGGACGCAGCACCACAGCAAAGGAGAACCCAAGTGCTTTGCATTTAAAGGGCAAGTGAAAACCTGGCATCATGAGCTGTGTTCATTCCTTTGAAATCCCGAGATATCATTTTTGAAATGTGCTTTATACAGAGTTCGTTTTAAAGACATTTAGAGCTAGCAGATGCCTGATCAAGGTGGGTTCTCAGGAGCACCTTATTATATCCAGCAGAGTACGGCCCAAAGCCAGCTCAACACCCAGAAGCGATTTTTAAATTGTAGCCACTGAAGCAATCCACTGAACCAAGAAATGAGGAGAAGGCCTTCCAAAACCATAAATAGCAATTATGGCACCATCTCCCACCCACTCTGCCCTGATACATGGCAACAAATCCCCCATGAAAAAGAGGAATAAGTTATTTCCCAAAAGAAAGCCAAAATGTATGCTTTGAAAGAAAAAAAGGGAAATGAGCAGGACTTGGGGGCAATGCTAGGTTTTCCCCTAATGCTCACCAGTAGATAACATTTAGATTTCAGTGACCAGTTGTTCCACCCTCATTACAGGCCTGAGACCTTCTGTAAATTTGATTGCACATTCAAGACTACACCAGCCTCAAATATCTTGCATTACAGACTTGCAATTATAAATAGTTATTACAAATATCTGTTTCTTTTCCAGCCACCATGAGGGTAGTAGATTAGACACAACCTTTGTGATACTTATATGTACAGCATATAGTGTAATCCAAATACATCAGAAAGAATAAGGTAGTGTCCAACCATAACAAGGACTACATCAAATGGGACGTCAACAGGGCTAGACATGGAAGAAGAACAGGGCTGTTAATAGTAGAACCTTTTGGCAGTCACTAATTCAAGTCTCTGATCTGTGCCATCAAGTTACATCTGAGTTATTGTGATTGTAACAGACCTTTGAGGTAATGAGATACTTTGGATAGGAGGGTGATATGACCATGGCATCTGTCACCTATTGACTACCAAAGTTGGCTCATCTGATCTGTTAGATTTTTGAAAGAATTTTACCAGTGCCATTTCAATGAGTTTCCATGACTAACTGGGGATTTACACCCAAGTCTCCTGAGTCCTAGTCCTTCACTTTCATCACCAACAATGACTGCAACTCATATCAGAAAATGTTTTCTCCCCGCCCCCACCAGAAGCAAGGAATATAATTGGCGTTAAGGTGGATCCCAGCTTGCCATAAAGTGAACCACATGCTATGATCACAGAGCCACCCCTGTGGCACACATAAAATGAGACATGCAGGATTCAACGCTGGGACTGCAATGGACTGCTGCAGCCTTGAGGTAAGGTGTACCTTCACAGCTGGTCCATCTCTCATGGCCTCTTCCACCTCCTTGACCATTAGGAATCAGAGTTCCTCCTCCGCTCATTTTGCCATTGGACCCAATATGATGGTTTCCAGTGGCATTTCCTCCACTGATGGGACCATCACACCGACTAAAGGCGCTCATCTGCCCGTAGTCATTGGCCCCTTTAGGGAGTCAGGTTAGTTAACTGCCACCCGACACTTGGTGTTGAGTTGCTGGCTGTACGGTCTACTCCATTACCATACCGGGATGTCTGGCCAGACATCCCCTTCTCTTTACTACTATACAAAACTGGGGTTTTTTCCCTAATTCATATGGTTGCCATAATCAGGAAGTGATTTTACAGCACTTAGCAAATTGTTATCAGTCTTGTTCTGCTGCACATGGGTTTTTTAACAGACAAGGTTAGCTGTTATTATAAGCTTCACAGCTTAATTATACCTTTTGTCTTTTAACTCATCACTAGTAGCTCCCTGGACTATTATGGTTTCTGGGGAATTTTGGCAGAATTTAAGCAATATATCAAAAGTTTCTACAGTGTAAATGATTTGAAGAGAGACATAGTAATCTGAACTAACAACATGTCAGTCAGCTTGTTTATATGCTTTATACTTCTTGTCCCTGTAAGCAGAGGACAAATGGGGGGGGGGTATTAATTAGTTATTCTCCTTGGACCCAAGGAATATTTTGAAAGTTTTATATCAAGTGCTGTAGGATATTATTTGCATTGTAATAATGAAGCAGAGAAACACAGAGTTCATGAACATAGTTTTCAGGGGTGCATTTTTCTGTTCCAGCTTCCCTCTATTCCGTGATCCATTGCCTCATTTTCATAAATGTATATAATTTACCCTACTGGTTCATACATCATACCTCACACACATATTATGTTCAATATGGCATCTGTATTTGCCACTGCAATACTTTTGGCTGGAAGGAGTTTACCTAACAAGCTCCAAATAAAGAACACACATCCCTCTCCAATTTATATAGCATACACTGCTCTTTTAAGAAGAGCCCTTGTAATTATGCTGAATGTTCAGAAACACTCCTTGATGTGCATCAGTTGATTGATGGAATTGAAAATTTTGCAGCCCATTTCAATGTAGCGTTCCAAGACTGCAGATAAAGTCTTGTTCAGAAATTAAAAGGAAAGAGAGTTAGGTGCACTGGCCCAATTGTCAACATCCTATATTTATATTTACACCTCCAATGTTAGCTGGAAGGTCTACAGAGCAACGAATGTACACGCAGTTCACCCACACTATCAGGAATCTGGTATGATCAGGATTCTAAATAGCATGGAAAAGGTCACATTTGCAACCACCACCCCACATCTTTCAGAACCAGCTCTACCATTTGGCTCTACCATTTGGCAAAGTGATCCTGGGATTGGCAATACAAAACACCTAAGGAACTATATACCCAGATTTTGCAGGAAGCAAAGTCATATGCTGCTTTGCATTGGGCAGCAAAATGTCTTGAGGGGAGCTCTTTCAGTGGAAGCTGAGGAGGATGCCATTTTGCAAATAGAGATTCTCATAAAACAGCTGGAGACATTTACCGCTTTCTACTTGACAAACTCCAGGCATGACATCCATCCATGGGACTGTAGTTTGAGGCCAGTGATTTTCCACCAATTGTCAAACGTATGAAAAGAAACTCCCAGATGACTTAGTAACAGAAACCTCCCACTGTATATATAAAGGTTAGGCAATGAACTGGCTTTGTAGAGGGACAAGTAATATCTGACTCCCTACAATGGACTCTATGGGAACACACATCAGATATTAAGGAACAAACTCTGGAAATACTCCTCTCATTCTCTCTCACACACATAGAGAAAGCCAAAGAAGAATCACTTACAGATTGTATTTTTAACATTCTCTTACATGTTGCTTCTTTATCTGGAAAAGCCCTTGTTGTAAGTCTAAAGGCAAGGGAAGTTCAGGCTCACCTGATGGATGGCCATTTTATAATAGAGCTGCTTCAAGGGCCTGAAATCAATACAAAGGCTGCAACAGAGTTCAGACAGCCTCTCTGCCATGTTATCTCTGTTCACAGGCGGTGATAATCCAAAAACACCAATGCCCATGTAATCTCCATTATCCTTTTTCTAAGTGAAGTATCCCCTTCATCGGTACCTCTGTCAGATCAGCTGGTAATCTTAAAGTGATGACTGAGCACGAGTCTTGCACATTGACACAAAAGTACAAAATATTTCTCCTTTCTTTTTCAATGTTCACTTTAAAAAGGATTGGCAGGGGACAAGCAACATTAATAACATAAGAATCTGATTTCCCAATGTTGCTATAATATTGATAACATTTTAGTGGCGTCAATAACATTGGGAACATTGTCCTTTTTTCTTATTCTTAGTAAAGCCTGGGCTTGTATCACTGACTGACTGAATCGCCATCCCAGCATCAGGAACTGGAATTGGTGGCCAGTTGCACCAGTAGAAACCCAATATTGGCATGTATTGTTTATCTCTCTCTCTTTCATCCATTGCAGGCAGCTTGTGAGCAGAGCAGAGGGACATTCCAACTCAAATTCTAAGGTTAAGTGCACTTCCATCGGGTCCATGAACCATCCCTGCTCTAAGTAACTGGGCAATGAAAGGACAAAAAAGAAGAACAGCTGCATTTCTTCAACCTTTTCTTTTTCACTGGTTAGCTCAGATAATTTTTCCTAAAGAAGAGAGAACAAGCAACAACAACAAAATATTTGTGCCTAAAGGGAATGAGCAATAACAAGAGTTAGGCAGACTCTGTTGTTATTCAGTTGCACAGTTGAGTCTGACTTTGTGACCTCATGGACCACAGCATGCCAGGCTCCTCTGTCATCTGCCAACCTCTGTAGTCTGCCCAGATCTACGGCCACTGTGTCAACGGGGCCATCTGGCCATCTCATCCTTTGCCGCCCCTTCTCCTTTTGCCTTCAATCGTTCCCAGCATCAGGGCCTTCTCCACTGAGACCTCTCTTCTCATTTAGTGGCCAAAGTACTTGAGCTTCAGCTTCAGTATTTGTCCTTTGAGGGAGCAGTCAGGGTTGATTTCCTTTAGGATTGACTGATCTGATCTCCTTTTGCAGTTCAGGGAACTCTCAGGAGTCTTCTCCAGCATCACAGCTAAAAGGTGTCTATTGTTCTGCACTCAGCCTTCCTTATGGTCCAACTCTCACAGCCATACACTACTACTGGGAATACCATTGCTTTAACTATGCAGACTTCTGTTGGTAGGGTGATGTCTCTACTTTTTATTAAGCTGCCTAGGTTTGCCATGGCTTGCCTCCTAAGGAGTAAGCATCTTTTTATTTCATGGCTGCAGTCACCATCTGCAGTGCTCTTAGATTCCAGGAAGCTGCTTCCATTCCCCCTCCCCTTCTATTTGCCAGGGGGTGATGGGGCCAGATGCCATGATCTTGGGGTTTTTCATGTTGAGTTTCAGGCCAGCTTTTGCACTCTTCTCTTTCACCCTCTTCAAAAAGCTCTTTAGATCTTCTTCACTTTCTGAGGAAGTCCCTGGATCCATTCAAATTAATGGCTCATGGAGGAATAGTTGAAATATTGGATCATAAGGAGATTACTCAGCTACTTAAAAGATTGTGGAAGAGCTGAATGAATGTTTTACTTATCTTTTCCTAGCAGAAGATATATGGGAAATATCCATGGATTGATTAATATTTTCAGCAATAGAAACTGAAGTGGAGGAGGACTAGATTGGGCATTTATTATACAATTAACACTGGATTGGGAACAGATAAATTCAAATTAAAACCTAATGACTATACAATGTAACGTTCAAGGAGAGAAAGCCCATTGTGGAACTGTCTTTCCTGAGCAGGGAGTCAGTTTTCTTTGTTGGTGTTCCTCATTTGGCAGAGGTGGTTTAAATTTGTTCTGATCAGTTTGACATCACTTTTGTCCTCTTTCTGCCAAATGTGATTGTCTGTTCTTATGCAAAGTGGTCCTTGTGGGGGTGTCAGATCTTCTTAATCAAGCACTCCTAGTCTCCACAAATTTCTTTTCTTAAACAGATAAATTCCGATTCAACACTGGAATAGAGAGATGTCAAAATTGCCAACTAATACCTTTTTAGCATCCAAACAGCTATACTGATTCACCAAGGGAAACCCAGGGTGATAAATGACAAATACACAGAGGATCATGCCATATTTTCCCCACTGTGTAGTCACACCCTGAGAAACTAAGGAAACCTTAGGAAAGCAGCACTTCTGGCTGTTAGAAGATATTTGGAAGGGGAAAGTTACAGACAAGCTACCTGTTACATTGTTTTATACAGAGTCAGATAAAATTGAATTCAAGCTTCAGTAATGTTTATCATTTTTATATTTACTAATATCATCCTCAACTTTTAAAGATTTCTTTACTCTATGGAAGTAAATAAAAGAGCTACAACTATAAATAACAAAAATACATAAATAACGAGTTTAATGTTCTTATCTTGGTTGTCTAAAGTGCATAATTTTAAAAAGCTGAGCCTTTTATATACTAAACTATAACATGAAGCTTTATCTTTAGCATAATCAAGCTTTGACAAGTCTTCTGAAGAAATGGAAGTGTTAATAACAGTAAAGTGAGCAAAGCTATTACATATCATCTCCTGTGTACTGAAATAACGCAATGCATGCCTGTAAATTCAACCAAACTGAAGGCAAACATTCCTATTACACATATTGTTAAGAGAAGATAAAGAGCACCAAATCAATAAGTCACTGAAAAGATTATTATTTTGTACAAGCTGAAGGTCACTACAGGTCATTCCCACTAAAGCAAACAAAGCTGTTAATTTAATCCAACAGACTTGGCAGTGAAACTAAACAAGAATTTAATCAGCAACAGAAGGTGACTAACATCTCTGAAAATTGAACTATCATTGTGACAGACAATAAACAGCATTAGAGACCCCAAAACAAAGAAAAGAAGTTATTGGGAGGGGGGAAATAGAAAGAAAAGTGTTCCATTTTCATGTTTTTTATTAACTTCATCGAACATGTAATAAATGATTAGAAGAGTCCCAGTGAGGAAAACAATCACGTATTACGATTAGGCAGTAGTTTAATGCAACTTTTATAAAGAATTTCAAGCAAAGGAGCTATTAAAAACATTGTTGTAAAGTGACAGCCAATCTCTGGTTATGTTTTACTCAATTCGTATTCCTCATTTTTCCTAACATCTGAGCAAAAAGGACTCTGCAATTTTAAGGTTTAATTTCACAAATCACTCTGCTGACTACAGACAAATGGGTTTCCTGGTTTTCTAGGTAGCAGAAGGTGAAGAAACATAGCATAGAACAGGAGTTCTCAACCTTTTTAAGCCAGGAGCCAGGTCACGTTTCCTCAGACTGCTTTGGGTGCCAGATGGCCATTTTGTCCTTCCTCCACCACATGACACTTCCTGGTGTGGTGGAGGTGATGGAGGGCCATATGAAATGGTGCCGTATCCGGCCCATGGGCCACAGGTTGAGAATCCCTGACATAGAGCAAGGTTGGTGAAACAACAACTAGAGCAATTTTGGTGGAAACCTATGTTACGAAAAAACTGAGGAACTTGGTGATGTGAAACATACAATTCTTCTACTAGAAGCTGACTGTATCTGCTAATTATTCAAAGGAATAACACCTTCACTTGATTTCCTATCTGAAAACATCAAAGCCAAAGCCTGACACCCACACTTTTATCTTCTGTCTGAGAAGGCATCAAAGCAATGCCAAAGGGGTCTAACGCCTAAAGCATATCCTTTGACTTCAAAACCAGTCTGCTTCCTTGCTCAAAGACACACTACCAAAGGGTCCTTGTCTGCTTAAACAACTCAAGTGTATTAAACATGTTAATTGAATGGGTCATTTAAGGTATAAAGAGAGAAGTTGCAGCAGATACCAAGAGAGCTAAGCAAGAGAATGACCCTCAACATCCTCTGAACAGATATGAGCCTCAAGTCCACCAGCTTAGATCCAGGAAGAGCTTCATGGCAAGAACAAACATTCCTGATGGTATGCAAGAGCAAAATCAAATTAGAAGATGGAGGAAGCAGATCAGTGGCAAGAAACAACATTAAAGTAGGATTAGAAAAGCTGAGCGCAGAAGAATAGACGCCTTTGAGATGTGGTGTTGGAGGAGAGTTTTGAGAGTCCCCTGGACAGCGAGGAGAACAAATAGGTCAATCTTAGAAGAAATCAACCCTGACTGCTCCTTAGAAGGTCAAATAATAAAGATGAAGCTTAAGTACTTTGGACATCAAATGAGAAGAGAGGATTCACTTGAGAAAGTCTTGATGCTTGGAAGGGTCGAGGGCAAAAGAAGAAGGGGACGGCCTAAGATGAGATGGCTAGATGGTATTATAGAGACAATGGGCACAGAGCTGAGCGAGTTGAGGGGGATGGTGGAGGACAGGAGTGCCTGGCAGGCAGTGGTCCATGGGGTCGCAGAGGGTCGGAATCGACTGTGCGACTGAACAACAAAAAAGCTGAGGAACTCAATGTTTATATATGGGGAGATTTCCCCTTTAATCTTCGTACCCAATCCCTGATTGCCTGAATAAGATCAGGTAATGGGAGAATAGGTATAAGAGTAGTTGTTGGGACAAGGTGTGACAGTTTGGTTTTGGGTTTCCTTTGAAATACCTGGATGTGCAAAGGTTCTGGATGCCCCAGTGACCACCCCAGCCTCTTCCTTTCACTAAGACATGCATATAAAATCAACCCAATAAAAACACAACAAAAAACAATGTGCTGTGTTAATGTGGTGAGATACAGAATCTGGCTCATTAACTTGAGTGCCAATTACTGCCAAAAATATTTAGCAATGAGGAATTAAATTTTGCCAATGACAAAACCAAGAAAGTGGCAGTCCAATGTTTGATCAGGACACGAAAGAAAAAGATTAGTTGGCTCATTCTAACTCAGAAGGAGTGGGGGCTTTGTCCTCCAGCTAAGGTTGACTCTTATGAGGAACACTGGTTCACTTGCTCTCTATTTGACATTCTTCAATGCTGTGATGGGAAGAGCAGCACTCTATGCAGGTTTCTGATCTAATGTCTCTCCATCAAGCTGTGAGTATTAAATAGACTAGCTAGCTTTTTTATTTTCTGGTGTGTTTCTCTTCAATGTTCATAATTTTGCCCTTATAATTTGCTCTATTATTTTGGGAAATCTTTTTTGTAACTGAGTGGAACTTTTCACTCTTGTACTCTTAACCTTTTTTGTTCTTTTAATAAAATATAAAAATCCTTTCAAGCAGGTGTCTTGAATTTTGGCATGGAGGGTTTGTGGTACACAACCTAGGTCCTGCCTCAACCAACTACTGGGATTGGTTTGTGTGTATGCATTTGGTAGGTGTAGAAGCAACTCTTCCATTGGAAGGTAAATGGTTTGCTTTCCAGTGGCTAGCCTTGTGGGTTTTAATTTTGAACTCCCAAGTCTAAGGTAGATTGGAGTATTAGAAGAATGCATTGCTTTGCAGGGGACTATATTTATCACCACATTTGACTCTCATAGGCACCACAATAGAAAAATGGTATGGAAACAGCAGATAGGCACTGGGTGGCTGTTTGCCACACATGAAAGCAAACAGCAACATAAAACAGACATAGACACCCAAAAAGCCCACATCAAATATATACATTTAATCAAATAAGCACATGGTAAAGTAACCACATACAGTAACTCATTTATACATTCAAACAGGGAAACCACCATATGCACATATAAGAAAAAACAGCAAATAAAATAAGCTTCCAAAAACCCAGATGCAACCGAAACCTCTTCCAGCTAAAAACTACTAGAATGTGGAAGAGTTCTCTGCCCACTACCACTTCATTCCTTCTCTCATCTTCTCTTACTTGAGTCACATGCATAGCAACACTCAGGCCAGGCAGAAGGAAGAACAAATATGATCAAAACAAAAAAATGGGGACAAAAAAAGTACAGAAATAGGCAAAAAATTTGAAAAGATCCAAGATGGGGACATCAAGGCAGGCAGGCAATGAAATCCAAGATGAAGGGCACCAGGAGCTCAGCTGCACACAAGAACTGCTGATGTGAAGAACATGCCACACAAGATTCCACCTAATTCAGGCCCTTTTCCAGACTCACAATTCTTGTTATATTCCACTGTTCTGATTGGCTACTAACAGCTGAACTCATAACAATATTGGATGAAAATTTCCAGGGTAACTTGACAAGCCAAGGGTGAAAGAAAGGTTAGATGAAATAGGGAAACATAAAAGAAGTGAAACTCCCCTGTATTCCTCTTTCATTCATATGAATCACTCGTGTTTTAGAGCTCTCTATCAGGAATCAAATAATGAAAAGGAAAAATGAACAGCTTTTGTGTATCTTTCCTTATTTTGTTTGTACATTTGTTAGTGGCCTTCACCATAAATTCATCTTTACAGGTCAGCTAACAAAGTACTAAGAGAACTTTAAATGTTTGTGTTGGCAAAGCTGGGATCTGTATCTATAAAACCACAATGGAACTCTCATCATTTGAGAAAAACTAGCTGTTTTCAAAATGAATGTAAGAACAGAGGATTGAGACGTGAGCCTTCACCATAAGCAGAGAGGCCATGCTGAGCAATTCTTTTTAATTACTCTCTTTGCAGAATCCAACAGTAAATGAATATACACATGAGCTTTTATAAAGTGGTTGTCTTTGCTTTTCAGAAAGAACAGGCCTTTTAATCTAGGTAGGTTTTCTCCATTAAAAAGAAAAGCTTTTATGTTAGAAGACATTTGTTGATATATCCAGTCCATATGAAACTACTTTTGAATTGAGGAAACTATTGAAAACAATGTGTGATAATTGCATAGGGGCAGTTGTTAAATGGGGAACACATTAAATGGGGAACACCTAAATCCCAATGGACTGTGATAAGGTTATTTTCTGAGGATACACAGCTCTTTGTACCCCACTGTATGTTTCTATATTTGCCAGATTAGATACAAATAATTTGTGACAGGTGCACGGTTGTCATGGATGCTACAAAAGCACAAGCCATATCAAATAAGGCTTGATAGATACTGACAAGCACTGTCAAGATTAGATAAGCTTCAGAAAAGCCATCATTCTCAAGCTCTCTTCTGATTTTATATTCCAGTCTGCCTGTTCAGGTCAAAATCCCAAGAATCCCAGAAGGATGATAACCATGGCATCTTTAGGAATCTATAATTTTCATTTGTTTCCGAAATACTGTGTAGGATATTATTGGCATATTGAAAGTTACAGTCCAAGGCATAACATATCAGTACATCCTGCTCTTCTTTCTTTCAGTTTAGGAACAGTGGATAGAGTGACAGACTAGAACTCAAGAGACCTGGGTTTTAATTCCTGTTCCGTTATGGAAACTCATTGAGAGTTGAAACTTGTAAAACCAATCTGTAAATACATCAGTTATTTTGAAACCAACACTAGGGTCTCTAGAAGTAAGTTTTGACTTGAAGTACATAACAGCAACAAAATTCACTTACTCGCATGGGGCTAGATCTGATTTTAGTTCCTACTAGAATAGACTCACTGAAAACTTTGTTAGGGTCACTCTAAGTCAGTTCCAATTGGATAGCACATAACAACAACATTCATACAGGTTATCCCATTGTTTTCCTCAGTATAATAATAATGATGACTTTGTGTCAGAAATTATTCTGTATTGAAAGGATTTTTGCTGGAGAAACTCTGCTCAGGGGATGCCTGAATGAGGCTTCTTTCATGACCCCAACATCTTTTCCCACCCAAGTGTTCCCTATTTATCTACTTGCAATTTCTTGTTTTTAAACTGCTAGGTTGGCAGGAGCTGGGACAGAGACGGGCACTCATTCCATCATGCAGTAATTCCATATGATGGGAAATGGTGATCAGATTCTTACTGGTAATTATGTAAGGTTTACTTATATTGCTATAATAAATTATAGCCACTTGATGAGATGCTGAAGCACATCTCAGTTGCCTGCCTAATCAAATGTTTGCAACTGTGATGCTTTCCAGCACCTAGTCAATTAGTAACAATTAGCCAATCCAAGTTATGCAAAGCTTATATGAGCACCAATAGAATTCTGGCCAGTGAATGTTTTAGGGTGACCTAGTGAAATTTATGCCCCAGCAAAGATAAGAACTTAGTTGTCCTCTGTACAAATACAATCTACTCTGGATACAGCCTTTCCATTGTCAGGAGCAATGTAAATAACAAATTGGCCATTGCCATTTCCCCCCAAGCAGAAGAAAAATATACTGCATATTTCCCCTCACAATCATTTTAGAGCAAAAATAACTAAAAATTACACATAAAAGTGATTTTATACTGTTGTAGGTTTTTACAAACATGAAAAAATCAGCTTAATAAGCTATTTCTTTCTTTAAATGTAACTTTTCTGTAAATGCTAAATGTATATGCTAAGGATAAATTATTCCTGCTACAGGAAGATGGTCAGCCACTGAAGCTGTATGTGCCAGACATATTGTATCATCATTTAAAATGTAAAGATGCAAAAATATTTTTAATTTAAAGTTCCTTTCAGTATTAAATGTCTTCTATCTGATAATCTGTAAAGAAGAGCAGGAAGCTTTTATAAAAGTCATGTAAGCTAATTTAGTGGCAGTGCTTTTTAGAAATTATTTAACCATATTGATAGGGCATTTTGAAGTGACATATACTAGATCAGGGGTACACAAACTCCGGCCTGCGGGTCTAATTGTCCCCCTGCATATAATTAATGCAGCCTGCAGTATGCACCCAGGCTTCATCCATATTCTGCTCAGTATTGTGCTTTCTCTCACTTGATCTATTTCCCTTTGTTAACCTTGCAGGCAACGATCATCATAAAAAGGCTTCGGTTATGCATGCAAAGCCGGCTTTCCCTCACACCCCATACACACAAGTAACAGGGGATTTAAAAATAAAACAAATCCATGATCTTGTTGCACATCTCAAGGGTTGCACTTCCAACAGAGATATCCATCAACAGAGATGCACTCCTGCCTTCTCCCAGAGTCTCTTTGATGCCTAACTCATGTGCATGCATGGTAGACATATTGATGAGATAATGACTACAACACTTTTGTTAAAAATAGATAGTCAAACCTCGCATAAAGAGCGTCTTGCTTAAAGAGCAACTCGCTTAAAGAGCAGAATTTTCTCTGAATGTTCACTTCGCATAACAAATAAAACCAACCCAAAACTCGCTTAACAAATAAATCGGGGTTCGCAATCCCCCCCCACACACACACACACAATTGGTCATTTACAATGGTGTTTTGCTTAAAGAGCAAACTCACTTAAAGAGCAATCCTGTGGAACGCATTATGCTCTTTAAGCGAGGTACAACTGTACATACACTCAATGTGCATTGAATCTATTGTTGATGCTAGTACAGTATTTAGAAGCACACATACCAGCTTGTCCTGTGAGGCATTTGCACTTTGTAGCCGAGGGCAACAAATAAATATTAGACTGCCCTCCAAATGCAAGAACTAAGCAGATCCCACTTATATATTCTTCTATTTGATCTGACCTTTCAGTCTTGAGAATCCACCCTGTCTGGGGAAATAATAGGTGGAACTGTGGTCTAAATATTTTTTCTCACAAAACCTGCTTTGCTTATGAAAGTTGCTTCATAAAATATTAAAAGTCTGTATCGTGGAAATTAACCACGGTGCAACCAGAGTTTGAGAAGTTATTTGTTATTTATATTCTTTAAAAGTAGTTACCAGTAGTTATTATTCCAAAACCATCCTAAATTGGCAGCAGAGGCAATACATATCCGAGAATGCATTTTCCTTGAAGCAGGAAAAATGCCATTGGTGTGAATTTGCTTAAGGCAGATCCCAGCTTGCCATGAAGTGACCCACACACTATGCTCTCAGAGCCATCTCCTGTGGCACATATGAAATGAGACATGCAGGATTTAACACTGGGACTGCAATGGACTGCCACAGTCTTGAGGATATTATCAAGGTGTGTCCTCACAGCCAGTCCATCTGGCATGGCCTCTTCCACCTTCATGACTATTGGGAATCATAGTTCCTCCTCTGCTCATTTTGCTGTTGGGACCAATATGATGGTTTCCAGTGGCACTTCCTCCACTGAGGGGGACCATCACCCCACCTAAAAAGGCTCATCCACCTGGTCATTTGGTCATTTACATCTCAAGGGTTGCACTTTAGGGAGTCAGGTTATTTACTGCTGCCCAACACTCGGTGTTGAGTCACTAGCTGTGCGGTCTACTCCATTACCATAGCAGGATGTCCAGCCAGACAGGTCATCCTAAGTAATTAGTAACTATTATAATAACAGTTTTAGAAGGAACTTTTTACTTTTCCAAACTAACTAAATTATTTTTCC
Source organism: Furcifer pardalis (assembly GCA_030440675.1). NCBI lineage: Eukaryota > Metazoa > Chordata > Lepidosauria > Squamata > Chamaeleonidae > Furcifer > Furcifer pardalis. Next base: position 87,137,289 of record CP126897.1, on the reverse strand, counting down.
ATTTAGCTACTTTTTGTATGCTTTTTGTATACTTTTTGTATGCAATGTATGGTTGTGAGAGCTGGACCATTAGGAAAGCTGAGTGCAGAAGAATAGATGCCTTTGAGATATGGTGTAGGAGGAGAGTTTTGAGAGTCTCCTGGACAGCAAGGAGAACAAATAGGTCAATCTTAGCAGAAATTAACCCTGACTGCTCCTTAGAAGGGCAAATAGTAAAGATGAAGCTAAACAGGGGCGTAGCTACCGCCGTATCAGCCGTATCAATTATACGGGGCCCCCGGGCCACGGGGGCCCCCAACGTGCGTAAGCAAAACAAATGCAGAGCGGGAGGGAGGCGACGGCCAGGGAGCCTTGGGAGAGGGCGCCGGAAGCGGGCTGGGGGCGGGTGCCTTTCTGGGAGGCCTTGGGCTGCCCCCTCCCACCTGCCCAGGACAAAGAAGGGAGGGCAGGGCTCTCCTTTCTCCGCTGCTTCTGTCGCCTCCACTCACGCGAGAGAGCGGGGGTGCGCGCGCGGCAACTGATGAACCAGGGACACTCGGACCGCCGGACGCTCTGGGACCTTCACTGGGGAGGGGGCGGCACAGGGAGAGGCCGCCGAGCCGGCGGGACCGCAGCAACAGCAGCGGAGGGCACTCTGGCCCGGGAAGAGGCTGGGAGGGCTTTGACGGTCTCTCCCGCTTCCCCGGCTGTGGACCCGCCCTGCCAATGGTGGCAAAGGCCACGGGCAGCAGCCAGCAGCGCGGGTTGCAGCGGTTCCCACCTCTCCTGTTTCTGCCGAAGCCAACGTCATTGTGGGAAGGCCTGAGAAGGGACGGTCTCCTTTGGTGCCCCCCCAACCCCCAATTCCTCCTGCCCGTTACCCGCAAAAGGGTGGCGCTGCTCTTCAGCGCCTGCCTGCCCGCCCTGGACAGGTTTTCTAACGGGAAGCAAAGAGATAACGCAAAGGGGAGGAAAGTTGGACCAAAGGTGGGAGGAGGTCCACGGGGACCCCCAACGTGGGTAAGCAAAACAAATGATGTTGTTGTTCAGTCGCACAGTCGATTCCGACCCTCTGCGACCCCATGGACCACTGTCCTCCAGGCACTCCTGTCCTCCACCATCCCCCTCAACTCACTCAGCTCTGTGCCCATTATCTCCACAATACCATCCAGCCACCCCATCTTGGGCCGTCCCCTTCTTCTTTTGCCCTCTACCCTTCCAAGCATCAAGGCTTTCTCAAGTGAATCCTCTCTTCTCATTTGATGTCCAAAGTATTTTAGCTTCATCTTTATTATTTGACCTTCTAAGGAGCAGTCAGGCTTGATTTCTTCTAAGATTGACCCATTTGTTCTCCTCGCTGTCTAGGGTACTCTCAAAACTCTCCTCCAACACCACATCTCAAAGGCGTCTATTCTTCTGCGCTCCGCTTTCCTAATGGTCCAGCTCTCACAACCATACATTGCCACAGGGAATACCATTGCCCTGACTATGCGAATCTTTGTTTGCAATTTAATGTCTCTACTTTTCACTATGTTCCCCAGGTTTCTCATCGCTTGCCTCCCGAGAATCAGTCGCCTTTTTATTTCATGGCTGCAATCACCATCTGCAGTGAGCTTTGATCCTAGGAAAGTAAAATCTGTAACTGCCTCTACTTCTTCCCCATCTATTTTCCAGGGACTGATAGGGCCTGTTGCCATGATCTTGGTTTTCTTGATATTTAGTCTCAAGCCAGCTTTGTAAAGCGTGCGTTCAAAAGTTGGCAACACCCTACATCGGTTATCGCAGGCTGCGGGATTTCCCCGTTTAAGTAATTTTATGCATTTTTTTCTTTTGTGAGAAATCTTTACCCTTCCTAAGGGCCCCCAAACAAATTTTTATACGGGGCCCCGCCAAGGCACGCTACGCTTCTGAAGCTAAAGTACTTTGGACATCAAATGAGAAGAGAAGACTCACCTGAGAAAGCCTTGATGCTTAGAAAGGTTGAGGGCAAAAGAAGAAGGGGGCGGCCAAAGATGAGATGGCTAGATGGTATTGTGGACACAATGGGCACAGAGCTGAGCGAGTTGAGGGGGATGGTGGAGGACAGGAGTGCCTGGCAGACAGTGGTCCTTGGGGTCGCAAAGGGTCGGAATTGACTGTGCGACTGAACAACAAAAACTTCTTGTTGATATATATACAGTATATTGTAATTGAATTGTTAAAAGTTTTTTTAATAGCATTTGTGTATGTAAGAATTAATGGGCTCTACTATTTGCATATGGCAGGGGTTCCCAGCGCAGAACCAGGAAGTGCCCAATCATCACATATAAAACAATTTAGTATTATTAAAATGTAAGTAAGACTGTTAGGGGCAGCATTGGTGAGTTTTAACAACTTCCAGTCGTACTGTTGTGGCTCCTAATCTCAATGCTAATTAGTAAAAATAGTGTCTATATACTTCTCCCTACATCTAGCAGCCTTTACTGCAAAGAAACAAAAAACATTGAGGCACTTTTGTTTTATTTACTATCAGATATGCTTGAAACACAGACTAATACAGCTACCATTTCAAAAACTTTTTATCACATATGGGTTTGTGCCTTGGAACAGGAAGGCCAATTTTTATTTTGCTTCCCAAAACATTCTCTAATGTCAATATATAACTGACAGCACAGAATGTAATGCGCTAGGTCTTCCGCAGTTGGTGACCCATAAATCCACAGTTTGTCTTGGACTGGTATACCATGGAATTTTCCTAATTTCATCATTGATTCCATTTGTTCACAGCACAATCTAGTAAGAGCTTTCCAGTATTCCATTTTCATAGGGTCTGTCAAGTATTTCTCATACTTATGTTGATATCTTGTGACTGCTAGCCATTTGACAGTTTTTAAAGATCTAATGACAGTTACGTCACATTAGGCTCCAACATAGCAATAGTAATTACAATTATATACCACCCTATATCGCTTTGCGTAGTCTCTGTGTGGTTTACAGGTAATTTACATTTTGCACCCAACATGCTAGGTACTCATTTTACCAATCTCAGAAGGATGGAAAGCTGAGTCAACCTTGATCCTAGTCAGGATTGAACTCACAATGTTTTGATGGCAGTATAGCAGTTTAACCATACCCTCATCTGCAAGGAACACCAGGCCTCGTTGTTCTCCGGAGTATTCTCCACACTCTTTGTAAGTAAGCTCTTCATATAGAAATTACTTCAATGTCCATTGTTCACGCATGTGTGAAATGCCTCAACACAAACAGAGAACTCTCCTCTTCAGATGAGCTGCTTTCCATGTGATAAAACAGATGGTGGCAGGCATAAGGCTAGGTGTTCCTTCTTCACATGTCAATTCCACATTGCCATATATTGCCTGGATAAGGCTTTTCTTTCACCTACTCAGGTTGTGTCTGACTAGGAAAAGGTAGCTCCTACCCCTGCAAAGTATTCCCCTAGGACAGGGATCTGCAAACTTGGCTCTCCAGGTGTTCTTGGACTTCAATTACCAGAAGTCCAAGTCAGTATGCCTGCTGATCAGGACTTCTGGGAACTGAAGTCCAAGAACATCTGGAGAGCCAAGTTTGCTGATCCCTGCCCTAGGAAGTCATCTAAAGTTCCCTAGTGCCTGTATTGAGAACAGACCTGATATCAGTTATTCCCTGAACCCCCTCACCCACCTACACATATACACGCATCCTAATGTATTGTTGGAGTCTTTATCACCAGATCAGGTCAACTGAAAGTTAGTGTTATCTTTTAATTACCTCTGCAAACAAGATTAAAAAATTGGACTCACATTGCAGAATGCCAAAAAGGCTTTGATCTTTTTGCTTCCTAGAGGTAATATAGGCAACAAATTGACCATGAATTCAATCTCAGTTCACAAATGTTAAAAACCTCAGCTGGTCACCACTTTGCATTGGCCAACAACCTTTTTTTCCTGCTGAGGAAGGGGAAGACTCTTTCATTTATTTAGCACAACTGCAGTCTAAGAGCTCCACATGCAAAATCAAACTTGGAAGCTACCCAAAGACTTTGAAGGTGAGTGCAAAACAGCATCAATATGTGGCTTGCAGAATTACTTTCAAACAAGTACTTGAGTGATTCATACTGCTAGTCAGGAAGGAAGGCACTTTCACAAATCTTAACAAGCTCTATTTAGTGAAGGTAAAGGTTGCCATTACTCAAAAGCCAGTGATATCCTACTCTAGAGACAGTCTCCTTGCTGTCCTCCCCAAGCTGGGAGGAGGAAGAGCAGCTGCTAGCCTGAAGCTCCCTACAACCTGCTCCCCAGGGTAAGTGACTCGCCTTTGGGTGTTGGGTGGGTGGGTGTATTTTAATGTGTATTTAATGTGTATTTATTTTTAATGTGTATTTTTATTTGTTTTATGTGTATTTAATTTATATTTTTATGTCTCTTTAATGTGTATTTAATGTGTATTTATTTTAACGCGTATTTTATGTGTTCTCATGTGTATTTTTATGTCTATTTAATTAGTATTTTTATGTGTATTTATTATTATGGGTTTTTTTTTACTTTGGCTCCGCCCATGACATCAGCTCCACCCATGATGTCATGATATTGGCTCCACCCGCAATGTTGGCTCCACCCGCAATGTGGTAGTAAAAAATTTGGCTACCCACCATTGGGTTCAGTGTCTTAACCTCTAAACCACCGCAGTCCCAAGCTCTATTTACTGCTTTTTAAATGTTGGCGGTGGGGAGGAGACATAGAGAAAGAGAAACCATAAAGAAGAAATTAAAGGTAAAATATTTAAATATGCCTAACTTGATTTTTCCCTTCCAATTTCTATGTTAAAGATGCCTACAAGTTCAACTTTTAGTGTTTGTTTTTGAACATCCAGAAAGAACATCCAGAATAAAATAGATACTTAAGAGAATTAAGTAATAAATAAATAAATGTTGTTGTTCTACTTTTATGCCGCCCTACTCGCAAAGCAACTCTGGGCAGCTAACAAAGATATAAAATATCATAATTACAAGGTACCACATTATCACAATACAAAAACATTTCAAAACATTTCAAAAAAAAAACTGAACAAGTGTCTTTTAAAAGTTTGAGGGGCTGATGTCCCAATATCCAAATTAAGGAAATCCCTCCAGAAGAACACATTCATTCATCATTCCACTTCTTCATGGTTTAGTAATCCAAAAGCTTTTCCCCATCCTCCTTGGCTGTAGATCCAATGGCTGAAGTTTTCTTTAATTGTGATCTGCTTCCTCTAACTTCTTCTAACTTCAAACTGCATGAATATGGAAATACTGTACTTTCAAAACACCATAGTTCCATTCTGCACGTTTGTTGAGTTTCACACATAGATATACAATTTTATGTTAACTAATGATTGTTATCTTGATAAGTTGATTCTGCCTTTTAGAAAATCCTGGGAAGGTTACATAACGATTTAGAAATGGTTTACCCCACCCTGTCTGGTGGTGGAAACATGTTCTGAGTGACCTCAGCTGGCCTGACTCCTAGGAGGTACAAATGGATTCCACCTTTGACTTTTGCATCCAAAGCCAGCTATAACTAGAATACCAGGAAACAAGTTATTATTCCTGGTTGTTTAAAGAGCCCAGTGTACTGTGAAGACAAGAAGACTGCTCTATCCATGTAGACCAGGGGTTCTCAACCTATGTCCCATGAAAAGGATCAGGCCCATGATGCCATTCCATCCAACCCATGCCACTCCATAGCAGGACATATGTTGTAAGAAGACTTACAACATCCACCCTGCTACGGGTTGGCGTTAAGGACACATCAGGTCAGGCGGAGGGGGAAAGGATGGCAGATGCACACAACCAGCCGCATCCTTTGAAGGGGCCACTCTGGCTGAGTGCAGGCAATGAGAGGCAGGACCCATCCTTCACCTACGGCAGGCCAGTAAGCAGGAAAGCGGAAGCGGCGGCAGTAGGGGGGAGTGTTTGCGGCAGCAGTGTTGGTGTTGGTGGGAGTGTTGGTGGGAGCATGGAGCGAAGTGTTGACGGGCTGGACTGGTGGTGTGTGTGGGAGTGTTGGTGTCGTCGTGGGGAAAAGATGTGGCCTTTGGCGGTGACGTGGCCTTCAGGGTAGTCCAGCCCACCAATAGTCTGAGGGGGCATGATCTGGCCCCCAGCTTAAAAAGGTTGCGAACCCCTGATGTAGACTCTTTACATAATCCAGAATGTGAGAAAATTAGGCTACTGGTTCATGTACAGAATCTACATGGATAGATACCATCTTCTCAGTGTCATTTGTGTAGGTGATGGCACTAGTACAGTACCTTCACTGTGTGCAGAGGACACAACCTTTTAAAATGATACAATAGACCTCAGGACTAAGGCTGCTTAGCCTTAGGCTTGCAACTTCCAGCTAATGACAAGAAGAATGCAAATTACAAGTTCAGATAGATCAGGAGACCTTGAAAACCATCTACTCCCTGAGATCTTTGTGTAAAAGCTTGTCTGAACAAGGCCAGGTTTTAATTTAATCTGCACTGTTGTTCTTTGAGACTAGCAGCACAGACTACTGCTGGAAACGTAATTCCTGCCTTTCAAAATCTTTGTTTATTGACCTCTGGTTAACCTTTTTTTTCCCCTCCTATTTGACCAGCCTTGTACCTGCCCCTGAAGATGACAGGTATCTAACATGATCAAGCCACCAAACTGGCTTTCAGAATTATCCTTACAGAAACACAGTTATGCAGTCACCTATGCAGTTGTCTTCAGGCAAACTAGTCTGAAGAATCCTTCAGAACTATGAACAGTTTCCACCCTCATTGCTTCCACAAGAAGTGTAAAAACATGTCATTTAAAATTGGGTTATGATACTATCATCATTGTAATTGCAGGTGTAATGGATTGTAATGGTTTTTCTGGTTGTGTTTAGTTTTAGCACTTCTATGGTTGAATTAGCTTTTACTTGTTTTTATTATGACTGCTTTAAGCACCTTTGGTGCTAAAGATGTGCATTTTAGATTTTTTTTAAAAATTACACATCTTATAATTCTTCTTTCTGCCCTGATAGCTGCTGAGAAGCTTCCTTTTCAAATACTGTAGTGAGTTAGGCCTATCCATAGTGTAAAGCCTGCCAGCTGTGCCTTTATTTCAGGGAAGAATAATTTAGATTTTTGTAAAATGTGAGCCCTGTAGGTAGGACTCCCAGAAAGGAAAATTATGGGATGTGTAATCTAAAATATCTAAAATGAATTAGTAACGTACTTATAACAGGTCCCGGGGGGGGGGGGGACCTTATAATCCAGCAGTGAATCATCCATAAATCCAGGCATCAGTTTACGGTGCAGAAAAATGTTCCATATGTTACCTCTATTGTCGCTGTCAGAGTCTGGGGTGTGGGCAGCTGGCAAGTAACTCAAGCACCAGGACCCTGGGCAACCAGGTAACAGGCCAAACAGTAACCATGTCACAATCCAGAGTCCAAGTTCCAAAACAAGCCCAAGGTAGAAAGGGATATAGGGATGGCCCAGATAATAGGGCATAATTCAGGCAAGCTGAAGGTCAAGTAACTGAGAGAGCCATGCAGAGTACGTTCTGGGGCTGGAGCAGGGCAAGAATGGGGCTCAAGGAGGACCCAGGTAGAGCACAACAGGAGACCATAGCAACCAGGAACAGGGTGGGTGGTCTTTGGAAGCAGGAACCAGAAGCAAGGTAGAAGATATTTAAAGGCAGGAACCAGAAGGAAATCACGGGATCTTCAAAGGTAGGAACCAAGAATAATTCAGGAGCCAATCAACTGAAAGTCCAATAATGTTACTTGCTAAGGGCAACTTCTAGGATGGAAAGCCAGTTCCTATACAGCTCATAGTGGAGCTTACGGTGGTCTAGAATCTTCCTTAGGGCTCTCCAGTGGAGCCCAACAGCTGAAGCAGGATGAAGGTCCAACCTTTTAAGACTTAGAGCTGCTTTCCAGAATTGGGGTGTGTGTGTATGTGTCTAATCCTGCGAGGATGAAAACTACCTCTGAGGAACTCATCCTGCAAATACTGTACTAGATTCTGACAGTGGTTAAGGAAAATGGGGTGCAACCTTTAGAAGGCATTGAAGTTGATGGTCACATACTGCCATTTGCTCAGCTGTTGTCAGACTAGCCCCTCTCCCCCATCCCCCCAGCTCTAGGTTGCCATATTACCTAGTTAGACAAGTTGTATCTTGATTTAGGGCTTATTTAGCCAGACTCCTTTCACATTTCTTTCCGCAGCTATCTAACAGCACACAGCTATCATTACCTGGTTCTTCAGAAACTTTATGTGCCAACAAAAGCAACAATACTTGCTGATTGGTTTAACAACTATTCCAGCCAACTGTTAAATGGTCAACTGGCTATGCCATGTATTCTATGCTCAGTAGAAAATACTATGTAACAGTAGCATCAAAGCTAATTCCATAAGATAAGATTGATACAGTTCCAGTATCATTATTCTTCAGGTGCCGTATCCATTCCAGATATTGGCTATCATCCTGATGATAGTCTTTCTGTTTGTAGCTCCTCAGAACAGTTCTTCTGAGGACATGCCACATCAGATTCTCAGGTTCTTCACCCATGAAGTCCATCTACATCCAGGGCCTCGCTACCCAGGGAACTTTCCTTGCAGAGCAAGTTGGAGTATTCTATACTTTAAGTTTTTCCTCATGATATGGCCAAGGTGTTGGAGCTTTCTTTGCTTAATGGTCTTAATGAGTTCTTTTTCTTTATCCATCCGGCACAACACTTCTACATTAGTCACATGGTCAGCCCAGAATATCCTTAGCAACTGCCTGTAGTGAGGACTGCTCCACCTGGAGGCGCTCCCAGGCCCTTCCCCCTACGCCAGCAATGAGCCGCCACTGTCTCTTTTGGAATTTGCCTGCCAGGGTGAGAGGCCTGATACTATGAGAACATGTGTTGTAATACTGTATTATTGTATTCTGTTTTGTAATTAAATTATATATATTGTATTGAATTGTATGTATTATGTTATTGTGTATTTATTGTTTTTGGTTTATCTAAATTGTGATGATTTTTGATCCATAGTGTGATGTTACTTGATCATGTGTAATTTGTAACTGTATCTTGTATCCCTGTAAGCCGCCCAGAGTCTCTTTTGCGAGTGGGTGCGGCATAAAAAATGTAAAAATCAAATTAAATTAAGAGTTTTTGAAGGAAACAGCTGGCAGTCGTACATTATTCTGTGGTATGAGTGCACTCTGGCATCTGACTCAAAATGTGTTTGTCAAAACACACCCAATCTGTACCTCACCACCTTCTCTTGCAGCTGCTGGTAGTAATGGTTAAGGGAGAACTTGCGTGGTAAATTTTGTCTCACTTGCTTACATGCTTGGCCAATTTACAATTTCTCCAGTGAGCACGTTGACACACTAATTTAAATTGAGAAGACACCACATATTCATCATCCTTTTCTTTTATTTATCTTATATAACTAGGTCTCATGGCAGTAACATATCAGGAGATGCACTGCTCTTTTACACAAAGTAAACACCGTGTTTGTCAACTTGGCTGCTGTACACAGATGTGCTACATTTCATGAAATGTCAGAACTGAGCCATCTCTGAAAATGTTTAATGCCACAGCAATTACAATGAGGATCAAGAAGAGCTAGTTGATCCAGTGCAGTGAAAAGGAAACTGAAAATGTACACCTTAGAAAAGTTTGCATTTTTACACCACAACTCCTAGAAGCACCCACTCATTCTCAAGGTGCAACCTGAAAAAGTAATATCTTCAAGCTCTGCCACGATGGCATGATTGTTCTCTTAACACCCTTTCTTGGGAGAAAGAGGAATAAAAATGTAATGAATTGAAACCAGTCAATCTGTCTGTCATTTGGGCCATTTCTGGCCACTCGTTTAATTAATAGCATCTGACCTATTGTACGATCTTTCTAGCACAGCACTCAGGTAGATCATCTAACTATCCCTAAACCTTTACAATATTTTTATCACATCTTCCATGTAGACATCAGTATGCCCTAGTTTAAAAATCACATTCCTGACTTAGTGCTTTTCAATTGCCTAATGACCTATGCTGCTGCCTCCATTCCATTCTCTCCTTAATCTATTTCACAGCCCACAGACTTTCTCAATTTCTTCGCTTATTTTATTTTATAAGAGTTTTATGAGAGCACCAAGCCAGTAATGGGAGAGAAATATATATCTTTACCCAAAATGTGTAAAAATATTTTTCACTACAACTCTGAATTTGCCCCAGGTAGTTCTGGGTATACAGATGCAGGATAGTGGGAGTTTCTGTCCAAAAGGTAAATTTCAACAGGTTTTCCCCAGGACAGTAGCACTAGCATCAGTTTTGGGAAGAGAAGATTATAATGAGCCAGGGTTGGCCAAAGGCATTTTATAGCCTAAGGGAGAGCAAGAAATGTCATGCTTTCCCCACATTGAAGCACCTAGTACTCTAGGCCAGTGATGGTAAACCTTGGCACTCTAGCTGTTCTTAAACTTCAATTCCCAGAAGCCCTGATCAGCAGGAATGTTGACTTGGGCTTTTGGCAATTGAAGTCCAAGAATACCTGGAGTGCCAAGGTTTGCCATCACTGCTCTAGACCAATCATATTTAGTACTTAGAGCAATGGTAGATCTATTTGGACTGATGATTGGTCTTGATGCTCCTTCAGGTCTCTTCCTTCTCTAAAATCTATGATTTGGGATTAGGGTTCAGATCGCATGGGGTTGTATGAACATTTATTTGAAATCCCTTCCTTGGGGATTGTAGTTGAAGAACACCTGGAGAGCCAAGTTTGAGGAACCCTAGTCTAGAAGGACCAGGTGATGTGGTCAGTAGATCTTTGAAAGAGATGCTCCAAAGGTAACAAGGTTCCAAACAGCTATCCGGAAAATATACATTTTTTCTACTTAAGATGCTTCTAGAGTGATTTTTACTACATAAAATGCTACTAACAGTGAGGAATAAAGGAGGCTCATTGGATCGGAGCTGTTCTCTCCATGCTTTTTCTGTTGTTGGGTTGTGTGTTTTTTTAAAAAAAAATCTATTCTTCTAACTATATAAAGGGGGAATAGCCAGCATTCCACAACATGAGTACAGTAATACCTCTAACGTTTACCTCGGATAACGCTAAAATCACATAACGTTAAGTAATCTGGGGAGGAGAATTGGATCGAATAACGTTAAGGTCCTATGGGATGGATCGGATAACAACCGCTAAAGACTGTGCGGTTTCATTGTACAGTAATACCTCGGATAACGTTTACCTCGGATAACGCTAAAATCGCATAACGTTAAGTAATCTCGGGAGGAGAATTGGATTGAATAACGTTAAGGTCCTATGGGATGGATCGGATAACAACCGCTAAAGCCTGCGCGGTTACAATGTATCTCTATGGAGCTTTAACGTTATCCAATCTATCCCATAGGATTTTAACATGCATCGGATAACACTAAAAATCAGATAACACTAAGACTTGTGGAACCAAGTCTTAGTGTTATCCGAGGTATTACTGTATCTCTATGGAGCTTTAACGTTATCCGATCCATCCCATAGGATTTTAACATGCATCAGATAACACTAAAAATTGGATAACACCAAGACTTGTGGAACCAAGTCTTAGCGTTATCCGAGGTATTACGTATTGCAGTCCAGCAAAAGTCATTGGTAAAGTTGCTGAACTATGTTTCTTACTACCAGTACACTCCTATGTATGTTGGCTCAGAAATAAATTTATTCCAAAAGTTGCCTTTTTGGATTACAACTCCTAGAATCCCACTGGTAATATTGGCTGGGACATCCTGGGAATTGTAGTTCAAGAAACCAAACTTTTCTCAGTTCTTCTTATTCCTTAGCTAAGTGTGTTTAGAAGCATAACCAAGCAGTATGCTGTTACATTTGATTTGTTTATTAGGGTTTGTGTGAAGTGTAAGACTCCCTGACTCCAATTCTAGATGCCCTCAATGTTAATTAAATTATGATATGAACATAATTATAAAGTGTGAACAGTAGTGCCTCCTTCTTTGCCTCTCTCATCCTGGATAGGAAACAAGTTCAATGCAATTCAAAAGGCAAATCCCATGTCTCAATGCTATTACCATACCAGCTAAAGATGGATTCACATTGGTGACTTTCCCATTAGTTGAGATTAGTGTGAACACTGCCTTTTCAGAACATGACTATTAATAAAGTATGTCACAGTTTTTGAATCCTTTATTAACCCTTTCTCCTCTTATTCTACTTGAAGCTTCTTTTTCATAACTCTGCTACTCCCAAGTGAGGCAACCTAAAAGCTTTGATACCCATCTCCAGACTTTTCTAGCTGGTGTCCAGTGGTTTCTGCCTCCACATGAAAGGGGTAAGGTGTTGCTCTAAAACCACAGAGGGTCAATTTGATTTTTAAGGGGGTGGTAATTCAAGAACGAGATATTAACTGTGAATTGCCTTTTAGGCTTTCTCCACGTAAATAGGAGTTCACTTTTTGAATAATAAGAATGCTATGTCACGAAGGGGGCAGCATCAGAATTTTAGAGATGCTTAGGTGGGGCATTGTTTTTTATAAGCTGTATTTTGATTTTTATATGTGTAAGCCGCCCGGAGTCGACTAGGCGAGAGGGCAGCAGAATAAATGTGACTAAATAAATAAAATATTGGGAACACTGCTCTAAAAGATATGATGGGACCAGGAGTTTTAATCCAATGGTGCTCTACCAAGTCCACTCTCTTCACTCCTAAGTTTTTAGCACACCAGCATAGTGGCCCATCAGGACATGTGGAGTATGACCGAGAATAAAACAAAAGACTGATACTTGTGAGCCTTCTTGTTGAAGAAAACCTGTTAGCGGCACCACCTACAAAAGGACTCCATCCTTCTTAGCTGTGCCTTTTAAAGTCATAAGATTCTGCTACCTATCTTAAGGTGTTCTGCCCAAGTTGTCAAGGAATAGGATGCAGTTGATCAGGCCACCCTAATTAAAAAAGGCAGAAGTATTTAATTTTCCAACAGCTGTGACTTTATTCAGACAGGCAGGTTGTCCTAAAAATTGCTAGTAAATAAATACAGTATTTATGGTTGTTTCAGAATTGACTGAAAGGTTTTTCTAAATTTTTCCAGATCTTTTAAAAGGCTCCGTGTTTAGTAGTCTGAACCCCTGCATATGCTGTATATTTGTTCGATGTGTGCTTTTTTCTTATGTTACATATCTGTTTTACATTATGATGTAAATTAAAAGGATGTTAAATTGTTAGCCAGGTATTGTAAGCCTCTGAGAATCCTTTGGAGAAAAGGCAGGGTTCCAGAGGTTTGAAATAAATAGTGTAAATACATTTTTAAAGGGGTGTCTGTATGCTTGACAGAATCTGTGGCTACCATATATTGACATGGTTATAGAAATAGCTGGTGATGCATACATAGTAAGATATGGCTGAAGTAGATTTCTCTTCTCCATACCCACGATAATTCAGTTATACAACTAACTATATCATTATAAGATCTACTCCATAACCATGCCACTGAAAAACATTAAAATGTGCAAAACTGAAAGTACTGTACTGTGTATTTTTTATATATAAAATCAGTTTCTAAGTTCAAAGTGAAATAGCTATGTAATTACATCAGATTTCAAGCCATATTCATATAACTTTCATCTCAGTGCCAAAATGTGTCTCCTGGATGAGACTATCTCAATTTTGTTTGTGGTGTATCTTCAGTTTGCCACTAGGACTAGGGAAAAGTTTCTTCATGTTCACACTTTACAATCATACAAACAGAAAAATAAAAGTGGATGAACTTATACTGTGAGCTATTGAAGTGGAATCATACAAATATTTCTAATCTGTGTATAACTTATTATCCAAAGGCTACCTTTTCAAAACACACCTGCTCTGCAGCTGGCTCTAATACTGGCCATTAAAATTCACAGTATGTTCATGCTAGTTTACAGGAACGTTTTCACGTGTTCTGAGGAGAAAAATGAAATCAGCCTCAATAAATAGCATTAAGGACTGTTTTAAAAGAACAATTTGGAGTTGTAGATTATAATTATTTGAAAGAGCTTTGTTTAAAGACTACTTTCCCACAGAGTTCATCTTAGCTGGATCTTTTCTCTCCCGCAAGGTCTTTTGTGCTTTTGCCACAGCATTAACATTGTAGTAGCCTTTAAAATGTTGTCCAAATCTCGTTTTTTATTCCATCTTTTCTTTGTGTACGGGTACATGCTGAGAATGTAAAGTGGACCTGGCCTTTCCCTTCATGAAATATTTTTTCAGAACATTGTTGGAGGCCTGTAATAAAAACAAAAATTTAGAAAAATACTGTAAATGTTGAAGCACTAGGACAGTGATGGAGAACCTTGGCACTCCAGCTGTTATTGAACTTCAATTCCCAGAAGCCGTCATGAACAGGAGTGCTGACCTGGTCTTCTGATCATTGAAGTCCAAGAACACCTGGCGTGCCAAGGTTTACCATCATGGCACTAGGAAGTCCTTCCCTTTGTTTCAGGTTTAAGTTCTCCCAGGTTGTTTTCTGATTTGTTTTCTGACACTTTGTATTTAACATGTATTTTATTTAGAGATGAACTTACATCACTATAAATACATCTGAAAAATTCTGGCTTGACAGTAAGCATGAACTGAAATTGCTACTAATTATTGAGTATGTCAAGCAAGTACTTAGGCAATTAGTATTTTCACTCAGGAGGAATCATTAAATTTTAAAGAGTTTTACAATTAATTAGAATGAGCAACTAAAACAAAGGTCTGCCTTCAAGGACCACAAAAACAGGACAGTGCAGCAGTATCCTTTGGTGAATTAATTTCTGCTATGTGTAATGAGTCCCACATGTCCTCTGGTATACACATACATAGACAAATGTATATGCCAAAGAGGTAAATGATTAATATAGCCAGCGGCATCTCCCATGTTTGCAGTGCCCACTGCCACAAGTACAGAAGTTACTAATAACTGAATCATGTTTATATTAAAATTGAAATTATGTAACATCTGTATTAAACTGCTGGGAGAAAATATGTGTCACTTTGCAGTAACATGCCATTAGTAGTACACTTTGTACAGTATTTCTTTTCCTAAGCATCTGGGATCTCCACTGAACCAACATCTTGAGGTGGCAGTCAGATGAATGCAGGCAAACACTGGAGTTGGACTCAATATTAAATTCAGAGGTGATGCTTCTGTGGTTTGGAGATAGGGAATTCATGATACCAACTTTGCAGAAAATAGTTATCTATTTGATGGGCTATCAAGAGAATTGTTATCTCGTTGATGGAAACCTCTTTTGAAGAACTGCTCAACCCAGGTTAAAGGCAAAGAGCCAGAGGAAAGGAAGACAAGAGTCTTAACAGTACTCATCAGTTATTAGCAATAGCTGGGCAGCAACCAAGCTGCATGGTCACAATCCTTCCCATTATAGTGTATTCTTATGTAAAGGAAGCAATTGTTTCTAAATCTGCATGCATACATCATAACTGAGTATAATTTTGCACATCTATGATATAGCTTATTCTCTTCTCTTTCATGGTTGTGTTAAGTTGCCATCCTGCTTGTAGATGTCTAGACGACTGCCTGTGCTCATCGTGCTCCCATATTAACAGATATAGATCTTTAATGAATTTTTGGATCTGCTTTTAAGAAAAGCAGATAGCTAGAGCTGCCACCCACTTCAAATATTGTGAAGGCACTATCCTTACTCAGATACATAGGATTTCATTATACTGATCCAATTTTTGTCAGAGTCCAGGGCATGGGCAGCTGGCAAGTAACACAGGCAGCAGGACAATCAGAGAATAGGCCAAACCATAATCATCATCCATAGTCCAATTCTGAAATCAAACTGAATGTAAACAAGGATACAGGGTTAGTCCAGACAACAAAGTATAGTCCAAGCAATCCAGATATCAAATCAGGTGACAGAGAGCAGGCAAGGTGCACTACCTTTGTTGGGCTGGAGCAGGGCAAGGATGGGGTTGAAAGAGTGAGAATCCAGGTGAGGGACAAAGCAGTCCATAGGAACCAGGAACAGGATGGGAAGCCTTCAGAAGCAGGAACAAGACAGGAGAACATTGAAGGCAGGAAGCAAAGCAAGAGACCTTCAAAGAGAAGAGCCAGTGATAATTCAGGAACCAAGCAAATGCAAATCCAGTTACCCTCATTGCTGAGGGGTAACTGGATTAGACAGCTTCTAAAGGGGAGGAGCAGTTCTTATCTAGCCCATCCTCCCAGGACATCCATGGTAGAGTCCATCATGTTCCACAACCTTCCTCAGGGTTCTCATGTCACTGTGTAGCCTAGCAACAGCAGGGTGAGGCCCCAACCCTGCAATCATTACAGTTGCCTTCAGCTGGGGACCTAATTCCATGAGTAACAAAGCTACCTGTGTGGAAACTCATCATGTAAAAACTGGAACTGCCTTGGATCCCAACAATTTTGACTATACAGTACTATGTAACATCCAGATTTATTTTCTGGAAAGTATTTCAAATGGAACTGTTCTTGGAGACACTTCAAAAAGCTTGCAGTGTAGTTTATAGCTGGGCTTGAGATGTGGTAACATATTTTATCACCTAATATTTGTTTCACTGACAAGGTGATGATATTCTTCCAACTTCCAATTCAAGGTGGGCCCTTTATTGTATGGGAAGCATGTTCTCAAAGTCTACTTTTTTAATTATCAGCTCCCATATCTTTTGCACTGTTTTAAACAGACACTGCTCCAGTTTCTAAAACTACACAAAGTGACAGCTTCAATTCTTAGAAATGTTAGGAACTTGACACAGATGCCCAAATGGTGCACAATAATCTACCTCCTGGATTGTAAAGTGGTGCTTGCTTTCTTTTAGTAAGAATTTGAACACTCAGATTCTATGTAGATGTAAAGTGATCTGAAGCATAATCAGTTGAGTCTGTTTCCTATTGGATATCCTGCTATGGTAATGTAGATCATACAGCCAGTGACTCAATGCCGAGTGTTGGGCAGCGGTAAATAGCCTGACTCCCTAAAGGGACCAATGGATATAGGTGGATGAGCCCCTTTAGGTGGGGTGATGGTCCCCTCAGTGGAGGAAATGCCACTGGAAACCAGTGGGCCAAATGGCAAAATGAGCAGAGGAGGAACTCTGATTCCCAACGGTCATGGAGGCAGAAGAGGCCATGCCAGATGTGGACTGGCTGTGAAGGCGCAACTTGTCAATATCCTCAAGGCTGTGATAGTCCATTGCAGTTCCGGTGTTAAATCCTGCATGTCTCATTTCATATGTGCCACAGGAGATAGCTCTGTGATCATAGTGTGTGAGTCACTTCATGGCAAGCTGAGATCCACCTTAAACAAATTCATGCCAATGGCATTTTTCCTGCTTCAAGAAAAAAATGCATTCTCTGATACAAGTTGCAGCTGACGACGATAATTAGGTATAATAATTACTATTTTTCTATGTGGTTTTATTCTGGCATTTTTACTCAATAAACTGCTTTGAGCATCAGAATATGACCTGAAAATGTTTGAAAGAAATTAATCAGTGATTGCTTGGGTCATACATTATATATGCCTTTGTGATCCTGGGCTAGAGGGTGGTCCAAGCTGCACATATGTAGAGGAAAAATCTGTTACAGCAACCAATGAAGCTTTTACATTTTAGTGTTTCAAACACATAAAAATTCTCTATATAAAGCAACATTCATAACCAAAGTTTAAATTCTGTATCCAGCTAGAAGTGTCAACTAGAGTAGACCGATTAAAGCAATTGGACTTATATAGCTGTTGACTCAATTCAATAGTTGATTCAATGGGTCTATTATAGTAGGAATTGGCAACTAGATTTAGACCTTAGTTACTAACTATAGCCACATTATTTTAGAACTGCCAAGATGACTAATGCTGTGCTCTCCCGAAAGAAAGCAATTTGAGACCACAGGTATATGTGAATGACAGTTAATAGCAGAAAGCAGATATTCGTTTAAAATAACTTTAGCGTGCAAACTTTTCAGTAGAACAGACGTTCGTCAAACAAACAAGTGGTCCACACATATTTTGCTATAGAATTCCAGAGAATAGCACCTGAAAGACATTATAAAAGCCAACATAATTGTGCAAGGACTCTGTTGACAAGTAATTTCTATGCCTTCCTGAATGTGATAAGCTCTAGTTATTAGACTATAGATCTAATCATCCCCCATTCAACACAATCAAGAAAGCTATTGACTTAGGAGCAAAGAAGTACTTAATGATAATTTAGAGGGTTGGTTGACATTAAGAGTTTTTGAAATAAAATATTTCCAATTATTTAAAGTTTTTTTTCTGCATGAGAAAACCTCAAGCTGAACTAAGATGATGTAGAACAATAGGAAATGTACGTTTGAGGTTGGGAGCAATTTCCTAAGAGGTATTTTTATTTGATGGAAGATCTAAGAATTTAAGGAATCTACCCTGTTCTCCCAGCCAAGGATGACATAAAGTTGGGATGAGATGTGGTTTGGAAGTTGGCAGGAGCTTTTAACATGGTTATAGTTACACAAACATTTGTGTCATACTGTTAAGTCTTAATTGAATGTGAATCTTAAAGCACTGTGAAAATGCCAGCTGCCTGGGGAAATAATCTCAACACTCAGAAGAAAAGACCATAGTAGTCTTCTGGCTTTGGGGAGAGAAGTTTTGTACTTGTATTTTTAATTTGTACTTTTTCTAAACAAAAAATGGTATTCTTGACAATTAGTTTTATCTTAAAAATGAGAGAAGGGAGGACAAAATACTGGGTGGGCAAGTAATAGAACTCACAGTTTACAAACAGCAAAGTTGTGGATTTAACCTCCAGCTTCAAATAGGCCTGGAGAATTTTGACTTTCCAGATAAATTGAAGTTCAACTCTGTGAAGCCCAAGCCAGCATAGCCGCTGGTCAGTGACTGTGAGGGTGGTGTTGCCAAAAGCATCTGAAGGCGCAAAAGATTCCCATTTCTGAGTTAAAATACTCAAGGTACAGATGATCTGCTTGAGATCCAGGAAAAGCACTGCCAGGCAGAGTAGAGAATACTAGTTAGTCAGGTAGACACACCTTGGAAAAGATACTTTTGAAGTACAGCTCCCAGAAAGTATGAAGCTTAAAGGATTCTGGAAGTTGTTTTCAAATTCTGCAGAAAAATGTATTTTTGCATGCTTACATATACAGTAGCTGCTTTCTGTGTTTCTTTCCAAAACATTTCTAGATATTAAGCATCTGGAGTCAGGAGGTCTACGTTTTGTTATGCTGTTGGCCTCAGTCAAAAATGAAAAGCTCTGACAAACACCTTTGCTCAAAGATTTTACAACTCCAAGTGTAAGGGTGAACTGTCTCGGGCCCTTTGGCTTTAACCCTCTACTGATCTACCACATACCTTAGTCCACCTTTAGTGGCCTTTCCCCTCAGTTAAGCCTCCATGCGATTCAAAAACATGGTGAGAAACTTCCCCCTCTTTTATTATTATTATATTTCGACTTATATGCCGCCCCACTCGCAGAGCGACTCTGGGCGGCTTACAGAAGAAACAGTTACAATTACACAGCAATTACAGATATCACATAGTAAATTACAATATCGGATATATATTATATATATATATAACAGTTACAATTACACACATTAGATTAATATATATTTCTCTAATAACAGTTACAATTACAAAACATTAGATTAAAACATTCTAAGAGATAATCAAAGATACTGTAATATAAGTCATTACAGCATTAAAATTCACTAAACAACAATATCAAACAACAATCAAATTTATAATACCAGTTCAGTTTACACATACAAAAGCAGAAACTTAACAAAAAACAACTACTAAATCCCGCAATAAGTGCCAAGCCAGTCCGCCCCGCCGCAGGTGTTTCTGATGGTGGTGGCGGATACTCAAGCCGCCGCGCTTTTAACCTCCTTGGGCAGAGGTGATGGGCCCCGGGGGAGGGCGGGAGTGCTGCCTCACTGTCCACAGCTGCAGGTCCTCTCCCCTTGCGTGGTGGCGAGTCCGAAGGGAAGGCGGGAGGGTCTTCGCTCCACCGCTGCTGCTGCCGCGCTTTTAACCTCCCCGGGCAGAGGTGATGGGACCCGGGGGAGGGCGGGAGCGCTGCCTCACCGTCCACAGCTGCAGGTCCTCTCCCCTGGCGTGGTGGCGAGTCCGGAGGGAAGGCGGGAGCGTCTTTCTTCTCCTCATATCCAAACACAATTTCCCACTCAACCCTCCTTCTGAAGAGTTTCAACCAATTACAGCCCAGCATACAATGCCCATCAAAAACAAGTTCAGTTCCCACAGTCTATAGCAGGGGTTCCCAACATAAGGACCATGGGCCAGATCCAGCCCATGGCACCATTTCAGCGGGGGGGGGCTCACCCCTCCAAAGGTATTCAAGAAATAAAATGGCTGCCACTTTGAAGCTGCTGGGACAAAATGGCTATCCCCATCATGCAGGTAGGGCAAAATGGCCATCCGGCCCTCGAGGCTGACTGAGAGAGTGTGACCCTGCCCTCTGCTTGAAAAGGTTGGGAACACCTGGTCTATAGCTTGTTATGTCTATAGATACAATAACCACCCAGAACCTGGTTTGAAAGTGGAATTCCTTCTCTGCCACTGGAAATCAAGAAATCACAAATCTACTTTATTCTGTTAATGCAAAGCCCCCCCCCCTCACTATTTCCTTACATACTCCTTATGTTGTTTTTACTTTTCTCCCACTTCAGAGGGCCAGGCTGTTGGTGAGCATCTCCTTAGATATACAAATCATTAACACACTGAACTCCACCCTCTCAAGTATTTTTAACCTATTAATCCATAAATACCTCACTCACCTCGGTTCAGACTTGACAACGCATAACAACATCAAATTTATATTACTGGGTTTTTCAATTGTCTCTCCACTTAATAAGCACTTAAGGCAATGTGCAGTTAAAAACAATTAAGCAAATTAAGTACAGAACTATGAAAGCAAAACTGGCAAGGAGTGCTACATCACCAGAGGCCTCTGAATATCAGAAAATGGTATTAACTACTGAAAGCTTAGCTGAACAAAGATGCCTTTTCTTTAAAAAAAAACCCAGCTGTCTAAAGAACAGAAAAGAAGGAAACCTAAACTTACTTGGGAGGATATTCCCAAACTGTTGCACTTCTAAACAAAGGTTCTAGTCCACCAGGTACAAAGCCATAAATGGGAAACTTATGTTCTTCCAGTAGGACCAGTCAGCATAGCCAGTGGTGTGAGAAGATAGAAGCTACAGCCCAAGAAAAGCTCATAACATATAGTCCAGATCTTCTGCATTCTGACTTTCCACATTTTTCCAACAAGCTTTTAGTAAGAAATCCAGGAAACCGCAAATCATTCCAGTTTAGCATCACTCCTTCTCTCCCACCACAAGATAGGCCCTTCCATCCCAGAAAACCATGAACTATTTCAGTAGTAAATAATCCTGAACATAGTTGCTGCCATTTTATTAGCCTAGTTTTTGTGGGAGTTTTTAATAGACACCTACTTCACAAATTTAGCCACGAAAGTTTTCTATCACCACCCTGCTGAAGAAAGTTTTGACTAACACATTTTTATCTATTTATTATGTTATTTACATGCCACCATTCTCCCCACAGGAGACCTTAGGCAGCTCACATTATAATGACGGTGCCAATGGAAAAGCTTCTAGCTATAAAGCAGTTCATCTGAGGAAAATGTTTTGATGCTATAATATTTTTCATTTGCAGAATGCTTTATATTGTGAGGCAAGAACATGAAAAGGACTACAGGGCAACCTCTGTCTTTAATGGTTGTGTAACACAGGAGATTTTAGCAGGTATTGATCACCATGCAAACAACAAGTGCTGAATTCCCTCTGTCACACTATTAAGAGTCTCTTCCTTTTCATGAAGATACTCTTATCTTCTGTACCCTCTGAGTACTTTCTATGATACATTGGCTAGGGATGAGCCAATTACAACCCTCTAGATGTGTTGAAATCCCAGAGTTACTAACCATTGGCAAGCTGGTTAGGGCTAAGGGGAAATCTTAATCAACAACACCTGCAGGACTACACTTGGCTTCTCCTCCATCTCGACCCTCCCTAACCCTGCATTTCTTCCTGGTTAATCTGCTATGACTATAAACAGTCCCTTATGTGTGAAGCATCTCTCCAAAATAATTGAGTTTGTTTCTTAAAAGACAGGACTGCAGTGGCTTAATGGTAAAGACGCTGAACTTGACAACTGGAAGGCTGGCAGATCAGAAGTTCGAGACCCAAGTGCTGCATGATGGAGTGACCTCCCATCTCTGTCCCAGCTCTTGCCAGCATAGCAGTCTGAAAGCAAGAAATTGCAAGTAGATAAATAGGTACAGTGATGGGATGTAACAGGTTCTCACCAGTTGTCCAGAACCGGTAGTAACTTTTCCTAGTGTCCCGGAGAACTGGTAGTAGTTTTTGGGGGAGAACCACCTTTGGGGATTACCTTTTCACTGGTTCCCCCACTGCACATGTGCGCCAAGCACTTGGTGTGCATGCATGCCTACAGTGCTTGGCGCGTATGCACAGCCTCCTTGCTGTCCTCCCAAGGGGGGAGGAGGAAGAGCTGCTGCTAGCCTGAAGCTCCCTATAGCCTGCTCCCCAGGGTAAGTGACTCAAGCTTGGATGTGGTGTGTCTGTGTGTATTTTAATGTGTATTTAATACATTTACCTATATTGATGTACTACCACAGTTCCTAAAAAGGCCTGGCAGCCGGCAGGCAGAGCAGCCTGGCTTGAAGTTTTTAAGCAAATTCTTAGCGTTACCTTATCAATAAGCTACACCTATGCTGTTCCAATTGGAGAACCCTTAAGGAGGTACAGCTGTTTTACATTTACATTAAGGCATATTATCCTAGAGAACTGGTACGATGACCATATCCATCTTGCAACATGGTGCTGCCCAGGCACTTATACTAACAGGTAAGTGACGGGTTTGTGTTTGGGGGTGGGGGGTGGATTTATGTTTGGGGTGGGTGGGTGTATTTTAATGTAATTTTTATTTTATTTATTTATTTTATTTTATTTTTTGCGGGTTTGTGTTGTGGGTGAGTTGAGGTGTGTGTGCTTATTTTTATTTTATTTCTTTGGCCCCGCCCATGATGCCGTGATGTCATGTTAGCTCTGCCCACACTGTGATGACATCATGATGAGGTAGTAAAATTTTTGACATCCCACCACTGAATAGGTACCACTTCAGTGGGAAGGGAAACAGCATTCCATGCACTCTGGTGTCTAGTCATGCCTGCCACATGACCACAGAAACATCAGCAGACACAGATAGCACTGGCTCTCTGTAAACAGAGATGAGCACTGAACCACAGAGTCGGCTATGACTGACTTTCAAGCAAGAGCAAACTTTACCTTCTTAAAAGAGACAACTTTTATTATCTCCCTGCTACAATCTCCTACTTGGTAACATGCTTTTAATGGTATTATATTTTTAACTGGGTGGGACAAGGGTATCACTGCATTTATGTATGTCTGCATTTGAAAGACAGCCACCTCACAACAGATGTTTAACTCAATTAATGTACTGTATGTGTAATCTTCCTATTCTACACAATGGCTGGGCGCTGTGTTTTCTGTGTCTCTTGACTGCCACCACCTGGTTTTTTTATTTATAATTCACCACAGTACAAAGATTGTGAAAAAAGTATTGCCCAAATTGCAGTAAGGTTGTTTCACTCAAGACTGGCCAGAAGTATAGTTACACCCATGCTAATGCAGTTTGGATTGGCTTTGATTTATGGGCACTTAAATGATCAGCCAGATCATTTAAGTAAAAAAATCACGATTTCATGACAAAAAGTTGGAATGTTGGCTTTATATCATCACTGGTGGTTCTAACTCTCTCTAGTCAGTGAGTGAGAAAAAGGTTTTTGTTGTTCAGTCGCACAGTCGATTCCAACACTTTGCGACCCCATGGACCACTGTCCGCCAGGCACTCCTGTCCTCCACCATCCCCCTCAACTCGCCCAGCTCTGTGCCCATTGTCTCTACAGTATCATCTAGCCATCTCATTTTTGGCCGTCCCCTTCTTCTTTTGCCCTCCACCTTTCCCAGCATCAAGCCCTTCTCAAGCGAATCCTCTCTTCTCATTTGATGTCCAAAGTACCTTAGCTTCATCTTTACAATTTGACTTTCTAAGGAGCATTCTGGGTTGATTTCTTCTAAGATTGACCTATTTGTTCTCCTCGCTGTCCAGGGGACTCTCAAAACTCTCCTCCAACACCACATCTCAAAGCCATCTATTCGTCTGCGCTCAGCTTTCCTAATGGTCCAGCTCTCACAGCCATACATTGCCACAGGGAATACCATTGCTTTGACTATACAAATTTTTGTTTGCAATTTGATGTCTCTACTTTTCACTATGCTCCCCAGGTTTCTCATCATTTGTTTCCCAAAAATCAGTCGCCTTTTTATTTCATGGCTGCAATCTCCATCTGCAGTGAGCTTTGATCCTAAGAAAGTAAAATCTGTCACTGCTTAGTTTAAAATTCTTAGTTTAAGAGTAGTCCGCAAGTGTCATCACTCCCTGGCAAATAGAAGGGGAAGAAACTGAAGCAGTGACAGACTTTACCTTCTTGGGATTCAAGATAACTGCAGATGGTGACTCCAGTCATGAAATAAAAGGACGCTTACTTCTTGGGAAGCAAGCTATGGCAAACCTAGGCAGCATAATAAAAAGGAAAGACATTACCCTGCCAATAAAAGTCCACATAGTCAAAGCAATGGTTTTCCCAGTAGTAATGTATGGCTGTGAGAGTTGGATCATAAGGAAGGCTGAGCGCTGAAGAATAGACACCTTTGAACTGTGGTGCTGGATGAGACTCTTGAGAGTCCCCTGGACTGCAAAGAGATCAAATCAATTAATCCTAAAGGAAATCAATGCTAATTGCTCCTTCGAAGGACAAATACTGAGGCTGAAGCTCAAGTACATTGGCCACTAAATGAGAAGAGAGGACTCACTGGAGAAGGCCCTGATGCTGGGGATGATCAAAGGCAAAAGGAGAAGGGGACGGCAGAGGATGAGATGGCTAGATGGCATCGTTGACCTGGGCAGGCTACGGAGGATAGCAGATGAGGGAGCCTGGCATGTGGTGGTTCATGGCGTCGCAAAGGGTCAGACTTGACTGTGCGACTGAATAACAACAGTGTGCAAGGAAGAAATGCACACTGCTACTATGAGAAGATATGCCTGGAAAAACACCTGATTCTACACTACTAGGGGTTGGTTGCTCAAGGTTGGATCCTTTTTGTTATGTGTGTCAGAACAACAAGTCATACCTGCCCAGGATAAAGTGCATAGGATTAAAAGCCATTGAAGTTATTTTGACACGAGACAATACATGTACAAACATCAGTAGAAATATTAGTATAACAATGTAAAGAGCTAACAACAGGTTGTTCTCATCTGCCTCATTCGGGGTTGCTCTCATCTGCCTCACTCGGGTGCTCTCTCTAGCGATCTGATGAATAATTACAAAGTGTTGGGATGTTTAAACTGTACTTCCACATATCTACATACTAACATCATATCTATATATGGAATTCATTCAACTACTAAAAGAATATTAACGTTGTTCAGTAAGAACAATCTAAAAACCAATATATTTTAAATATATATAGAGAAAATACTACATTATATTTTAAAGCAACAAACCTTTGATCCATTATTATTATAATACCTACACACATATGGATAAATGTTGAAGTGTAAGAGTTGACTTTGACAATATCTCTATAAATACAAGGACACATGTCAGCGATAGCAGTTCCTAGTGTTACACTCAGTTTATTAGGAGCAGCATGACTGTGTTTTATGTGTTCCCGTGGCCATGTGTGAAGAGATCAAACATATCAAATGTATATTAAAAATTGACTAAAGGTCTATCACATCCCTGACTGTGAGAAGAGACCTGGAAAGCAAGCAGAAAGTTTTTTCCCACCTTTGACTGAAAAATAGGAGGCTAGCATGGCATTTCAAAGAACTTTCCTACAGTATTTCAAAAAAGGCTGTTAGAAAGAGTGTATTCTGATGTGATATGCTGAACTGGTATGCTGTCTGGCAGCTTGCCCAGGAAAAGACAAAAGATCAAAAGGACAATGGAGCAAAAGGCTGGTAGCCCATCAGTAACATTGTTCTGTTTGCATAAAGGCAATTGGCAGGCACAGTTAGCTGATATCTCAGTAACCCAGTTCCAGAACAGGAGTGGCTGTTAAACCTCAACAGCTTAGCTTGCTCAAGAGTAAACTGAGTGCATGATTAAATAATCTGCCAAGGAGACATATAGCTACAGGACAGATTAGAATTTATTGTTTTATGTGTTATTCATTTTCCATGAGTGAAACTTTGTCTACTGAACACTTTTTACTTGGCAAACTTATTATGTAGACAATTTGGATTTTTTACAATTTTAAAATGTCTTTTTTTTTCTCCTTGTTTTTCTTGTTTAATAAATGTACAGTATTTAATCCTTTTACATGAGAGGGCCTTTTCTGTATCCTAAACCCAGTCTTCC
Organism: Furcifer pardalis; assembly: GCA_030440675.1. Classification (NCBI taxonomy): domain Eukaryota; kingdom Metazoa; phylum Chordata; class Lepidosauria; order Squamata; family Chamaeleonidae; genus Furcifer; species Furcifer pardalis. The sequence goes on along the minus strand of CP126897.1, from coordinate 87,110,809 downwards.
ATTTGACCAATGGCAAGAAGTGGTTTAAGATTTTTCCTTTTAAAACAGGAGTTTTCAACCTTTTTAAGCCGGGAGCCGGGTCATGCTCCCTCAGACAGCTTCGGGGGGCAGGCAGCCATTTTGCCCTTCTTCCACCACATGGCACATCATGGTGTGGTGGAGGCGGTGATGGGCCACATAAAATGGCATCAGTGTTCCCTCAAGTGGAGAAAGATGCCCGGCCCATGGGCTGCAGGTTGAGAATCCCTGTTTTAAAGTTTTGCAGGAGTTCTGTTATCCAGTAGGAGTGGTGGCAGAGATCAGGTGTTTTTAAAAGAAAAATAATTACTGTTCTACTCTTCTTAATCTCACACTCTGTCCTGGTCACTCTGACCCAAAAAAGGGGGTGGGGCTGAGAAAACGGAGCTTGACACCATGTCACACGATATTTACCATTGATAGAACTTCCTCGGGATCAAACTAGATGGTTTGCTGAACATGTATTTAGAAACAGTGTTCCCTCAAATGGAGAAAGATGTCCGTTTGTCATAGCATGCACTTTTCTTCACCTTTACATCTTGTATTCCAGCATTGATTTGCGCTTAAACCTAAGTAACAAGTACTTACTTTGCAGTCTGATTGCTAAAGCATGGGTCTCTGAAGAAGTCTCATAATAGGAGGAAAGGATATGCTCCATTTAATGCCTAGTTTTAATTTCATATTCTTTCATTCTCCTCTGTTTAAACAGATATGAGTCTTGTAGTACTTCAGGGGTAAGTATAGTAGCACGACATGCTCCATTTAATGTCTAATTTAATTTTTGTGCAACTGCAGTTTTAATACAGTAGAAGGTGATACAGTATAGCAGCAAACTGTAGGGCCCGCCCCCTTAAAAAAGCTCATGGATTGCAGCAGGGGTGCCCAAACTTTTCAGGCCGTGGACCAGTCACGTTGTTATCCCACCAGAAGCATAAGTAAAATGTACCTTGCAATTTGTTTTGCAACAGGATGAGATAGATTTTAAACTATCATTGTCTCTGCTTAAATCAGGGCTGCCCAAACTACAGCCCACGGGCCAGATCCGGTCCCCAATGCCAATTCATCTGACCCATGCCATCCTTGTCACTCCTGGAGGCCATATGGGCATGTTTTGCTTCCACTTCCAGGAGTGACGAGGGCAGCACAGGCTGGATGAATTGGCATTGGGGGCTGGATCTGGCCTATGGGGCATAGTTGGGCAGCCAGGGATTACAGCTTCCAGACATTCCCATTCACTAACCATGCTGCCTAGACTTGCTGGAAACTATAGTCCAATGACATCTAAAGCAGGGGTGGCCAATCGTTTTACGTTGTGGGCCTGACCACGCCCCTGAACAGCTGAGCAGGCTGGACCACACATTTACAGCTGTCATAAATGCACCCACTTCCACATTTATGGCAGGTGTGGGTGCATTTTACAGCAGATGTAAACACACCCGCTTCCACTTCTGGTGTCATGGGCTGAGTCTGGCCCACAGGCCATAGGTTGGGAACCCCTGATCTAAAGGATGACATTGTGTCCATCTCTGCTGCACAATGTCCCAGAACTAGGAGCAAAATGTACACAAATTGAGCAAAATGTTCAAAGAACCAAAAGAAGGAAAGGCACTGTGCTTCATTGTTTTACTGAAAGAAAGAAAAACTAACTCTGCATTACCACTTTTGCATCTTCCTTCTCCTAGTGATAAAATAGAAAAACATTCCATTAGTAAGACAACATAGACATCTACTGGTCTGACATGTAATTTTTTTTCCACATGATCATCTGAGATATATTTGCATTTATTTTTTAGCCTTCAAATTGTTTAGATGCAAATTATGCCATTTTACTAATTGGAAGAGTAAATTAGGATTATATTCTTAAGAGTTTCGTGAATTGAAAGTTAAATCTATAAAACTAATATTATCATTTTAATAAAATATTCCTATGCAGAGAATATTTATGCACAGCAGCATTTAGTAATGGGATCTCTTACTTGTGATGTTAAGGAGCAACATTCCATTACAACAGTCCAGCTTAACCATTAACTGCCTCGTTTTGCTATGTCTAACCCACATCTGCTTCTGGTTTGGAAGGTGATTCTGTGCATTCATATCCATTGAAATTGTGCTTTTAAAAATCCCAATAAAATTTAAATTTTAAAAACAAAATAATTTTTATCATGTAAATCCATGAATCCATCATCCCTCTGATACACGGCTTGATCAGGAACCATCCCAAGATCTATGTAATATTGATATGAATGACAATGTAGTAGAGGGGTGCCCAAACTTTTTTGGGCCATGGGCCGATCATGTGGTTCAGGGAGCCGGTCACTAATGCCCGGGGGCCGGGTGCGGGCCGGGTACGGGCATGTTTTACTTCTGTTTTCAGGATCGACGAGGGCTTTGCGGGCCGGATGACTTGGCATCGGGAGCCGTAGCCGGCCCCTGGGCCTTAGTTTGGGCACCACTGATGTAGTAAGTGAGGGGGGGCAGGGGATGAGTCTTTCTGGACAATAATTGCTTCACTCTAACCACAATACTAAGCCCATTGCTTATCCACTTGGAAGGCTGCAAATGTATACCTAAAGATCGCCCCAGCTACTATGCTAACATACATTAAATGCTTTTGGAAATAGGTCCTTTACAGTGATGGGATGTCAAAAATTTTACTACCCCACCGTGATGTCATCACAGTGTGGGTGGAGCTAACATCATGACGTCATGACATGGGTGGAGCCAAATAAAAAGTAATAAAATAAAATAAAAATAAGCGCGCGCGCACACACACACACCTCAACCTACCCACCCACCCACAACACAAGGACAGCAAGGAGGACAGCAATGAGGCCGTGCATATGCGCCAAGCACTGAAGGCATGCATGCACACCAAGTAAAAAGGTAAGCCCTGAAGGTGGTTCCCCCCAAAAGCTGCTACCGGTTCTCTGGGACACTGGAAAAAGTTATTACTGGTTCTGGCGAGCTGGTAAGAACCTGTTACATCCCATCACTGGTCCATTAGGTGCCTGTTGCTTGCTACAGCTGTATAACTAGAGCAGAGGTTTGCAACCTATGTCCCGCTCTCCGGCCCTGGCCCCCAACACCATCCCATCTGGCCTGTCGCTGCCTCCACCTTACCCAGAAATGGAAGCGGGCGTGTTTAAGTCATCTGTAAAATATGCCCGGGCATGTCCAAACGCGGCCATGGCTGTTGTAAACGGTGGGCACATTTACGTCAGCTGTAAATGTGCCTGCTTCTGCTTCTGGGGGAAGTGGTCTGGCCCGCAATGCTATCCAGGGGCGTGGTCAGGCCTGTGACGTAAAAAGGTTAGCCACCCCTGAGCTGGACAATTTCCTGCTACTTCATCCTCACCAGAGAGATTTTAAAAATGAATGACTTCTAGCTATTATCCATCTCCATTGGAATACAGCACACTAAGTGTTAGCAAAAAGGTTAGGATTGGTAATGGGGGTTGATATCATTGGGGCAATCCTACTGACAAATATAGAATATGTTGCTTCTATTCACCAGCATTACTGTTTGCAGGAAAATAGCACAGGGCCTTTTCTGTACTGCTTGGTATACTGAATTATCCAAAAGGCAAAATAAGATTGATTCGTTGGGCCACATATTGTTGTCCAGTAAACTCGTTCTGGTGACTGAAATATGTGGACTTTGTTTACAACTTTTCAAGTGACAATCTCACCAAATGTAAACCTTGAAAGTCTGTACGTGAATGGCTCAGAGGCAGACAAGCTCCTTTGTATGCATGACATTCTAGGTTCAATTCTAAGGAAAGACTCCTGCATGAAATCCTGAAATGCTTCTATATGATGAGCCAGATGTGGCAGTGGTCTAACTCAGTGTAAGCTCTAAATATTCATATGTATATTTCTTGTATTTAACCATCGTGGCTGTTGATAAAAGTGTGATCAAAAATACATTTATTATTATGGATTCATCAGCCTGAATCCATACTTAGTCATACTTAGAGCTAAATATTAATATCAAGGCCTTCTGGCCAATGATGCTAGCAATCAGATAGACAACATAGTTAGTTATCCAATATAGTTAATATCCGATACCAGTTTTTGTGGCACAAGCAGTTATGTTAAGGGTTCCCAACCTAAGGCCCGTGGGCCGTATCCAGCCTGCAGCACCATTTCATGTGGCCCCTCACCCATCCAAGGGCATTCTAGAAAGAAATGGCCACCCCTTTAAAGCTGTTGGGGCAAACTGCCCCCCCCCCCAATTGTGCAGGCAGGGCAAAACGGCCATCCGGCCCTCAAAGCTGACTGAGAGAGTGTGACCTGGCCCCCAGCTTGAAAAGGTTGGTGAGTTATGAAGATTGTGCAAGTAGCTGCACAGCTATGTCAAACAAGTTATGCAACAATGTAAGTCAATGTAACAGCACCGGTGTCGATTTCCATTGCACTACAGTCATGTTGGATTTAGGGACCTTTGGATTTTATCCATGGCCTGATTGATTCAATCAGACCTTCCATTAAACCCCCTAACTGCCTGTGCTGCACTTTGCTTCGATATTAGAGCCACTCAATTTCTTTGGGGTTTGTGATTCCCAGAGTAGAACACTCTGTATTTGTCTGACTTAAAATATCTTATTCCAACCCATTTTTATTTACTGACACTAAGAACTACGATGTTTAAAATGTTCCTTTTTTAATGGTTTCCAGTTTATCTTGATTCATTCTTCTCACATTTCATGTCCCATTTTGTTTCATTTGGGACTGTCTCATCCTAGGGTTTTTAAGCCATTGTATATGCAGTAGTAACAAAAATTCAGGTGTGTTGTGAATCAGATGTCTATCTGTTTTAATTTTAAAGTCCCACAGAATCTTGACCCTCTCATTTTCCAAAACTGTCTCTACCTGCTGTTGTTGTTGTTGTAACTCCCAGCCTCTGGCTGCGTAGGCAAAAACCTAAATCACCAGACTTTCCCCCAACTGATTGATAAAAATCACTCCTTAAATATTTCAGGTATCTTGAACTCTTAATGATTTGACTTGACAGGGTGTAATGAAGTTATCGTCCATAGTATTTTTGGATTGTGTATGTGCTCCCCGCCCTCGTTTTTTCTAGACTAGGTGTAGGAGCAAGTGGAAGAGTTCACAACAAGTGTGTATAACAGGGATTCTCAACCTGTGACCCATGGGCAGGATGCGGCCTGCGGCACCATTTCATGTGGGGCCCCACTCAGTGGCGTCGCGCGGGCTTCCGTTGCTCGGGGCGAAGACCAAACTCGCCGCCCCCTCCATCTAGGCTCGCCGCTGCCGCCCCCACCCAGTTAACCCTTCGCTACCTTTTCCAAGGCCCCCGCAGCTGGACCTCTCATAGAGCCCCACCTGCCCACCGTTCCCCTGGGCGGTGGCTGAGAAGGAGGGACTCCGGAGCCAAAGTGACGGGCCGGAGGGACGAGAGGGATGGAAGCCGACGGGGTGGGACAGGGAAGCAGGCAGGCAGGCAGCTAGCCCCCAGCAGGGAGAGCCCCTGACGGCTAGCTGGGTGGGTGGGCGGACGGGTGGAGGTGAGCAGCGTGTGCGCGCAGGGTGCCCATCAGGGAGGCGGCGGAGGAGGCAGAGCAAGGGCAGCCACGGCTGGCAGGAGGGAAAGAGGGGGCGGTCTGGCCACCGGCGCAGCAAAAGGGCCGCCTTCTGCCTGGGAAGTCCTGCTTCCTAAGCCCAGGCAGAGGGAGGCCAAAGCTGCGGGGACATTTTGCCGCCCCCTAAAAGCCACTGCCCGGGGCATCCACCCCCCTGCCACCCCACGCTACGCCACTGGCCCCACTGCTTCCACACCAGGAAGTGCCATGTGGTGTAGGAAGGGCAAAATGACTGTCTGAGCCCCGAAGCTGTCTGAAGAAGCATGACCCAGCCCCTGGCTTTAAAAGACTGAGAACTCCTAGTGTATACTGTAAAACAAGGGTGCCCAAACTATGGCCCGTGGGCCAGATCCAGCCCCTGACACCAATTCATCTTGCTCACACTGCCCTCGTTATTCCTGGAAGTGGAAGTAAAATGTGCCCTCAATGAGGGTGGTGTGGGCTGGATGAATTGGTATTGGGGGCCGGATCTGGCCCATGGGCCATAGGTTGGGCACTCCTGGTTTAAGCAGTGAAAACTGCACCCTAAAATTTATCTCATCCTGTTGCAAAACAGATTGCAAGATGCATTTTACTTCTGTTTCTGGTGGGAAGAACCATGTCACTGGCGCACTAAACCACATGACTGGCCCGCTGAATGTGACCAGCCCAAGGCTTGAAAGGTTTGGCCACCTCTGCTGGAACGGCAAAGGTCGCCCTTGCTCGAAAGCCAGTTGTACCCAACTCTAGGGTTCAGTGCTCATCTCTGTTTATAGCCAAACAGCCAGGACTGCCTGTGTCTGCAGAGGTTTCCGTGGCCATGTGGCAGGCATGCCTCAACACTGGAGTGCACAGAATGCTGTTTACCTTCCCACCCAAGTGGTCCCTATTTATCTACTTGCAATTTCTTCCTTTCCGAACTGCTAGGTTTGTAGGAGCTGGGACAGAGACGGGAGCTCAGTCTGTCATGGAGTACCAGGGAATCGGACTCCAACCTTCCAGTCAGCGCGTTCAGCATCTTAACCACTTGAGCCACCACAGTCCCGTGTATACTGTAGAAACGGCCAAATGGGATACTTGTTCCGGCCCTAAAATGGAGAGAGCCAGGAGCAATATTTTTGCACAACACTCAAAATATACCCTGGCTATTAAAGGGCAGAAGAAAGGCGGAGTGGGGGGGGGGGCGTGCTTGGCTATGCCGGCATGGATGCTGAAGGCGGGTCTGGAGGAGGCGGGCGTGGTGGGTCCCGGCTGCTGCCTCCTGAAGTGAACACCCTGAGGGACTGAAGAGAGACGCGTGTCTCGTCTGCAGGCAGGCGTATGGGATCCGGCGCGACTGTCGCCAGCAGACAAGCTGTAGCGTAAGTAGCCTGCAGTGTCTCCGCTTTGCCGCCCGAGACTCCGAGCGTCTCTGGGCTGGTGCTGCTGTCGGATGTGGATTTGCCCGTCCCGGAGGAGGAGAAGGGGAAGGAAGTGGGGGGGGGGGGAGAGAAAGTGAGGACATGCCGGCGAAGCAAACATTTGCTGAAGTGCAGAGGAGCGCCCAGGCGTCGCAGTGGCTCAAGTCGTTAACTTAAGGCGCTGAACTTGAAGTTCGAGACCCGAGCACTGCACGACGGAGTGAGCTCCCGTCTCCGCCCCAGTTCATGCCAACCTTGCCAGTTCAAAGGCGAGAAACTGCAAGTAGATAAATTGGGACCACTTCGGTGGGAAGGTAAACAGCATTCCGTGCACTCCTGCGTCTAGTCATGCCTGCCGCAACAGTGTTGGCTGTTTGGCTACAAACAGAGATGAGCACTGAACCCTAGAGTCGGATTCGACTGGCTTTCGAGCAAGGGCGAACTTTACCTTTACTTTTACTTCAGGAGCGCCTAGGAGGATGAGGCTGTAAATCAATTTTCGCCCCCCCCCCCTCGCCCCTGTTCCTACGTGCCGTGCAGCCAGGCAGCCTCGTTTTTCGAGGCACTGCCAGTGCTCACCTCCTCCCGTGCTTTTCTGTTCTGGAGGGTTCTGGGTTCTCCCCACACCCTCCCCTGCAGTGTAAACAGGAGTTTAAAAGTACAGTAAATAAACAAACTGGCTGGTGGTGGGGCTGGAACCCGCGACTGTCTCGCCTGCACGTCCTGAGGTATACGTTTTGCAATGAAATGGGGAGACACGGGGGGGGGGGCTTCTCGGAGCGTGTAAACTAGAAGCACGAGGCTCTAAGGGAAAGAGCTTATTATTTGTAAACTTTGAATCCCATCGGCTGCCTCTGCCAAGAGTTCTTGTGTGAAAGAATGACTTACCATCAGGAATGCGATTGCTAAGATCATGAGGACAAAATGTGCAGTTCTGTGAGAGTCCCAGAGCTGGAAAATTTCAGAATTGGAAAACATTGCTTTCGACATGATGCTGCAATGGGGTGATTTCTGGTCTGGTCTCAGCCAGCCAGCCTTACAAAGAAGCTGTTCAATCACTATTCGTTGTTGTCTACTCACCATTATCCTCAAGAGTAGGGGTGCCCAAACTACAGCCAATGGGCCAGATCTGGCCAGATCATCAAGCCCACGCTGACCTCATTGCTCCTGGAAGCAGAAGTAACACATGCCCACATGGTTTAAGCAGAGAAAATGCCAGCCTAAAAAATATCTCATCCTATTGTAAGGCAGGTTTTACTTCCGCTTCTGGTGGGAGGAACCACATGACCAGCCCACTGGACCATGTTACCAGCCCACGACCTGAAAAGTTTGGGCACCCCTGCTCAAGAAAGACAATGTATTTTGTAATCATTTCACATACTTTGTATGCTTTGGAGTGTCTACTCAACCCCATGCATGCCTCATTTTTTTCAACTTGTTTTTCTTCCGCAAAGTTGAGAACATTAGTGCCTACTGATGCCTCCCACTTATGCATTGATAGGGAGCATTGAAGGGTTAATCATTTGGACTACTCATCCTGTATTGGTTATGATGATTATAAAATGCAGCAAATTCAGCTGTGTATATATTGCCCCATAGTGTCACAATACTGGGCATTTTCTGGAGTAATTATGGAAATTACAATTTGGCTTCAACAAGCTAGGTACTGACCTCAGAAGGATGGAAGGCTGTGTCAGCTTTGTGCCTATTGGCTCAAACTCAGATTGTGAGCAGAGTTTTGACTACATTTATGTCTCTTGGCATAGGTTTAAAGCCAGATTTATCTCCAGACAAATTTCTCTGTTTGCCAGATCTGTGTTTTGCTCTATCAGCATGGAGTGAGTGAGAAGGAGAGCCCTTAGATGCCAAGCTTTGTAGGGAAAGTGTGAAACCACAGGGAGACTGTGGCTATAGATGGGATCATGAGACAGATTCAGTACTGCAAGTTAGGGAAGAAAAAACATTTTTCTATGCCTTTGTGAAGGAAGGTGGAACTGCCCGCAAGAACTAGAGTTCTGTAATCTGATATCAGGCCATTTGGCATCCAACTTTAAAGTGCCTTACTATTTTACACAGAACAGCAGAATCTGCAGATTTGTCTTGTTCAACTTGTTTTCAGGATAATTTTATTTCCCTGTTTGCTTTTGTATACAGTGAACCTGAGGCAGGTAACCACATAAAAGAAAATCGAAACAATACTCTGGCATTATGAAAACTGAGGAAAGGCAGCAGAGAAATGAACATGAGCAGATTTTTTTTTACAGAATGCTCCCTGTCTTTGCATTACAATAGAAAATCCATATCTGGTGGTCACCCAAAGTTACTCAGTTACAAAAAAGGAGGGATGAGGAACATTTAGCACATAGGCAACCCAAATCCAGGCTGCAGATGGTTGGAAAAGGTGCTGCTTTCCTTCCAAAGCCTATCCCAGCTGGGAAGGGAAGCCAGAGGGGCAAATCCAGCCCTCAAAAGAAACAGATTAGACCCAGTTTTTCCCCTAACCCTTTCCCCTATCTTATATGTGAAGGTGGATAGGAGGGGAGACCCTTGTATGTCACCCAGGTGGCAGGTTGAGGTGAGGCCTCATTGGAGACTGGTTCTGATTAACTTGTAGCCTGATGATGTGCAAATTTATTCACAAGTGGTCCTACTCAGTTTAATTGAGAGACTGTCCACACTGGCTGTTGTGGTGCAGACCAGATTGCATTGGTTATTTGTGGTTGGGGGAGGAGTTAAATGATGCTTAGCCCACTCATACCATCCAAACAACATTGTGACCTATTTTCCAATATCATACAATACAAGCAAATTGATGACTTCCCCTGACTGTCCCTGGTGGTCAGGAGAAGTGAATGGGATGGAGTTATGACCACAGTAAAAAAAAATCTGCTATCTTATAAGCAATGTAGTAGGCAATTTCTCAAGCAGCAATACACAGACAGCTGCTTGAGAAACTCTGTGCTTTAGATATTCTTGAACTACTACCAGAATCGCTAGCCAGAACAACGAGTCAGAAAATAAGTGGTCCCAAATTTGGGGATCACTCTAATAACATGCATAGCATGCAGTTTAAGTTCTTTGAACCACAAAGAAAATGGGTAAAGATTGTGTTTCTTTTCTCTTAACAGGTAATACTTTGTGTGTTAGAAATTCAAAAATAATTTTTTTTGTTCCGACCCTTTGCGACCCCATGGACCACTGTCCGCCAGGCACTTCTGTCCTCCACCATCCTCCTCAACTCGCTCAGTTCTGTGCCTATATATGATATTAATATTTTTACTTATAGCATCCCTGTCTGTGGATCAAGATGATTCAGCAGTCACCATGAAAAAGTGTATTCAGTTCACTGCAGATTTAGCTGTGGTCCACTTTTCTCATGAGCAACATGTTTTTGCCTCTTAGCATCTGCACAGAGTGAGCCATGTCCACAATGTCAACATTTCAGTGAAAAGTATGGATGCTTCTATTAAATTGCTTCTTGGTTAAGCAGAACTAGGTTTACTTTAAAAACCTTATTTTCTGAAGAATAAGAGGCTTTAACAAGTGCTGTAGATATTTATACTGAGACTCAATGTAAAGAAAAACAAGATCATGGCAACAAACCCTATCAGTCCCTAGAAAATAAATGGGGAAGAAGTAGAAACAGTGTCAGATTTTACTTTCTTGGGATCAAAGCTCACTGCAGAGGGTGATTGCAGCCATGAAATAAAAAGGCGATTGATTGTTGGGAGGCAAGCGATAAGAAACCTGGGGAATATAGTGAAAAGTAGAGACATCAAATTGCAAACAAAAATTCGCATAGTCAAAGCAATGGTATTCCCTGTGGCAATGTATGGTTGTGAGAGCTGGAACGTTAGGAAAGCTGATCGCAGAAGAATAGATGCTTTTGAGATGTGGTGTTGGAGGACAGTTTTGAGAGTCCCCTGGACAGCGAGGAGAACAAATAGGTCAATCTTAGAAAAAATCAACCCTGACTGCTCCTTAGAAGGTCAAATTGTAAAGATGAAGCTAAGGTACTTTGCACACCAAATGAGAAGAGAGGATTCACTTGAGAAAGCCTTGATGCTGGGAAAGGTGGAGGGCAAAAGAAAAAGGGGGTGGCCAAAAATGAGATGGCTAGATGGTATTGTGGACACAATGGGCACAGAGCTGAGCAAGTTGAGGACAGAAGTGCCTGGCGGACAGTGGTCCATGGGGTCGCAGAGGGTCGGAATCGACTGTCTGACTGAACAACAAAAAGTCATGATACACATTAGTCTTCTTCTATATTATTCACGTAGGATAAATTTATTTACAGTTTTTTCTGTAAACACCTGTTTGATAACTTTGTCTTACTACAGTCTGTTCAGTTCCTTTTTAAGCTCCCCCAGTGGTGTAGTGGTTAAGGCATTAGGCTTGAAGACCGGAAAGATGGGTTTGATTCCCGAGAGCTGCACAAGGAGGGACATGAAAGGAGCCTCATTCAAACATCCCCTGCAAAAATCCTTTCAACCCAGAGTAACCTCTGACATGAAAATGAGGGAGTTCATTTTTAATATGGCTATATTAATGCATGAGTATTTACTGATCTGTGTAGGACATATCATGGATGGTAAGCCATGGTTTTGTGAGAACCTTTGCTAGTCGTTTGTGAGTAGGGCGCTGCTGCATAGTAGTAATTTCCTTCTGGTGTAAAATGGAGTAGCTAAAGCTATGGACTATCTGTCCCCAGTTTATTTCTTGTGATGTCCAATCGTGGCATGTTGCCTTGTCTTTCTCCTCACAAGTCAGAGAAGCAAACTGGCAACAAACCAGGGATTATTTCTTTCACTTGTTGTGGGAGACAAGCCAGATCGTTTGGATTTAGGCTTCATGAGAAATAAAGCGTCAATAATGGGTGTGTTCAGACAGTGTACACTAGCACACTCCCATGTGCATAATAAACCAGGATTATCTTTCATTCAAGACATTTTTATTGGAATTTTTAAAATATAGAGTTGTGGTTTATGGCCTCCGAAGAAGCCCATTGTGTAACACAAAGATACTAGAATCTTTGCTTGTCTCATATTTCATTAAAATATATACTGTTTGCTTGAAAATATAGTATTTGGGGAAAATGAAGGGTGAAGAACACGACAAAGATTCTCCCAATTCTGGATATTTTTATCATATGTTTTTGCCCCACAACAATCATTTCTACTACTTTCAGTTTAGCTACCACTTCAAAAATAATGTAATCTTCTGTCTTCTTTGTGTGAATGATCTAGCAAGGTAAATAGTACATTGCGTTATTTATATGTTTGCAAAATTTCAGTGATGCATGATCCCAAAAATCTGAAAAGCCTCCTCAAATTGTCTTTCAGAAGGATAATCTTTGCCATAGAAGAAAAGACAGTTACTGATCAAAAACATGGATCAAGGTGAAGATCAGAAAATGGATCCTAAAAGAACTTGTGAGAATTTAAATGATTTGGTAAAATTAATATATTTATTTTGTTTATGTTACAGATACCTGTTGTCCTTTTTAACTTCAACCCCATATGTTGTATCTTGCTTTTGTTAAGGGATCACAAGATTCTAATTTGAAAAAAGTGTATTTGACATGCCACAAGTTTCCTTGCCCTGGCTTATCCCATGAGGCATAGCAGCGTTCTTCCCCCAATTAATCTGTTTTAACCTCTGAGTTTTCAAGGTGAAAAAATATATGCCAAATGAGTTCTTTCTTTGCTGCCTCTCACTGACAGACCCCTGAGGAAACACCATGGCACATACTTTGGATCCTTGAGGAAATCACTATAGCGTGGCATTACGATTGAGAGTATTGGACTGAGATGACGTTCTAGTCCTCAGAGAAATAGAAATTCACTTGGTGATTGTGGGCTAATTATTCCTAACCTACCTCACAAGGTTGTTGTGAAGATAAAGTATGAAGGAGAGAGCCATAAATTCGGTCACAGACTCACTAGAGAAAATGTGAGATACAAATATAATTAGTAAGTACTGTACTAATTATACAGTGGTACCTCAGGTTACGAACGCCTTGTGTAACAAAATTTTCAGATTACAAATGAAAATCCATTGAAAATAATGCCTTGGGTTATGAATTTGCATTCATAACCAGAAATGCAGTCTCCTATAGGAATGCATTGAAAACCAATTAATCCATTCTTGAGGGCAGAAAAAAGTTATCAATGCATTCCTATGGGAAACCATGTTTCAGGTTATGAATTTCTCACAATACGAAACGTCCCAGAGGAATGCATTAAATTCGTAACCCAAGGTATCACTGTATTTGTATACAGCATTGGTATTGTTTGTCTAAACATTAATTTAAAAAAAAGAAATATCTAGATTTTACAATATCAGAAAACAAAATAAAATAAAAATAAAATAAAAACACTGTAGCACTTTAAAGACTAACTGCTATATTTTATTGTTAGCTTTCGTGGATCAAGTCCACTTCTTCAGACAAGGCTGCAATGACTATTGATGTTCCTTTTGAACATGTAAAGAAGTTAGAAGTGACTTTTTGACTTCATCTTATTTCATAAAAAGATTATTGAAGCAATGTAATCTGGAGAACTGAGTAGCTTCCTGATATCTCAGATCATGAGCAAAAAGGGCATCTGTCATGAAACCTTAAATTCTGTCCTTCAATCCTGTTAATGGTAGTTGAATTACTGTAATTTAGAGCTGCCTGCACAGGCTAGAATTGCTTTGAATGGAATGTGTATACTTGGGTTTACAAAGGGTAACAATGCAAGAATCTACTAATACTGGTATGTAGTTTTAAAACCCTCTTAGGTTTACATTCATTTTTTTCCCTATTTTAGGTTATGGATTTACAAGCAGCTGGCACACATGAAGAAGTTAGTTATTCCCATATTCATAAAAATTTCTGTATAGATGAGTTTGATTCACCTACCAGTAAGAACTTTAAATATGACCTTTTCCCTAGATGGCATTTACCAGTGAAGACTGCACTGATACTATCTGTATTAACTTTTATGTATACCTTCCTAAGGGATGTCATTCATCCACTTGTAACTACTCAACAAAATGTATTTTATAAAATTCCAATTCTGGTCATAAACAAAGTCTTACCTGTAGTTTCAATTACCCTTTTGGCTTTGGTTTATTTACCGGGAATATTGGCGGCAGCTTTCCAGTTCCATTACGGAACCAAATATAGACGTTTTCCACATTGGCTGGATAGATGGATGTTATCAAGAAAACAGTTTGGGCTTCTCAGCTTCTTCTTTGCCTCAATGCATGCCTGCTACAGCCTGTGCTATCCCATGAGGAGATCTTACAGATACAAACTGTTAAACTGGGCATATCAACAGGTACGCTATTTTTCCTTTGTTATAATGTTGTTAAATTGCCATGAACATCTGGCATATTGTGTCCTGTTATTGATGTCCATTCTCAAGGCAGCTAGTACAGAAATTCTCAAATTGCAATGGTAAATACTGAGGATATACTTTTTATTTTATTTTTATGACCCTAACTCCTATAATTCTCCAAGTATTCCCCAGGCAGTATTCTGGGAGTTTCAGCACACAGACCCACACTTACAGTTCAATACCTCCTTACCTTAGATCAGGGGTGCCCAAACTTTTTGGGCCATGGGCCGATCATGTGGTTTAGGGAGCCAGTCACTAAGGCCCGGGGGCCGAGTGCGGCCCCCAATGCCGATTCATCCGGCCCACGAAGCCCTCGTCGCTCCTGGAAGCGGAAGTAAAACACGCCCGTATGGGCGTGTTTTACTTCCGCTTCCAGGAGCGACGAGGGCTTCGCGGGCCGGATGAATTGGTGTCGGGGCCTGCACCCAGGCCTTAGTTTGGGTACCACTGCCTTAGATCATGCTTATCTCCAAGACTGCAAGGCTTTTTTGGGCCTTAGTTCCTATTGGTCAATCCAGATTGAGCAACAGCAGCTAAAATGAGAGAAATGGGAAAATATATTCAGTTGTCATATATGGGAAATGGGGTGGAATATATGATTGCTATGAATCAAAAGTGTGAGAAACAGCCTTAGCTATGAAAACCCCACTTTTTAGTGGGTAAGGATGTCTCTTGAGAAAAACACAGGTCAGGGTGACATTAGTAACCTGTTGAAAAGGGGGGAGATTCTATGTGAATGGATCTTTGTCAATATAAGTCTATATGTTATGTCTACATTAATTTGACAGTGTTGGGAAACAAGTTTCTAAGGTAAGATAACAATCAGAAAAAAATGATACAAATATGACATCCCAGATGAGCAAAAAAGGAGGGGAGGACAAACCTGAGTTCTATCCATTGATACAAGCAAGCATGGTTTGAGTGAGTTGTTAATGTAACTTTTCCACATGTGTTCCTTTTAACATGCTTACAGGCTAAGCAATGCTTTTACAGTAAAACCTCATATAACACTAAAACCTGGTTCCACAAGTCTTCGTGTTATATGATTTTTCGTGTTATCTGATCCTCTATGGGATCCATAGAGATACATTGTAACCACACAGGCTTTCGCGGTTGTTATCTGAAGCATCCCATAGGATCTTAATGTTATCTGATGCAATTCTTCCCCCCAGATTCCTTGATGTTATGCGATTTTCGTGTTATTCGATACTAATGTTATATGAGGTATTACTGTATTTTATTTTTAAATTACTTTTTAAAACTTTTCATGTTTTAAGAGGGGATTTAGACTGTTTTCAGGTGTCTCTTCGGGATGTTTGTGCTCCTGTATTCAGCCTTCATTTTAAAAGTATTTTAACATAGGTTCAGCATGTGCCTGTAACATGTCTGCAATACTTTTGAAGAACCTTATGTGTTGGATTTTTATCAAAAGCGTTTCTGAATTCTCAGCAATACAAAAAAATGTTCCTGCATTTGGGTTTCATAATTTTAAGCATATGCCTAGATGCTGATAAAAATATTTGACACATGCCTCTTATACATTTTCAACAACTCTGACTTGCGTTTGAAGCAATGCAGAAGAGTAAAAGCTTATGGAACATTTAAACTGGAACATCTTGCATTATTGCAGCATGAAAAAACCTCACACCTAAACATCCAGATGGTTTGAACTGCTACCAGATTGCAAAGATACGGAACCCCTCAGGGTGCGAAACGCTGATTAAATAACATTGTCAGCTGAGAAGGAACTAGGCTTCTGAGTCACTCCGGGCATTCTAAAACTTTTAGGCCTTCTCATGAGTAACGTGAAGAGCACCTCTCAAAAGAGTTCTGACTTGTTAATGTGCAAAAAAGGAACTGCTATGGTGCTTCCTAGCTGTGATAGTTATTTGGGAGATGCTCTCTATACAGTCTAAAGGACACTAGGAAGCATGATGGCTTTTGTGTAGTAATAAGAAGGAAAGTCAGAGATAGCAATGCAGCCTTGGAGAATGGCCCTGGTCCAGTTGAACAAAATACAAATGTCTGTAATACAAATGGCACAAAATACAATTGTCTGTAATACAAATGGCTCAAGTGGCTAAGACGCTGACTGGGAGGCAGAAGGTCAGCAATTTGATTCCCAAGTACTGCAGGACGGAATGAGCTCCCGTCTTTGAAATTGCAAGTAGATAAATAGGGACCACTTTGGTGGGACGGTAACAGCACTCCGTGCACTCCAGTGTCTAGTCATGCCTGCCACATGACCATGGAAATGTCTGCAGAAGTAGAAACCAATGGTTCTTCAGCTCTGAAACAGATGAGCACTGAATCCTAGAGTCAGATATGACTGGCTTTCAAGCAAGGGAAACCTTTACCTGAGGGTCAATGGGCTGGGACATCCAGAATTATTGCTGATGAATTCTTTGAGAATTCAGAGGGATTGGAGACCTCCCTACCCGCCCCCATCACATCTTTGGACAATACAAACAGCATGGCAAGTTTCTTCTGTGTACAGATCTACTAAATGGGAGGTGGGAAAACATACACACACACACACACACCTGAGTTGTTCAGCTTCTTTTTTCATGTCTAGGCCAGACAAGAAACTGCCAAAATGAAGCCACCTTTGGGGAGTTCATTCTGTAACATCTTTCGCCTGACCTACATAGTATGAGAAAGATTAGCTGGCAACACAAGGTTGTTGTTGTCCAGGGCACGCCCAATAGTGGTTCAAATATAGTCAAACCTTGCATAAAGAGCGCCTCGCTTAAAGAGTAACTCGCTTAAAGAGCAGAATTTTCTCTGAATTTTCGCTTCGCTTAACAAATAAAACCCAACAAAAACTTGCTTAACAAATAATTCCCCCCCCCCATACACACACACACACACATACAATTGGTTACTTCCAATGGTGTTTCACTTAAAGACCAATCCTGTGAAATGCATTATGCTCTTTAAGCAAGGTATAACTGTATACCACAGTCTTTGAGGAGACACTTTTTGTGTGCCCCAGCTAACCTGGAAACATGACAAGAAATGTGAAAACCTGCTAATCAGCTGATTAAAATGCTGTTTCTTTGCTCATTACTTGATGTTGCATCCTGCCAAAAAAATGTATTTAATATTGAATGGAATTCATTTTGTCAGCAGATGAAGGGATTCCTGCTGGGGAAATTAACTTTAAAAAGGTGATGGGAACAAGCTTCCTTGGAAGTCAAAATGTTGCTGAAGTAAAATATGTCTGAATCTGATTGGCTTTTTTTTAGTGGAGACCAGTGCAACTTTTGTTGTTCTTAGTATAAACAATACTTTGGTTAATTATCAGGAATCTGTCCATGTTTAATTTGTGTGTACATAGATGTAGAAGAAGATTATAGTAAAAACAATGCAATGTATCTTGGATTATTTTAGTACAGTGGAACCTTGATAAACATAATGTGTTCTCTGAGAAGTTTCTTACAGAAAAATTTACTTTAACTGAATTTCCCATAGGAATGCATTGAATGCAATTTCCCATAGGAATGTATTGAAAGCCAAAATACCTTAGCCAAAACACGGTTTTCCCATAGGAATGCATTGAAAACCAATTAATCCGTTCCGGAAAAAAATCCATAAACCAAGCTACTATTTTCTATGGATTTCCTTTCGTTATGCAAATTTTATGTTAATCTTGCGATTTGTTAACTGGGGTTCCACTGTACAGTATTCCTATTCAATGTAGGATATGTAGGCATGTAGGGTCGTTGTCTCATGCAAACTTACTGATTTTTACTAGTTTTTCTATGGTGCCTCTTACATACTGTATAGTGTACTTTCATGTGGATAGTGACAGCCCATTCTCCCACTGCAAATGGGTGTTGGATGCAAAATCAGCCCATAGGTTCTCCTATGATTGCAGCAGTAACAAAATGTGCCCCTGAGATCATGAACAAGGCAGTATGCCTTCTCTGTAAACTGATTGGTTGCATTGAGTTTTTCTCTGTTCAGCACAGACACAGTGAAGAGATTGTGTACGCACAAAGAAATTTGGCCAACTAGCCCTGAATTTTAAGTGCATTTGCATCCTTTGGGTATCATTCTAACAATTTTAAGATGTGGTGCTCTTTCTACAGGTGAAGGAGAAAAAGGAGAGTTCCTGGATTGAACATGATGTCTGGAGAATGGAGATTTATGTGTGTCTGGGAATTCTGGGACTTGCTATACTGGCTGTATTGGCAGTAACATCAATTCCATCTGTCAGCCATTCACTGACTTGGAGTGAGTTTCATTATATTCAGGTACATGTAAACAAATCTATATAGATCATTGGGGAAGGGACTGTACTTTGCTGACAAGATCTTTACATTGAGTATTACAGAGTGGGAGTTCAATTTCTGATAATACCAATTGAAGGGATTTAAAGAGATTGAAGGGATTAAAATACAGTTGTACCTCACTTAAGCAAGTTTGCTCTTTAACTGAAACACCATTGCAAGTGACCAATTGTGGAAGGGATTGCAAACCCCAATTTATTTGTTAAGCAAGTTTTTGGTTGGTTTTATTTGTTAAGCGAAGCGAACATTCAGAGAAAATTCTGCTATTTAAGCGAGTTACTCTTTAAGTGAGGCACTCTTTATGCGAGGTTTGACTGTACTTTCAGTTTGAGTGCCTGGATGACTTCCATTGGTCAGGCATTTTATATTTCCAAAGAACATCTAGTGTGGACACCTGTTCCTTCCCAGTGACTTAAATGGATTAAAACATGGAGATTTGATTTCACAGCTAATGAAATGGGCTCCATCACATAATGTCATGAGGCATATGGAAAGTTCAAATGTAGATCTGTTTAAGAGTAAGCACCATAACTTGTTGGTTAATAATACCACAAGCGAATCAACAAGACATTTCCAAGTATCTTGTTGCTTGACTGAAAAATACAAGAATAGGTTAGAACAGGGGTTCCCATCCTATGACCCGTCAGCCAGATCTGGCCCACAGTCCCATTTCATGTGGCCCCTCACCCCTCCAAGGGCATTCAAGAAACAAAATGGCTGCCTCCATCATGCAGACAGAGCAAAATGGCCATCCGGTCCTCAAAACTAACTGAGAGAGTGTGACCCGGTTTGAAAAGGTTGGGAACCCCCAGTATAGAATCTGACAGGACACAGAGGGAGAAAACTTGGCCCAATCTCTCTTGAAAACAAAGCAAGTGCTAGTGAAGAATCAGCCCAGCAGTCTCATATTCCTCCACTGTACACTGTAGAATATTGGTGGCACAGAACTGTGTACATTAAATTCAGAAAATAAGAAACTGTTCCAGATTTTATGTTGCAAATTTTTATGTTCTAGAAACTGAGATGTATATATCCTACCTTTCTTCTGCTGCTGCTGAATCTGAATATTGGCGATCTTCATGGCGATTAGCCATGAATACTGTCCTGAGAATATAATGCAGTGGCCTTTCATCTGCCTTCCGCATCACAGCATGACACCTGTATCACTGATCCAGTTCTACAAGTCAGTTTCTGGTCCTGAGCCCTTTTGGCACACAAAGTCCTCATCAGCCCCAAGCCAGTATTAATGAAGATGCTGCCCTCCATCAAGATGGATTCAAGTGGGATTTAATCAACTTGGGGACCATCACTCTTCCCTGTGGACTCCAGCACCGTTAGTCCTCAGGGTTGTCAGGTTAATTAACCACCGCCTGATACTCAGCGTTGAGTCATTGAGACTACTCTATTACCATAGCAGCATAACTTGGCCAGACAGCAATCCTGCCTTTACTATACATAATTGACTAGTCTTTGCATTAGACTGAGTATATTACAATTCCAGAGAGTGTTAATTAAATATGTGGTGCTTTACAAAAGCCAGGACTATTGTAGTTGAACTTTGAATGGCATTTTTATCTGAAGCAGTTAGTAGATGCCAGCACTTATTTATGTGCTTGCTGATGCATGCTGTAAAGGTGCTGTTTAAACACAGAGGAGCAGACTAACCTGTTTTTAATAGTGAGTTGGCAACCTTAAATACAGTTCTCTGTAAAATATCATATGTTGCAGTTTGTTTTAATTTCACTTTTAGTTTTTTAAAGCTAACCTTTCATTTTTCACTTTCTTTCCAGAGCAAGATGGGATATTTAGCTTTGCTGCTATGCACAGTTCATGCACTAGTATATGCTTGGAATAAATGGATTGACGTAGACCAGTTTTTATGGTATACACCACCTACATTTATGATAGCAATTATTCTTCCAGTTGTGGTTTTGGCTTGTAAAGGTACCCTCCTTTTCCCATGCCTTAAGAGGAGACTTCAGAAGATCAGATCTGGCTTTGATGCTAATGCTACAACAAATCCAACACAAAGAGTATCCAGACTTTAGATTTAAATGTGCAGACATTTTGCTACCAAAAGGATTCCCCCCGCCCCCAAAGTCTTGAAATAGTGAAGTTTATAAGTTACAAACCTATCAGGGCAGCTAAAAGGGCAGACTCCAGGGCTTTATGAAGCTTCCCAGCACTCTCCACAAACCCCAAGTATTTTCTATTACTATTTTGCTTTTTAAAAAAAAAAACTTGTGCCTTCCAGGGGGCATGGGAACTAATTTGCCATATTGTGGTACACTCCTGGCACACACATGGGCACAATTAATAGTTTTAATGTATTTTAATGTGTTGATGTGTATGTGTGTGTGTGTACGCACACATACACACAGTGGTACCTCATACAACAATTTTAATCCGATCCATGGGGCTCGTTGTGGTTTTTCCCATTGAAAAAATGTATGATTTTTTTCCATAGGGAGAATTGTTATACAGGATGCCATTTTTTCCAAAAAAATGTACAATTTTGTTGCTATACAGGGAAATTGTATGATGTTCCTCGCTCTTTCTCTCTCTCTCTCTCTCTCTCTCTGTATATTTCAATAGAACTTACATGTGCAAATGGAAAATGTATTATTATGAAATTAATTATCTATGTCATATACAGTAATACCTTGGATAACGCTAAGACTTGGTGTTATCCAATTTTTAGTGTTATCCGATGCATGTTAAAATCCTATGGGATGGATCGGATAACTGTAAAACTCCATAGAGGTACATTGCAACCGCACAGGCTTTAGTGGTTGTTATCCGATCCATCCCATAGGACCTTAACGTTATTCGATCCAATTCTCCTCCCCAGATTACTTAACATTATGCGATTTTAGCGTTATCCGAGGTAAACATTATCCAAAGTATTACTGTACAGTATATGACTTTCTTGTGTGACTCATGACTTCCTGTTAATCAGGGAAGCAATGGGCTTAAAACTATGCCATCTTATCACAGCAATAGCCTCATCCATGTGAGATGCAAACACATGGAATTTAATAAACTGAGTGCAGACCACAAACAGACCAACTTTGCTTGGAACAACTCCATGTCAGCAGTTGAGACAGATCAGTCTGTACGTTGTTTTGCACACAATGGACATCTTTCTGAGCTGGTTGGAAGTATGAAATTGTAAGTAGTTAAATAGGTATCCTTCAGTGGGAAAGGTAATAGCATTCCATGTGCTTTGGCATCTAGTCGTGCCTGCCACATGACCACAGAATTGCCTGCAGATGCAAACAGCGCTGGCTCTTTGGCTGTAAACTGAGATGAGCACCACCCCAGAGTCAGATATGCCTGGCTTTCAAGCAAGGAAGACCTTTACTTTTACTGTTGATCAGGGCAGGGCTGAATGGAGGTTAGTGGTATGTATTTTGGCTTTTTACTTGGACTTTGAGTTTGACCAGCCAAAACTGACTTGGGCAGATAAATGTGTGCTATGACAGAGCTCATGATTACCTAGTAATGTGAAACCAGTACAAGAAGCAGGTTCATGAGTCGTATCACCTAAAAATCCATCACCAATCTTGCCCCACAAGTTAGATACTGTATATACATCCACACAGAGACATAAACAAGAAGAAAATCCCTGAGATTCATGCCTACAGAAGGGTGCTTTTGTACATGGAGGTTATATTTAGTCATCATAACTAATGGATATTGAAAGATAAGTTAATCTGGGCTGTTATTTGTCATCACATTTCATACTATTGAATTTCAAAAGTTAATTCCGTGTTCTTTTCTTAATCCTGAGTCTCATGCAATAGCATTACTGATGTATGTTAATATGGTACTATTATGATAAGCTGATGAATCTTGTGATTAAAAAAAGGAGTGTTTGGCATGAATTGGTCATGTATTTCTTTTTGCATTTTTAAAAAATGTTTCTTGGAAATGATAGTTCTCCATGACAAGGGGTGTAATCCTCTGGCCAATGTTATTGTGGATTCCAGGAACATCTTGTTTTTGTTCTCTTATGGCTCTGACTCAGTACATTTTTCAAAGTGGTTTTATAAAGTGGATTCTGAAAAAGAAGCATTTACATGTAAGTAGCAATCTGTTTATAGAAAAAAATTATTATCGTGTATTTAAAATAAATTTTAAACATTTACATTTTCTCATTCACATCCCAGTGGTTTTTTTATACAATAAATATATCATGACTATTTTACAAAGGCCTTTTAAGAAAAGAGTTGAAACATGGACATTTATGGCAGCAGATGTTTGCTTGATAGTTTTAGACTTGATTCTGAATTGAATTTAGGCTTTGTTCATTTGGAAATAATGTGTTAAAAGTGCCATGTACAACCTTTCATGGTAAAAAATAAAGATAGGCAGTTCAACCAGCACTTCAGAGTTAACCATGTGACAAACTTATCTTTGGTTCATATCCAGTCCAAGATCTGCATGTAGAAATAATCTACAGATCTTCCTTCCTGGACTGGAAACACAGTGTCCAGAACATATGTTCATACCAATTGCATAAGCCAATTCATAGTGCAGAGAGGGGGTTTCTTACTGTCTTGTGGTGAAAATAAGTTTATTCTTTTCTTAGCATGTGAAGAATCCACACTTTTAATCCAGCCCCTAAAACAACCAATGTTGCAGCTAAATAACTTAAAATCCTGGATTTAATAGCCCTTGCCAGGCAAGAGGTCTGACAACCAATAATTTCATTAATGAAGTATACAATCAATATTTCCCATCTCCTCCTGCCCAAATATTTCATGATTTACAACTGCAGCGTTTTTAACTTTACTAAGAAGTTTGAGTAAAAAAGCAAGCAAACAGCTGTTTGTTATTCCTGATTTTACTAGAAATGCTTTGAGTATGTATAATTTTGCATTTAAATAATTAACACCATCATCACTTGGAAATAAAGTCAAGCACTATATTGTTGTAGGAAAGATTAATATAATGCAAAAGTCAAAGTATAATTTATAAAAACAAGCATTCTTTAATTTAAAAGTCAAAATAATAAAATGGTTTGTAATCATGTACCTGTCTGACAAGCCAATGCTTTCTATATAATGCTTTTAAAAATTAGAAGAAATGATCTTGTTGCAAACAGAATCAGTATTGCTATGTTCTAGCAAGCCCATGCTCACCCAGTGCCTCTGGACATGTTTGCATCACCTGCCATTCAGGAGGCCATACGAGATGAGAAATTGGGTTAGGCTGTGGACTTTAGTCTTAAAGTCTAGCTACACCACAGCAAACTCCATAAAGAGGCTGATTCATTGGCACGTGACTCAGTAAGCTTCAAAATGGTGAGTATTTCTGTGCAACAATTTCTCATCATTTAGTCTAAGTGACATGTCTCAGGGATTTATACTGGTTTCTGTCAAGCTTCATTGCTGCTTCATAACTTCGTGACCCTTCAAGGTGACCAATTTTAAACCTCAACGATGATTCTACCATTTGTTTATTAAATTAAATGGCTTGCTCCAAATACAGTGGGTCCTTTTCCTGACATGACAAAATGAACAAGTATGTTTTTACACCTGGAAAATAAATGACTTTCTAATCTCTTAATAAGCAAACTTTATCCCATACAAAAAGTTGTAGACTTAAGAATTATAAAGCATTTTGGACACTGCAAATCATTTTGAACAATGATAATTATCTTCTTCAGAAAATGTATTGGTGGGTACTTCTCCTCTTCCTTTACTTCAATGTAATACAGTCCTAATTACTTGTTCTTTCCAAATTCTCTGCTAGATATCTGCTCTTCCGTGTCTAGGCCAGATGTGAAACTGCCAAAATGAAGCCACCTTTTGGTTAGTTCATTCTGTAGTTCCTTTTACCTGCCCTAGTGTGAGAAAAGTTAGCTGACAGGAGGCCATTGCATGTGGTTGAAAAATACCACAATCTTCAAGGCTCTTCATGTGTACCCCGATATCTGCCCTAGTATATTGCCTTTGTTGATACTGTATGCTAAGCTAATAGCCACATAAGAGTTCTCAGAGCTTAGAAAACTTACTTTGTAGACTGCAGTCTTATAACACTGCAATCCTCTGGAAGTACAATCATAATTTTGGCTGCACATAGCACTTAATAATGTGCTGTCTTCCACATCCCAGTCTTACAAGTGCAAGCCCAGCAAAACTTTGGCTTGCTAGTATTGTTAACTTAAGCTTGCAAAAGCATCATCAGCATGACTAGTATCATGGAACTACAGTCTTAACTAGAGAATGTAGGGAGGGGGCAAAAATCTGCAGGCTTGTTGCTGCACCCATATCTAGTCATCAATGGAGCTTTGGAGGTATGTTTATTCCAGAGTCACATTCAGATGAACAAAAACATTCTCTTTAGGAAAAGCATTTAGGATTGCAGCTTTAAATCCACAAGTCTTCCCAGACATGATTAATGTCATGCTTGCCATATGGCCATGTATACATCTGCAAACACAGGCAGCACTGGCTCTTTGGCTGTAAATGGAGATGAGCACTGCACCCTAGAGTGGGATATGACTGGCTTTTGAGCAACGGAGACCTTGAACCATTTACAGGGACAAAATCTGATGGGGCAGGGCAGGGAATTGGGCGTGGCCACCCAGTTTTGCTTTAAAAAAAAAACCCTGTCCAGAGGCCAACCAGTTTTGCTAAAAAAAAAAAAAAAAAAAAAACCTCCCAGGGGGGTGCGAACCTGTTGCTCCCACCACTGGTGGAACCACATGACCAGCACACTCAACCATGTTTGGGCACCCCTGATCTTGACTGTTCCCATTGAATATATGCATTTTTAAATTAAAATAAAGCTCAGGATACAATCTGCTATTCTGGCAAGGCTGAAATTGTGTGAAATAAGATAGGGCTCCTGGAGGGAAAACAAAACAGCAGCACAGAAATAAAATTAACTTGTGAATTCTGTCATTTGAAACTCAGAATGAACACCCTTCCCTTTTAAAAAGGAATCACAGCAATGCCTTCTAAGAAGAAAATGGGTTACAGTTTAATAAAGTTCATGTTAATAAAATGTGTTAATCTTTCAGATCCTGCAGACTCTGTTCTAATATCTATTATGTCACATAGGACTAACATTCATGGGACTAGCATTGCAGTCTTAATCTTTAGGTTTTGGCAGGGTTCCTATATAACTTTGCTTACAGTTAACTAGATTAATTTTGCTTACAGTTAACTAGAAAGAGCAAGTGGTTAAGTTGCTGAACTTGACGACTAGAAAGTCAG
Organism: Furcifer pardalis; assembly: GCA_030440675.1. Classification (NCBI taxonomy): domain Eukaryota; kingdom Metazoa; phylum Chordata; class Lepidosauria; order Squamata; family Chamaeleonidae; genus Furcifer; species Furcifer pardalis. The sequence goes on along the minus strand of CP126897.1, from coordinate 87,084,900 downwards.
CAGTTCAAGATCCGAGTACTACATGACAGAGTGAGCTCCCATCTCTGTCCCAGCTCCTGCCAGCCTAGCAGTTCAAAAGCAAGAAATTGCAAGTAGATAAATTGGGACCACTTTGGTGAGAAGGTAAACAGCATTCCATGCACTCTCGTATCAAGACATGCCTGCCACATGTCCACGGATACGAATGCAGACTCAGACAGCACTGAGTCTTTGGCTGTAAACGGAGATGAGCACTGAACCCTAGAGTAGATTATGACTGGCATTCGAGCAAAGGCAACATATACCTTTACCTAACCATTAGAATTTTAAGAGGGGCTGCCATGGTAATCTCTCGCTTATAGCAGCAAACTCAGTAACAGGTTTCAATCACTGGTTATATTTACTCAGCAATCATTCTATGATATCAGACAAGAAAGAAAGAAGATTAAAATGTAGTGCCTTAAAAGAACACTTATATTTTAGTGTGAACTTTCAGTGAAGCTTTATTGTAAATTTAAAAAAAAGGTTTGCAACCTGTTTGTTTGAAACAATTATTGAATCAAATCCCAAATAAATTGCTGGTTACAATCAGATAATAATATAGGGGGAAGCAAAGATAATTGCATCAAAGTAGGGCATAAAAGACAGAATTGTAAAGGTTAATAGTTCAAATGTGCATGAGAGATAAGGTGACAGAAGGGTGAAAGGTGCCAAGGCCCAGTTTTGTTGTTCTTGTTAATAAATGATCTTACAAAGATGTCAAAACCTTGTTACTGACAGCCCAGAGATGGCTAGATAATATGGAAAAGTTCAGCAGTTCCCTATTGTAGCAAAAGGTATCTCTTATTAGGAAAGCATAAACAATACCAAAATGGGTTACATCAGCATACAGTATTACATTAAGAACCAGATTTGATCTAATCCTTTGTAGATTTGTCTTTGTAGAAAGGGTTGTTTATACCATCCTTGCCAATGAGGATTTGTATTATTTTACATTTAATTCCTGGTGCACTCATTACACTGATTCCTTCACAAGTACACTATTAAGATAATACAAACAAACCTTGGCACAGTATAGAGAACAGTGTGTTGTTGTGGGAGAAAAAAGTTACCTGGAACTTTTCTAATGCTGAAATGACTGCAGTGAGATAGGTTTCTGATACAACATACAATTCTCATCAACTAACTGGGATGAGATGCCCTTTTTTCTTGGTGTCATGTCTTGTATTCCAACAGGACAGGATCACAGACATCTCTCTGTATTTGCTGAAATTCAGCTATAACTAAAACTAGGCCTAGTGAAATTTTACAGAGGTGTCAACTCACCAACTGGTTCAATGGGCCTATTTTATTTGCAATTTAGTACCGATTTCAGCTACTTTCTTACAGTACAGGATGCTAATTAGACAGGCTACAATTTTATCAACAAAATAATAAGTATATTTTACACACACACACACACACACTTTCCGCAAACACTGCCAGCCATTAAAAGCCAAACGAGCTTGCTGAAACAATAACTTCAGCAGATTTTACTTGCAACAACACCCTGTAAGGCTTTAGGAAGAATCTGACAGTAAGAGATATGTGACAGTGGAATGGATATTCTCTTCACTGGAGGTTTTAAAACAGATTAGACAACAACCTAGGAGAGATGCCTTGACCATGGATTCTCTACTTTAGCAAGGGATTGGATTCAGTGATTCTTAGGGTCCTTTCCAGCTCGACGGTTCTATGATTCTAGGGCAGGGGTTCTCAACTTATGAGCTGTGGGCTGAATCCGGCCCATGGCACTAAATAATCCAACCCTCTCTTCACCTGCTGACGCCACCAGAATTGGCCACAAACTCATTTACAGCTATTGTAAACACCTTTATGTCAGTCATAAATGAGTCTACAGCCATTGTAAATGTGTGTACAACAGTCACAGACTCATTTACAGCAGCCATAAACCGTGGAGGAGGGGGCAACCATTCTGGCCCCCTCAATTACTTGAGGGAGAGTGACCTGGACACCAACTAAAAAAGTTGAGAACCACTGTTCTACGGGGATATATTCTTATCTGAATGACAGAAAAAGCCATAGATGCTTAGAGTTCTGAATAGAAGGCTTTTCAAATTAGGCTGAGTGCATATGTGTCTCAAAGATTACAGATTCCTCAATTAATTAATCCAGGAAACTCAGGTTGCCCGAAACACATTTTAGGTCTCCTCTATTAGCGTAATACACAATGCACACAACTATACAGTTAGAAAAGTTCTGGTAGTCCTCATAAAAATTATATTGCACTTTAATCTACTCAAATGAAAAGCAATAAATGAATGTTAAACCGTTCCTCACCAATGCATGCCCTAGTTTACAATACAACAGCTTTCATATCACATATTAAAATTTCATACACAAGTACACAAAACCAATGAGCTCAAAGAATCAGTAAATGAACAGCATGCTCTTGACAAACAGACATGAGTAATGTTTTCTGTCGGCCAGCAGTTTTGCATCATTAGCTTCAGAATGTAATGAAAACAGGCAACAATTTAACTAGCTGAATGAATGGCTTCTTGAAAATATTTCCACCAACTTTGATCAGCCCATGACTTGGCTACTGTGGTTTTTAGCTTCTAACAGAACAGCCCTTTGGTATATTATCAACTAAAGTTAATTACATTTATGCAGGCAAGAAAATATTGCATCTTTACAGAACTTTTGGCTTTGGTATTCCAAAAGCCAAATTACATATATGAAAATGTGTTTTGCCTCCAAAGTTTTCCTTTTTAAAATAAAATTAAGTTGTATTTTGGCAGAGGCACAAAGTAATGCAGCTCTGTATAGGTGTGTGTGCTTTTCATTGTATAGTTTACAAATACCTTGAGAACACTGAGAATTAGAACAAAACTAGTGCATTGTCCACAGAAACATCTGTAGATGCAGACAGTCCTGGCTCTTTGGCTATAAACAGAGATGAGCACTGAACCCTAGAGTCGGATACGACTGGTTTTCAAGCAAGGGCGACCTTTACCTTAGTGCAGGGACTCCCAACCTGTGGCCCACGGGATGGATGTGGTCCACGGCACCATTTCATGTGCCCCTCGCCTCCACCACACCAGGAAGTGCCATGTGGTGGAGGAAGGGCAAAATGGCCATCTGGCCCCCCGAAGCTGTCTGAGGGAGCATGACCCGGCCCCTGGCTTTAAAAAGTTGAGAACTCCTGCCTTAGTGCAACAGAATATATTTTTCAGGGAGAAACTGCACTTTTTAGTGAATTCATTCTGCAGTTTCTTTCACCTTACCTAGTGTGAGAAAGATTAACCGGCCCAACAAGGTTGCCATTGCCTGGGGTACACTCAGTTGTGGTTCAAAAATACCACAATCTTTAAGGAGTCTCCTATTCCCTGTGTGTGTTTAATTATACTTTCAGGAACAGGTTATGTAAAGGTAAAGGTCAACCTTCCAGTTGTCAAATTCAGTGTCTTAACCATTAAAGCCACCAGTCAGAGATTCTCAACCTTCAGCCCAGGGACCGGATGCGGCCCACGGCACCATTTCATGTCTCTCCCCCCCCCTCCACCACACCAGGAAGCGCCATGGTCAAAATGACCGTCTGGCCCTCAAAGCTGTCTGAGGGAGCATGACCTGGCCCCTGGCTTTAAAAGGTTGAGAACTCCTGGTCCATAGGGACAGATTACAGAGATCCATAAAATATATAAAGTAATATACTGAATTATCGCAACAATCGTTTAACAAGGCAAAGGTTACACACTGACTGGGGGAGAGGGGAGTCTCCCCCTGGTTGATGGCTCAATCCTCCCACCACACACATGTGGAGGGCCCACATCGTTGGCAAGGGTCCCACCCCGGCGCCTGCTGCGCCTTTTACGCACGGCGCGACAGACTCGTCGCCCGCCGCCCTGCAGTAGGACGAAGACGAGGACGCCGCCGCGCCGCCCTTTGCATCCCTGGCGAGGCCGGGCCGAAGCAGGAGGGAAGAGGCGCCTCCTCTCCTCCCTTCCCTTCCCTTCCCTCCCGCCCTCCACGGGGAGCGGAGGAGCGAGAGCCGGGCGATCCTTACAGCAACGAGCGCAGCTGCGCAGGAGACAACAACAACAGCCAGGAGGATCTTCCAGCCCGGATTGGAAGGTAGGAGAAGCCTTGAAGGTGGCGCCGGGATCCCTCCTAGTGTATCTCCCCGCCATCCATTAAGGTTGTGGTGTTTCCACACACACCCCGGCGCCCCAAAGCTAGTCAGGTGGGAGACAAGAAGCCCCCGGCCGAGGTTGGTGTGGCACCCAGAGAGACCTCCCCCCTGGACCCCTGGGCTGCCCCTGGAGCGTCGTTGATGGCTACTCTCCAGGTCCTCTGAAAACGGAGCGTTTCCCTTTTTTGGCATCCATCCTCCTCTAGATCTTTCAAGGACGACACTGCACAGCAAGACGTGCCTTCTGATGGGGGCAGCGCCATGAAAAACAAGGGTTAGGAAAGTGGAATAAAATCTGATCACAGTGGGGTTAGAGGCTAAGTAATGAGGCCTTGATTAGGCCTGGTTTGTTTAGCTGGCTCTTCTCCTTTTTGCAAGGTGCACCTGACAAATTGATTCACTCAAGAGTTTCTCCTTCAGACTTCAGAAGTGTAAGGCTGCACTGCTAAGTATCCACTCGCAGTCTTTACCAACCTTTGGTTTCTTGGACTTCAATTCCCAGAAGCCTAAGTCAATTCCCCAAAACATTGATCAGCCAATTTACGGACTTAGACTTCTGGGAATCAAAGTCTACCTAGGGGGTAAGACACTGAACCCGCTGGATGGAAGGTCAGAGTGCGATTCCCACATACTGCATGACAGAGTGAGCTCCCGTCTCTGTCCCAGCTCCTGCCAACCTAGCAGTTTGAAAGCAAGAAATTGCAAGTAGATAAATAAGGACCACTTCGGTAGGAAGGTAAACAGCATCCCATGCACTCTGGTGTTGAGTCATGCCTGCCACATGCCCACAGAAATGTCTAGAAATTGAAGTCCAAGAAACCAAAGGTTGGGAAACACTGCGACTGGATACTTAGTGGTGCAGCCTTACACTTCTGAAGTCTAAAGGAGAAACTCTTGGATGAATAAGACAGCGCTGGCTCTTTGGCTACAAACAGAGATAAGCACTGAACACTAGAGTCGGATATGACTGGCTTTCGAGCAAGGGCGACCTTTACCTATGGGGCATGGGCCCCACACCGAAAATCACTGATCCAAGTCTTCTGGATACTTTACAGCATCTCCAAAACCCATGAGGTACTAGTTCCTCTCTATTCAGCATGAGTTAGACCACCTCTAGAGTAAGGTAAAGCTCACCCTTGCTCAAAAGCCAGTCCTATCTGATTCTAGGGTGCAGTTCTCATCTCCATTGAGCACTCTGTGTGTCTGAAGATGTTTTCATGTTCATGTGGCAGGTGTGACTAGATGCCAGAGCTCACACAACTCTGTTACCTTTCTTGCCAAAGCAGCACCTATTTACATACTTGCAATCTCTTGCTTTTGAACTGCTAGGTTGGCAGGAGCTGGGACAGATATAGGAGCCCACTCTGTCATGCAGCACTCAGGTCTCAAACTGCAGACCTGCTGGCCTCCCAGTCATCAAGTTCAGTGTCTTAACCACTAAGTACTGGGTCCAATTCTGGGCACCACACTTTAAGAAAGATGCAGATGAACTAGAGCAGGTACAAAGAAGGGCAACAAGGATGATCAGAGGAATGGAAACCAAGCCCTAGGAGGAAAGACTGAAGGAACTGGGCATGTTTAGCCTTGAGATAAGGAGACTTGAGTGGGGATATGATAGCACTTTTGAAATACCTGAAAGATAATCATAGAGAGGAAGGGAATGATCTGTTCTTCATCATCCCAGAGTGTAGGATGTGTAATAATGGGCTCAAACGAAATGAAGCTAGATATATGCTGAATATCAAGAAAACTCTTTTAATGGTTAGAGCAGTAGGACAATGGAACCGTCTGCCTTGAGAGGTGGTGAGTGCTCCAACACAAGAAACATTCAAGAGAGAAATGGTCCACCTTCTGTCAGATCTACTTTGATTCGCATTCCTGCATTGAGCAGGGGGTTGGATTTGGTGGCCTAAACCAGGGGTGCCCAAACTACAGCCTGGGGCCAGATCCAGCCCCTGACACCAATTCATCTGGCCCATGAAGCCTTCATCGCTCCCGGGAGCAGAAGTAAAATGCACCCATACATTTTACTTCTGCTCCCGGGAGTGATGAGGGCTTTGTGGGCTGGATGAATTGGTGTGGGGGGCCAGATCCGGCCCCCAGGCCATAGTGACCAGCCCCCTGAACCACATGACCAGCCTGCAGCCCAAAAAAATTGAGCACCCCTGGCCTAAAAGGCCCCTTCCAACTCAGTGATTCTATGTTTTTCTGGTAGCAATAGGATGTTGGTCCTCTGTTCCAGTTCCACATAAGACAAGATGCCAGTGTCAGAGATTGGCCGTGGCAAAGATCATTTGGGTCAGGAGAGCTCTAGAGCTACACAATCTTGCTATGTTCAGGGACTCTGTTTGCAGGTAACTTGGAGAGTTGGTGTGGCCTAGCAGGTCAGATGTTGGATGGGAACTCACTAGAGCTAGATTTAAATCTTCCCCAACACATGGAAACTAACTGGTAGTTGGCAGCAGTATACCAGTCCTTGCACATATCAGACAGGAAATAAAACAAAGACAAAACATTGTGGCATCTTAAAGACTAACTGCTGTGTTTTAATGTTCACTTTCATGGATCATGTCCACCCCTAATAATGAATTGGCTTCTCTGATTGCTTCCCAAGTAAAGATGTTCACAAGACGGATGACTTGTTGCAGAGAGGAAGGTGCCCAAACGTGACATTGCATCCCTCTGGTTTCTAATTGATGCCTTAAAAACAGACGATTTGTGTTATTTTATTGTTTCTGCACTCGGTTATCTTGAAATTGTTAGGGAGGTGCATTTTGCCTTTGCTGATTATTGCACATAGTGGTTGGGTACAGAACAGTTTAACCAAATGGGAATATTATGTGTTAGCACAAGGTAAGCTGGTTGTTGAGCTTCTATGAATGATTAGATGGTTCCTTATTTTCTTGGATCAATTTGATCAGAAAGAAAGAAGTCCTTTGGTCATCAGAGGTTTATGAACTACTATTCCATCATTCCTCCCTATTTTTCAGCCTGATGGAATTTTGAGGTCAGTAGAATCTAGAGTGCCACAGAGTTTTCTTTTTTTACCCCATTGAACAGTGATGGCGAACCTTGGCACTCCATATGTTCTTGAATTTCAATTCCCAGAAGCCCTGATCAGCAAGAGTGCTGACTTGAGCTTCTGGTAAATGACGTCCAAAAATACCTGGAGTGCTGAGGTTTACCATCACTGCCATAGAAGATATCTGGGGAAATGAAAACTAAATAGAAACTACAGTATATGTATCCTAATTTAACAATTATTTTGAAACCAGTTTTGATTATTTACATGACATCGTCACTGTACATCAGCTACAGAGCAATATTTCGATTTAACAGTTGTCCACTATGTTATTGTCTTTTCTTTTTTCTGTTGAAGCTGTTTCCTCCTTAATTATCAGTCTCCTTTGGAAATCATGTTTTTAAAGGATTATAAATATTTTAAACAATAAAGGGAATACAGGCAAGTGCCTGCCTCCAAAGAGTTTTCAATCTCATATAGGCAATGACTGTATTTCATACACTATAGATTTACATGACATGAATAATATCTGTCTTCCTGTTGGGCTCAAACCCTTCTTCCCAATCCTTCAGTATGGCAGGAATGAGAGTTTTCAAAGCTTTTGCTTCTGTTCTGAACTGTAGTTTAGTCTAATCTCTAACTTACAGTTTAATTAATTAATAATTTGCCACTGAGGACTAAGCAATAGTAATGGCCACCTGAACTTTAGTTGAACTTGGGTTTAAGGTCATCACACCCTATTTTGAGTGACCTTTGAGGGTTTCCTGATAAGGTTATGACCCACCAAAGGGACTACTTGAATAACAAAAGTACATGATGTTAAAACCTTAAATTCTTGATGTGGTTAGAGGTATGCATTCCATACTTATTAGTCCTGCCTACATCCAGGAAAGTAGATGAGCCTACAGTACTTTGTTCACTGAAGTCAGTAACAGAGAACCAGTCGTGTGCCACATAGATAAAGGTCAGCCAATCAAATAGGAACTTTTACCATATTCTTGATACATTGTGTAGCAGTGTATAAATGTATGCGCCTTGTGCTGGCTTGGGATCATTCTTGCTTTTGGAGAAGGCTGCCTGTTGTGCTTTTTTGGCAGCAAAATAAAATTACAGTAATACCTCGGATAACGCTAAGACTTGGTTCCACAAGTCTTGGTGTTATCCAATTTTTAGTGTTATCCAATGCATGTTAAAATCCTATGGGATGTATCGTTTAACGTTAAAGCTCCATAGAGATACATTGTAACCGCACAGGCTTTAGCGGTTGTTATCCCATAGGACCTTAACGTTATTCGATCCAATTCTCCTACCCACATTACTTAACGTTACGCGATTTTAGCGTTATCCGAGGTAAACGTTATCCAAGGTATTACTGTACTTTTGCTTTCTACAACTGGCTGCATCTTGTCTCTGATCTCCCACCAAAGTAAGCCCTAGATTAGAACATCAAATTAGCTTAACACCACCCAGTTACTGAATACAGTACATATCACTTATGACAACCTGTCTCAGTGGTTCTCTGAAATTGCACACGCTGGCTTCTTTCTCTAGAGACAAGGATATTTTGTGGCATTCTTGACAACAGAATGAGAATATGAGTGATTCTGCGCAAATTTAAAAAAAAACTGTGCAAGCTGTTATAATAAAGTGTATAAAATACAATTGCTATTGCTTTACCACTTTAAGCTTAAAAGCATTGGATAGGTTGTCTTGCCTCTTTTCAACAAGCTGATCTTTCTATGTTTTTTCTCTATGTGTGCTTTGCTTGTTTAGAGAAAACAGGCTAGGTTGGTTAATTCACAGAGAATTTGAAAATTAGAATTAGCACTTATCTCACTTCTGCATTAAGGGATGGCATTTTTCAGAGCTTGAAAATTTCTCATCAAGGGTTATTCCTCCTGGCTTAAGTACATGGTTAGGAATGCTCCAGGGCACAGCAATCTCTATACAGTATTTGTTCATATATTAATATATCTACGTATTTGCATAGACATTAAAAGCTGGTACATCACGTTTAGCACTTCAATTTTCCTGTATCCTTGTTCATGTTTGTTGAAGATTGGGTTTAATTCACTTTATTTGTTCATTCTTAAGCATTTGCTTTATCTCTTTTGTCTTGTTATGTAATTTGATTTAAAAAAAATAAGAATAATTTTAAGGATATATTGTATTCTTCAACCAGAGACAAAAACAAATTGTACTTTAAAAAATTCTGTGTTCTCAGTTGGCTGAGAACAAATTTGTTTATGACAAATTTATCTGGAGAAATATAGCATTGGAAGGGGGGAGCATCAGTGATCTGTGTGGATGTTCATCTGCCAAGTAAGCTTGAGTAAACTTTGTGAATTTATTTCCTGGTAAACATACATGGAATTGCTCTATATAGCTTAACAAACTCCTGTAAAGTTTGGTCAGAGGTAGCAATGTGGAACAAGATTTCAGTGTATTTAGTGAGGCTTATTGTCTTGTATGTGCACTTAGATTTAACAAAATGAATCTTTGAATAAGCATGTCTAGATCAGTGTTTCCCAATCTTTGGTTCTTGGACTTAAGTTCCCAGAAGCCTAAGTCAATTCCCAAAAGCACTGATCAGCCAATTTACTGACGTAGGCTTCTGGGAATTGAAGCCCAAGAACCAAAGATTGAGAAACACTGGTGTGTGTTGTCAGTCTTTAGATGGTCTCAGACACAGGGAAAGGGGACAGACTAAAGCTGTGTATATCTTCATTGCGTTTTGTTGCTAAATGCCATGACCTAGCTGGAATATTTCAGTCAAGAATATTGCTTAAGGATATGTGTCAGCTTGTGCCCCTGGTAACAGAGTCTCACTCAGTGATCACAGGAACTGACAGCCTTGTCTCTGAGGCCCAGAAATCTGAAATAACATCTGTTGCAATACTTGTTTTGTGACACAAAATGAAACCTTTCAATTATAGCATTTTTCAGTATTGGAATAGAAAGTTCTGCTGAACAAAGAGGAGAAAAGAGAAACCAACTAATTGTGTCTGCTTCAATTTACCGGTACTAATTTTTTTGAGCAGCACTTCACTCAGAACTGAATTTATTACAGTTTTTATTTATTTATTTACTAATCAAATTTATATTCCGCCCTACTCGCACAGGCAACTCAGGGCGGAGCACAACCAGCATATAATACACCACTAAAAACACTAAAAGAACAAAATATAAATTAAAACCATTTTTTTAAAAAAAGTTATATTTTTATTTTAATATTTTTCAAATACTTTAAAATCAGTCTTCTCTCTATGCATTTTTACTTGTAAATAAGCCCCACTGAGTTCAGTAGGACTTATTCCAAGCAACTGAATACAGCTTATCATATTTGATGGTGCATAAGACCCACTCCCGCCTTAAAATACACTGGAAAATGGAGTGTCTATAGTGGGTGATTTTGGTAATAAAAGGGTGCATCTTATACTGTACTCCAATGTGTCTTATACATCAGCAAATATGCGTACAGTAATACCTCATATAACATTAGTATCGAATAACACGAAAATCGCATAACATCAAGGAATCTGGGGGGAAGAATTGCATCAGATAACATTAAGATCCTATGGGATGCTTCAGATAACAACCGCGAAAGCCTGTGTGGTTACAATGTATCTCTATGGATCCCATAGAGGATCAGATAACACTAAAAATCATATAACATGAAGACTTGTGGAACCAGGTTTTAGTGTTATATGAGGTTTTACTGTATGTCTCTTTTAATTTCATGGACTCCACTCCATTTACCCCAGGCTGTGCTAGCCTACAAATTCACCTGCATTGTATTGAATGCCTAAAAACTGGCACTCACATTGATAAGGCAGACCACTGGGGCATGGAGGAAACCATTGAGAGGTAAGAGTGATGTTCAAGTTTATTTTAACTGGAGTGCTATCTTCCTGAACACTTCCTTTTGTCTTGTCTTGCAAAAGGGACTGCCTGAGTGATCTAGATTAGGGGTCAGCAAACATGGCTCTCCAGTTGTTCTTGGACTTCAATTCCCAGAAGCCCAAGTTTGTACACCTGCTGATCAGGGCTTCTGGGAATTCAAGTCCAGGAACATTTGGAGTACCAAGTTTGCTGACCCATGATCTAGATAATTAACCTAGACACAGAGTGAGCATGCCTTTCTTTTAGTTGATACTCATAGGTGTACTTCTTAGTGCAGTGAGAGACACCCTTCTCCTGTGGTGGCCAACCTTGGCACTCCAGCTGTTCTTGGATTTCTATTCTCAGAAGCCCTGATCAGCAGTTCTGCTGACTTGCTCTTCTGGTAATTGAAGTCCAAGAGCAGCTGGAGTGCCAAGATTGGCCATCATGGACCTACTTTTTTTCCTTGCTGAGTGACCAACACCTTGAGAACAGAGGTTTTTGTCTTTGTCCTGTAGCATTGCATCACATCATGACACCTATAGTACCACTGATCCAGTTCTGCGAATCACTTTCTGGTTCTTAGCCCTTTTGGCACACAAATTCCTCATCAGCCAAGTGGATTTAATCCACTTGAAGACCGTCACCCTTCCCTGTGGACTTCAGCAGGGTGGTCAGGTTAGTTAAGGCCACCTGACACTCAGTGATGAGTCACTGAGAGTATGGTCTGCTCTTTTGGTGCCCAAACTTTTTTTTTTTTTGCAGGCCAGTCCCACCCCTGACACACAGCTGTGAGGGCTGAAGGCAGGCTGCTCCCACTGCTGACAGTTTTGATGTTGTCAGCATCGTGGCGATCACACTTTGTCCTGGCTGTTCCGAGCAGCCTCTTGCTCAGTCCCATCCCCTCTGCAGCCTTTGCCACGTTAGGAAAATCTTCAGAGTCTCCTCTGTTTCAAAATTTATGGCGCTGGAGGGGTAAACCTGGCATCCTGTGGTGACGTCATCCCAGGAGCACCGGGGGCTCTCCTAGCACTGCGGATTTTGAAACAGAGGCTCCGAAGATTTTCCTAACATAGCAAAGGCTGCAGAGGGGATGGGACCAAGCAAGAGGCTGCTCTGAGCAGCCAGGACAATGCAATTGGGTACTCACTGCTGGCCACATTAATGATATGCAGGGGCCTAATTGAGCCGCGGGCTGTAGTTTGGGCGCCCCGATCTACTCTATTATGATAGAAGGATAACCTGGCCAGTCAAAATTACAACAACTATACAGTAGCATTATTTCTTTGGGCTGGTACTGCTGAAAGTAACTGGTCTTCCAGAAAATAAATGTTGCCAAATAGCCAAGGTATTTCACAACACATCTTTTGAGTTTTCTCAGTGGGATAAAGTAATTCACATTTTGTCATTATTTGCATAAGTGAGTCATAGTTCCTGATCAGCAATCTGATTTTATCAGTGCTCTTTGGCCAAAATGATTGTTGACCAATTCTTAACTGGATTTATAGGTCATATTGAAGAGTGAAACATTTCCTCAAGCTAAATAAACACAAAAGTTATTTCAGTGACAAAAGCTATTTTAGTCTCTAAATTACAATTAAAAGAACCAAGCATTTAAGAGTTAAGAAACTGTTTTCTTACATGATTTTTTAAAATAGTAGCCATGTTAGTCTCTGGTTCAGGCATATCAGAAAATAAAATAAAATAAACAAAACAAAAAAACATTGTAGCACTTTAAAGACTAACTGCTATATTTTCTTACCGTTTTTTCTGCATTTGCGTCTATAACTTTAGCTTAAAGAGGAGTATTCTGAACTTTCAAAGAGGTAGTTAAGGCCTTCCAGAAAATCCAAATAGAACGTAGAGTATTCTATAATAATCTATAGAAATGGATAACAGAATTTAGCTGAGCTGTAACTTTTAGCACAAAATCTGTAAGTGGGCATCAGATCATGCATCAAGATAAAGCTATTCTTTCCTGTACACTGCAGTCCCTGCTCCCTCTTCTCTTCTTCAATTTCATTGGCTAAAACTCTTCTCCCTATACTTTATAAGGAATTATTTGATACCAGCTGATAGACAATTTGTCATATTAATTGAACTTTTTATTTATTAACCACCATTCACCCCAATTAACTCAGCAGCAATTTTTGTTCAAGTGTTAAAAAAACTGCAGATAACAAGTTAGAAAAGAGATTGACATACTAACAAGACAGCAAATTACATACAGTACATACGTGGTCTAAAACAAAAGCATGTTTTTTTCTCTGTGGGACCACAGTTTTTTCCCTTGCTTGCTGATTAATGCAGATTATTATTTAAAATCAGTAGAACTAACTTCCTGTATAGGTGTACATAGGTTTGTATCACAAAATGCATGTAGTCAATCAGCTGAAATCTGTGAGGCCTTATTTTTATAAAAAAGAGTATCAGGTAATAAAGTCAGAAATATAACATCAGTGGTTGGCATCAGCAGGTTCACACCAGTTCTCCAGAACCGGCAGCAGAAGTTCTGGCTGGCCACACCCTTCCAAGTTTTGAAATAATGTAGTCCTAATTCAGGTGCAATGCAGGGCTTTCCCCCTGGCCACACCCACCATACCATGCCCACAGTGTGGTAGTAAAAAAATATTAGCCCAGCACTGTATAACATGCATCTTTCAGTTTGTTGTTTTCGCTTATACAGTACTCGATTTGGAATACTGTACTTCAGTCTTAAGACAACAACTTTAGCTCATTCCATAAATGATGTTCTTTGTGAGTTTGGACTAGCAATAGCAATTACACTTACGTATATACTGCCCCATATCGCTTAGTGTGCTCTCTGGGCAGTTTACAAGTAATTAGTATTTTACTCCCCAACATGCTGGGTAGTCATGACTATGCTAGATACTCATACTGGGTACTCATGACTATGTCACTATCTCCTATGTTCAGAACTGTTTGATGTCTATTTATGCACCAGACTAGTAAATGGTTTTTGCAACAATCCTAATCACAAATTCTTAGCAGTGTAATTTGAGATACTTCTTTATAAATCAAAACAATTAAGATCAAAGTATCTGATACAATATCCAGAATATTTATGAGGAAATAAATCTTATCAGGCTATTAGTATAAAAGATGTTTGCATTTCATAGCTCTATGGGTACTGCAATGCTCAGCCAATTATTGCGTGGCAGTACATAATGTAATGAAGCTTACAGCCAGTGCCTGATTTCTTTGTCAGTCATAGTAAACTAAAAGATTCATGTAATTTACAAAGGTGTGTGGTGGCATTTTACCTTCGGCAGTCAAACATATGCACCTGAGCTCTATGGGTAATGTTCTCTTCAATGTCTCCTGCATTCTCTATAGAATTGTAGGGGAAGTTCTAGAGGGAATATTCTCTCTTTTATGGATTCTGCAAGGCATCTGCAGAATACGTGTCTTTTACCATTATGTTGCACGTTCTATTCCAGAGGTTCGCAATCTACAGCTCATGGGCTGTCCCTGTCCCCAATGCTATTCTGTCCAGCCCACGGTGACAACCCTGGAAGTGGACACACCTGTGCATGTGCATTTCTGGTAGGAGGAAACCATGTGTCCAGCCCGCTCAGCTGTCTGAAGGGGAGTTGTCACCCGTGGTGGGAAAACGTCTGATAACCCCTGTTCTATTCATTTTGGAGGGCTCTACACCCCTCAGGAGTGGGTTAAGGCAAGTTACATTGAGAAGGTAGAAGTTTGAAAAAGCCCTGATTTATATGCAGAAGTCCATTAATGAAAGTTAGAATTCAAACCACTGTTTGTACTGTTTAATTTTAACTTTTTGTGGCATTGGAACAAAATTGATGGTCTTATATGTGAACTAACAAAGAAATTCATGCAGGATATGTTGAAATTGGTTTTCTATTTTTTTTTCCAGGAAACATATTTGTAAACTGAGTCTTTGAGATATGGAATCAATTTCTATGATGGGAAGTCCTAAGTACATAAATGAAGCTTTCTTGCCAAATGGTGTAAAAGGTATCAAGGATGCCAGTAAGATAAGAATAGGCATCATTGGAAGTGGGGACTTTGCTAAATCCCTGACCATTAGGCTTATCAGATGCGGCTATCATGTGGTCCTTGGAAGCAGAAATCCCAAGTATGCTGCTGAGTTCTTTCCACATGTTGTTGATGTTACTCACCATGAAGACGCTGTAACAAAAGCAAATTTAATTTTCATTGCCATACACAGAGAATATTATGCTAATTTGTGGGACCTTAAACACCTGCTTGTAGGCAAAATCCTTATAGATGTCAGCAATAACATGAGAGTCAACCAATATCCAGAATCCAATGCAGAATACTTGGCATCCCTTTTCCCAGATTCCCTTGTCGTCAAAGGATTCAATGTTATTTCAGCCTGGGCACTGCAGTTGGGACCAAAGGATGCTAGCCGACAGGTAAGTCAGACATTTGAATGCATTAAGCAACAGGAATGAAAACGGGTGTTGCAGTATGACTTCCTTGCTGATCTCAATAGGCATAACTGTTTTATGTCATCTACATTCTTAAATAATACAAATGCAGTGGCTTAGTGGTTAAGATGCTGAACTTGATGTCTGGAAGGTCAGCAAGTCATCAGTTTGAGAGACAAGTACTGCATGATGAAGTGAGCTCCCATCTCTGTCCCAGCTCCTGCCAATCTAGTAGTTTGAAAGCAAGACATTACAAGTACTGTAGATAAATAGGTACCATGTCGGTGGGAAGGTAAACAATGTTCCATGCGCTCCAGTGTCTAGTTATGTCTGCCACATGTCCATGGAAACGTCTGCAAAGGCAGAGTGCTGGCTCTTTGGCTATAAACAGAGATGACCACTGAAACCTAGAGTCAGATATGACTAGCTTTCGACCAAGGGTGATCTTTACCATA
Source organism: Furcifer pardalis (assembly GCA_030440675.1). Lineage (NCBI taxonomy): Eukaryota > Metazoa > Chordata > Lepidosauria > Squamata > Chamaeleonidae > Furcifer > Furcifer pardalis. The sequence continues at coordinate 87,068,925 of CP126897.1, read as the reverse complement.
CAAGGACACTGGTCTAGATTTTCTCTTACATAGCCTATTTATTTTGGCCTGGTTGCAATTTCTAACCATCCAGTATCTTATCCACTCTTTGGAACAGACTCCACACTCTATCCCAGGGCAGTCAGCATGTATTCATGTGGTTCAGTTAGGACTGAGGAAGAGCATAGCCGGAGAATGTCAAAGCAGCTCTATAACTGCACTGTTAGAAAACCTTTTGTTAACTACAGACTGTCATCAATTTCCAATGACCCTTCTTCTTCTTCCATGTCTAGGCCAGACATGAAACTGCCAAAATGAAGGCACCTTTTGGTGAGTTCATTCTGCAGTTCCTTTTGCCTAACCCAGTGTAAGAAATATTAGCCAGCAACACAAAGTTGCTGTTACCAGGGTTAAAAAAATACCACAATCATCGAGGAGGCTCTTTCTTTATACCCCCAGTGATTCTTAGAAACAGGAGAACCAGTGAGGTGGAATGATTCTAATACTGAACTGGGACTTAGGAGACTCAGCTGCTTATTCTTCCAAACCATGACATTCAGTGGATGACCATGCAACAGTCACTCTGTCTTAGTTTTCCCTAACTTCTCAGGGTTACCGTGAGGATGAAGGAAGAGTAGTAGTATCCATCAACCCTTGTATTGGTAGAATCAGGTATTGCCTACTGTAGTACTCTCTATGTGGGGCTGTCCTTGCTCCTGATATGGAAACTCCAGCAGGTTTAGAACATGGATGAGAATGAAGAAATTTGAACATGTTTCCCCAGTCCTGGCTGGCTTGCACTGGTTGCCTGCCCCCTTCCATATCAGGCACAAGGTACTATCTTTAACATACAAAACCCTTTACAGTTTGGGACCTTCCTATAGACCTTCCACCCACATCACACGTTCATCCCAATTGGCATTGTTCCAAGTGCCAACATCAAAGATGGTAAGGAAGGTAGTGACAAGGAATAGAGCCTTCTTGGTGTTGCACTGTAATGCTCTGCTGACGGAGTTATGCCAGGCAGTCATCACTGGATGTTTTCAAGAAACATCTTAAAACTATACTTTTTAAAGCAGCTTATAAGAACATTCTCCTTATAGCCAATGAATAATTCTATAATTAGACATTTCCACCCCAGGATTCCATCCATTGTTGTTGTATATATGGTTTTAACTATTGTATACTGACAGATGGACAGTATAGAAATTGAATGAATGAATAGTAGTGCATCACTTTGAAGTCAATGGAGAAGTAGGATGTAAATATAGCATTAAGAAAATATAGCATTATCTAAAAACTTATCTAAAACTGAATAAACAGAATGTCTAACTCTGAAATAGTTTGTTATCAAGGAATATAGTTATCCAAGGATTACTTGACAGAAGCTTTTTCAATCTTTCTAATCTGGTGCCCCTAGATGTGAGACTCCAGCTCTCCCCATCCCCAGCTTGTGTAGTCAGAGGGAAAGACTGCTATAGGGAATGCTTTAGTTTTCCTTACAGTGGTTGCTACACAATAAATTCATGAGCTTCTTGTTTAAACTTGCCTAAACATTTGGTAGTAGCAGGAGAGACATAACATTCATAGTCATCATTTTTTATTGGTTATAATTAGCCCAGTGAAAAAGATGAAAGAAAGGTAAACTTTTGTAATAGATGCCTTCTTAAAATAGACTTTGAGGAATCTGAATTGTTGGTTTTATTCCCTGTAGCTGGGAGCTTGAATAATAATTCAGAATGTCATCTGACAATTTGTTCTGTGCTTTTGGTGACTACAGCCAGATACATAATTAAATTTTGTTTGTTTTGTTTTTGGCTAGGTCTACATATGCAGTGACAGTGTCCAAGCTCGTCATCAAGTTATTGAACTTGCCCGTCAGCTCAACTTCATTCCCCTTGATTTGGGTGCTTTATCTTCTGCAAGGGAGATTGAGAATTTACCTCTTCGACTGTTCACACTGTGGAAAGGACCAGTAATAGTGGCTGTGAGCTTGGCCACGTTCTTCTTCATTTATTCATTCATCAGAGATGTCATACATCCTTATGTGACAAACCAACAGAGTGATTTCTACAAGATTCCCATTGAAATTGTGAACAAGACTTTGCCAGTTGTTTCTATCACTTTGTTGTCTCTAGTGTATTTATCAGGACTCCTGGCAGCTGCTTATCAGCTTTATTATGGCACTAAGTACAAACGATTTCCACCTTGGTTAGACAGTTGGTTGCTGTGCAGGAAACAACTTGGACTGCTTAGTTTTTTCTTTGCAACAGTGCATGTGGTATACAGTCTCTGCTTACCTATGCGGAGATCAGAACGGTACTTATTGCTAAATACGGCTTATCAACAGGTAAGGAAACAACACTCTATCAGTCAAGTAACTCATGGCACCCTAATTTTATTGTATACATGATTTCTTTCTTTGTTGTTGTTCAGTTGCACAGTCGAGTCTGACACTTTGCAACCCTATGAGGTGTGATAGTTTGGAAACAGCTAGAAATATTTGGAATAGTTCACCCCTCAGACTCCCCCCCCCCCATTAAGAATGTTTTGACTAGGAAATGTTTTATTTTAGAATGATGAATAAAATGTTTTAAGACAAGGCATTCATGGATTTCTATTTGGCCTTCACTCCTCCAGAATTATTTCTAAGCACACTTTGGACCTGCTGTTAAAAAGAAAAAGAATATAGAAAATCTCCAGGAATGCAGTTTTGCATTCTGACAAGATGCTTTTGCAACTTGATGGCTAGGCTCAGAGTTTAGAAGAGTTACTTCTTTGGCCAAATTGGCTGGGTTATTCTGGGAGTTATAATCAAAAGGATTTTTTTCAAACTCTAGTAAATTTTGTTCTTACTTATACCTCAGTACAGTTATTCATGCCACTTTGAAAAGATCCACTGTATCATTCGGATTTATGAACATGTTGACTTAACTATTTTGCAATTGATTCAATGGGACTAGAAACTGGATTTAGACCATGGTGTTTTCATTAATCTTCTGTCCAGTTTTATTGATGAAATCTGCCAGCTTTATATCTATAATACCACATCATCTATTTTTCCTATAGATCACTCACAGGGCCTCCAAAATAAGACATTCTTCTATCTGCACAAATGATTGAATGGAAGCAAATGTTCATATATTTTGTTTTTGTTGTTCAGTCGCAGAGTCAATTTCTTACATTATTTATTTATTTATTTATTTTTCATATTTATATACCGCCCTATTTGCAGAGCGACTCAGGACAGATTAACAAAAATAACAGCACATTAAAAGAATAATCCCACAGTAAAAAAAGTCATCAGTGGCCATAAAACCCATAAAACTTAAGTTAAAAGAATTTTAAAAGAATTTAAAAATTCAACAAGTTAAAAGATCAAAATTGTAAGATTAAAAGGGGGGGATCAGATCAGTCAACAGACTGGGGTCATTGAGTGACCAGAGCCCCATACCTGCCCCACCACCCATGGCTTTACACCCTTCCTAAAGGGGAGCTACTCTGTCTGGAGATGTAACTCTGATGGCAGGAGGTTCCAAAGGGTCAGAACGGACACAGAGAAGGCCCTCCTGGTGTTAGAGAGATGCACCTCTCTAGCCGATGGAACCACAGGGGCGCCACTCCGGTCCATTCTGGCGAGCCCTTGGGATGCTCTTGGGATGATAATTTATTTTCTTTCTCCTAATCATGAAGTCCATTAATGGTAGTGAAGCCCCCTCTTGTCATCCACTTAAAATCCTGTTCAGTTATGTCACATGATTTCTGTTAGTGCCTCAAACAAAAACTTATTTTGGGTAGGTGTGATCTTAAAGTTTGAAACCTTTGTTTCCTCTCTTCAGGTCCATGCAAATGTTGAAAATTCTTGGAATGAGGAAGAAGTATGGCGAGTTGAAATGTATGTCTCTTTTGGAATAATGAGCCTTGGGTTGCTTTCTCTTTTGGCTGTAACTTCAATTCCTTCAGTAAACAGATCGTTAAACTGGAGGGAGTTCAGTTTTATTCAGGTGTGTATTACAGTAAAATGCTGGATAGATAGCAAGGTGAGTTAGGTATCTGGTGGCAGAGGTTAGAAGTTCAGTTCCCCACTGTGCTTACTGGAAGAAGAGCCATCCTTTGGCAAACCTCATAGTCCTATGGCCATGATCAGTGGTGTGCATCAGCAGGGTTGCACCAGTTCGCCAGAACCAGTAGCGGAAATTCTGGCTGGCCCCGCCCATCCAAGTTTTGAAATAAAGTAGTCCTAATTCATGTGCAATGCAGGGCTTTCCCCTGGCCACGCCCACAGTGTGGCAGTAATTTTTTTTGAGTCCACCACTGGCCGTGATGGCAAATCTTGGCACTCCAGGTGTTCTTGGATTTCAATTACCAGAAGCCCAACTCTGCACTCATGCTGATCAGGGCTTCTGGGAATTGAAGTTCAAGAACAGCTGGAGTGCCAAGGTTCACCATTACTGTTCTGGAGTGTCCTCAGAAAAAGGAAATGATAAACCATGTTTGAGTACTCTGTACTTTGAAAACCATGGAAAGGGTTTACCCAAGTCAGAATTGACTCAACACACAATTATTAATGTAGCAAAGCAGCGTTACAATCCAGTCTAGCATAAGGCTTTTCAGTAGGATATTTGACAAATATGAATTGCACTCAGTTGTTTCCTAAGATATTTACAATTTCCTAAGTGGAAAGGAATCCTAGAAGGTAAATTGACTACTTTTATATACATGGTTAACAAATGCTCAGTCAAAAGACATTTCCTTGATGTTGAACAGAATCTATTTGCTGTTAACATGTTCTTCTATAGTTTGGAAATAAGGGGACAATACACAATGCATACAGGCATGTGGTTCCATTATGAGTGTTGAGGCTCAGGCTTGTATGGGTTGCTCAGAAGTTGCAATGCTGCATTGACAGTATCTCTCTGCTAGGTGGTCTTTTTCTATACTTTACTGCTGATTCAAACAAGAAGTCTTTACTTCCTTCTTTTCCCTTGGCTTCACTAAACATCCAGCAAATACTCCAAGCTTTTCAAATCCAGGGGGGAAATAACACAGATCTTCCCAGTATTTCAGTTGTTCTTTGCAGAATCTTAATTGCAGTTTTAGAATCTAGTACCTTATTGGGCTATTAGATAAAACTGAAAATGAGATATTCCAATAAATTTCAGAAAGCTGAAAGGTTTTGCTTGCTTCATGTCCCTTGAATGAGGTTCACTGCTCTCTGTTCAGTCTGTGTGCACATAATAGACAACTATTTCAAATACTGTATATATTACAATGAGTTTATACTGTGGTTGTGTGAGAACTTTTAAGCCGTTCATCAGATATGTCTGCTAATTAGGACTTCAGCTTTTTAATTTGTGTTTCTTTTCTCTTCCTCCAACCCCCAAAGTCTACACTTGGATACGTTGCCCTCCTCATAAGTACTTTCCATGTATTAATTTATGGATGGAAAAGAGCCTTTGAAGAAGAATACTACAGATTTTACACACCACCAAATTTTGTTCTTGCCCTTTTCTTGCCATGCACAGTAATTCTGGGTAAGGTCATTCTGCTTCTACCATGTGTAAACAGGAAACTGAAACGTATAAGAAGAGGATGGGAAAAAAGGCAAAATATGGAAGATGGAACTGGTTCACATCCCTCACCAGAAAGGATCACAGTCATGTGACTCTATAGCAACACCATTAGCCCTGTCAGCATTGTCTTCTCATAGTTGTTTGGTTCATATCATCTATGCAGTAGGTTGAAATGTCTAGGGCAGTAAGTGGTACAGTATATGGTGGGAAACTATCAGGAAATTGACTGTAAAGGTGAAAACAGACTTAACACTTAAGGGGTGCAAATAGTTTCAAAATCAACTTCCTTCATTGTGGAAGACATTTTTCTGGGCACAGAAGGTTTGTTAAGACCACATCTGCTATACTTTAAGCTACAGTTCTAAATAACAGATAATAAGTAACATTGAATTCAGCGAGGTTTGTGTTTGAGTCAGCATTCAGTACTTCACTGTCTAGAATGCTACATCTGTCTTCGTTAGGTATGCCAAAACGACAATTGAAACATAGTTGTATTATGAACATACGAATCTTGCTGAGTCTGACCAAAAGCTTGTCTTGTCCTACATTATATTCACACAGTACCCAACCTGATGGCAATAGGAAACTCATAACTAGGATATTTTCTAGTCCAACATTCCAGGCATTACTAGGTGACTGAATCTTAACTACTCTCAAATTCTTTCACAATGCAACATTCAATTAATGTTTCTCAGCAAGTGGAGGCATACTGTTTCCATACTAGAAGTAATACATATTACTATAATGACTAGTATAGTTATTGATAGTCTTCACGATTTGTTCAGTACCATTTTAAAACCATTCAAAGTGTGGTGGTCATTATGCATTACAGTAAAACCTCAGATAACACTAAAACCTGGTTCCACAAGTCTTGGTGTTATGCGATTTTTAGTGTTATCCGATGCATGTTAAAATCCTATGGGATCCATAGAGATACATTGTAACCACACAGGCTTTAGCGGTTGTTATCTGATGCATCCCATAGGATCTTAATGTTATCCGATGCAGTTCTTCCCCCCAGATTGCTTAATGTTATGCGATTTTAGTGTTATTCGATACTAATGTTATCTGAGGTATTACTGTATATGAAGAACAACTTCCTTTTGTCATCCTCAATCTTCCATATCTTTTATGAGTTATTTAGGGCAATGTAGCATCTTTGACCTTTCCTTTTCTTCCTTTGCGGTGCCCATCTAATCCTGACAGTTTGTCTCAGGTTGGTGACCAAAAGAATGGTCAAAAATATGGTGGGAAGTTATCATAGTCCGTGGTGGATGGGTCTACTGCTAATACTTGTGCTGGGCTCTTCACTTATTATTTTAAAATCTTGCTCTCAGCATTTAAAGTAATTCTGTGTGGCTAGATCTAATTTTCCATTACATTTCCTACATTTCACCACCCTGTTATTGTTCTGGAGCATTGTAGAAAGCTTATAAAGCAATTTGGCACCTTAGCCAAATAACTGCTTAAAACTGAGGGCAAAGTGAAGAATGCTTCTTTTTAAGGCCCCTACAAAATGGGAGCAAAGTTTTACAAAATGGGTGATAAGGTTGAAGAAAATGGGCATAAAAAGTTAAAGTTGCCTTAAGAGGTTTAAAAACAAAGTTACACCTAAAAATTAGACTGCATGTGATAATAGATTGATTTGTCTGGCTCAGTTATACAAAAATTAAGAAGTGGGAGTCCTTAGTATCTATAGAGTTTTCTTAATTCATGACAATTTACTTCTGAAAGTTACCTGTTTGAGCAGCAGAATTTCAGTCAATATTTCTAAAATTTATCCCACATTTTCATGGCAACATTTCTCTTAAAAAAGACAAATTTTCTATTTCCTTGGTCTAGAAGTCAGACTAATTTATTTTCACAATTTCAGTTAGATTTACTGCAAGGGCATGATGTTTCTTGTGCATATACCATTCTAGCTCTTGCTACAAATAGATAAAGCAGATAAATCCCAAGCTTTCCATGTGCTTACATTTTCAGTAGATGCTCCTGTGACTAAATAAGCAAGTAAAATAACAATGTATTGGGAGCTGACAAGGAGTCTGTTATTATCAGCATCCTATGCAGATGATACCACCCTAATGGCAGAAAGTGAGGAGAGGACCTAAAGAAGCTCCTGATTAGATTGAAAGAAGAAAATGAAAAAGCTGGCTTGAGACTCAATATAAAGAAAACAAAGATCATGGCAACAGGTGCTATCAGTACCTGGAAAATAGATGGGGAAGAAGTAGAAGCAGTGACAGATTTTACTTTCTTGGGATCAAAGCTCACTGCAGATGGTGATTGCAGCCATGAAATAAAAAGGCAACTGATTCTTGGGAGACAAGCGATGAGAAACCTGGGGAACATAGTGAAAAGTAGAGACATCACCTTGCAAACAAAAATTCGTATAGTCAAAGCAATGGTATTCCCTGTGGCAATGTATGGTTGTGAGAGCTGGACCATTAGGAAAGCTGAGTGCAGAAGAATAGATGCCTTTGAGATGTGGTGTTGGAGGAGAGTTTGGAGAGTCCCCTGGACAGCAAGGAAAACAAATAGGTCAGTCTTAGAAGAAATCAACCCTGACTGCTCCTTAGAAGGGCAAATAGTAAAGATGAAGCTAAAGTACTTTGGACATCAAATGAGAAGAGAAGACTCACTTGAGAAGACCTTGATGCTTGGAAAGGATGAAGGCAAAAGAAGAAGGGGGCGGCCAAGGATGAGATAGCTAGATGGTATTGTGGACACAATGGGCACAGAGCTGAGCGAGTTGAGGGGGATGGTGGAGGACAGGAGTGCCTGGAGGACAGTGGTGCATGGGGTTGCAAAGGGTCGGAATTGACTGCGATTGAACAAAAAAAAAGGGTTTGCCTTGACAAAGATAAGTATGCACGTGTAGAAATCGTAACCTAGTCCTGTGATGGTGAACCTTGGCACTCCAATGTTCTTGGACTTCAATTCCCAGAACCCCAAGTCTCTGTGAATCCACACAATTGGGTTTACCTAAACCTATTCATTTGGATTCACAGAGACTTGGGCTTCTGGGAATTGAAGTTCAAGAACACTTGGAGTGCTAAGGTTAAACCCATTTGTGTGGATTTACAGAGACTTATCCTTCTGGGGATTGAAGTTCAAAAACACCTGGAGTGCCAAGGTTCGCCATCACGGACCTAGTCTATACATAGGATTCAGCTGCCTACACTAGAGAGAGTCATGTCTTCATAGTGAAGTGTTTTATGAATTATGTAATTACTTACATTGAGATTTAGTATTCAATCTCATGCATACTAGGAAGTAAATTCCTTTGAAATGAGGGGGATTTCTTTCTAAATCAATGACAGTCCTCCCAATGTTTTTTTTACCCACAACCCCCAGCAGCACTAGCCACCATAGCCTATAAAGGATTCTAGAAGCTGCTGTTCACAAACCTCTAGAAGCCATTATCAGTTGCTCATCACAGTTCTAAGTAAATACACAAACATCATGCTGAACAGGGCCACATTCCATGGGCCCTCTTAATATTCTTCTTTGAGGGAAATTTGGGTCACCTCAGTGTATGCTTTATGAAATTCCTATATGCGTAAGAATACACATAACTCTACATCCAGCACACTCCATTATACAAGATACTGTAAGTACAGTGATCAAGATGTCAGCTGGTATTTAGTTGACTATAATTTATTTTTTAAAAATAGTTTTATCATTTTAAACGTGGGCTGCAGAAGTGTCTTATGTAAAATGTTGTTTTGAATTATTTTTCAAATTGTTTGTATAAAAGCATAGAGAGATTCTTTTATTTTATACCTTATTCAAGTAATTATATCAATAAAATTGTATTTTTGGAAAAAGTTGATAAATAGCAAAACTAAAATATTTATGCTACATAATTTTTTGTCACAATTTAATTGAATGCTTATTAGTCCTTTTCATATGTATAAATAACCCTTACAAAAATATTGACAAATATGGGGTCGCAATCCAACCTATACAGTTTAATGTGGGTCAGATACTGTGAGCTGGACTTGTTGTATTGTTGGGCTCACAGTTATAGTATGGTCTGAAAAGTAGTTTGACAGGCCAGACTAGGCTATGCTACTCCAAAGACACTACTGTCCTAAATGTTAGAAGAATCAAGACTTTTGTGACATAATAAGTATTGCTGCCGAAATGTATATGTCATAGCTATATGCAGATCATAAAGATGCTGGGTTAGATCAAAATTCACATGTGTATAAGTGAGCTTGAGGAAGTTGATTTCCCATGTCCTTTCCCTCATGGGAACCATTCTAACCCCTGTACCCAAACTGCAATACAGAAGGCCAGGAAATCCTGATGAATAACATAAGCTATGGTGAAAGGAACACTGGTGAACAGGTGAGGATTCTGCAGAGATACACAAAGTGATTAAAACATTACCCAAGGACCAAATCTGATGCAGGGATCCCTGCTCCTACCTTTAGATAAGGTTTAGTATCCTGCTTTGTAAATCACACTTTCCTTATTCAAATGTAATGGGAAACTATTGTTTAACTAGCTCCAGAGGTTTGCATTTTTAAAAAAGGAAGCAGAAACACATAGTGTCAATATCAGTATTTTCAGTGGAAATGATGCCAATGTCACATGTTCTGTATTAAGCCATATGATAAATAAGAACTTAGATATAAATTGTTAATCTATATATTTTTTTAAAACTTCAGATATTTATTTTATCAGTTTAATTAATAGAAGTTAATTTCTTATTGCTGTGGACCATAATGCTGTAACTTTGCCCTAATATATTTCATATGTACTATTAAAAATATAATTCCTATGCAGCAAAACACTATAGCTGATTTCAATCTTTTATTTTCCCATCATTTGTGCTTAAAATGGAACAAATGCTTTGTTTTTCTGTGTTTTTAATTTCACATTGTTGCGTGTAAACTGTAACTGATATGTTCAAAATAATATTTGAATTTATTAAAGGTAAAATTGTTTTGAGGTTCTACTAATTTTTATTTTAAGTTTTATGTTTATGTTACTATAAAACAGATGAGCACTGCATCCTTGAGTTGGATACAACTGGCTTTCTAGGGGAGAAGACCTTTAACAATGTATAGCTAGAGATGAGGCAAAATTTCAGTTGCTCATACTATTGTACGGTTATATTATTTGTTAAAATTACAATAAACATCTGTCATCTGTGGAACCTAACTTTGTAATTCAGTGTGTATTGCCTATAAAAGCATAAACGAAAAGAAAAGCAATGTAATAGTATTAATGGAAACAAGAAAAAATATAGGTATGATCTGTAAATATAGAAATGTGACCTTCAGTTCTTAGTGGGCTATACCTGTATTTTAAATATATAAAATTAAGAACAGCAAATGTTCTTACAAGTAACATTTCCAGTACCATATGGTGAATGATGTAAGCTCTGAATTAACTTTAAAATATTTTTAAATTGATCACACCGTGAACTAATGTGAGAAAGCGTTCATTATCCCAACCATTTTGTACATTTACTTGCGTTCCTAGTAATATGCCTCAGTTAGGAATTTGTATGTAATATTTGCTTATTATGTCTTTCTTCAGGTGCACACTGTTATCTTCCTCAATTGTATACTCTTTGGTCCATCTTATTAGGCTTTCTCATTTTAGTGTCCCACAAAGGGTCAACAGACCCTCACGCCAAATGGAGGGTGGTTGACATGGCCTGGGTTCAATACTTTCCCTCATAAATATCCCCCATTTTATGATCCCCTGGTGCCCCATTACTGTGAGGAATTTTGGGACTAATTTCTACGGAGTGCTTCTTTCTGGTGGCCCCAGACTTTCTGAAGGGATTTTTGAGACCAGAAAGTACTGTGTGAGGAAGTTGGGCTCCTCTATTTCCATTATTGCTGCACATGGGACCCCTCTGTGTATGTATTAAATATATGTGGGTGTGGGTCGCATTACCATTGTGTGTAGTGGAAGACAGAAAAGCTTTAAACAGTCTGTGTGCCAGGGTAGGAACATCAAGGGCTAATCTGAGAAAGTAAGGTTTCCCTATAGATGACAGTCCTGAACAACCAGTCCCCACAGACCACCTTTAGAACTATGGAAGGCAAGCAAGGAGCTACCAGATAACTGGGCAGAACCACACAACACTCTACTATCCAGCCGAGAACAAGCATGGCCTATGTGGAAAGCTTTAAACAGACTGTGTGTTAGGGTAGGAAGACCAAGAGCTAATCTGAGAGGCAATCTTTACTCAATGAGAAGGAAACGCTACGCTAAATTAACCTAATCTGAGAAATTGGGGTTTCCCTGTAGATGACAACCTGCATGAATGTGAAGAATAAACTATCTCTCATGATACAATGCCCCTCAATGTGCACTGAGGAGGACCTTATGTTGGCAAGAAGAAATGCTGTTGAGGTGGCCCAATATTGGGCGGATGTCATCTATTTGTTTAATTCTATTTTGTTAAACAAATTCATGCCAATGGCATTTTTCCTGCTTGGGGGGGGGGGGAGAATGCATTATTGGATACAAGTTGCAGCCAACAATGAAGACCTTTGTATGTTATATGCTGGTGGTGCATCTGACACAAATAAAGATGACAGAGATCTCAAGAAATTCTTTTGTGTCCACATCAAACTTTGGACTGCCAAAATGAAACCATTTTCTTGGCTTTGTCACTGTCCAAAAGTAAATCTTCATCCATACATGTTTCTGGACTTTTATGTTTGATGAAATGGGCTTGATCCACAAAAGCTCACATTTAAATACAGTATAGTAGTTAGTCTTTAAAAGTGCCACAACATATTTTTTGTCTTTTTGATTTTGTTTCTCTGATATGTTTTAAACACAGACTAACATGGCTACCATTTCAAAAAATTTCAAATACAGTACAGGAAAACCCCTGGGTTATGACGGAAGCCCGTTCCAACAGCCTCCATTGTAGCCCGAAAAAATTATAACCCGAAACATCCATAGGGAATGCATTGAAAAAAATGGCCCTGAATTGATCGTTGTAAACCAAAACAAATACATTAAAAATTTGTAAACCCGGATGGCATTTCCATAAGATTTGAGGTTGTAAACCAGAGCAAACTTAAACCAAGGTGGTTGTAACCTGTGGTTTTACTGTACAGCAATTAAGTCTAAGGTGCCACAACCTGTTTTTGTCTTTGTTTTGTTTACTCTCTGACACGTTTCTGGTAGTAGTCTGCAGACCAGCAAATAAGCCGGATTCTGTAACCTCCACATTTGCACAGTATGTTGTCCGCAAGCACCCCCCACTTGAGTATGTTGGTCTTGCATTTTAGGGACTCCAGCCCTCATGTGTATCATATTAACAGCACATGTTGTGGAAGACAGAGACCTCGAGGAATTCTTCTTTTGTGTCCTGATCAAACCCTGGACTGCCAAAATGAAGCCACTTTCTTGGCTTTGTCGTTGCCCAAACATAAGTCCTCATTGGTGCGTTTATCTGGCAGCAATCAGCAGACCAGTAAATGAGCTGGATTCTTTATCCACATTCACACTGTGTGTTGTTCTCTGGCAGCAGTCCCCACTTGAGCATATTGTTCTTGTATTTAGAGACTCCAACCAAGCCTCAACCTATTCAGGGTCCTCCAAGTGATGTAGAGAAGGTTGAATTCTTCAGCCATACCCTCCTTTAATGTTATCCAGTGAGCTCCTACCTCCATCTAATTTGGTTTTGCTCTTGCGTACCCTCAAGAAAGTTTGTTCTTGCATAAAGCTCTTCGTATCTCGAGGAATTGAAGTGAGTCAATTATATACGACCAGAGACCCTCGTCTAGGGGGAGAAAGGGACACCATTTTGGGCTGATGTAATGATGGCAAACCTTGGCACTCCATATCTGAGTAAATAAAACAGAACAGCAAAAAAAAGAAGAAGAAGAAGACACAACATGTTGTGGCACCTTAAAGAATAACCCCTGTATTTAACTCTGAGCTTTTGTGGACCAAGACTGATGAAGTGTTTTGTTTACTCTCTGATATGCTTGCACAGACTAACAGGGCTACCTCTTCAAAAAAAAAAAAATTAATACAGGAGTTAGTCTTTAAGGTGCCACAACATTTTTTGTCTCTCCCCCCCCCCCCATTGTTTTATTTACTCTCATATACTTGCACAGACTGGGACTGCAGTGGCTCAAGTCACTAAGACGCTGACTGGGAGGTGGAAGGGTCAGCAGTTCAATTCCCGAGTACTGCAGGACGGAATGAGTTCCCGTCTCTGTCCCAGCTCCTGCCAACCTAGCAGTTCGAAAGCAAGAAATTGCAAGTAGATAAATAGGGACCACTTCGGTGGGAAGGTAACGGCGTTCCGTGCGCTCCGGTGTCAAGTCATGGCTGCAACATGACCATGGAAAGCGCTGGCTCTTCGGCTTTGAAACAGATGAGCACTGAGCCCTAGAGTCGGATGCAACTGGCATTCGAGCAAGGGAAACCTTTACCTTTTACTTGCACGGACTAACACGGTACGACTTCAAACTTGGCACTCCAGGAGTTCTTGGACTTCAATTCGCAGAAGCCCAGTTCCCTGTGAATCCACACGAATGGGTTTACTGCACTTCTTGGTTTACTTAGGCTTCTGGGAATTGAAGTCCAAGAACACCTGGAGTGCCAAAGTTCGCCATCAGGGGAAGAAGGGGGCCAAGCTGAGGTGCCCCCTTTTCTTTCCCTTTAAGATTCCAGCACCATTTTTGTTTTCTCTCTCACACACACGCTTCCTCTCCACTCCTGACTGAAAGTTTCTCCTCCTGCCTGGTTCCCTCAGGGCGGCCACAGCAAAGCGGGCTCGCCAGGCTCCCATGACAACCGCGCCTGGGCTTGTGGTGGTGTTGGTGTTGTCGTCGTCGTCGTCTCTCTGGGCCGCTCCGTGGCTGCAGGACGTGGCGCTCCGGTTTGCGGCCTGAGGCGGGAAACCCCACAGCGGCACCATGGCTTACCTGACCCGGCCCGAAATCGTACCAAACCTCCTGGTCCCTTCCTCGGCTGAGAAAATGATGGCCATCTTGTCTTCTTCCAGGCGCCCTTCGGAAAGCGCCATCCAGCAGGTGAGGGGGGGGAAAGGGCACCCCACGCTGTAATTCTTCCCTTGCGGTGCAATCATTCAGCCTACCTATTTATTTACAGTATTTACTTATTTAACTTGTAGAATCCCTGAGTTGGAAGAGTTCATCTATTCCTTTTAAATTCTATTTTGTTTTTAGATGTGTTAATTTTGACTTTGTATGTTATTATATGCTGGTGGTGCATCTGATAAATAAAGACTTGAGTTGGAAGAAGCCTTTTATTCGAGTTGGAAGAAGCCTTTTATTCATTCATTCATTCATTCATATTTATATACCGCCCTCTGCTATCCAGTCCAAGCCCCTCCTCAACGCAGGAATCTGAATAAAATATAAACTGCTGTACTGCAACCAAAAGGTTGTGAGTTTGATCTTGACCAGGACTCAAGGTTGACTCCGACATCCATCCTTCCCAGGTTGGTAAAATAAGGACATAGCAGGTTGGGGGCAAAAATGCTAATTAACTTTTGAACCACCCAGAGAATGCACTAAATGCAATGTGGTGGTGATTGCTTTGGTTATTATAATAATAATAATAATAATAATAATAATAATAATAATAATAATAATAATAATAATAATAATAATAATAATAATAATAATTTATTATTATTATTATTATTATTATTATTATTATTATTATTATTATTATTATTATTATTCGATTTATATGCCTTACAATGTTACAATATCAAATATTAAAAAACAACATAATATAAATATAACAAATATGATACAGTCAATATAGTCAACAAATCTTTCATAAAAATAAGAATATAATACAGTCAGAAAAAAAATGACGATGATTCTCTTGTGCATGTGGCTTGCTACTTTTTTCCCTCCTTGTTAAGAAGGCATCAAATACCTTTTATGAACTCCTATTTCTTTCTGAACAACTCCTTCACCACTGCTCTCATGATGCTCAGCAGTGTTTATTCTCTGAAGACTTAATATAATATAATATAATATAATATAATATAAATACTTTTCCAGACTATATCCTCACCTAACAGCTAGAAACAAGCCAAGGAATAAATGTGAGAAATGATGGCTAAGGCCACAAGGACCCCTCATATTTTATTTAAAAAATCTATACTTTGAGGAATATTTAATAGAATTTATCTGATTTCATTTGGAAAGGCTTTCTTTGATTCCTGGAAGAGAGAATGAGATTTCTTCCTACACACAACAATGGGAAATAAAATTACCATTACCCACACCCGTGTCCATAGTACAAAGTAATCTTCAGGGGGTAGCCATGGGGAACACCAGGAAAATGGAAGGAAAGCAGCATTTCAGTTGTTGCCGTGCCTTTTTTGTTATGGTTGGGCAGAGTTTTCCCTTTTCCAGTAACTAAGGTATTATTTCAAAATTAATGACCAAGATGGTTAGAAATTGATTGAGACGTGTATTATTATGTAGATTTACAGTACAATATACATTCTTCTCCATTTACATATTTCTTAACTAAATATTTGTAGAGTCATCACTTGAAACTTACGGATCTCAATTATGTAATCGAACTGCTTGAAGAAACAGAATCAGTAAGTATGCCTAGAGCAGCAATGCCCAAATTACGGCCCGTGGGCCCAATTAGGCCCATGCATCCCATTAATCTGGCCTGGGCTGAGAACCCCGGGCCCTCTCTGGAACGCCCCCACCCACCCACCACCCACCTGGAGGCGGTGGCGATCACGCTTTGTCCCTCCTGCTCCGAGCAGCCTCAGGCTTGGTCCCCTCGCTTCAGCAACTTTTGGGGATGTGGATCACTGCCTTAGAGAAATTTTCAGAGCCTTCCCCACTTCAAAATCCGCAGCGCAAGGAGAGCCCCTTGGCGCACCTGGGATGATGTAACTGGGTGTTGGGGGCATGACCAGCCCGCAGCAGAAAAAGTTTGGGCACCACTGGCCTACAGCATTATAAATTTTATCTGTGTTTACTTGGATTTTCCTTTATTTGAAAGGAATATAAACCAATGGCTTTAGTCATACACTGTTTATCTATAAATGCACCTCAATGAACCTGGTGGGGGTTACTCCTTAGTAAACATGTATACAATTGCACTTTTAGTTTGTGATCTAAAGTTTTGATGAGAGAGGTGTAGCCATCTATTATTTTCTTACCAAAACCAGTGACAGTCCTGTAATCTGGTGCATGTCTGCTAAGAAGTAAGTACAGTACCATTTAGTTCATTGGTATAGGATTGCAGGTTGAAAGTAATTTACTGTCCTTGGAATTGCAGACCTTAATTCAAACTGTCATAAGAAGTTATGTGATAGTGGCCAAAATCCGTTGCTTACTGTAGTAAATGATACCAAAAATAGGCCAATAGAATCAGTAAGGATTGGGTGAGACAACTGCTTTATAAGCTAGATCTACTGATTTAAATGAGCATATTCTAACTGCTATACTTAGTAAACTGTGACAGGATGGCTGCATTATCCCAGCCTGAATTGATCTGCAATCTTTCAGGAGTGGGCAACCTTGGTGCTCCAGGTGTTCTTGGATTTCAATTCCCAGAAGCCCAAGTAAGCACACCTGTTGATCAGGGCTTCTAGGAATTAAGGTCCAGGAACACTTAGGGCACAATGGTTGCCCAACCCATGATGCAAAACAAGGTGATTTTGAGGTGCAATGTGTGATTTTGGGTAATGCTTGCATCCCATTGGAAGAATTAACTACATCATACCTCAGGTTTTTTTTTTTAATAGTAGCCTTGTTAGTCTGTGGTTCAGGCATATCAGAAAACAAAATAAAAAACACTGTAACTCTTTAAAGACTAATTGCTATATTTTTATTGTTAGCTTTTGTGGATCAAGTCCACTTCTTCAGACAAGGAGTGAAACTTACAGGCATGGTTGTTTTGTTGTTGTTGTTCAGTCGCACAGTCGATTCCGACCCTTTGCGACCGCATGGACCACTGTCCGCCAGGCACTTCTGTCCTCCACCACCCTCCTCAACTCGCACAGTTTTGTGCCCATTGTGTCCACAATACCATCTAGCCATCTCATTTTGGGCCGTCCCCTTCTTCTTTTGCCCGCCACCCTTCCCTGCATCAAGGCCTTCTCAAGCGAATCCTCTCTTCTCATTTGATGTCCAAAGTACTTTAGCTTCATCTTTACTATTTGACCTTCTAAGGAGCAGTCAGGGTTAATTTCTTCTAAGACTGACCTATTTGTTCTCGCTGTCCAGGGGACTCTCAAAACTCCTCCAACACCACATCTCAAAGGCATCTATTTTTCTACGCTCAACTTTCCTAATGGTCCAGCTCTCACAACCATACATTGCCACCGGGAATACCATTGCTTTGACTATACGAATTTTTGTCTGCAATGTGATGTCTCTACTTTTCACTATGCTCCCCAGGTTTCTCATTGCTTGCCTCCCAAGAATCAGTCGCCTTTTTATTTCATGGTTGCAATCTCCATCTGCAGTGAGCTTTGATCCTAAGAAAGTAAAATCTGTCACTGCGTCTACTTCTTCCCCATCTATTTTCCAGGGACTGATAGGGCCTGTTGCCGTGATCTTTGTTTTCTTTATATTGAGTCTCAAGCCAACTTTTGCACTTTCATCTTTCAACCTAATCAGGAGCTTCTTTAGGTCCTCCTCACTTTCTGCCATTAGGGTGGTATCATCTGCATATCTCAAGTTGTTGATGTTTCTCCCAGCAATTTTGATCCCAAATTGTGATTCCTCCATCCCTGCATTGTGCATTATGTGCTCTCTGTATAAGTTGAATAAGCAGGGTGACAAAATGCAGCCTTGTCTCACTCCTTTTCCTATTCCAAACCACTGTCATTCCATATTCTGTCTTAACTGTTGCTTCTTGATTCATGTACAGGTTTCTCATGAGGCATATAAGGTGTTCTGGTATTCCCATCTCTTTAATTACTTGCCACATTTTGTTGTGGTCCACACAGTCAAAGGCCTCAGTGTAGTCAATGAAACAGAAGTAGACTTGTTTCTGATATTCCTTTGTTTTTTCCATGATCCAACACATGTTGGCAATGTGGTTTATATACACCAAATTCAGGGGTCAAAGGGAGAAGGGACTGCTCAAGCAGAATAACAAAGCAAACACAACAGTACAGTTTCCCACAGCCATCAGCAACAATTCAGATTAACTCTAACTGTCTCCCTTTCAATCTCAATGGTGCATTTCAACCCCTTACCTGGATTTCAGAAAACAAACAAAAACACTGTACCTGTAGTTTCTGTCCTTCCCACAGTTGTTTGCCTCATTCTGTGATAATGATAATGATGACTGAACTTGTTAAGTTCTAAGGAAAGATTTCATTCACAGGCTTCTCATTCCATATTCTAATATTATAACCAAATTGTTTGACTTGAGATTCTTAATCACTGGCCTGGTTGTTTGGTACACCTGTAAAAATCACCATGAATAGTACAGTTTTTCAGACTATTTTAAAACACACGTTCCACCTGCATTTACTGCTGTTATCCCATCTGCTTTATTTTTTGAAAGAGTAATTCAGAAGAACAGTTGCAAGCACTAAAACAAGTTGCAGAACACTTTGAACATGGGATTGTATCCTTTTTCACTTTCTTTGTAGCAAGGTAATATAGAGGAAATGGATAAAGAACAAAATGTAAATAGGATGTGTTCTACTGAATTTAATGGATAGATTTCTTGTCAAATAGATGACTATTGAGTGTCAACTGCCTGTGAGAGATGTTTGTAGCAAGTTTATTGTTAATGAAGTTTATTTTCAATTTTATTGTTATTTATGAAGTGTTCTTATATTCCCTGAATATTTGAGGATAAAATGGGTTAAACTGAATACTGAGTTTAACAGCACCAGTATGTAGACACTTAACTGTCCTGAATGCTAAAAAATATGAAATATTTTTTTATCGTGCTGCATTATTCCCACCGGGCTATTATGAAAATTGTATCTGAAGGAAAGAGCAAGGATTTTGGATGGAAGAAGCAAAATCAGTGTTATTCATTACTAAACTTGATCTGTTGAATCATTGGGATTTACTGTATCAACTTGGCAAGACAATACAGTATGTTAGTTCAATTGTTCATTACATTGTGTCAAAGTAGCTTTCACTTTCTTTCTTTGTTGTGAAATGAACAAAGGAAAAAATAGATGTTTCCTCAATGTAATGTCTGCAACGGAAAATAGCACTAACATATTGTTTCCCTATAGCAAGTCCAAACATAGTCCTCTTATACAAATGAACATTTTTTGCTTCATGTGGATGAGGAATTGAAAGAAAGATGTTTTAGGAGATGTGTGTCTGATCATTCTATAAATGGTTTGATCTTCCTTTGGAATTAACTATTGAGTAAATTAGTTTTTGTGCTTTTTAACTTTTGGAAGGATGCCAACTACTGTCTTCTTGAAATTTGAAATCTAAAGTTGTGAGTACTCTTTTATTTTATTTTTTACACAACATTTCTTAATCCAAAATGTTTTATCTTTTTCTTATCCATACAATTTTTCTTAATTCTTAATCATTACAAGCCCCTTAAAGATTTAACACAAATCTCTAAAATTTTAAACCTATGTGCAGAAAGAATTCAACTTGACATTGCTTTTATTGAACCCACTTGTGACATTCTTATATTATATGGGTAAGCATTTTCATTATTTATTTGTATGCTACTTTTAATGTACATGTTTCTTCTGGAATTAACTGATGTCCTGTTCTTGTGCTATCTCTGCTTTCTTGTAAATTTTAAAAGTTACTGTAGTAATAAGTATTCTAGGATCATTAATTGGTTGAAACTGTATTTACCATTGATGCACTTGAGATTTTGTTATGCTTTAGTTATAAGGAAGCACCAGGATTCCCACAGGTCTCGCATTGGTTTAGATAAACTGCCTAGGGATTATTGTCACTAAGAGATTAATTTATTAAGTGTCTTTCAAAAGTGTGTTCCATGGGCAAATTCAGCCAAACATATAGAAACCTTGTGTAAATGTATTGAAATACCGATTCTTGTAGCAGCATAGTGAAAGAAGAAATTGTACACAATTGTGACTCAGAAACAGGGCATATTCAGATGAAGCATTTCTGCTGTTTGATTCCTTTTCATACTAAATGAATGCAAATCTTATGGGGATTACTGTCCCATGATTATTCCTAAAACCTGACTTCTCGGTTTTTGAGGTAGTGGTGTTAAAAAATCAGAAAGCTTAAAGCAGTTTTGAAATGATTTCACTGGGGAACAGTGATTTTGGTGCCTCACAATTTTTACCTATTTCTGGCTATATTTGGGTCACTGATTCCAAAAATGCTTTCAGTTATTATTATTATTATTATTTATTAAATTTAATACCCCGCCCCAATCGGGGGGACCCGACTCTGGGCGGCCTACATCCCAATAAAAACAGAAATAAAACCCAACTCAATATCACTAAAAACATCAGAATTAAAAACATCAGAATTAAAAATCATCACAGATTTAAGACAACGCAGGACTACACATCAGTATTCCCATATTCCAACCCAGGGAGGCAGTTCTTATGTAAGCCACTTGGTGTGGGAACCCACGTTCCCAGGTCCCCAAACCTGTCCTGCCAGCCAGGTTTTCACGCCTTTCCGGAATGGTAAGAGCTCCGTCTGAAGGCGCAATTCGGTGGGCAGGAGGTTCCAGAGGGTCGGGGCGGACACGGAGAAGGCTCTCCTCCTAGTGCAGGCGAGGCACGCCTCTCTCGGCGAAGGGATAACAAGGGAGCCTCTCCGATCCGCCCTGGTGGGACGGACAGAAGTTCTTGGGATGACGCGGTCTTTTAGGTATCCTGGCCCACTACCATGTAGGGCTTTAAAGGTAATAACCAGCACCTTGAATTGCACATAATTTCAGTTATGCCCTATCAGCTCTAGTTTTGTAGATATGGCTTATTCACATTAGGCCAATCTAACCATACTGGTTGCATATATAACCAGAGGCATAGCAAGGGTATAAACCACCCGGGGGCGGAGTGAAATTTTGCCACCCCCCAAAAATTTTGCCCACCCAAACTTTTTTTGCCCACCCAAATATTCCCCCCAAGAAAAGATTTTTCCGCCACCCCTCCCGCCTCCGGGAGCCTTCGATGCGCGCCTGGAGGCAATTTTTTTTTGTTTGAAAAAAAATGGGGGGAAAATTGGGGGGCTTCAAAATGCCACCCCCCTGGAGCATGCCGCTCGGGGCATTCCCCCCCCCACCTCCCTTCCTACGCCCCTGGTGAGGCAAATACAAGTGTAGTCATAAGAGCAATGTATAATGACATCATCGATATCTCATGAACTAGAGCTGCTAGAACAAAATGGATAGCATTTTTGAAATCAGCTGCCCCCAAATGCCCGAAATCAGTTGAAATTTTTTAGGCACCAAGAAAAAACATTTTTTTTTGTTCCCCAGTGTTTCTGTACTGGATTTTTAAAAAGTAGATTAGTGCTACTGTTAAAAACTTTTGATAAGAGCCTTTTTCAGGGGAGTTTACCTCAACTCTCATTGAGTTTTCCAAGATAGGTATCAGATAGTTTGACGCTATATCAGCTTTTGATACTTTCATAAATTCATGGTAGAGTTATTAATATTTCAATGAGATGAGTAGTCATCAACAGTATACAGTACTGAAAAATTGTTTTCACTCTTTCATATCTGTGATTAAATATTGCCAGTAACATGGTATACTGAATTTCTGTCAGTGGAGAGTATTCAGTGGTAGTATTCCTGTCATGAAACGACATCTTTTCTAACTTTCTCAAAGCTTGGAGAGGACCTGGTTTAAACTAGGCCTCAAAAATCCTTTCTTCTCAGTCTCATAATACTATGTGTCACGAGACAGCTTGTTTTCAGTTCAGTGTTCCTATTCCTTATCTCTAGGCTAGCTGAGCTCTCGCATGTTTTGACTAATAGAGAGCACTCTTCCTTCACGTGTGTAAACTTCTTTGTTATGAGAAAGTTTTCTCTGTTCCCTGATTGGTTAAAAGGTACCCCATCTGACTGCAGAATCCCCATCTTGGGGAGAGCAGAGGGAGTTCGCTTTTGGACGTCTATGGGTTAACATCTATGCCTGGGGACTATTCCTTTTCTTCTTCATAATGATTACCTAATTTACCCGTGGACTGTTACTGGACTGATCTATATGCTACTGACCTTTTATTTACTTATCTCTATGGACTATGCTTTAAGAAACCTACTACAATAAATCAACTGTTTTTCTCTGAAAATTGTCTCTTTCATGATCAAAGAACTGCACACACACAAGGCCTAGCTACCTAACCTCCCTTATTTCCTTCATTGCTTCATTAAACGGAGCAAAGTAAGAGTTCTTTTAACACAGGCCGGTTCTCCCAGGAAGCTGATAAGGGCTGTCAGTTCCCGTAATGAGACAGGGGTCTCTGGAACTGGAAGGGAGGGGCCCTTAACTGGGACGGCCGGATTCTGACAATTCCTTTGGTGGAATGGTATGACACTGCCAAGCCATAATAATAATAATAATTTTGTGTCAGCAATTATTCTGGGTTGAAAGGATTTTTGCTGGAGAAATTCTGTTCAGGGTATGCCCGAATGAGGCTCCTTTCATGTCCCCAGAGCTGGGACAGAGACGGGAACTCGATCTGTCATGGAATACCAGGGTCTTGAACTGCCAACTTTCTGGCCTTCTACTTTACAAGGTGAGCTTCTTAACCACTGAGCCACCACAGCCCCTAGCCAAGCCATGAGGAGTGATCTTCCACATCTGTTCAACTTCTTGTGTACCCAGCCACTCAGTTGCTGAGACACTCTCTAAACTTTGGTGATATAGAGGGCTGCCCCCCCCCCAAAAAAAAAAAAAGTATCATGAATCATCCATGCCATTTTAAATGCATTTTTAATAATTGCTTTGTTTACATTTTGCAGACTACCATTTTACAAAAAGAAATTATCTGATGAAGTAACCTATGCCAAAGATGTTCAACAGTCAATCGCACAACTGGGTAATTTTGGATGGTGCAAACACACTTTAATCAGACATGTCTTTGATTGATAAAAAATAATTGAAATGCTGTGCAGCTAATTGTCCAAGTCCCAGAAATTACTACAATTTATTAATAAGTAAAAATTATGCACTATACATTTTCTATAAGATTCTCTGAATAGCTTATGGAAAATAGAATATCCTTTTAATTATGCTTATAAAGCAAAACTATTCAGCTTTCTTAATTTATTCTTATGCTTCTAAAATAAATTCCTTTCTTATTCCCTTCTGTTTGCATTGGTTTCCTGCACTGTAGGAATCTTCTTCTGGGTCTAACATGTCCTCAGGCTTCCATAAAGGAGTGCTAGAAAAGTTGGCTACATATGATTTAAATGTTTTTCTTTTGCCATGTACAAAATAGAGCATTATTATAGCAGTTGGCTGAATAGCTTAATGAGTTAGGTACTGTATCTGGCTGCAAAGCCAGAGGTTGGGAGCTTTATTTTCCACTTTGTCATCCAAGAGTCTAGCCCAGTGATGGCAAACCTTTTAGAGAGTGAGTGCCCAAACTGCAACCAAGAATCCACTTATTTATCACAAAGTGCCAACACAGCAACAGGAGAGGAAGGAAACACTTCCATTGGGCTACTGGGCAGAGGGGGCAGGGTGAATTCTGTGCTGGGGTGAGGGAGGAAGCTCTCCCTATGGGCTGCTGGGCAGAGGGGCGGGACAAACTCTGTGCTGGGGTGACTGCACGGATGCCCACACAGAGGGCTCCAAGTGCCACCTCTGGCACATGTGCCATAGGTTCGCCATCACTGGTTTAGCCAGACTATGTAGTTAAGGGAAGCTACACAGTCCCAAAGTGCCCCAGAAGAAGGAATTGGTAAAACACTTCCATGTACTCTATATCTAGAACGCCCTGGAAAAGATCACCATCTGTCAGGATTGATTAGCAGTGCATAATTATTATACCAAGGCTTTTATCCTTTTGAAAATGGTAAACTTTACAATATCAAGAAGAAATTGATATTACTGGTATGTCTATGCAATTAATGTAACATGTGACACAATGTTAATTATATCTATTACATGATATAACTATTTCTTCAGGTTACTTAATGAGGATACCATATTCCCAAGTAAGAATACAAATCTGTAAATGTATTATTAGCTTTTACCATACTGAGCTGCCACAGAGAGAATTTGAAGGTAAAATTTAATTTTTATAAATATATTGATGCCTACTTTAAAAAGTATAATATGTTTGTCATACCTTGCCCTGGATACCTTGGAGTCGTTATTCATGGAGGAGTCTGCACACCAGTAGACATCTCCCGATGACATTCCGCACATGCAGATAAACCTGAGAAATCAGGTCCACCTGCATGCGGATTTTTAGCCATTTGAATATCATGTCACCCGTTGGCTACTTTCATGTCACCCGCCCCCCACTTTCACCTTGCCCAAGGAATCTGGAGGATGTTTTGGTGAGTTTTAGTCCTAGCCTAACATCATTGACAAGTTATGGGTAACACTGCCTAGTTAGACCACTGAAACCCACATGCCTTGACAAGGCTCTCAACTAGTTTGTCATAGAACTGAATTATATTGTATACTGGCTTTTAATCCTGTTTTGGATAAATTTCTCAACTCAAAGTTTGCTATTTTGGTTGTGATAATATTCTACAGTTTAATCAAAAGAACAAGCAATGACTTAATTGCTTGTGGATGAATAGAAAACAAAAGATCTGTGGAGAAAAGAAAGTACAATTTATATAATCTGAAATAGTCTACAGGTGACTTATTAAAGGAAACCAACTTTATTTTTTCAAAATGAAATTGAAATATTTTTATTCCTAAAAACATTTAAATCATCAGGAGCAGATATTAGGCACTAGTGCTAGAATTCTACCTGCCTTTAATATAAGAATGTGCTTAGATATTAATTTCTTTTGGAAAACGGGCCATTTACAAGGAATAAACCGTCTCTGCAGTTTTCAAAAGTGAAATTTTTTTGTTTTATTTAAGTTAATGTGACATATACTTTGGATTTGTATGCCACTCTATTCGCCGAAGCGACTCAGAGCAGCTAACAACATAGATAACATACAATACAGTCTTACAATCTCAAATATAGATGCAACAGCATAATATAAATATGGTACATAATGTAACACAATACAGTCAATAAATCTAAGATAAAAAATGAAAATACAATATAGTTAGGGCAGTGGTTCCCAACAAGGGGTACACAGCCCTCTGCTGGACTTCAATTCCCAGAAACTTAAGTGAGTACATTGGCTGATCAGTGCTTTGGGGAAATGACTTAGGCTTCTGGGAATTGAAGTCCAAAAACCAGCATTTGGGAAACACTGAGTTAGGGAATACAATCCCTATAACAGTAAACCCTTTTTAAAAAGTCATCTCCCTCCTGCTGACAAAAAGTTACAGTACTAGCACAGATATATAATACAATCAGGGCTGTTGCTAGGGGGGGGGGGGTTGCCCCAGGCGGTGCTTTTTGGGCTGTGTATGTTCTTGGACTACAGTTCCCAGAAGCCCAGCAAGAGCAGGCGCCAGCATCCACCAGGGGGCGACAAATTTGGCTTCAGCCCTGGGCGGCTGAATTCCATGCGAAGTTACTGAATACAATAGCAAAATAATAATAACAACAGTAATAACAATAATAAAATTTTTTATACAATACAGTAGCACACACACGCACATGAATAATACATGAGTATAAAGGAATAAAGGATAAGCTACTTCCTTAGATGCTTTATGGAGCCCCAATATATTGGCCTATGAGGAATTGAAGAGGGACTAATGGGCAAGTAAGATATCCACAATTATGCCTATGCTGGGTTATTCTTTAGCCTGCCTCAGGAGAAGATATGAAACTGCCTGAGAAGACATTATTAAGTGACTTTATGATACTGATAACCATATGCCAATGGCATATATAACTAGCTGTTGCTCCAGTAGGATATACAGTATAAAGGCATTTCCTTGCCTTTTGGAAAGGTGCCCCTATATTTGTCCCTTATGAACTTATATGAGCTTAGACAGTTGCTAACTAATGTAAATTCAACCCACGACAGTTGAAAGAGATAAAGGGATGTTTATCTGGGCCCACAACAACGGCCTGAGGAAAAAGATGCCAAGTCCTAGCAGTGGCTGAGGACCTTGCCCACTCCTCTGGGCCCACAACACCAGCCTGAAGGGAGTTAGTTTGTGTTCTGGTTTGGTTGTTTTATGTGGTTGCATTTTATAATTTTTATTGTACTGTTGTTGTTTTGATTGTAAGCCGCCCTGAGTCGCCTCGGCGAGTGGGCGGCAATATAAATCTAAATAAATAAATAAATATGGTCCATTATGGCACAAGTGGCTATTGCCTGGCAGAATGCTCTAAGATGGAGGATGTGTTACGTATTTTAACTGAATGAGCTCTGTATGCAGATTTGAGGGATTATTATCTTGTACCCCTAACAACTGGGATCAAGAACAACTCCCCTTTCTATAAAGCTTTATTTCTGCTGCATGGCACTGACTATTATATATCCTACAGGACTGCTAAACTTCTCAAATGAGACTTGAAAAGACGGAACTTGTTGCCTGCTTCACAATGTCTACAAGTTATATCATGACTTGATACTTGTTTGAAATAGCTTATTTTAATATCTTATTATTTTATGCCTTTCTGGCTGTTTACGTGTATTGTTGTAAAACATTAACTATAATTTTTCAGTGTGGTTTTAATTCTGTTTATGCATACAGCTTGCCTGGCTGTGAAGTGATGAAGTATACAGTATAACATAATTTACTACTTTTATTTCTTTTTTATGCAGTTTACCAACCTGTAAGTGCAAACTATAAAAAACATATCGTGGAACTAGCAGGTTTAGCAGAAACTTTGGTCTTGTCATTAACTTTAGTTGAAAATCAACTATCCGTGAAATTATGGCTAATTAAAACTTTGCAGCATCTTTCTACCTCAGGTTAGTATACTGTATATTTTTAAAATATCATTATTTCAAATCCTCCCTTTTTTACATTCTTTATCATAGAGTAACATTATCAAGGAAGCTAATTATTGATCTTTTCATATTCCAGAGGAAAATTGTAGGCTTATGATGAATGCTGAAGCACCAAGACGATTATGTGTTCATCTGACTGATGCTGAACCCTCTGGGCAGTTGCTATTCCGTTCCTCAGAAATCCTCTGGAATTTATTAGAAAAAACCTCCAAGGAAGAAATTATTAATCAGCTTAGTAACTTGGAATGTGTGCAGTTAAGTGCACCAAAAAGCATATAAGCTAATTTTTTTCAGTTCAAAATTTATGTGCCCAAATTCTGTTCCTTAGCATACAGAAAGAAAACAGTGTAACTTTCAGTGCTTTCTAGCTGTCTCTGAAATTTTAAGTGTGAGCCAAGCCACCCAAATAATCCCAGCAGCAATTTATTAATTGCCCACAAGAATCAACAGAATGTACTGTATTTGCCTTCCATATGTATAATTAAGCAATAGGGCTTCAGCATACAATATTTTTTAGTGTGACACTTTTTAAAAAACAAAAGAAATATTAATTTCTTATCAATAACTTAGTACTGAATGAATCTTTTTAAGATTGCCATAAAATAAGAGATGTTGTTCACGGAATCAACAATACAGTATAAGACAAGCAGTTGAAGACAAAACAATATTAAAGACTTTTATGTCACTGAGTTAAGAACCCTAGTGGGGTACACAGAAAGACCCCCTTTGAAGATTGTGGTATTCTTGAACCACAATTCGGTGTACCCTGGTAACAGCAACCTTTTGTTGCCGACTAATCTTTCTCACACTCAGTCAGGCAAAGAGAACTGCAGAATGAACTCACCAAAAGGTGCCTTCATTTTGGCAGTTTCACGTCTGGCCTAGACACAGAAGAAGAAGGAGCCCTGGTGGCACAGTGGTTAAACTGTGGTAGTGCAAATAGAAGGCTGCAAGTTCAATCCTGACTAGGGCTCAAGGTTGACTCAGCCTTCCATCCTTCCAATGTCGGTAAAATGAGTGCCCAGCATGTTGGGGGCAAAGTGCTAATTAACTTGTGAACCACCCAGAGAGTGCACTAAGCTCTATGGGGTGATATATAAGTGTGATTGCTTTGCTTTACTTTTGGTAATAGTCACTGGCTTGTTTCAAGGGTAGATTAGTCAAATATTTAAGTCTCTTAGAAATTATCCATTGTAGACTTAAAATGGAACACCCAAGTTGAGAGACAGCGTGCATCTTGCGTATATAATTCAAATAAATCCTCAATGGCTGACACATAGCTGCAGGCCACATGCAGCATCTTGGTGATGTGTGCAGCTATCATACCACAGTAGCAGTGCCGAAGAAGCCACTTTTAGTTCATTTCCACCTTAAATCAAAGGTGCACAAGGGAAAATGCTATTCTGGGTGTAAAGCAGAGTTGGGGTCCCGAAAGCCTCCCAAAAATCTATTCTAAAATAAGATCAGCTTTGGCATCAGTGCAATTCCCTTCACCTGCAGGTTTCTGTGGAGAAATGAATTCCATCTTGAAATAGATGAAAGACAATAATTTTCGTATTTCAGATTTTGATAGTGATATTATATATTTGATTAGAAAATGTGTTGTGTCTACACTAAAATATAGAATATCATTTGTTTTACCAGTGCATTGAAGGAAGCATTTACAAACTTACTTATACATGGTTCCCGACATTATGATCGTCAGTTAAGAAATGACATTTTGGTGATAGCAACTCTTGTAGCTCAGAACCCAGGAACGCCAATGATTGTATGTATACATGAGTGTGCTGTAAAGTTGTATGGAATTACCCATATTTATAAAACTAATAAGTGTCATATATTTAAAACATGAAGTCTGAGATATCTTAAATTTTGGATTTGATGGGTTAACTTCTCTATTCAGACGATATTTAAAAATTTGGGCTTTCAAATCTTAAAAGAAATTTATAGCACTTTTTCACGCCAATATATGGAAGATATGTAGAAATACAGTAATACCTCGGATAACGCTAAGACTTGGTTCCACAAGTCTTGGTGTTATCTGATTTTTAGTGTTATCCGATGCATGTTAAAATCCTATGGGATGGATTGGATAACGTTAAAGCTCCATAGAGATACATTGTAACCGCTCAGGCTTTAGTGGTTGTTAACCGATCCATCCCATAGGACCTTAACATCATTCGATCCAATTCTCCTCCCCAGATTACTTAACGTTATGCGATTTTAGCGTTATCCGAGGTATTACTGTACAGTGGCACCTCGCTTAAAGAGTATAATGCATTCCACAGGATTGCTCTTTAAGTGAGTTTGCTCTTTAAGCAAAACACCATTGTAAGTGACCAATTGTGACTTCTGGCCCGGGGGGGGGGAGATTACGTGCCCCAATTTAGTTGTTAAGTGAGTTTTTGGTTGCTTTTAGTTGTTAAACAAGGCAACTATTCAGAGAAAATTCTGCTTCTTAAGCGAGTTAGTCTCTAAGTGAGGCACTCTTTATGCGAGGTTTTACTGTAATTAGATTAGGTGTATAAGCTCTCTACTGTTGTTCTAAATGTTGATTTTGATGCAGGATTTCTATCTTGGAGAATATATTCTTTCCCATGTGTTTGTCTTGTGTTGTTTATATATACTACACAGTTAAGGCACATATTGATGGACACAGTATTGTGTGGAGATTAGAAAAAAGTTAGTTAGCTTGTTCTTCTTTGGCTGCTCCATAAGTACTGCACTCTAACTGTAATTATTTATTTTTAGGAAACTGGATTTGCAAAGCAGTTGATACTATTTGCCACTTTTGAGGAAGGTAACTAATTTGACTTTTTAAAAATAACCAATATCGCTGATTATCAATACGAATTAAGATTTTTTTTTCATTATATAATCTCTGTTCCCTTCATAGTGAAAAGTCATAATCCTTTGGTAAAAGGCCTCAAGCTCACTTATTCTTATGAAGATTTTGAGTTAAAAAAGCTGCTGTTTAACATGCTAACTGTACTAGCAAAAGATTTATGTGCTGTGCAGGTAGGACATCACAAAATGATGTGGAATTGTTTAAATAATCATTTTAATGTTTTTAATGATTACATAATTTTATATAAATGCATTTGTTAACATATTATCATAAACTATCATGTAGACTGAAGCTAATGACTATTTTCCCACTGCAGTATATTTTTACCTATACTGTACTGTGGAGCAAATGTAGGCCTTTTTAAAAAAAAATTGTGTCAGAAGCACACAAAGGTGCTTTCTGGGTTGAAAGGATTTTTGCTGGAGGAACACCACTCAGGGGACGCCCAGATGAGGCTCCTTTCATTTTCCCAAGATCTTTTCTCCACCGAAGTACTCCCTATTTATCTACTTGCAATTTCTTGCTTTCGAGCTGCTAGGTTGGCAGGAGCTAGGGCAGACTGCAGTCACTCATTCCATCATGCAGTACTTGCGTCTCAAATTACCTTCATGCTAACCTTCCAGCTAACAAGTTCAGCTTCTTAACCACTGAGCCATCACAGTCCCTTAAATGTATTGTAGACCATATGTAGGCCAGTCTTGGACTGAACAAGGGTGAACAGAATAAAGATGAATCTAGACAAGTCAGATCTTGTTGTTAAGTGAGTTGCCTACCTGCCCATTTTGAATCACTCCCTCCTTTGGTGGAGTTGCTTTTCCCATTAAGGATTAGTTTCCCAGTCTAGATATGCTGCTGGGCCCAGCGTTTTCAATGAAACATCAGATTGCTGCTGTGGTCCGCTCATCTTTCTTCCATTTATGCTGTATTGCCCAGCTTCTATCTTTTCTAGATGGCAGGTCTTTAACAACGTTGGTCCATGCACTAATACTCTCAAGGACTGGCTACTGCAATGCTCTCTTTGAACTTTGAGGCTGCTGCAGAGACTTCAACCAGTCCAGAATGCAGCGCCCAGAGTGATATGGATGTAATAAGATATTCTCACATCTCCCCTTCTCCAGCCACTTTACACTGGTTCCTATTGGCTACCGCATCAAGGACATGGTTTTAACCTTAACATATAAAAGCCTCCTTGTTTTGGGGCCTTGCTACATGATGGAGTGCCTCCATCTGAGTAAATCTGCCCATCGCACCAGATCATCTTAGTATTTTTAGTTGAGAATGCCCACCCCATTATTTAACAAGAATTCCAGCCTTTTCAGGAGTATCACCCTCCCAATAGGACATGCTTCCTCAAGAAGTCCTTGAAGCCCCGTCCCTCCTTGCTTTCAGAAAGCAAATTAAAACATGGCTGTCTTGAGATGTTTTCAGGGAGAACCATCCTAATATTTCTGAACTGCCTGCTGTATTTTTATTTCGTATTGTTTACTTTTATTTATTATTTTGATAGATGTTTTGTGTTTTAACCTGTGTAAACAGCTGAGGGTAATTTCCGTGCTAGAGGGGCAGTATAGAAGCTTAATGAACAAACAAATAAATTTGGAAGGTGGCCTGTTTACATACAAGCAGTTCTGGAAGTTGTCCCTGGCAATATGTATTATATATTGTATTTTAACTCATGTTTTAAGTCCCTCTACAGCAATGTT
Source organism: Furcifer pardalis (assembly GCA_030440675.1). Taxonomy (NCBI): domain Eukaryota; kingdom Metazoa; phylum Chordata; class Lepidosauria; order Squamata; family Chamaeleonidae; genus Furcifer; species Furcifer pardalis. Next base: position 87,036,805 of record CP126897.1, on the reverse strand, counting down.
TTCCAACCTTTGGTTTTTGGTCTTCAATTCCTAGAAGCCTAAGTCAATTCCCCAAAGCATTGATCAGCCAATGTACTGACTTAGGCTTCTGGGAATTGAAGACCCCATGTGGGACGTGGGCTCCATATATTGAACCACTGCTCTGCAGGGAGACAGACAGGGTGGGAATTAATTAATTTTGAGGGTGTGAAAGTCTCAAATAGCTTATGGTTGAAAGGGCAATGTAGCAACATATAATAAGCTTCACTAGAAAAATAATAATTTTGTTTCCTTATCTGGGGCTGCAAAATAACTACTGTATAGCATTTCTAAAAGAAATAGACGTTATATTTAACTTGCTAGATTTGCAAGACTGCAAAAGGCTTGCCCATGTGAATACTGTTGGATAAGACAATCTTGCCAGCTACATGATATAACAGTATGATCAAGATTGGTTTTATCAGTGGATCTTATCATCTACTGTGTAATTGCTTTTCAAAGAAAACCATCAGGAATGTACACAACATTTTTTTTTTTGCTTCCTACCTGTTGCCTAACATATAGGTCAGCAAGAGTACATTGCTTCACCTTTTTAGTGAAAAATGTCCCTTTTGGGGCGGAAAACTTATTTCCTATATCTTTTCATTTTTAGCTTCTTCATGAGGGTAAAGTTATGTCAGCTTTGTTTTACTATTTAAAACCAAATGAAAAGTCAGGAGCAGTTGACATATCTGCAGCACAGTATGAAGAATTACAGCTTCTTGCAATTGCTACCTTAGCTACAGTGGCTCCCTTGTTAATAGAAGACTACATGATGTGTCATGGAAATACTCGTCTTCTCATGTTTCTTCAATGGTGTGATGGCAATAGTAAGTATGCAGAATAGAGCTACTTTTTATTATACTGTACATAGTTCTTGTGCATAAACAGCTGGATACATTTTGCTGTAAAGCAGGAGTTCCCAACTTTTTCAAGCTGGGGGCCGGGTCACAGTCTCTCAGTCAACTTCAAGGGCCAGATGGCCTAATTAATTAATTGATTGATTGATTGATTGCACTTCTATGCCACCCTCCTCACGAATGACTCAGGGTGGCTAACAACAGTTCAAAACACAATAATCAATAAAACCAACAATAAAATATCCACCCATCATAAGAAAAAGTTAAAAAGTTAAAATTCAAAGATTAAAAGATTAAAAAGAGAGAGAAAGATTGAAAAAAATTACAGATTGTATAATGGGGTTGGCTATTTTGTCCAAACAGCTTTAAAGGGGCAGCCATTTTGTTTTTTGAATGCCCTTGGAGGGGCAGGAGGCCACATGAAATGGCACCAGGGGCCGGATCCAGCCCATGGGCTTTAGGTTGGGAACCCCTGCAGTAAAGCTACATACTATGGAGTATAGTCGGACACTGGTTATTTTAGTTCCTTTTTTCTTTTCTTTTCTTAATGCTCGTACTCATGGAAACAAGAGGTTGGGAGAATCAATTTTCCACTGCATGCAGCTTCCCCAACCCCAGAATGACTGTATAATTTTTAAATCTAGAGTTTGGTCATGTGGAAATGTTTCAAATTAGGTAGGCTTCAGAGACATTTGCTGGTTGAGGTTTGCTGAAGATATGGAATCTAGCTCTGTTTTGACATATTTCATAGTATTTCACAGTAATAGAGGTGGTGCCAGTCCATGTCCAAAGATGAGTTCAAGTACTGTACAGTATTATATAATGCCAGCAATAAGCAATGCTCCTATTAAAGGATTTCTACAAAATATATTATTATTTCTGCTAAACAGTTGCCATAACTTCACTCTGTGAGGATCTTTTGTAAGCTGTACAATAGAGTTGGATTATTGTGGTAATTAAACAAACTGTTTCATGTCATTTTCAGTGTTGTTTCATGATATGCTACAGGGGCTGTGGTGGCTCAGCAGTTAAGAAGCTCGCCTTTTTAGCTGGAAGGCCAGCAAGTCAGCAGTTTGAGATCCTGATACTGAATGACGGATTGAGTGCCCATCTCTGCCCCATTTCCTGCAAACCTAGCAGATCAAAAGCAAGAAATTTCAAGTTGATAAATAGGTACCACTTCAGTGGGAAAACATCTTGGGGAGATGAAAAGAGCCTCATTCGGGCATCCCCTGAGTGGAGTTTCTCCAGCAAAAATCCTTTCAACCCAGAATAATTTTTGACATGAAATTATTATTATTATTATTATTATTATTATTATTATTATTATTATTATTATTATTATTATTATTATTATTATTATTATTATTATTATTATTATCTGCTACAGGCCTTCTCTTGTTCACTATCAGAAACAGCTCGGTCATCAGCAATCTCCAACAGAATTGACAATTAACTACAACCTTAATTAGCAACATTAGACTGATTTCAGTATAAACTTAGTATTAAAAAAATATTTTTCTCAGATGCCAGGAAAAAAACTATTGCTTCTCATATCAAAATAAACCCCTTATTTTATGACTTTCTTAAATTAATTAGCATATATAGGAAACCACATTGTCATGGAGAAATATTTAGGAAGTAGTCGGGATACAGTATTCAGATATTTTTATTTTGATTAAATGTGAGCATTGCCCCATGCATGTACAAACTCTTTCCTGTGTACTTCCTCTTCTTATATAAAGATACCATAGAATGATGGTAACATTTTTATTTACATCTGTGAAGGGCAGGTGCTGAACTTATGAAATGGTTTATGTTAGAACTACTGAATTAGATAATTAAGTATTAGAAAAATGTTTTGTTATGATCAGCTTATCAGCGGCATGGGCGAAGCACTGCTCTGTCCTAGCAATAAGTTGTCCTCACAAACTATGAGTTAAAATTTGCATTCTTCTTTAAGTTATTTTTATACAAAAGATCCTTGCAGCATCTCAGCTGCTGCAGTTGAATGATTTCTACATTATAGAAGATTTCTGATTTATTTGCAGATCCCTTCTTTGCTCAAGGAAACAGTTTCCATGGTACAGGGGGTCGTGGCACTAAACTTGCACAAATGCACTATACCTTGAGAGTGCTGAATCCTGTTGTGTCCCTTCATGATGAGAATGCAAATCTTGATCTTTGTGATCAAGGAGCAATTCATCAACTGTTGGGTAAAGTATAGTTCTAATTCTCTTTGTTTCATTAACTCAACTGGCTGGACTTACTGAGCTAAATACTTCCAGCTGTTGAAATTTCACTTTTTATGTTCTAATAATGAGGGGGGGGGGGGGTACTCATCTTTTTAATGTATGGAATAACTTATTTTTAAGTCTTCCCACAGTATTGGATTTTGTACAATAAAACATTGTATAGAATCAACAATATCTAGATTTCAGGTATTGGTTCCAAAAGTGGTTACAAAAGGCCCATTTACAGTGCAAATTCTAATCATGTAAGCAAGAGCCTTACATAGCTTAGTGGTACTTGATGACTGGAAGGTTGGCAAGTCAGCAGTTCAAGACTCGAATGCTGCACAATGGAGTGAGCTCCCATCTCTGTCCCAGCTCCTGCCAACCTAGCAGTTGGAAAGCAAGAAATTGCAAGTAGATAAATAGGGACCATTTTGATGGGATGGTAAATAGTGTTCAGTGTACTCCAATGTCTAGTTATGTCTGCCACATGACCACGGAAACATCTGCAGACGCAGGCAGCGCTGCTCTTTGAGTGTAGACGAAGATGAGTTCTAAACCCTAGAGTCGGATGAGACTGGCTTTTGAGCAAGAGCACCTTTACTTAAGCAAGAACACATTTTATTGGACAGATATCTTCAACATCATATTCAATTTCCATTCTGCTTATTCATGGGATGAAATAGGATATAGATTTACACTTCAGAGGGGTTGTTATCTCCATGTGTTTTTATTGCTTGTTGATTATAAGATATCTTGGATGATGGTAGTGGCCAAGAGGATGAGGAAGTGGAAGTTATCACTCAAATATATTGTTATGGTATATACTGGAAAATTAAAGCTGTTGGAGAGGAAAAGGTGAAATACTGTGCCATTTTAAATGTACAGTAATACAGTAATACCTCATATAACATTAGTATCGAATAACACGAAAATCGCATAACATCAAGGAATCTGGGGGGAAGAATTGCATCAGATAACATTAAGATCCTATGGGATGCTTCAGATAACAACCGCGAAAGCCTGTGTGGTTACAATGTATCTCTATGGATCCCATAGAGGATCAGATAACACGAAAAATCATATAACACGAAGACTTGTGGAACCAGGTTTTAGTGTTATATGAGGTTTTACTGTACCTTGGATAATGATTGCATTGGATAACACTGAAATAGCATAACGATGCAAAAAAATTTTTTTAATTTGCATCAGATAATGATCTCTTAGCATTATCCAATGGAATCATTCATAGCAGCAGGGTGGCTGGAAAACTGAACGGGGACTCACCGCTCGGCTTCCCAGCCAACTGCAGCTGTGGAGGCAGGGGCGGGGTGGCTGGAAAGCTGATGGGGGGCTCCCCCTCAGGCTTCCCCAGCCACCCCACAGCTGCGGAGGCAGAGGCGGGGTGGCCGGAGAAGCCAACGGGGAGTCCCTTTAGGCTTCCCCAGCCACATCGCAGCTGCGGAGGCAGAGGCAGGGTGGCTGGAGAACCCAACAGGGGAGTTCCCTTAGGCTTCCCCATCCGCCCCGCAGCTGTGGAGGCAGGGGTGGGATGGCTGGGGAAGCTGATAGGGAGTCCCCTTAGGCTTCTCAAGCCACCCTGCAGCTGTGGATGGGGTCCCCCAACCTCCCCAGAGCTGGCAGGGGTGCCGGAGAGCCCGAAATGGGTGAAAAAACTGGAAGGTACGTGAACAGCCCTTAAATATATAACTATATACACCTTAGATATTCTTGATTTGCAAAATTACACACATTGATTTGGAAGAGTATATTTTATATTCAGTTACATGTTTTGCTAATGTAGCAACATCAATTAGATTTTGTTGTCATATTCTACTAGGTATCTTAAAGAATACCACAACCAAATATAAAGAAGATACTATTGTGATGGAAATTCAAACTGATATCTTACTTATCTTGTCAACTCTTTGTGAAAATAATCTTCATAGAAAGGTGAGTACAGTAAAACCTCGCATAAAGAGCGCCTCGCCTAGAAACTAACTTGCTTAAAGAGCAGAATTTTCTCTGAATGGTCAGCTTGCTTAACAACTAAAACCAACCAAAACACTAGCTTAACAACTAAATTGGGATTTGCAATCCCCCCCCCCGAGATGTCACAATTGGTCACTTACAGTGGTGTTTCACTTAAAGAGCAAACTCGCTTAAAGAGCAATCTCGTGGAATGCATTATGCTCTTTCAGCAAGGTACCTCTGTATTGTCAATTCTTCAAGATGTCTGTGTAAGAGAGTGTTATATTACCATGTACAAGTAGGAGGTGTTGTACTTTAGTAATCTCTTTATGTACATCACTTACTTTTTGGTTCCAGCCTTTAGATCAGGGATTCCCAACCTCCAGCTCATAGCACCATTTCATGTGGCACGCCACCGCTGCTGCCACACCTGGAAGTGGAAGCGGGCACATTTATGTCAGCTGTAAATGTACTTGCGGCTTTCGTAAACATGGAAGTGAATGCGGTTATGACAGCCGTAAATGTGCCCACTTCCACTCCCAGGTGGCGTGGTCAGGCCTGCCACATAAAAAGCTTGGGAATCCCTGCTTTACATTGTTAACCTCACAAGCTGCTGATCTTCCCAAGTTTGGAGAAATAGCATAGGAAAGGAGCTGTTTATAGGTTAATATTGGAAAATCCAAAAGTTTTGTAAGCAATAAGGACACAATTCCTGGAAGCAATCTGTTTCTGTAACTTTAACAAACTAGGATTTTCTTTCTAAGAGTGAATGGAAAAGGGATGAAAAAACCAGTGGCTGTGCCATGGGCTGTCCCAAACAAGGCCATGGAGGTGGCATTGGAAACCCCAGTGGCAGCGTTGTGTGCCCAGCACTTGGGGGCACAGGCTTCAGACACAGCAGGTGGCTGGGCCCCTCCTCCACATTGCTCCGCCTCCGCCTGTGTGCAGTGTGAAGCCTCGCTGCCTGAGTCCAATGGTGTGGCTGGCAGGTGGTTGGGGGCCTCCTCCTTGTATTTGGACTGCAGAGGGTTCCTCCCCCTGCCTGTGTGCAGTGTGCACTTTGTCATATTTTGTTGTGCACTTGCGCTGTCCAGTCCTGCTGCCCCCAATTGCCAGTCTCTGAAAAGGTTGTTTGGCATGAACCTGGTCCGTGGTGCAGGAAAGGTTAGGGACTCCTGCTCTATAGGGTCTGTATGCATGAAATATTCCACCTGGATTCTAAATTTGTCAGAGCTAGGCTTTTTCATTTGCAATAGTAAATAAGTGAGACAGCACAATATGAATGTGGGGTTGGCACAGAAAGTAAACTGAGATTCATATTATTGTTAATAATTAAAAAATAATGTGCTTTTGACTGTTGTGTCGAACAGGAGCTCTTTGGATGGGAAGGAGTGGATATACTGATTCCATTTATGAAGATGGATTCCAAGAAATTCTATAGTGGATTGGGTCACAATCGTCTCCTTTTTAGTGTTCTGGACTGCTTGTGGTAAGTGCAGCTATTTTGAAGTTAAACATTGAAAGATGGGTAAGTCTTAATGCTCCTAATTTGAGATAATCATCAACATCTATAAAATATAATGGCAGTTGTGCTTCCATGCCAGAACTGTACTGCATGTGGTCAAATCATAAAAGAGTAAGCCCAGTAGGCTTGACTGAAATACAGAAGCAAAACTTATACAGTAAAATCTCGGGTTATGACAGAAGTCCGTTCCAACAGCCTCGGTCGTAATCTGACATGGTCGTAAACCGGATCACAATTTCCCATAGGGATGTATTGAAATTTTTTTTAAAATACCAATTGGAACAAAAATAATATTTAAAAAATACAAAAAGCACCAAAAAATGCCAGGTGTTATTGTCCCCCACCCCCACAAAACCAACGGAGCAATCTCCCTACTTTTTCCATGTTTGGGGACCTTATCTGACGATGACAGTGGTACCTTCGGAGCAGTAAACACTGCATTCTGATTTCAGGTGGGGTGGGAGACAGCTATCTTATGTCCTAAAATGGTGGTGGTGGTGGCCATTTTGTTGTTCAGGAGTACATTTCCCAGAAATCTTTGGAAAATAAAGTCAGAATGCATTGTTTACTTCTCCAAAGGTCCTGTCATTGTCGAATAAGATCCCCAAACGACATGGAAAAGGTAAGGAGATTGTCCCTTTGGTTTTGTGGGAGACGATCATATCCCAGAAATCAGTCGTAACCCAGGGAATTTTTTCAAGTGAAATGTGAGGTCGTAAGCAGTAGCAAATGTAATCCAGGGCAGTCATATGCTGGGGTTTTATTGTACATCCATAAAGAGCATGTTTGAGCATCCCTTTGCACAGCCATCAACCCTTAGTACTCCAAGCCAGCAAAGTTTAAGAAAAGAGATCATAGCCAAAGTCCTGTTGCTTGGTGAAATAAATTGCTTTAGAGTAAGCCCATTAAATCAAGGAGGTTTAGTAAGCCAACTTCTCTATTGATGTGCTGTGTAAGCCTACATTAGAATAGGCCCATTTGAATCAATGAAACTTGCAGAGGAATTAATTCACCAAATTTCCATTGATTGGTGGGCCTAATTTAGTATAATTTACTAAGCAAAGCAAAACGAGTTTGGTCCACATATGTGAGTTTTTAAAATGGATTTTCAAGATATCAGCTCTAACCATTCAATTATGGTAGTGGGCCAGGATGCTTAAGAGACCGCATCACCCCGAGAACATCTGTCCATCCCACCAGAGTGGACCAGAGAGGCTCTCTTGTCGTACCATCAGCTAGAGAGGCTTACCTCTCTAGCACTAGAAGGAAGGCCTTTTCTGTGCTCGCTCTGGCTCTATGGAACCTCCTGCCAAGTGAGTTGCGTCTCCAGACGGAGTTGCTGCCCTTCAAGAGTGATTAAAGACCTGGCTGACGGAGCATGTGTGGGGTGCAGGCCAGACAGTGAGCTCGGCCAGCTGGCTCTTTTGACCCCCACCACTCTCCCTGTTATCTTTTTCATTTTTTAATCTTTTTAACTTTTTAAAATTTTAACCTTTTAATTGTAATCAATGTTTTAATTATGTTTTTAGCCTTGTAAGCCATCCTGAGTCTTTTGATGAGGGAGGGATATAAATGTGATTAATCATCATCATCATCATGAAAAAATGAGAGCATAAAATGCCATTTACTGTTATTATTTTTGAGCCCACCAACAAACTAATCCATCCTGAATTTATAGTACATTCCAGAAATGTTGGCACTGTAGAGAAGGGGCTTCCTCACATTTGTTAAGCTTACTGCTCTCAAATAGCGAAATAGGAAGGGATTCAAACAGTATCAAGTTTTAAAAATTTAAATCAACACTTTGAATTAGATTCAGAAACGCATTGCCAACCAGCGCATCTGAGCTAATATAGCATTAAATGGACAAATGGCCTAGGCTACACCAATTTTTAAGCAAATGTATTCTGCAACTTTTACTGTACTACACAGTATTTTTAAAGATATTGGACCTAAGTGCATGTGATAAAATAGAAACACACCAATAAAACTATAATTTATGTGATTCACAGGTATTCCCTTCCATGAAACTAGAGTCAACATTCTCAGTTGACAGCTGCCTAATAACAGCAGGAGCTCTGTAGCCAACATACTTTTTTTCTCTCTCTCATGGCAGCTTCCTTCTTAGGGAAGTAATTTTAGCAAAAGCACTCCATTGTACAGTTTGTGCCACTGCCAAAAGCAACATTATGTAATAAGTAGGTGTTCCATGGACTAATTAGTACATCAATAACACTGCATCACACACACAAAATTGTCTGCTACTTGGTTTAATCCATGTACTGAATCCAAATCTGAAGTCTGATTTTGCTTAGGACGTCAGGATCTTAAGTAAATTACACATATAGGTTCTTCCATTGATCACATGATGTAGCAAAATTTGTGATGCCACAAATGTAGCAAAAATTGTCCAGTTTATTAACACAGGTGCACCTACTCATCTTTAGTTCAAAACAGACTCACTGTGGCCTAGCACTAGAGACAAGCCCTTGGTCCATCTCACCTTATATACCTATTTCTGGTGTCAGCTCACTGACTTGCCCAGATATGCCCAGCCGCTGCTGAAACATGCATTCCACCAGGAGACGTGATTCAGCTGAGGTGGCAGCAGGCATAGTGGTAGCTGCAGCCAGTTACTGACCATTTGAACAGCTATAGCACACCTTGAGATCTGTGCGTGATAGGCATATTCTGAGTTCAGATTTGGAATCAGCACACTTAATAGCATGCAAATCACATGTGTTATTCCCAGTAGAAAAATTGTTGTTGTGCAGTGTAATGCTATCTCCAGAATATAGCAAAAAATACTCTGTGTCATTTGTGACCAGGTTAACTGAATGTGCGGTTTCCCCTTTTCCCGTTTATGAATCTGTGATTTTTAAGTAAATCCTAAAAAGAGATTATACAAATTAAAGTTATTTTAATTTAAGGTGCTGTGTTGTGGCCTGTACCATTTTAGAGGACTATTTTCTTGAAAAAGAAGGTCTCTTCACTCTCCTGGATTTGCTCATGGTGCGTAAAATCATTTGACAGAGTTTCAAAATAATCAGTTTTATCTAATTAGTTTAAACAATGCTACTTAGTTACCCTTTCCCAACAATGAAGCTTAATATATTAATTTGTTGGTTAATGACATTTACTATCAGAACATGGAAATACTAGTTAAATTTGACTAGTTGTTAAATGTGACTAGCTGCAACTTCATTTTTCCCTGTCTCCCATGAAAAGTGGCTGGTTTAACTGCTTTCACTATTCCCTGTGGAGCAGTTAATTTGAAGTTCTACTTTTGCATTCATTACAGAGGATGGTTTGAAAGTGTGAGGTGGGTTAGAGGACACTGTAGTTGTTAGAAACTGGTGATGGCAAGGATTGAACATGGATCCCCAGTTCTTGCATGGAAGCATATTTGGGTACTTATCTTTGCAGGTCTTGTTTCTAGGGTAGAGGATATAGTTATTCAGTGGAATAGAAAAATGTGTCTGCAAAGGCTCAGAAGCCCTCAGCTATATCCCAGAATTACCAGCTGATACTTGTAGCTATTTACTGCTCCACTTCACCATTGCAATAGATCAGTGATGGCAAACCTTCACACTCCAGGTATTTTTGGACTTCAATTTCCAGAAGCCCAACTCAGCAGTCCTGCTAATCAGGGCTTCTGGAAATTGAAGTTCAAGAACATCTGGAATGCCAAGGTTTGCCATTGCTGCAATAGACCATTTTCTTCTTCAAAGGAATGTAAATATAATTCTTTATTTACCTTTTCCAGTTCAGACAGCATGTGCCTCAGGGTGCGGTGCTCTCGCCTCTCCTATTTAATATCTACATGAACCCTCTGGGTGAGGTCTTCCCATGGGGTGAAGTATCATCTATACACAGATGATACCCAGCTATACATCTCAGCCCGTGATGATCGAAGCAATGTAGTTGAAGTCCTATCCAGGTGTCTGGAGGCTGTTAGGATCTGGATGAGAGACAACGGGCTACAACTGAATCCTGCCACGTCTGAGTGGCTATGGGTCAGAGGCCCCGAGTTATCTCGGGAACTATTATCTTTGGTTCTGGATGGGTCTATTTTGCCCTAAACAGACCTGGTGCATAATCTGGGGGTCCTTCTGGACTCATGAGTCCTGCTCAAAAAGCAGGTGGCAGTTGTGGCCAGGAGGGCTTTTGCACAGCTTTGAGTGATACGCCAGTTACGCTTGCTCCTAGATCGGGACTCCTTGCTCTTGGTCACGCACATTCTGCTCACCTCCAGACTTGACTACTGTAACACACTCTACATGGGGCTGCCCTTGATGACCATTCAGAGGCTGCAACTGGTACAGAATGCGGCTTCTCAGGTGGTGTTGGGGTGCGGGTATTATGCCCATGCCTCACCACTGCTTTCTGACTTGCACTTGTTGCCAGTGTGCCTCTGTGTGCAATTCAAGGTACTGGTAATTACCTTTAAAACCCTACATGGTAGTGGGCCAAGATACTTAAGAGACCGCGTCACCCCAAGAACATATTTCCATTCCACCAGAGCACACAAGAGAGGCTCTCTAATTGTTCCATCTGCTAGAGAGTCACATATCTCTAGCACTAGGAAGAGGCCCTTCTCAGTGTCTGCTCCAGCCCTATGGAACCTCCTGCCAATTGATTTGCGCCTGCAGACAGAGTTGCTGCCCTTCAGGAAATGCTTAAAGACTTGGCTGGCAGGGCAGGTATGGGGTACCACCAATACAGTAACCTCGGCCTGTTGGCTAATTCGGTAATACTCTTTCTCTTTTTTAATCTTTTAATTTTTAATCTCGTAATTTGGTAATCTTTTAATCTTTCAATTGTTGATTGGTCTTTGTTTTTCTTGTGAGTTGCCCAGAGTCTTCGGAGTAGGGGGCGATGCAAATTGAAAAATAAATAAATAAATATTGGTGGGGATGAATGGAAATTGAAAGAAGATAAGCGTGATCAGGACATCACTGGCAATAAATTTGCCAGCTAGTTGATCCTCTGTGCCCTCAGACACCAGCTATTTAATTTTATTTTACTCTAGTATTTATATATACAGTAATACCTCATATAACATTAGTATCGAATAACACTAAAATCGCATAACATTAAGGAATCTGGGGGGAAGAATTGCATCAGATAACATTAAGATCCTATGGGATGCTTCAGATAACAACCGCTAAAGCCTGTGTGGTTACAATGTATCTCTATGGATCCCATAGGATTTTAACATGCATCAGATAACACTAAAAATCATATAACACCAAGACTTGTGGAACCAGGTTTTAGTGTTATATGAGGTTTTACTGTATGTATATTTAAATGTGTGACAGTTTTTAATGTATGAGTTTATGCTGTTAGCCACCAAGAGTAGGAAAATCTCCTAGATGAGCAGGGTACAAATATAATAAATTAAAAAAATAAATACAATGGAACCTCATACAACAATCGCCCCGTATAGCAACAAAATCACATAACAATTAGGTTTGGGGCGGAAATGGGATCCCACATAACAATTTTCCCTATGGAAAAATCCATACAACAATTATTCAATGGGAAAAACTGCCTAGTGAAAAAAATCATTATACAATGCATTCCATATGGAAAATTACTATACGATGCATGCATTGTATAGCAATTGTTTTGTACAATTGTAGCCCTGTGGAATGGATTAAATTGTTGTATGAGGTACCACTGTACTCTTTTTTAAAAAACTGCAATAAAGATAGTGTTTCTTAGGAACTTCTATTTATAATTATTGCCTTGGTTTTTTTTTTCCTTTGTGAAGTTAAATCAAAAGAATGTATGCAATCAGATTCTTGGAATATTAGTTGAATTTTGTGACAATCCTAAAACTGCTCCTCATATCATTGCTTGGCGAGGGGGGAAAAACCAAACAGCAGCTAATCTACTAATAAATTTGTGGAGACAAGAGGAGGAGGAGATGGGAGTGAAGCACGATAAAGTTGGGAGAATTGTTGGTAAGAATTAGTTTGCACTGTTTTATATTCTTCTACTTGGACACTGCAGGGGCTCAAGTGGTTAAGACGGTGGACTTCCTGACTCGGAATTTGATTCCCGGGTACTGCATAAATATTAATATTCATAATCAACATGAGGTCAGGTCTGCCATGAATATTAATTATATTCAACCAAACTTTTATTTTATGATATAGTAACTACTTCACATATAACCATGAATTTGTATTTCAATAGAAATGTCAAAGTTGCTGAATATCTGAGAATAGGCAGAACCTAATACTGTTCTTTTATACTGTAGATACAAAGAAGCCATTAGTTGGCCAGTTCCAAAAATGTCAGGAAGTTATTCCATTGCCTGCCAGTTGTCCTACTATTGCTGTCATGGAAGTTGCTGAAAACATGAGAGCAAAAATTTATTGCATAATATGTAAATTAGGTAAGACCGTTAATTATCTTTTATAGTGGCTCTCCCATATATTACCAGCTGAGATGATGTATTTAAAACAATGAATTTTGTTTGTTATATAACTAAAGTCTTCATATACAAACTGAAGAATAAAATGCCAGAGTTATAGGGAATTATGTAGCAGAAGTGCAGTGGAACCTCGAGATACGAAATTAATTTGTTCCTTGAGGTTTTTTGTATCTTGAAAAATTTGTATCTTGAAACATGATTTCCCATAGGAATCCATTGAAAATCAAATACAGTAATACCTCATATAACATTAGTATCGAATAACACGAAAATCGTATAACATTAAGGAATCTGGGGGGAAGAATTGCATCGGATAACATTAAGATCCTATGGGATGCTTCAGATAACAACCGCTAAAGCCTGTGTGGTTACAATGTATCTCTATGGATCCCATAGGATTTTAACATGCATCGGATAACACTAAAAATCGTATAACACCAAGACTTGTGGAACCATGTTTTAGTGTTATCTGAGGTTTTACTGTAATGCGCTCCGGAGCTCAGAAAAAAGCCAAAAAAATATTTTTTTTTCTGTTCAAAACTCTTTCTAAAGTGGCAAAAACATGGTGAAAAAATCCAAAGTGCACTTTAGAAAGAGTTTTGAACAGATAAAAGACTTTTTTCTGAGCTCCAGAAGGTTTTGAATGTACAGTGGTACCTCACATTAACGAACGCATCATATAGTGAAAAATTCGCACAATGAAGCGTTCGTTATGCAATAGCCATACCCTGCATAATGAATTTTCCCCCTGTTATTTAGGGTTTTTGGTAACTGGGGCATACCTACTTAATGGGAACCCCAGTTAACAAACTTTCCCCCCCGTTATGCGGGGCATTTCCCATAATGAAAAAAACCGCATAGTGAAGAGCTCTGTGGAAGAGGGTTTTTTGTTTGTTTGTTATGCAGGGTTCTGCTGTATTTCAGTATATATTCAGCATTTCCAACAGCACCCTCGAGTGGCCAACTCTGGTAATTGCCAGCGCAGTTCCGACTATCTGCTGTTGAGGGGAGGGGGGATTTTCGGCACTTCCTGGTTGCTGGTAAAGCTTCTGACAGTGCCAAAAAAAAAGACCAAAAAAAATCCAAACATGGAGCAGAAATGCTCCGAACACCCATGGGCAGCATTGAAATATCAAAAAAAAATTGTATCTTGAAAAAGATTCGTTTCTCGAAGCGTTCTTTTTCCAGGATTTCCTTTCGTATCTCGAGTAAGTAGAGGCGTTTGTAACTCGAGATTTTACTGTATTGCTATTTACAGTCCTAAGTAGGTTGCCAATCTAATAATTTTGCTAATGTATGCATTTTTAAATCTCCTTGCTACAGTGAAAATCTGAACAGAGTAATAAATGTTGTTTAAAATAGTAATTGATGCCTTACTTTAGGGTTTGAAAATTTGCCTGGCCTCTCTGCAAATGATTTTGTTACACTTGCTGTCATTCGTAGGTATCTTGACTTTAAGGTAAGAATTCTTTAAGACGTGGTGGACTGTTTATATTTCCATTTCTTGAAACAAACATAATATGAACATGCAGCAGCGCACATTTCTTTCCTCATAGCCACAGTGCAGGACATCTTGTTAGAACCTATTTTTGATATGCTACGCATTTAGTTTTTTACAAACCCCATTATATAAACATAGAGGTTTAGAGAGAGTATTAAGGGGGTTCATCAGCCCTGTGTCTTTTAAAAGTAGGATAATAGCATCATTAAGATAGAACAAATTTATCTTGTTTTACAAAGATCAGATCCATAATGGGTAATATATTCATTTCCTATTGGCTAGCCTAAACTAAAAAGCGAGAAAGTCATAGGACAAGATGAAGAATTGTAAAAATTGAAATCTGGTGTTCTATCTAGCTCAGGGGTCCCCAACCTTTTTTGCACCACAGGCTGGCTTCATGCTGAACAATTTTTCCATGGGCTAGCAAGTGGGTGTGATCTCTTCCGTCTGCCAGCCACAGTTTGAATATGGGCAGTGTGATACCTCACTGTGCACAGATGGGGGGAGGAGCTCCGCTGTAGCTCAATAACAGGGAGGAGGGGTCCAGCCACTTGCCAGCCACACTTGGGCAGTGAGGTATCACATTGCACACAGGTGGGGGCGGAGCCCCGCCATAGTTAACCAATGTGGAGGAGGGGCATGGCCACCTGCCTATCTGCTGTGTCTGAAGCCCATCTCTCACTCCATTCACCGGGCAGACCTGGTGGAGCACCTTGACGGCAGAAGACTCCCAGTGCCACCCAACCCCGCGGCCCTGTTTGGGACATCCTTTGGCCCAGTACCAGTCTACAGCCTGGTGCTTGGGGACCCCAGTTCTAGCTTACCCAGAGAAGCTTGTCCATTTTTAAAAAATGCTTATTCTGTCACCCTCCTTAGGACTTTGTTTTCTAATACACAGCTCTAGAGAGTTTTGTTTCTTCATTTCTTTAAATGGTAGTCCCATAACTAGTAATGGTTGTCCTACTCTGATCATGTTGCTTCTGCTATCCAAAATACATAATACTGAAAGGAAATTTCTGGACAGATGTAGAACAGTGACATTAGGACAGTTGTCTTTTAGAGTCTGTTTCATAAAGAATTCATATCTAAGAAGATACAGCTAATAGCTTTTTAAATTGTCCGTATTTTGTTCATAAAGGTTGGTGAAATCTGGAGTGAATTGTGGACAGAACTTAAAAAACAAAACTTCAGACCAGTCACCTCTGATCGGGAAGCAATACTAGTTCTTACTGAAGCATTTGAAAATGTTGGAAAGATGGTTGTTTCTCTACAGACTGAAATGCTAGAAAGCCAGAAATGCCAGGAACTTCAAGATGAACAAAAATATTATGCCAAGGCAAGTAAAAGAGCTAATATTTAAGAGGATCATTTTCTAAAGACATGAGTGGTTTTCTTGGTACATATACAGTATTGTGAATGATTCTTACTTTGAAATCTGAAAAGATACAATGTTTCTTTTATGGCATCTGGATTTGGACTACCATTTCCAGTCTGTAGTAAGGGTGATATTTGTAAACATGCTGTGAGTAAAAGTGGTACATTTATTTTTTATTTATTTATTTATTGTTCACATTTGGTATCCCGCCCCAATCGGGTAGACCCGACTCTGGGCGGCTTACAGCATAAATTACCGTCATAGGTAATCTATAGTCATAACAATATATAAAACCTTAAAAATTCATAAAAATTCATAAAAAATTTAAAACATTAAAACAGCAAAGCAGATAAAAACAGATACAGATACAAGGTGGGGGGATGGCTGCCCTTAAATCAGCCATCCTAGATGGGAACCTGCGTTACTGTGTCCCCATATAATGGTACTATATATACATATAATATATATACACATACAATATACACATACATATAATGGTACTAGTGGTAACTTGAGTACAAAGCTACCTATAGTGGTGCTACATGAGCTTACTCAGCTGAGAACTACAAAGCAAGATGGTACTTGAACAATGAAATACATAGGGGAGAGATTTTACTTTTTTTCTTATACTCATTCACTTTCCAGATTCAGTCTCTTCATAAGCAAAAAGAAATGGTCAGTAAATCTTGGAAAAATTTCTTAGCTCGGACATCAAATTATGAGGCTTTAAAGGTAAGAATGTTGTTCAAAAGATTCCATTTGGGAAGATATGGAGCAAAATCCTATTGGTATAATTTTATATGGCATAATGTGGATCAGTAATCCAAACACTTAATTAAAATAACCCCTAATTTGTAGCTGGTGGTCCCAATTCAGTGATAATTTTTTTCCTAATAAAACCTCATACACTGTCAGAAAGCTCCCAAAGGTTTACCTAAAGCAAAAGGAAGCCCTAGGGAGCCTCGGAACCTTAAAGAAGGGGAGTACGAAGATATTTTAAACTAAATGATTTGCGCATCCAGTCTAGGTTACACACCAGGATTTTGTCCCTTTCTATTTAGTTAGTATTTACCTAACATTCCTGTTGAATAGAGATATTAGGGTAACCATGAAAGTATTTGTTAATTATACTTCAGAGAATGCTAGATTAAAATCTTAGAACTTGAAATTGAAGTTGCTCAACTAGAGACTGTGCTTAACTTGCACACAAATAATATGTCAAACAAATGTCTAAAATATTCTTATAAGACGGCCTTAATTTTCTGACATACTCAGAACTCTTTTGCCAATATTTGAATTGCTTGCATGAAGTTATTTCAATGGAAAAGATTTATTTTAACTGCTTATTTGCTAATACCTTATCATTTTTTAGAAAAATACATAGTTGAAAAGATAGTCCTGCTAAATAAAGGAAGTTAAGAATTGTCAGTGTAAAAAGAGACATTTGACATTGAAGTGCAATATTTTCCTCATCCCTTAAAAAATATCCTTTTCAAATCTTTATAGAAAGCAAAAAGGCTTCAGGAAAGATCAATCGAAAATTCTAGACCAAAGATTAAACAGTATAGTGCAACGTTCCATCCAACTGACATCAGAGGCCTAAATACAACAGTAAGTAAAACGCTTTAATGGAAATTTTTAATTCATATTTAAAAGTTATACAATGTTGGAAATAAACATTTAAGATTCTGAACTCTGAGAATTAATTAATATGAAACTGTTGTTTTAAATTACAGTCAAACCTCGCATAACGAGTGTTTCCCTTAGCGAAAAACTCGCATAACGAGCAAATGTTTTGTAAGCAGTCTGACTCGCATAACAAAAATTTTCGTTATGCGAGTCGGACTTTCCCTATGGAAAAACTCGGATAACAAGCGTTTCTATGGGAAAAACTCGCATAGCGCATTTTTTCGCTATGCGAGTTTTCCCTCTTAAAATGCTTGTTATGTGAGTTTTTCCATAAGGCTGGCTTTACTTGCAGTAGGCACAGTGGGGAATTAAACTCCCAACCAGATTCCTAAACCACTGACCTATGCTACGTCTTCACAAGTGAGAACTGCCTGCTGTTTCCTCAAGTTTGTGTGCAAGCTATTTCTATGGAAATAGTGGGCATTGCTCATTTTCAAAATAAATTAATAAACAAATAGATAATGAAATATATTAAACATGCTGCACATCCTGCTTCTCAGGCTTAGGGTTTGTATTTTGGTCCACAATCTGGGGGTCATTATGGACCCACTGCTATCATTTGAACAACAGATGGTGATGGTGTCCAAAGCTGCTTTTTTCCAGCTCTAGCAGGTTGCACAGCTACGCTCCTACTTGGACGGTCTCTCATAACACTGACCCATTCATTGTTAATCTCACAGATTGACTACTGTAATGCTCTCTATGTGAGGCTGCCCTTGTGTCTGATACAGAGATTACAACAGGTCCAGAATGCAGCAGCCTGGCTAGTGACAGGTTTAAATAAGTTCAATCATATTTCCCAAGCCTTAGCAAGCCTGCACTAGTTACCTGTTGCCTACTGTGTCAGATACAGTAATACCTCGGATAACGCTAAGACTTGGTTCCACAAGTCTTGGTGTTATCTGATTTTTAGTGTTATCTGATGCATGTTAAAATCCTATGGGATGGATTGGATAACGTTCAAGCTCCATAGAGATACATTGTAACCGCACACGCTTTAGCGGTTGTTATCCGATCCATCCCATAGGACCTTAACGTTATTCGATCCAATTCTCCTCCTCAGATTACTTAACGTTATGCGATTGTAGCATTATCCGAGGTAAACGTTATCCGAGGTATTACTGTACAAGGTGTTAATGTTATCATACAAGACCCTATATGATTTGGGAGCTTGCTATCTGTCGGACTGTCACTCCCTCAGAGCAACTCCCCACGTCACCCGATCATCACATTCAGCGCATCTCCAGGTGCCGCCCGTGAGGATGGCTTGAAAGTCTTTAACCAGAAATAGAGCCTTCTCGGTGGTGGCACCAACACTATGGAATACACTACTGGTGGAGCTGCACCAGGCCCCATCATGGTTACCTTAAAAAAACAATTAAAAATGCTCTTCTTCAAGGAGACCTTTCAGGTCGTTGTTCCCATACCAATAAATTAGCCAATTAGTTTCAGTCCCATGTCCTCAGATGTCATTTACTTTAGTTTAGTTTGTGATGTATTTGTCGGTGGTGGGTTTTGATTTGTTGTGGGTATTGTTGTTATTAGTTTTCTATTTGTTCGCTGCCCAGAGTGGGATAACACCCAGATGGATGGTATAGAAATTCAATAAATAAGTAAATATTTTGAATACACTGAAAAACAAAGACATCAGAAAATGATCACTTTATAAAGCCGTGTATTTCATTTGAGAAGGTGTTTTGAAATATGTGAAAACTTCTAGTACAGTGATGGTAACCCTTGGCGCTCCAGGTGTTCTTGGACTTCAATTCCCAGAAGCCCAAGTCTCTGTGAATCCACACAAATACTGCATACGCGCACTAAAACCCATTTGTGTGGATTCACAGAGACTTGAGCTTCTGGGAATTAAAGTCCAAGAACACCTGGAGTGCCAGGGTTCATCATCAGAGTTCAAGAATTTCTCCGTTTCCAGGAATGTTTGGAAAAAGAAGGCCAGCAGTTCGTTCATGTTTTGTTTTCAAAATATTGACCAATGGGTATTGTTTTCACAGGTTGCATCTGGTCGCCTCATAACAGTTGAAAGTACACCTTCTGAATTGACTGGAGGGCCATTAGCGGACACAGAACTTGCACTTAAAAAGTTATCACTTCGTGGTGGAGCTTTAAAAAAGATCAAAGACGTTAAAGTGATGGGTTCCTTTAAGAAAGGTTCACTGTCTGTAAAATAAACATGGTCTAAGACTTCTTTAGGCAATTTTCTGTATTTTAAACCTAATTTATATACCTAATTCAAGCACCCATTTGTATAACACTGAGAAATGTAGATATTTTTAGACAGCCTCTTTTCCGTTGGAAGTAATATGGACATCATGAAGCTAATGAATAAATTCAGTGCATGACAGAACTCAATGCTATGTAATCATTGCCTGAGTGACTCAATTTGTATTGTTTGTTGCCAAGCTCTCACATGAATGTATATCCCACTGTGTATTATTACGATGTTTACATCGACAGAGGTTTGAAGCATAAAGACAAGAAAACGGGATATAACGTGAAAGTGGTATTGGTAATCACGGTCATAATCCGGCCATTGCTTCAAAATGAGGTCAATTGCAAAATTGCTGGCTCCTTACCATGTATTGGCAAAGACTTTAAACCCTAAATAAAGAGGCAAGGGCTGATTCATACATTACATTAAACATACCTTTTCTAATAAATATGGTGGTCCCTTTTCTAATAAAAATGTTGGGAACAAAGTCAACAAGAAACATGTAAGCAACCCTCACATTCAAGGAAAGGCATCTGGCTTGTTTCAGTGCAAAAGCTCTTTCTCACAGCTTATTGGCAAACAACTCTTTGTTTCTTACATTTGGGAAATAGTGGTAAAGAAAGGTGTGTGTGCACATTTCTACATTTGTTGCTGGAGTAAGTTATGAGGACAGTGTGGAAATTAATGATAATATGGAGAGCTTCTTCTAGCGTAATGTGCTGGACAAACAGCTTGTTCCTAACAACTGTGAGAAAAGAAGACAAGACATATCTTTATTACAGTTGGTTGATCACAGACAAAGAAGATAAGGTATTACAGCTTGTAAAAAAGCAAAAAGGCATTAGGAAAATGGTGAAGCAGGACTTGGGGAGCTAAATGCACTGAAATGCCTTGATTCTGCAAATGGATACATTTTGCAGATGCTTTGAGGGGAAGGAAAAAATTATTCTATTTAAGAGAAAGAGCACAAAGCTCTACTTGGTCAGTCTCGTTCCCTTAGAAATCTAGGCTGGATACACATAATCTCAGTCTTTAAAACCTCAAGACTCAGATTTTGGTCTCAGTATAGATGTGAGGATTACATATGCTGCAACCTATTTGGAGGTATTCCAACATGGTTAGACTTTTCCCTAAATAAATAAATAAATTAAAATTAAGATGGAGATCAGAAAGCTGGGTATGCATTTATTGGGAACCCTAAAACCTTGCAGCAAATGAAGAATACAATACAGAGGAGCAACCAGTGAACAAAGGTTTCTGCTTGGATGCACACTACAAGAAAAATAACATGGAAAGAGAATAATAAAATGAAGGCAAAAAATATAATTAAATGTACATATCACTGTATTTGGTTCAGGACTCTGAAAAAACCTTGGGGCAATGTTTGAAGTACCCAACTTGCTCCTTAGAAGGTCAAATAGTAAAGATGAAGCTAAAGTACTTTGGACATCAAATGAGAAGAGAGGATTCACTTGAGAAAGCCTTGATACTGGGAAAGGTGGAGGGCAAAAGTAGAAGGAGACGGCCAGAAATGAGATGGCTTGATGGTATTGTAGATACAATGGGCACAGAGCTGGGCGGATGGAGGACAGAGGTGCCTGGTGGGCAATGGTTCATGGGGTTGGAATCAACTGTGTGACTGAACAACAAAAACCCAACTTATCCAGTGAAAAGCCCCATAAGATATAAGTCCACAGCTGAAACTCCATGTGAAATACTGTTGCCCCACAGATCCTCGTGGAAAAGCTGTTCATTAATATGGCTGTGCACACAATGTAGATCCCTTCATTTACCCTCATTAAACACAGCCGGGCTCCCTGTGTAGGTGGATGAGTCCTCTGAAGTACATTATTGTTGTTATTAGTTGCACTTATACCCTGCCTCTCTAGGGAGAATGAATCCCTACCTGAGGCAGCTAACAACGTAAAATCCCCCATATAACAAATAGACATTTTAAAAGTACCCTACATAAAACAATAATAAAAATAAGCTACAGTAAAACAGACCATAAAAATGGGCTGAAATACAGCAGACCAATGTCCTAAGAAACTGAACTGGGGAAATATAACCTAGGCCCCAATCTAAAAGCCAGGGATAGGTGAAACATTTACAAAGGCCTCCTCAAAAAGCATAGTCTTCAATTGCTTTTTAAAACACTGGAGTGAGGAACCCTGGCACAGCTCCAGTGGAATAGCATTCCACAACATTGGTGCCACCACCAAGAAGGCTCTTCTCCTTATACCAGTCTTCCTAGCCAATCTCAGGGACGGCACCTGAAGCTGTGCCAATGAAGAGGAGTGAATGATGCAGATTACAGACCTGAAGGGAAGATGTTCCATGAGGTAAGGTCCCAAGCTGTACAGGGCTTTAAAAGTTAACACTAACATTTGTACCTGATGCGGAAAGAGATGGGTAGCCAGTGTAGGTCTGCCAAGACTGGGGAGATATGATCAAATTTTCTTGTGATCAGCCTGGCTGCTGCATTCTGGACTCGCTGAAGTCTCTGCAGCAGGAATAGGGGAAGCCCCGTATAGAGAGCATTACAGTAGTCAATATGGTAGACTACCATTAAGATGACTACTGCTGTGAGGGACCGCCTGTCCAAAAAGGGGTGCAGCTGAGCAATTTGATGCAGCTGGGAAAAGGCAGCTTTGCATACTGCCGCAACCTGTGACTCAAGGGCCAAATTGTGGTCTAATATGACCCCTAAGTTGCACACCTGGTCCCTAGGAGAGAGAGTAATCCCTCCTCCCCATCATTCAGAGCTGGTCTCCCAAATGGGCAGATGTAACCCCCACAAACAGCATTTCCAACTTGTCTGGGTTCAGTTTCAGCTTGTTAGCTCTGGTCCATGGCATGACTGCAGCCAGGCAGTCATCTAGGCACTGCAGAGGTCATGAAGGAGAGACAGAGTTGGGTGTCATCCGCATGTTGGTGACATTGCACTCCAAATCCCTGAATGAGCCCACCCAGCAGCTTAATGGGAACAGCAATGGAGAAATAATGGAAGCTGACACAGACTCCCCAAGCTGAACTCTCTGAAAGGAGTGGAACCAGGAGAATACTGTGGTCAACGGTATTGAAGCTGCTGAGAGGTCTAGGAGCACTAGAATGGATGAGGCTCCATTAGCTTCATGAAGTAGATCATCCTGCAATGCGGCCAGGGCAGTTTCGGTGCCATGACAAGGCCTGAAGCCCAACTGGAATGGATCCAGGCAGTTGGTTTCATCCAAGAACACCTGCAGCTGATCTGCCACCACCCTCTCTATGACCTTACCCAAGAAAGGATATGAAAATAATGGAGTGTTGGGCCTCTTAAAGGTGTAGGAAGTTTCATCTGGATATACAAGTCATTGGATCTAACCCAAGGTAGATATGGGAACTGTTAGGCTGAGTCTCCATGTTGTGTTGTATGATCAAAAAGTGCACAGAACGGCTGATTCCACAGCCACTTGTACACTTCCTTTTGGGAGTAAAAATGGAACAATATTTTGGGTAACTTAAAGGTGAAATTGAAGAAAGTAACTATGGGGAATGAGCGACAGCAGTGGCTTAGTGGTTAAGACACTGAACTTCATGACCAGAAGGTCAGCAGGTCAGCAGTTTGAGACTCGAATACTGCATGATGGAATGAACTCTCCTCTCTGCCCCAGCTCCTGCCAACCTAGCAGTTTGAAAGCGAGAAATTGCAAGTAGATAAAGAGGTACCACTTTGGTGGAAAGGTAAACAGCATTCCGGGCACTCCTGTGTCTAGTCATGCCTGCCACATGTTGAAGGAAACGTCTGCAGATGCAGACAGCTCTGGCTCTTTGCCTGGAAACGGAGATGAGCACTGAACTCTGAGTTGGATACAAATGGGTTTTGAGCAAGGACAACCTTTACCTTCATGCATGAGGGGAATATACCAGAATGGTGAAAATCCAACTTCAGAAAGTATAATTCATTTATTCATTCATTCTTTCATTCAGCCTTTCAAAGACCTCAATCTAAGTGCTTAAATTCCCACAGTACTGTTAGATATAACCCCAGGTTTCATTTGTGATGCCTTTTATCTTTCAAAGCAAGTATGGCAAGTGATTGTTCTGTTTCATTCAAAAACATAAGAAATTGTGTGATATATCCATCTCATTCAGCGTTCTAAAATTTCTAATACAGTATATGTGAAATTTGATGGTCTGTATTACTATGTAAGTGATAGGCTGCTTATGGTAGCAGCATACTTAGGAGCAATAGCCAAATGATGGCTGATAGCCACAGATTTTACCTATCATTTAAATTTTGATGGCTGTTTCTTAGGAGCCTATTCCCTTTTGTCTTTCTAAAAGATGAAGAGATATATTTGTCAGCTTGTGTTAATGAAACAGAGACTTTTCTAGTCAATTATGTTTGAAAATTCTTCAGAATACGTAACATCTTTAGTGTGTAATCAAAAATAATATGAGTTCCACCTAATGGCTTCAAATTGCTTATGTGTTGGAAGTTCTGGAACTAACATTCTTACAAGCTTGACATGTATTGGAGGTTCCTTATTCTTTTCTATGAAAAATGTTCAATAAACACAACAGATGATGTCAGTCCACTTCGCCACACTGGGGAAAATGAAGACGTGGCTGCATATTATTACATGTCTGTAGGATGAGATACACAATAATAAAAGTACAATTTCAGTGGTTTTCGCTGCGTAGAAAAATATTTTAATTTGTAATAACCAACATGAGCTAGTGATCAAATGTAAAGTTTAGAGGTCAAATTCCGAGTTTACAGACTTCACAAGAAAATTACAACCAACATAATTTCTTTCTTTGGGTTTACATTTTTTTAATGCTTCAAAATTGAATCCTATAAGACGCTACAAAATATCCATGTCACTGCACCATGATTTGTTACTGTATAAAAATATATTGAGATTCCATTGAGCACTTTCTAAAATGAGAAACATGTATTTCCCAAAAAAGAGGTGTCTATAAAAATATGCTCATTTTAAACACATGGATTTACCTGAGAGAACACAGGTCATTTCTCAAAGTACATAAAACATTTGCATTGGTAGTGAGACCTTCAATATAATGATAAGAAAAGAGACCATGTTGGCTCCGATTGTCTGGAACATGCTTATCAAATTAGAACACAATACAATTACAAGAAATCATTCTCAGAAACATCTATACAGCAAAGTCTGTGCTTTTAGAAAAGCAAGCTGACTTTCTTTAGTCTGGCATCACTTTGTCTAGGTATCTTCCATACTTTTCCCTCCTTGCTTTATCGTTGAGGTTTGAAAAACCTGCAAAGTGGGGGAAACCAAACTACAAATATTAATATGTTTTGTTACTAATCTGTAACATACAATGACATCCCCTTGCAAAACAGAAAATACTAACTTTTTCATTTCACAATGCTGTAGGACATAGATATAGTAAGAGAGAGATTAAATGCTTAGCAATAATAATTGAGAGGAAAATAATAAAACACATCAACAGTGATTTCCTTCCTCTGTCTAAAGGAAAACAGCAAGGAAAACAAAATATTTCAACTTTTTTTTTTGCTTTAAAAGACTAATTTGATGACATTACCTTCAGAAGTTTTATGTTCATTCATAAAGTTACTATTTGAGGATAGTAATTGTCTCTTGCCCATTCCGTGTGCCCTAGAGACCACACAGTCTATGTACATTTCCCAGAAGTTCTGAGCTAAATCATTGAAAACATCAGTATGCTTGGGTTTAGAGGACTCTTTTAAGAACATCATGAATTCCCAGAGAGCAATAACTGTGCTTGCAACCTTGAGTTTCTTCATTTCCACCAGCCTATGAGAGGAGGCTTCCCAGCAATGATGATCAATCTCTCCAAGGCTGGCAGGGGCTTCTTTTTGAAAGTCTAGGGAGCCACAAACAAAATTCACCATCAGGAGACAACCCAGTTGAAGATACCACCTTCTTCTACACATGAATTCCATGTTGCAGAGGTATCTGAAAAGAACACAGACAAATGTGACTTGACTCTTTCTCTACTTGTTAAAGTTTGAGACATATTGGAACAATCTTCACAATGGTGTGACTGTACAGTACCACTGACAAAACCTTTCCAGTAACCAAAAATGAAATAGGAAGGATTGTGTTCCTGGGACTTATTTTGTCTTGCCTAATGCTGCTAACATTATTGGCTCTGATAGCACTGAACATGAGACCAGTTATGGTGGATGTGAGGAATGAAATGAAACTAGGCAGAGTCTAACAATTGTTTCTCCTTCCCTATTCACAGAGTACACATGGCAAGATCCAGAGTTAAATCCCCATCCAAACAGCAAGTTCACTGGGTGACATTAGGCTACTCAGTATTTCTTGGCTGAACATGTATCACAAGGTTTTGAGGGAGGGGTGATAAAATGGAAAACCATGTATGAACTCCTTAGACAAAAGAAAGTCTGTATATATAAAAAAATAAACCCTAGATTTAAAATTCTACTTCCAAAATGTGAGGATGTGCATTAGGATATTTTTGAAATATTATACAGTTGAATTATGGAAGAACATACTGGCCCAACTCTTTTTAAAAAAAATTCTGTTCTCATCAGGAACAATGAAATGCAAGCCCTCAACATTATCAGTTTCAAAACTATAAACCAAGAGTTAGCATGGAAGAATTTAAATTCTACAGGAATATACATACAGTATCTTGTACGTATTTGAAAATGGAATCTATTAGGTACTAAGTGTTTACCTAACCAGTGATCTAGGATATTATACTCTAATGTAAAACTGCTGTATCACTTCAAGGGCTCTGCAACTGTAACAGCACAGGTGTAGCTTACTGATTACGTGATTCCAAGATTTTGTATAAAGCAAAGTCTCAATTCGCACTTCTTTAGCCTGTGCGATTGATAGAGTCTATGCACCCAATACTGCCTATGAACTCAAGACTTCTGCTGGTCTTTATGCTCTGAAGGAGAAAGGTTTCATACTGGAACAAACCTTACAAAGAAACTGTTGACTCACTTTCTTTGCTAGAGGAAAAAGTAGGATTTGATATTCTACAAGCACCTTTGTGCTGACTGCTTTATAAGCTTAAAGACCTTTGCATTGTTTTGTGTGTGTATGCTGATTCATGCTTTGTCATCATATTGAAGAGACTTTGCAACTTGTGCTATGAGTAGAACTATTTGCTCAGCCAGAAAGGACTGCTACTTTTGCTGCTACAAGACTTGTAAATAAAGGACTGTGTTACTTGTGTTTGCTACACAAACTTACAAGACAGGTTGCCATAGTGAACTGAACTGTGTGGGATCAAATAGAGTTATCCTATTTGTATTACAGTTATCTATGTTGATGTAAATGTTTGGACCTTCTGTTTTTTTACCTCAAGTAGAAGAACCCTTTTTGTACAATCAGCTTCGGTCCCTGTGTTGATCTCAGTGCCCTCAACTTATGCTGCACACTCTCAGGTCGCTTTGCTAAACACCAACAAATCACACTTCTTTTTCACTTTCTGTGCAAAATTCATTGTTCTAACACTATAGTAAGATTGTACTTTGTTATCAGTTTGTTAATGTTCAAATAAACATGTTAAAAAATAATACTACAGTACAGTAATAAAATATTTATAATGTCTTAACCGTAAAACACAGACACAACATGAAACTAAAAGAACACTTAAATCAACAGTTGGTCCAAAACAGTAGCTGTCAATTACTTCTAGAAAGTGCCAAAATGGAATCTCAGATTTTACAAAAGACACAATAATTATGAATGGTTATTTCCCCTTGCAGCACTGAATATTGCTGTTCTTTCTTTCAGAGCATTGCACAATTACATTGTACTGTATTTCATTGTCTATCTACAGGGTGGCCTGTAAGTCCCTATTGAAACTTTCTATAAATTTGTCACTTATTGTATGGAGGGTGTCACCAGTATTCTTGCGCTCATGTACCCACATACTTGTCACAATACTCTCTTCAAGTGTAAATGGGCTTAAATTGGCCATATTTCTCAGAAAAAAATGGGGGAAATTATAATACATATGGACAGGTAGGGACTTATGGGCCACCCTGTATTATGAGGTGATATCTGGAAATAACTAGGTCAAAACCTTTTAGTTATCCCACTATCCCATTGCTCTACAGGCCATTAACAGAGAAGCAAAGGTGTATGGGAAAGTTATTCAAAGACACAGAAATTAATTTTCTGCATACTTCACCAGACATAGACCAGCTCAGTTGATGATATGTGGCTTTAAGACCGCTAAGAAGATATTTGTTTTCTTCTGCAGATTACCCGTGTTTAGATGCAGCTGTATTTCAGATTGCAGCTAAACCAGAGAACTATGATTAATTAGTAACTTACATTTTGGAATGTTCTCATGCCTCTACTGCAAGATAATGCTAGATCAAACACATCCAAAGTCTCACTTTAGAAGCACACACCCTACACTTTGATTATATTTCACACTTTGAATAAAATCCTATTAGTGTACATACAGTAAAAGCTGAGCAAAATTTGATCTCAACTCTTGCAGGAACAAAAAACACCTCTCTGGATAGAAGCTGTAACAGAGCTTAAGAAGCAGCCAGAAAGGTTGGAGATTACCAAAAAGAGTGAACAATGATCCAAAATAAAGGTCACTAAATGCAAATATAATTCCAAACTAAATAGGACCCATCTGCTTTTTGCAAGGAAGACCAACCAACACATAGTAAAAATATCAGTGGCGTAGCGTGGGGTGGGTGGGGGGGCGGATGCCCCAGGCAGCGCCTTTCAGGGGGCGGCAAAATGTCCCCTCCCCACCCTTTTGCTGGCGAGCGCCCCACGTGCGCTTCGCCGCTTGCCACACACCTCCGTCTGCTTGCACCTCCATCCGCTCGCTCGCCCGGCTGGCCGTCGGGGGCTCTCTGTCGCCTGTTGCCCCTGGCAGCGGCTTTCAGGGGGAGGCAAAATGTCCCCTCCCCACCCTTTTGCTGACGAGGAGGAGAAAAAGTTTTTTTTTTCAGGCGGACAATTCAAGGAGGGGCACGCCCGGTCGCCTGCCCAGCTGGCCGTCGGGGGCTCTCCTGGCGGGTGGCCCGCGTGCGCACGGACGCTGCTCGCCTCCGCCCGCCCAGCCACCCACCCAACTTGCCGTGAGACGGGGCGCTCGTCGGGGGTGGGTGGCGCCGTGGCGGGGAGCCCCTGGGGGCTGGCTGGGCAGGAGGAGGTGGGCAGCGTGCGCGCGCACGCGGGCTGCCCGCCAGGAGAGCCCCCGACCGACAGCCAGCCCGGCGGGCAGGCCCCTCCTTGAATTGTCCGCCTAAAAAAAACACTTTTTCTCCTCTTCGCCAGCAAAAGGGTGGGGAGGGGACATTTTGCCGCCCCCTGAAAGCCGCTGCCAGGGGCAACAGGCAGTGGAGAGCCCCCGACGGCCAGCCGGGCGGGCGAGCGGACGGAGGTGCGAGCGGACGGAGGTGCGTGGTGGGCGAGCGGACGGAGGTGCGTGGTGGGCGAGCGGACGGAGGTGTGTGGTGCGCGCGCGATCGCGCGCACGCCGCTAGTCAGCAGGGGGCCGGCTTCTACCTGGGTCGGGGGGAGGGGGCGGCAGCAGGGAGCTGGGGGGGCGGCGGCGAGTTTGTTCTTCGCCCCAGGCGGCTGAAGACTGCGCGACGCCACTGAAAAATATATATAATAAAAAAACATTCAGAGCAAAACCAATTAACTTTTGCTGCATATTGGCAGAACTAGAGGAAGTCATAAGACAGTGGTGCTCAAACTAAGGCCCGGGGGCCACACCCTGAACCACATAATCGGCCCATTACCCAAAAAGTTTGGGCACCCCTGGCATAAGATGATGTAGGAATGGCAAAGCAGTGGGACTTGATAATTAGCTCAAGTAAAAATAAATATATTTTTTTGCAAAATACAAGTGAATGCTCCTTCAACTCTTTAATAATTGATGAATGAACAAACAAATTCCAAAAATATGATAAAAGATGTAAGTATTTGTTACATTGAAACCAGGCAAAGAACCATCAGATCCCAGGCCAATCTCTTCACTATGTGATCTATATAAAGTGTTTGAGTCAATGATATTAAATCATCTCACCCCTAGGATTGAACCTCTTCTAATTCCAGAACAGATAGGCTTTAGAGCTAGCAAGAACTGTATGGTTCAAAACTTAAATCTATCCAGTGAGGAGTAGCCAATTTTTTTACTACCACGCTGTGGGTGGAGCCAATGTCATGGGCGGAGCCAATGTCATGACATCATGGGCAGAGCTAATGCCATGACATCATGGGTGGAGCCAACACCATGGGAGGAGTCAAAGTTAAAAAAACATATCAATTGACTCATGCGCGCTGAGCACTGGAGGCACGCATGCATCAATTGGTATTTTAAAGCATGCACACTGACGAAGCAGCCATTTTGGGTTGCAGTGTCGGGCAGCCGGAGAGGCAACCAAACTGGTCACATTAAAAAAAAAAAAAAGGTAACCACTCCGGGTGGTCTCCCGGGATTGTTACTATCGGTTCTACCGAACCAGGGCGAACCGGTCCATGCCCAGCACAGAATCTAACCCTGCATAAGACATTTTTGAAACACATAAAGTAACTGGAACAGTACTAGTAGACCTTATTGCGGCATATGACATTGTTCACTATCAGTTGCTGTTCGAAAAGCTGTACCTCCTTACTAAAGATCACAGACTCTTCTTTTGTGTACTGATCAGACCCTGGACTGCCAAAATGAAGCCACTTTCTTCGCTTTGTCATTGCCCAAAAGCAAGTCCTCATCAGTGCATGTCTCTGGTAGCAATCAGCAGACCAGCAAATGGGCCGGACTCTATGTCTCTCCACATTCACACTGTGTGTTGTTGTCCACCAGCAGTCCCCACTTGAGCATGTTGGTCTTGTATTTAGATACTCCAACCCTCAGCCTTTTCAGGGACCTCCAGGTGATGTAGGAGAGATTGAGATCTCCAGTCATATCCACCTTTAATTATGTTCTTTTCCCAGTGAGCTCCTCCCTACATCTCTTAATTTGGTTTTGATCTTGTGTACTCTCACAAATGTTTGTTCTTGCCATAAACCTCTTCCTAGATCTGAGCCGGGGGACTTAAGGTTCATATCTGTTCAGATGGTGTAGAGGGTCAGTCTCTTGCTTAGTTCTCTCAGCATCTGCTGCTACTACTCTAATACAAATGGTAACCATTCTACTTCAAATATGAACATTCTTTGTGGAATTCCAAAGGAAGCACAGTTGCTGACGAAATGAAAGGAACGGTCTCCTGCAGGTTAGCATCCTACCATTATTATTTTAAGCATTTATGCAAATGATCAACCAACACTCCCATATGCCAGTAGTTTCATCTATGCTGAGGATATTGCCTTCACAGTTCATCGAGGATAAGCTAACCTCTGCATTGGAAGATCTTTTCTTATAGAAATAGCCAGCTGAAACCAAACTCTTTAAAAACACAGGTCTATACCTTCTGCTGAAAGAACAGAAGGGAATTCTTAATTTAGTTTCCAAGGCAAGATTTTGGATGATCAACCTACCCCAAAGTATTTAGGTATCACTCTGGATTGAACCATGACCTACAAAAGCGTTGTGTAAAGCCAAGCAGATAGTTGCCACCAGAAATAACATACAGTACTTAAGAAATCAGAATCGACTGTGTGACTGAACAACTTAAGAAACTGGCTTGGTCAAACTAGGGTGCACATAAATGAACTATTGGAACAGCAGCTCTGTCCCTGTACTATGACGTAGCAGAATATGTTAGTGCTGTATGGGTATAAATCAACACATGCCAAACAACAAGATGTAGCCAGTGGTGGGATTCAGCAGATTCGCACCAGTTCGCTAGAACTGGTAGAAGAAATTCTGGCTGGCCCCGCCTATCCAAGTTTTGAAATAAAGTAGTCCTAATTCGGGTGCAACGAAGGTCTTTTCCCCTGGCCATGTCCACCATACCACGCCCACGGTGTGGTAGTAAAAAAATTTTGAGCTCACCACTGGCTAGGTAAAGGTAAAGGTTTCCCTTGCTCAAAAGCCAGTCATATCCTCTAGGAGTCAGTGCTCATCTCTGTTTCAAAGCTGAAGAGCCAGCGCTGTCTGCTTCTGCAGACATTTCCATGGTCATGTGACAGAGGCATGACTAGGCTTTTCCCCTGACCACGTCCACCATACCATGTCCACAGAGTAGGTAGTAAAAAAATGTGAATCCCACCACTGGATGTAGCTGTTAATAAATCATGCAGGACAGTGATGGGATGATAAAAAATCTTATACCACTCCCTGACGTCACAGACGTCGTGGGTGTGGCCAACGTCATGACATCATGGGCGGAGACACCGTCATGACGTCATGACGTTGTGGGCGGAGCCTAAAAATAAAAAATTAATTTAAAAAATTAAAATAAAACACACACGTACACACGCACACACCCATCCACCCACCACAACACAAAACCATAAATAAATAAAAGAAAGATATAAAATAAAAATTAAATAAAAATACACCCACCCACCCACCCAAACACCCACCAACCCACCCCAAACACAAACCCCTCACTTAAAAGTAAAACAATACAAAACAGTACTTACCCTTGGAAGCGACCGAGCTCCTGCAGGAGGAGGCGGCGCAGCTAGCCGGGCAGCCCAGGGCCTTCCGGCTGGAACCCTTGGCGGGCGGGCCCGGCTCCCGGCGGTGGCCGCAGGAGGAGGAGGTGCAGCTAGCCGGGCTGCCGAGGGCCTTCCGGCCGGAACCCTCAGCGGGCGGCCCTGGGCCTCGGCCAGTGGCGTAGCGTGGGGGGGGCGGATGCCCCGGGCAGCGGCTTTCAGGGGGCGGCAAAATGTCCTCACCACTTTGGCCTCCTCCCTCTGCCTGGGCTTAGGAAGGAAGCAGGACTTCCCAGGCGGAGGGCGGCCCTTTTGCTGGCGAGCGCTGCTCGCCTCCGTCCCATTGGCTAGGGTACTCCTTTAACCGGCCTCGGTTGCTGGCAACCGAGGCCGGTTAAAGGAGTACCCAAGCCAATGGGACGGCCACGGAGGCGAGCAGCGATCACCAGCAAAAGGCTCGCCCTCCACCTGGGAAGTCCTGCACGCGCGCGCTGCCCACCTCCTCCCCCCCAGCCACCCAGCCAGCAGCCAGGGGCTCCCCGCTATGGCGCCACCCCCCCCCGACGAGCGCCCAGTCTGACGGCAAGCTGGCTGGGTGGGTGGGTCGGCACCCCCCCCCCTGCCAGCCCGCCGCCAGAAGTTCGAAAAAGGTAAAGATCGCGGCTCGACTGCGGGGGTTAGCTGGGATCCCGAGGGTTTTCCCCATCGTCGCCTAACCCCCGCAGAGCTGCCCACGCGCACGCCCGAGGATTCGAAAGGGTATTCCTACCCTTTTGAATCCTCGGGCGTGCACGCGGACGGCTCTGCGGGGATTAGGCGAGGATGGGGGGAACCCTCGGGATCCCAGCTAACCCCCGCAGTCGAGCCGCGATCTTTACCTTTTTCGAACTTCTGGCGGCGGGCTGGCAGGGGGGGGTGCCCACTATTCAGCAGGGGAGGGAGCGCCTTCTGCCTGGGGGGGGGCGAGCGGTGGGGGGGGGGGGGCAGCGAGCGGGGGGGGGCGGGCGGCGATTTTCTTCTTCGCCCCAGGCGGCTCAACGCTGCGCGACGCCACTGGCCTCGGCGCTCGGTAACGGCCACAGGAAGAGGAGGCATGCCTAGCCGGACAGCCAGGAGGCCCTGGGCTGCCCGGCTAGCCACAACTCCTCCTCCTCCGGCTGCTGCCGGGCGCCAAGGCAAAGGGGTGCTGCTCGCTGAGGGTTCCGGCCGGAAGGCCCTGGGCAGCCCGGCTAGCCACAACTCCTCCTCCTGCGGCTGCTGCCGGGCGCCGAGGCCGCCCACCGAGGGTTGCGGCCGGGATGGCCTGGGCTGCCTGCTTAGCCACACCTCCTCCTCCTCCTGCAGCCGTCGCCCCAGGCCAGCAGAGCGCGCCTCCTCCTCCTCCTCCGGTTCCAGCAGCGATGGCAGCAGCGGCGACGGGTGGCGGTGGCGACGGCAGCAGCAAGCGGCGGCAAGTGGCTCCAGAGGAGGCTGCAGTCAGGGGCGGCCGGGTCCAATTTTTTTAAAATTGAAGCAGAAATGGCTCCAATTTAGTGCGCATGCGTCAGATTGAGTTTCTGCGCATGCGCACTAAATTGGAGCCATTTTTGCTTCAATTTTTTTTTAAATTTTCCTGCCGGTGAGGCGTCCGATCCGGACGCCTCAAAAACGGTTAAACCCCCACGGAGAGCCCTCTGGAAATCCTTAAAACGGTTCTGTGGATCCGGTCAGAACCGGTGTCATCCCATCACTGATGCAGGATTATTACTAGTTGACTGAAACAAATCTTATTACTTGGCTGGCAGCACCCTTCCAGACGTATACTGTATCTAGCAAATAAAACATTAAATAAGATAATTCAGCACCAGAACCAAACATTTCATGGATAACAATCCCCTAGATCAGGGGTGGGAAACCTTTTCCTGTTGGAAAGCCACATTAGATTAGCTGCGATCAAATAAGGTCACATTCAAGAAACTTTAATTAGATATACTTTAAAAATGTACATTATTTTGTAAAACTACTATATACTTAATTTTTTTTAAAAAAAAACAAAACCACAGCCACACCTAAGGACCTAGAAGGCCACATGTGACCTTAAGGCTGCAGGTTACCTACCCCTGCCCTGGATGATAGCTAAAATTAAGGAAAGGCTTTCTGTACATTTCTGAAGCGCCAGATATTATACCATAAAAAGGCTAGGCTAAATCTATAGAGAGCAGAAGTAATACACCAGGATATATTGTGTTGTATTCGATTTTATGTTGTAAGCCGCCCTGAGTTGGTTTTCACCAAGTAGGGTGGCATATAAATCGAAATAATAATAATAATAATAATAATAATAATAATAATAATAATAATAATAATAATAATAATAATAATAATAATAATAATAATAATAATAATAATAATAATAATAATAATAATAATAATAATAATAATAATAATAATAATAATAGTAATAGTAATAATAATGAATGAATGAATGAATGAATGAATGGCTGAGCTATCTGTAAGTCACTTAATCAACTTGGAAGTGAAGTAGGAAGATCAAAAAATAACCAAGTAAAATGAGGCTAAGCGCATGAAGAAATACATGCCATACTACATGTACAAAAAAAATCTAATAAATTGCCAATTGAATGCTATTGAAGTAGCCCATTCCTGATAAAAAATGGTCTAACCATTTTAACATTTTATTTTTCTTTATATTTTTCTGTATTTCATATACCTGTACACCCATAATTTTAAATTGTGTAACACCCTGGTACGAATAAAGAAAGTCAGAGCATCATCAATATTTTCTGGAGAAACTGCTAAACTTATTTATAGTCTGTACAGAACAGAACAAATTATCTGTGCCTTGCCATTTGTGACAATGGACAGATATCAGTTAAGAATGATCTACAATTGTGCCAGCAATGCAGCCACATCAGTATGTATTTTTACAGTACCCAGAACAATTTAACACAATGTAGTACAGATATTCAGATGATACCACCCTAATGGCAGAAAGTGAGGAGGAATTTAAAAAGCTCCTGATTAGGTTGAAAGAAGAAAGTGCAAAAGCTAGCTTGAGACTCAATATAAAGAAAACCAAGATCATGGCAACAGGCCCTATCAGTCCCTGGAAAATAGATGGGGAAGAAGTAGAAGCAGTGACAGATTTTACTTTCTTAGGATCAAAGCTCACTGCAGATGGAGATTGCAGCCATGAAATAAAAAGGCGACTGATTCTTGGGAGGCAAGTGATGAGAAACCTGGGGAACATAGTGAAAAGTAGAGACATCAGATTGCAAACAAAAATGCATATAGTCAAAGCAATGGTATTCCCTGTGGCAATGTATGGTTGTGAGAGCTGGACCATAAAGAAAGCTGAGCGCAGAAGAATAGATGCCTTTGAAATGTGGTGCTGGAGGAGAGTTTTGAGAGTCCCCTGGACAGCGAGAAGAACAAATAGGTCAATCTTACAAGAAATCAAACCTGACTGATCCTTAGAAGGTCAAATAGTAAAGATGAAGCTAAGGTACTTTGGACATCAAATGAGAAGAGAGGATTTGCTTGAGAAAGCATTGATACTGGGAAGGGTGGAGGGCAAAAGAAGAAGGGAGTGGCCCAAAATGAGATGGCTAGATGGTATTGTAGACACAATGGGCACAGAGCTGAGTGAGTTGAGGAGGATGGTGGAGGACAGAAGTGCCTGGCGGACAGTGGTCCATGGGGTCGCAAAGAGTCAGAATCGACTGTGCGACTGAACAACAAAAATACAGTACACAGTACTGAGCTACATGGACAAATCATTTGCCAGTATAATGCAGCTTCCGATGTACCTGTTAGAAGTTGTTTGAATACATGTTTTAGATGTATTTATAAAGCACTGGAACACTGTGTTATTTAAATAAATTACAATCAGCAGTAAACAACTAAATTGCAGTCAAATTCAATGCTGACTGGGAACAGATCACGCTCTTGGTCAGCATTATGAGTAAGAGTGCATTCAGTTGTAGCTAATGCAGTTGTATTTTCAGAAGTCCAACTTTGTACAGTATATGGCAGTGATGGTGAACCTTTTAGAGACTGAGTGCACAAACTGCAACCCAAAATCCACTTATTTATCACATGGTGCCAACATAGCAACAGGGGAGGAAGGAAACACTCCCACTAGGCTGCTGGGGAGAGGGGCGGAGCAAACTCTGTGCTGGGGGTAGAGGAAGCGCTCCCATTGGGCTGCTAGGCAGAGGGGTAGCATAAACTCTGTGCTGGGGGTGAGAGAGGAAGCGCTCCCATTGGGCTGCTGGACAGAGGGGCGAAACTCTGTGCTGGGGTGACAGCCCTGGTGCCAACAGAGAGGGCTCTGAGTGCCACCTCTGGCACACCTGCCATAGGTTCACCACCACTGGTATATGGGTTTATATTCAGGAAGGGCCTCTTTATGGTATAATGAAGAGGATTGCAGAAACATCAGAGTTTATACAGTGTATAGTAGAAAGAGCAGTGAATGCAATACAACACCATTATTACATTTGTCATTACATTTGTTTCATGATAGCAGGTCATGAAAACAGCTCAGACCCCAGCATAACTAACCTCACAGAGTTCTTGGGGTGATAAATGGGGGAAAGGAAGAAACGATATATGTCCCTTGAGTTTTTGAAAACCAATTAATATTTTGTTTTTAGTTCCCTCCCTTTCCTTTCTGTTCAAATAGCCATGTGCCATTCTTCATCAAATTTAGATTCTAGGGTAGTGTACATAAAAGGGTATTTAAAAGTATATAGTGTAATTAATTAGTAGAAATTAATCAAACTATTGTAAATTGGCCCCACTTTTGTAAAATTTTGATTATTATTTTTGTGTGTTGACTGACTGACTGACTGATTGGTTGATTGATTGACTGACGGGGCTCAAGGTTGACTCTGCCTTCCATCCTTCTGAGGTTGGTAAAATGAGTACCCAGTGTGTTGGGGGAGGGGATGCTAACTACCTTGTGGACCATCCAGAGAGTACACTAAACACTATAGGGTAGTATATAAGTCTAACTGTTATTGCTATAATTGCTAATTGCTGTTGGTTGATTTATTTATTGATTTTTATTTTGCTTTCCCCCCCTTGTGAGATCCCAAGGTAGCATACATAACATTGAAAATCAACAGGAATTTAAAACTAATGTAGATTAAAAACTATAATATTTTTAAAATTATTTAAACACTATTGCATTTTAAAAGACTTGCCCATTGCCCCTGTTGTCTCCTGGCTCCATAAGAGTCTCTCTAAAGAGGTATTTCGCCTGCCAGTGGAAAGAAAAGAGGAATGAGGCCAATCACACTTTTGGAGGGAGCAGCAATGGGGGGAGACCCTTTTTTGGGTCCTTGCACTGGAAAACAATCCAAACCTCAGCCTCCCCTGAAATAAAACAAGACCAGCAACACATGCCCAGCCTACACTTCTATCCCTTTAGAAAAACCAGTAACAAATAACATCCCAAAGGTACTCTGAGCTTTTTCATGGGAGCCATCCTACCACAGTTTAACAAGAAGCAATGAAGAAATTGTCCTCCATTTTTCTTTCTTCTTCTTATGATAGATAGTGTTGCTGGGAAGGAAAGAACGATCTTTTATTCTTCCCCTTTCCTTTCTTTTTCACAAAGAAAGTTATTTTGGAGTTATTTTTCGGGGGGGGGGGGGGACAAAGATACCCTTGCCAGGAAAGCCAGCCGCCATCATAATTTTGAAAAATGGATTTATTTATTCCAAAATTTGTTTGAAATCTGGGAGAAGAAGGGGACTTTGGAGAAGGGGGCATCAAGGGTGTTGAGATTATATACAGTCAAACCTTGTATAAAGAATAACTTGCTTAAATAGCAGAATTTTCTCTGAATGTTCGCTTCGCTTAACAAGTAAAACCAACCAAAAACTCACTTAACAAATAAATTGGGGTTCACAATCCCCCCCAAATTGGTCACTTACAATGGTGTTTCATTTAAAGAGCAAACTCGCTTAAAGAGCAATCCTGTGGAACGCATTATGCTCTTTAAGCGAGGTACAGTACAACTGTATAGAGTCACCTCTTGGGAACTACTGGATTTTTTGCCTTCCGTGTCTAGGCCAGGCGTGAACCTGTCAAAATGAAGGCAGCTTTTGGTGAGTTCATTCTGTAGTTCCTTTCGCCTGACCCAGTGTGAGAAAGATTAGCTGGCAACACAAGGTTGCCCTTACCAGAGTACAGTACGCCCAATTGTGGTTCAAAAATACCACAATCTTTGAGGAGGCTCTTTCTGTATGCCCTCATTTCTGGATGCCCCAAATGTAGAAAGACCCAGTTTCAAATCCCCCCTTTAGCTGTGGAGCAATGTGAGGCAATGTAGATTAAACAGTCTAACCCAGTAGTTCCCAATGTGGGACCAATGCTCCACAGGGGGACTTCATTTCCCAGAAGCCTAAGTCAGTACATTGGCTGATCAGTGCTTTGAGGAATTGGCTTAGGCTTCTGGGAACTGAAGTCCAAAAAAGCAAAGGTTGGGAAATACTGGTCTAACCCCTCTAGCTGGGCAGGTGTGAGGAGTGAGGACCAAATTAAAGGACAGGTCTGTGCAGATCCATGTTTACTGTCAAAGGGGGTATATAAATTCAATGATGATAAAAACAAAATGAAAATGACATTGCTATAATTTCAGCTAACTACAGTAGAGTTAAAAACAGATATTCATAAAGTTTCTATTGTCTTTCGTTTTTCAAATACAAAATGACAGTATTTTGTCAAATACAGATTGGATTTTTAAAAGTATCATAGTATGTCCTTCTTGCCCTGGCATCTGATAATGAATGGCATATTCTGTTAGAACACAGGCTCTCAACTTTATTATTAAGGAAGAGGAAGATGAGTAATACTTAGCATTTATACATAGTATTTCTTCTATGTTCAATTTCCTTTGTATGCATTTCCCCCTGTAATATTGCTAACAACCCTGCCAGATAGCTTGGGTTAGGTCCCTGTAGCAGGAGAAGCTCTGTACACTTGAATAAGAGGCACATATGATTGCTTCACTGGGAGCCATCCCCCTTAAAGCAACCCTACCATGTAAATAGAAATCACACTAGCCCAACTCCAAAAAGAGTAGCCTTATTGCTGGTCCTAAATAGTAATGCCCAGGAACAAAGAAAGGTCAGGCTAGATCCCAATCTTCCATATGTCTTCTGATCTGGTCACTAGAAAATAGTCTGCACCAGACTGTGTCACAAGTGGTACCAAATGCAAGCTATATCTCCATCTGATAGGTTCTATCTAAGGTAAACTTGTGCATCTGAGATGTGATATGAACCAGGAGTGAGTTGTTGGATCTCATTCTTCTACTAGTATAAGAGATCCTATCAACCATATCAGAAGGCATCAGTTTAAAACTTGTGCAATATTATACTCTTGGTATGGTATTTATTGCACACAGATGGCAACACACAATCCAACTTTTACTTTGTAGATAGATAGATAGATAGATAGATAGATAGATAGATAGATAGATAGATAGATAGATAGATAGATAGATAGATAGATAGATAGATAGATTCTAGCTAAAGATAAAGGTCACTCTTGTTTGGAAGCCAGTCGTAGCTGACTCTAGGGTTCAATGTTCATCTCTGTTTCATAGCTGAAGAGCCAGCGCTGTCTGCTT
The DNA here is from genome assembly GCA_030440675.1 of Furcifer pardalis. Classification (NCBI taxonomy): domain Eukaryota; kingdom Metazoa; phylum Chordata; class Lepidosauria; order Squamata; family Chamaeleonidae; genus Furcifer; species Furcifer pardalis. The sequence continues at coordinate 86,996,731 of CP126897.1, read as the reverse complement.
CTGCAGACGTTTCTGTGGTCATGTGGCAGGCATGACTAGACACCAGAATGCACAGAACACTGTTTACCTTCCCACCGAAGTGGTCCCTATTTATCTACTTGCAATTTCTTGCTTTTGAACTGCTAGATTGGCAGGAGCTGGAGCAAAGATGAGAGCTCATTCCATCCTGCAGTATTCGAGTATCAACCTGCTGACCTGCCACCTTTCAGTCAGCTTCTTTAGCCACTTGAACCACTGTAGTTGCTATCTATCTCAACATAAATTATATACATTTTAACTTAACACTGTATTGCAAAATTTCTCCCACATTCCACTATATAGAAATACTATACAGTCATATACACTAATAGCTACAGTCACATACACTAATCCACTAAAGAAATACACTACTGTATATAGAAATATGCTTTCTAGTTCTTTGATATTGCTTCTACTCTTGCCTTCTCCAACTGTGGATGTCTTGGCTAGAAAATGGGAGTTGTAATGTAAAAGATTGGCTTCTGGGGAAGCTTGTCATATGGAAAAGAAACATAGGTTTTTACTTGCCCTCAAATACTCCACCTGTCACAATCAAAACCCTGCTGTCCTCAATGCATGAAAACTTCAACTATGGGTGTGTGTGTGTGTGGGTATTAATCATCAAACAGCAAATGCAGTTAAGGCTACAACTACATTCAAATTCTTTCTAGGACATAAACTGCAAAGAAGACAACAAGAGGTAACGTTTGAGTTCAAATGCACAGAACTGCACTTTTAAAAGTTTATCTAGAATCCAGCTCCTCCTTGTTTAGTTAGTGAAAGATTGAAACAAATAAAATGTACTTTAAACTGCAGTAAATGGTTCGGGAGAAATAATACTTACTGAGATGTAGCCTTCAGTGCAAATATTCCGTCAGAGGAAGCTGTTTGTTGTTGACTAGTTATTTAGAGAGAGAAGGGGGGGATGGTTTTCAGTTGCCTCCCAAATGTCAGAAGTCTGAAGCTGCTTGGTCGGTGGTGTTGGTTTATTGCTGCTTTTGCTTTAGGTTACTGAAATGATAGGGCAGAGGAAGACAGTGGCATCAGCAAGAGCAGGTTCCACAATAATAACTAGAAGAGGGAGAGGGGCTATAAACCACATAACTCCACCTCTATTCACATCATCTTCTCTGAGTCAATATGCTACACATCACTGCATCCCTCCCACCAGCACCCATTGACAAAATGCATAATCCAATTCAAGATCCAGACTAATTGTTCTACCAAAAGATGTTCTAGCCCAATGGTGGTTAACATTGGCACTCCAGCGCTTCCTGGACTTCAATTCCCAGAAGCCCAAGTCAGCACACCAGAGCTTCTGGGAACTGAAGTCCAGGAACAGCTGGCGTGCCAAGGTTAGCCATCTAGATTCTAGCCTGTGTTTGTTTGGTCAGACATAAGTCCCAGCACAATGGGGACTGTGGTGGCTTAGTGGTTAAGACACTGAACTTGACGACTGGAAATCTGGCAGGTCAGCAGTTCAAGACCCTAGTACTGCATGATGGAGTGAGGTTCCCATTTCTGTCCTAGCTCCTGCCAACCTAGCAGTTAGAAAGCAAAACATTGCAAGTAGATAAATAGTGACCACTTCAATGGGAAGGTAAACAGTGTTCAGTGTCTAGTGATGCCTGCCACATATCCATCAAAATGTCTGCAGATGCAGACAACACGGGCTCTTTGGCTATAAACAGAGATGAACACTGAACCCTAGAGTCTGACATGAGTAGTTTTTGAGAAAAGGCAACCTTTACCTAAGTCCCACCACATTCAAACAGGACTTGATTCTTTGATAAATGGGTTTAGAATTGTTGTGTTAGACCAGAGGTTCCCAATGTGGGGCACATGCCCCACTGGGGGACTTCAATTCCCAGAAGCCTAAGTCAGTACATTGGCTGATCAGTGCTTGGAGGAATTGACTTAGGCTTCTGGGAATTAAAGTCAAAAACTCAAAAGTTGAGAAACACTGTGTTAGAAATCCTGTGTATTTTTCATAGGACTTCATGAAGTCCCATTCCATTTTTAATGGATTAGGAAAATGTACATACGGCAATAGTCTTGGAGTACATATAACCTCTTCTATAACATGGCAGATGTATGTCCTGAGCGCAGATAGTGTCTTTTTGAGTGAAGTTTTTAAAAATCAAATAAGGTAAGAATTGATCTCTAAAAACTCCTTTACCCAGAATGTGGAAGACTATTTTGCTTTGAATATTTATAGGCCACCTTTTGATAAATTATATTCAAGGCAACCTTGGAAAAGATTATGAACATTTATCCTATAAATACAAAAAAAAAGCCCCAGCATAATTGACGGTACAGCTAAAGTCATTGAGATTTATCAAAGCTATAAAAACAAGCAGTACTATAACATTTTAGGGAATTAAAAAATATTGTTTGGTACTGAAAGGACATTGTATATATAAATAAGCTTATTTTAAATACCTTATTTTAAATATTTTCTATGCTCTAAAAAGGCTTTTGCATCACTATTTGTATTGTAAAATGCAATATAAAAAAGATGTTGAAAGGAGGAGAGGGGGAAATTGACCAAGAAAACTTTACCGACTCGCTTCTTGTAATATCTTACTATACTTTGATTGTTCTTCCCCTTATTTAGAAAGTGGAGTTGTAGCAATAACCCTGTCCCTTCCCTTTTTTGTTCAAATCCCAGGCTGCTCTATGAAAACCGCCCAGGGATAGCAGACCTAGGACCTTGTAGACCTAGAGTTAACAAGTAAGCAACCTGTCTTCTTTGTAGGCGCATTTTATCCAAGAAGCTGACAGATGCAATTTATTCCAGTAAAATATTTACCAATTACTTTAGACAGTTTGGATACACCTTTCATCCCTAGGTAAAGGTCGCCCTTCCTCGAAAGCCAGTCGTATCTGACTCTAGAGTTCAGTGTTCATATCTGTTTATAACCAAAGAGCCAGTTCTGTGTGCGCAGACATGTGGCAGGCATGACTAGGCACCAGAGTGCACAGAATGCTGGTAGTGGTAGTGGTAGCTATTTATCTACTTGCAATTTCTTGCTTTCGAACTGCTAGGTTGGCAGGAGCTGGGACAGAAAGGAGAGTTCACTCCATCATGCATTACTTGGGTCTCAAACTGCTGACATGCCAACCTTCCAGTCATCATGTTCAGCACCTTAACCACTAAGCCACCACAGTCCCTTCAAACCTATAATAAAAACAGTAAGACAATTATGACAGTAAAAATGTCCAGGTAGTCATTGGATGACAGTTGATACTCACCTCATTACTCTCTTTGGGGTCCTAGCAAAACTTTGTTAAGATCAATCTTACAATTGTCTCTTTCAAAATAGCTTGTGCTTCCTCATCTCACTTGTATGTGCTAAGCATCTCCTGTATCCCCCAGTCAAGATGATATATAACTAGGGTTGCCATAATTCTCTCCTGCCAAACCGGAACAGCCATGTGACATCATTGCATTCTCCAAACTGCGCATGTGTCGTATGGGGCTGTCAGGGAGACCGCGGCTCTAAGAACCTGTGGAATCCCCACCCGGGGTGGACAGCATTCATCAGTTTAAAATAAAATGTAACCAAGAGGGTTTTTCCCGTGTGATTCTTCTTGCAAAAGACTATTTTTGATAGTTCTATTTTTATTTTCTTGAATAAAATTTCTTGGGCCACTCTTGAAACCACCCTTCCTCCCCTCCAAGGTCACCCCACCCTCCCCTTCACACACACCACACTGAAGTAGAGTAGTAGACTCACCCTCAAACTCCACACGAGGATCGCTTGGAAGAAAGTTCTAAAGAGGGGCCCGGAATGGCAGTGCAGTCCATGGCGCCTCTGTTTCCCTCTGGAAGGAGAAAAGCAGGAGACAAGAAGGGACTTATTTTGGAGCAGGACCTTTGCAATGAAGGACTCTTCACTTTCTGTCCACCCTGTTCCCTTCCTTTCTAGGAATACCAAACCTATGAAATTAACCCTTTGTGGTCATGTGAAGAAGTGATCCTTCATCCAGTGTATGGTGGAGGTTTGGGTTTTTAGATATGGATATTCCTTGCTCCCTCCTGGCTTTTGAGGAAAAGGGCTGAGGATGACTCCTTGTCTCCCAAACTTCAAGGTGAGCCAAGGGATTTTTGCAAAGGGTTATTTCACTGCCTCCGTGCCTTTCTTTCAATTATGTTGCTTGCAAGTGTCTCCCCTCCCCAGGGAGCTTCTCAGGGTGCTGTTTTGCCTTTGCCGCTTTCAAGCAAGATAATTAAAAAAAAGGCAAGGGGGCAGTGAATTAAATCTTTGCAGGGCTGTGGAGCCGGTAGATTAATGTGGAGTCGGAGTCGAGGAGTTGGAGTCGGAGGAAAGTTCAGATACCTGGAGTCGGAGTCGGAGTCGGAGTCAGAAGTACACAAAACCAAGGGGTCGTAGCCGGAGTCGGAACATTCATCTACCGACTCCACAGCCCTGCTCTTTGCAAAAATTCCTTGATGAGAGATGATCTTGCTTCCATTGTTCAAATTTAAAAATCTGGGACTTTTACATGTTTTTTCTTGAACCGTCCGGGACAGCTTGAATCCAGGAAAATCCTGGAAAACGGGGACATATGGCAACCCTATATATAACTAGTATAGGGTTTGCACAGTTTGTGACTGGATATCCCACCCTTCTCCACAATATGGGGGTGAGCCACTAGCCTACAATGCATCCTTGCTCCTCCTGCTGCAAAAATAAAGACACCTTTGCAGAGTTCATTCTGTAGTTCCTTTTGCCTGACCTAATGTGAGAAAGCTTAGCTGGCACAAGGTGGCTACTGTCCGTGGTATGTCCGATTGTGGCTCAAAAATACCAAAATTTCTTTGAGGAGGCTATTTCTGTGTACCCCAATCATCCCTGCAACAGACAAATACAATCGTAGAAGAGTGTAGAAGCCCAACCCAAATACCACATACATCCTTCTGCTTTAATTCCCCACATACATAATAGAATGCCCATAAATTTCAATAGGCTGCACTCACCCTCCCTGACATGTGTCCTTTGGGGGGGGGGGGATGAAAGATGTGAAGCCTATTTAAAAATTATTTATAAGGATATCACCTCAACTATAAAGGTAAAGGTTTCCCTTGCTTGACTACTTTTTATTTAATCATGTTAGCCAATCTTAATATATCTAGGCCACGATTATTTTAACATTTTTGGACACATAAAGGTAAAGGTCACCTTTGCTCAAAAGTCGGTTGTATCCGTTCCAGTAAAATATTTACCAATTGCTTTAGACACCTTGGATACACCTTTCATCCCTAGGTAAAGATTGCCCTCACTTGAAAGCCAGTCATATCAAACTCTAGGGTTCAGTGCTCATCTCTGTTTCATAGACGAAGAGCCAGCGCTGTCTGCTTCTGCAGATGTTTCCGTGATCATGTGACAGGCATGGCTAGACACCAGAGCGCACAGAACGCTGTTTACTTTCCCACCGAAGTGGTCCCTATTTATGTCTGGGCCAAATAACAAAGTCCTCATCTGCCCCAGGCCAGTATTAATGAAGCTGCTGCCCTCCACCAAGATAGATTAAAGTGGGGTTTAATCCACTTGGGGACCATCACCCTTCCCTGTGGACTTCAGCATCCAAGGCTATTAGTCCTCAGGGTTGTCAGCTTAGGCATTGAGTCGCTAGCAGTATGGTATACTCCAGGAGTTCTCAACTTTTTTAAGCCAGAGGCCGGGTCACACTCTATCAGACAGCTTTGGGGGCCGGATGGCCATTTTGACCTTCCTCTACCACATGGCTCTTCCTGGTGTGGTGGAGGCAGTTTGGGGCCACATGAAATGGTGCCATAGGCCCAGTGGTGGGATGTCAAATTTTTTACTACCACACTGTGGGTGGAGCATAATTTGTCGGCAGAGCCAATGATGTGAGCGGAGCCAATGTTGTGGGCAGAGCCAATGTCATGGGTGGGACCATGTGACCTGGTGAGTGGGGCCAAAGTTGGTCATGTACACATAAAAATATAAATTACATAGACATAAAAATACATAAATATACATGTAAAACACATATAATACACATTAAAATAAATACACATTAAATAGACATAAAAACACATAAAATACAAATTAAATACACATAAAACACATAAAAATACACATTAAAAATAAATACACATTAAATACACATTAAAATACACACCCACACCCAGAGGTGAGTCACTTACCTTGGGGAGCAGGCTATAGGAGCTTCAGGCTAGCAGCTTCTCTTCCTCCTCCCCGCTTGGAAAGACAGCAAGGAGGCCCCTCATGCGCGCCAAGTGCTGTAGGCGCGCATGCACACCAAGTGCATGCGCAGTGGGGGAACTGGCGAAAAAGTAAGCCCCCGAGGTGGTTCCCTCCAAAAGCCGCTACTGGTTCTCCGGGACACTGTGGAAAGTTACTACTGGTTGTGGCGAACTGGTGTGAACCTGTAACATCCCATCACTGCATAGGCCTCATCTGGTCCATGGGCCACAGGTTGAGAATGTCTGGTATACTCTATTAACACAGCAGTATAACCTGGCCAGTTTATTAATACAAATATTACACCCTTTTCAATATTCACCTTTAAGTTGTTACATAGGTAAGTACAGAGAAATTTTAAAATACTCTGGCATTCTGTAATGATGTTCCTTAGCACGTAGAGAGGTTTTGAAGTCAATAAATGTTGCACATGCTTCACATATGTGAGTCAAGGTTCTTTGCCTGAGTGACTATCTCACTGAGTTGAATGAGAAACTGCACATAGTGTTCCTGAGATGTTACAATGGTGTTATTCTTGTAAAAGAAGAGGGGGAGGGCAGGAAATTGGCTTCCTTCTGTTAAAAAATATATATCATTAAGCATCTCTCATGAGGGGACCACGCGAACAGTGATTGTAAAAGAGTTTCCAGAAGACTCTAAACCAGTAAGCATTTGGTCTATTTCAGTGACTCAGGCAGAGAGAATATTCAATTTCATTGATTTAAGTGCTTACCAAACGTTATCTCTGTGCTATCTAAGCAATTAAACTTACAAATGTACAGGAAAGACCTGTGGATTTGAACTCACCTAAATCTCTGTTAACTATTTCTTGTTATGTTATCTCTGTTCCCCATGAAACATCTGTATTCAGATTATTGTTTCTTTAGTTTACTGTTGCTGGGTCCACCCCCACCGGCACACGGGACTCACCCCTGGCTGGGGCTTTAAAAGCCGCCATGGTGACAGGTGGTAGAACTTTCATCACAGCCACCCCTGGTCTAATTTGTGGCTGGGGTGGAGAGACTGTTTGAATTTGGTATTGTAATATGGTACTGTTGTTTTCGTATCAAATATTGTGTTTTGTTTGATTGAATATATATATATTGATTGAATATATGTGTATGTGTATGTGTATATATACAGTGTGATTTTGGTCCATGTGCTATATAATATAATATAATATAATATAATATAATATAATATAATATAATATAATATAATATAATATAATATAATATAATATTTTAGATACCACCCTATATACCATATACCAGATCTGTACACCGCCCTGAGTCGGTTTCACTGAGTAGGGCAGTATATAAATAGAATACATAATAGTTTACAACAGTGAGAGTTTTGTCCATGTGCTTTATAATATATCTCAGGGGTAGGCAACCTATGGCATGTGGGCCAGATCTGGCCCATTGTGCCAAATAATCTGTCTCGCTCCCTCACTCCAGCCGCCTCCGCCTCCAGAACCGGCCACAGACTCGTTTACTGTTGTGAATGCGTTTATGACAGCCATGGACACGTTTACAGCAGCCGTAAACAGCAGGGGACCACCAGTCCGGTCTCCTCAACTGTCTGAGAGAGCATGATCCGGGCCCTGACTTTAAAAGGTTGGCAACTCCTTATATGTCTGTATGCATGACATTTTCTCCTCTGAAGCAGAAGAGTAGCATGCCTTGGCGGGGCCCCGTATAAAAATTTGTTTGGGGGCCCTTAGAAAGGGTAAAGATTTGTTTTGCTTACGCACGTTGGGGGCCCCCGTGGCCTGGGGGCCCCGTATAATTGATACGGCAGATACAGCGGTAGCTACGCCTCTGCTCTGAAGTACACTATAGCCCTGACTTGCCTTTAACTGTTCAACAACACTAGAATGGCTTTGGAATATGTTTATAGAGCCATTTTCATGAATTAACATTTTGTCCTGCTTTCATTCTTCCTTCCATCCTTATCTCTTTCCTGACATATGTCTGTCCATTTTACTTAATCCTTCACAAGGGGAGGTGTGTGCCCTACTCCATAGTGGTAAGGTTTCCCTTGCTCGAAAGCCAGTCGTATCCGACTCTAGGGGTCAGTGCTCATCTCTGTTTTAAAGCCAAAGAGCCAACGCTATCTGCTTCTACAGATGGACTCGTGGTCATGTGGCAGGCATGACGACACCGGAGCGCACGGAACGCTGTTACCTTCCCACCAAAGTGGTCCCTATTTATCTACTTGCAGTTTCTTGCTTTCAAACTGCTTGGTTGGCAGGAGCTGGGGAAAAGATGGCAGTACTCGGGAGTTGAACTGCTGACCTTATGCCTCCCAGTTAGCGTCTTAGCGACTTGAGCCACTGCAGCCCCTACTCTGTAGTGGACAGTCTTTGATTTGAAGTTTTTGGAAGGACATGCCAGTTCAAGCTAAAGAGTCCTATGAAGAGGGAATTTCAGAAATAGTGAAAATTGCCCACATCTAGCAGTTGAACAGCAGATGCCTGAGTAGGTGCAATGATTACCTTTACAGCAGTTTCCTTTTCTTTGTTGCCCCAGGAAATGCAGTGATCAAGTCTGAGATTTTATATACACTAGAATCTACCGTAAGTGCTGCGCGATGGAGTGAGCTCCTGTTTTCTGTCCCGGCTCCTGCCAGCCTAGCAGTTTGAAAGCAAGGAATTGCAAGTAGATAAATAGGTACCATTTTGGTGGGAAAGGTAACAGTGTTCTATGTGTTCTGGCATTTAGTAATGCCTGCCACATAACCATGAAAACATCTGCATACACAGACAGCACTGGTTCTTTGGCTGCAAACGGAGAGGAGCACCGCCCCCTCGTCAGACATGACTGGCTTTCAAGCAATGGAGACCTTTATCTTTACTAGGATCCATAAGGTCTCCTCCTAACTTGCTGGAGTCTGAATGACGTCTGGATTGTGCACACCAGAGACACACCAGTTGTGGGTTAAAGTAGTTTGGCTACTTATCTGTCATAGAAAAGGAGAAAATACATCACACACACAAACCCCAAAAGTGATGAAAGACAACCCTGCCCCTTTGCCTAGCAGCCCAATCAGATCACTTCCTCCCTGCCCCCAGCACAGAAAATGTAAGGTGAAAGGAACTACAGAATGAATTCACCAAAAGGTGGCTTCTTTTTGGAAGATTCACACCTGGCCTAGTCATGGAAGGAGGAGGAGGAGGATAAGCACTTCTATTTAATTATATTTACCTAGAGAAGAGCACAATTGAAATCAATGCCATCTTTTAATCAGTAGATCTGCTTTTCAGTACGATTAGGATCACACAGTCAGATTGCTGAAAGGTTAGACATATTGAAGCGAGCACTTATTGCTTCCTCATTGCCAGCCATCTAAAGGACGTAAACTGACTTTTCCCTCTGTGTACTCAACTATGGAATTGAACCAAACAGTTTGATCAGTTTGACTCTATTTAAGTCCATTGGAGGGATTTTCAAAGAATTAAGAGGGACCAAACTCCACATGGCACATACAATTGGCGCTTGCAGTCACTAAAGAGACAAATAAACTGCCACTAGGGAGATTATACAACCAAGCAATGATCAGTCATAAAGTTCAGAAACATTTATTCCATAATCCTTTAAATAGAAGGACTAAAGGAGTTATATACTATACAAAATCATTATATGTCTCTTTACATATTCTTTCTAAATGTCAAACCTTTCCAGAAAGGTTAGGTTAATTTATTTTGTGTTATTTCTATGTTTCTACATTGAGTGTGTTTTATGCATTTCTGGTGCAAAACTGATTTATGTAGATGTATAAAATCTGCTTGGGCAAATTTAGTGCTATTTACTTCTTGTTTGCTTCCAGTTGACCATTTGGAAGAAAATCCTGAATAAAATTTGAGTCTAATAGTGCACTCCTCCATAGTATTTATGAGAGCATCTATAATGCTTGTGAAATATACCTAGATCAGTTAATCTACCCACTAATACCTGAAAAGGCTTAATTCCATTTTAACTTATTTACCCCATCATGTCTTCTCATCAATGTTAATTGAAGTAACTGTCTGCTACAGGTCTTCTAAGACTGAAGGCCAGTTTCAAAACATCATCCCTATTTGGCTACTGTACTGTCCACATTCAATATGTATAAACACCATTAATGTCTACTGAATTCAATAGGGCTTTAGGAGATACACAGAGACTCCTCAAAGATTGGGGTATTTTTGAACCACAATCAGGCATACCCTAAGCAATGGCAACCTTGTTGGGCAGCTAATCTTTCTCACACTAGATCAGGTGAAAGGAACTGTAGAATGAATTTGCCAAAAGATGGCTTCATTTTGGAAGTTTAAAGTCTGACCTAGACACAAAAGAAAAATAGGACTTATACCCATGTATTTGTGAGGGAGGTAACTGTGTTCAGGGACATCTTCTGCCTACAACTCCCATCAGCCTATACAAAACCAACCAACAGTGATGGCTTATGGACTTTGCAGTCTAAAACTGTCAGTCATAATTGCTCCTTCTGCGTATACACTTGCAACCATCCACAGAAGTGTTTGATGAAGTGGACTTGATCCACAAAAGCTAACATTAAAATACTGTACACAAATTAATCTTTAAAGTGCCACAACTTTTTTTGTCTTTTGTTTTATATATGCCACTCCAAACATAGATGGTTTGTGTCCACTCCTTGTGACTCTGAGCTGGCTGCTATTTTAAAATGAGTGTAAAGGGGGAAATGTAATCCATGAGGTCCGAGATTGGCATGGGGGGAAATTGCAAATACCAGTTGTACCTCGCCTAAAGAGCATAGTAATGCGTTCCACAGGACTGCTCTTTAAGCGAGTTTGCTCTTTAAGTGAAACACCGTTGTGACCAATTGTGACTTCTGGCAGGGGGGGGGGGATTGCAAACCCCGATCTAGTTGTTAAGTGAGTTTTTGGTTGGTTTTAGTTGTTAAGTGAAGTGACCATTCAGAGAAAGTGCTGCTCTTTAAGCAAGTTACTCTCTAAGCGAGGCACTCTTTATGTGAGGTTTTACTGCAGCTATTAACATCAAAATTATACACGGTATAGCAGCTGTTTGTGCAGTGGTCAATGCATGTGACATGAACAGCATTGATTTTTTTCAAGGAATGTAAGAGAGTTCGTGACTTCATCCACGAAAGCGAACATTAAAATAGTTTCAAAAAATGCAGCAGATGCAGGAGGAAGGCGATACCTTTTATTGGATCATTTAAAAAATAAAAATGGTGCACTAGCTTTCAAGATCCAAAATCTCTTCATCAGGCATGGCATGATTGATACACATCTTAGAAATGCATGTGTAAAACAACAGGAAAAGGCTTTGGTTTTGTCACCCCACCCCGCCAGAAGCCAGGTGTTTCTTCCTCTGCACATGGCCCTCTCTGAAGCATTTAGCTTTCTTTTTTTAAAAAAAGAAATTGGATATGGATCAGGGATAATTTTCTTTGCTTATTAAAATACAGGATTTCGTCTTTAAACTGCCACAACGTTTTTTGTCCTTTCCCTTGTTCAGTTTATTCTCTGATATGCTTGAAACACAGACTAACACGGCTACCACTTGAAAAACAAATTGCAGAGGGAGGCTTTTTTTTACTGCTCTTGCAAGTTAACGCAGGGGACCAGGTTTGTGCAAATCACCTAAGCGGGCTTCCCCCTCAACCAGAGGATCCGCTTCCTGCAGGGTGAACAAACAGGAGTAAACTAAAAGGGAATCCGATTCAAACGACAGACGAGTCTCAAGTCGCCCCGAAGCCCACATTTCCTGACACTTATGTGACACCCACAGAGGCACACACAAAAATGCGGGCGCCCAACGAGGGTCTTTTTTTTTTTGTCTCTGTCCCTTCTTCACACACAGGCACTTCGCAACGCCCTTAATCTTCCCTCGTTGCCCCATTCATTCATCCCTCCATCCCCTGTTATTCATTCCCTCCCATTTCTTCTCCAACCCGCCCCGGAATGGGCGGGTTGTTGGCGGCGCGACGTCAAACTCCAGCGCGGCCTGTTCGCCGCCTCGCTAGGCCTTTCGTCCGGTCGGAGCAGCCGCTGGAGCGAGCGGGGGAGGTTTTGGTCCCCGGGTGGGCTTAAGCATGGTGTGGGTTAGTCGAGTCCTGCTCAGGAAGGTTAGTCAGCCTCGTCTTCTTGGGACTAAAAGAGAGTGTACGGGGTTTTGCGGGTGGGGGGCGGCGGTGGGGTGTCCTTGGGTGCAGAGGCGGAACCCCTCTGGATAGTGTTAGGTTTTAAGTGGGGGGGCTGAAGTGCGACGCCTTTCCCAGTCGCGGATTATTAAGGCAGAGAAGTTTTTGAAATGGTCGCCGTTTTACTCTGTGTTTCAAACATTTGTTGTTCAGTCGCACAGTCGATTCCGACCCTCTGCGACCCCATATGGACCACTGCCCGCCAGGCACTCCTGTTCTCCACCATCCCCCTCAACTCGCTGAGCTCTGTGCCCATTGTCTCCACAATACCATCCAACCATCTCATTTTTGGCCGCCCCCTTTTTCTTTTGCCCTCCACCTTTCCCAGCATCAAGGCTTTCTCAAGCGAATCCTCTCTTCTCATTTGATGTCCAAAGTACCTTAGCTTCATCTTTACAATTTGACTTTCTAAGGAGCATTCTGGGTTAATTTCTTCTAAGATTGACCTATTTTTTCTCCTCGCTGTCCAGAGGACTCTCAAAACTCTCCTCCAACACCACATCTCAAAGGCATCTATTCTTCTGCACTTTGCTTTCCTAATGGTCCAGCTCTCACAACCATACATTGCCACAGGGAATACCATTGCTTTGACTATACGAATTTTTGTTTGCAATGTGATGTCTCTACTTTTCACTATGTTCCCCAGGTTTCTCATCGCTTGCCTCCCAAGAATCAGTCGCCTTTTTATTTCATGGCTGCAATCCCCATCTGCAGTGAGTTTCGATCCCAAGAAAGTAAGATCTGTCACTGCTTCTACTTCTTCCCCATCTATTTTCCAGGGACTGATAGGGCCTGTTGCCGTGATCTTGGTTTTCTTGATATTGAGTCTCAAGCCAGCTTTTGCACTCTCTTCTTTCAACCTAATCAGGAGCTTCTTTAGGTCCTCCTCACTTTCAGCCATTAGTGTGGTATCATCTGCATATCTCAAATTGTTGATGTTTCTCCCAGCAATTTTGATCCCAAATTGTGATTCCTCCATCCCTGCATTGCACATTATGTGCTCTGTGTACAAGTTGAATAAGCAGGGTGACAAAATGCAGCCTTGTCTTACTCCTTTTCCTATTCCAAACCACTCCGTCATTCCATATTCTGTCCTAACTGTTGCTTCTTGATTCATGTACAGATTTCTCATGAGGCCTATAAGGGGTTCTGGTATTCCCATCTCTTTAATTACTTGCCACATTTTGTTGTGGTCTACACAATCAAAGGCCTTAGTGTAGTCAATGAAACAGAAGTATACTTGTTTCTGATATTCCTTTGTTTTTTCCATGATCCATCTTATGTTGGCGATGAAACAAGGGCCGCGAAAACCCTCCTGGGCTACATACACCCCACCCCGGGCTCCCAGTGTTAGATATGTGAGTGTGACATTGTTGTCCCTCCTGAAACCCCCACCCCCCAAAATTTAGAATCCTAGCTACTGCCCTGTGCTGATTGCTGTATTATAATGTCCGCTTTCCTGGATCAAGCCCTTCATGAACTTTTACTTAAAAATTAATAGCATGCACTAAATAGAGGTAAAGGTCTCTCTTGCTCGAAAGCCAGTCGTGTCTGACTGTCAGGAGTGCTCATCTGTGTCTGCAGATGTTTCATTGTATTTCCATGGCAGGCATGACTAGATACTAATACTGTAATAACTTTGTGTCAGAAATTATTCTGGGTTGAAAGGATTTTTGCTGGAGAAACTCCACTCGGGAATCCTGAATGAGGCTCCTTTCATGTCCCCAAGATCTTTTCCCACTGAAGTCCCTATTTATCTACAGTTGTACCTCACTTTAAGAGCATAATGCGTTCCACAGGATTGCTCTTTAAGTGAGTTTGCTCTTTAAGCGAAACACCATTGAAAGTGACCAATTGTGGGGGGGATTGCAAACCCCAATTTATTTGTTAAGCGAGTTTTCAATTGGTTTTATTTGTTAAGTGAAGCGAACATTCAGAGAAAATTCTGCTCTTTAAGCGAATTACTCTTTAAGCGAGGCGCTCTTTATGCGAGGTTTGACTGTACTTGCAATTTCTTGCTTCCGAACTGCTAGGTTGGCAGGAGCTGGGGCAAACATAGGCTCAAACTGTCATGCAGTACCCGGATCTCAAACTGCCAGCTTGTTGGCCTTCCAGCTGGCAAGGTGAGCTTCTTAACCACTGAGCCATCACAGCCCCATGACTAGATGCTGAAGTGCACTGAACGTTGTTACCTTTCCTGCCAAAGCAGTACCTATTTATCTACTTGTAATTTCTTGCTTTTGAACTGCTAGGTTGTAGGAACTGGGACAGACGACGGGAGCTCACTTTGTCGTGCAGGACTTGGGTCTTGAATTGCTGGCCTTCCAGCTGTCAAGTTCAGTGTCTTAACCACTAAGCCACTGCAGTCCCCTGGGCTCCCTCAACTCTTTGTGACTCTCATCTGCCTCATTTTCCATCCCAGAAAAAATGTTTATGCTAGAAGATCATCAATTTTTTAAAAAAAGAAAAAAGAAAATGTCTCCAGAGTACTTTATAATTAAAACTACAATAGGGACATAAGAGCAACAGCATGATGGGTGGTGGGGCCAGGCCAGTGGTCTCTCCAAGTCCAGCCTTCTCTTCCCACAACGACCAACCAATTACCTGTTTCAAGCCTTCCAGTGGCGCTTGAGTTTGTCTTTGTCTATGTCGAAGCAGCAATAGGAAAAGTTTTAAAAAAACATTGTAAAATACATTATTTTGAGATTTTTGAAAGGAAAGCTAGGTAAAGCTGGAGCGGCTGAAGGCTCCCTCCACCACCACTGGTGTTGCCCAACTTACATTGAATCAATGTTATTGGAGGGAATAGACAGTCACTAGGTTGCTGGATTGGTTGTTGTGTTTTAGACAAGTTGTTCTCATTGGCTTTTTTAGAAAACAAAGTGAAAAAAATCCCTAAGTGGCAACAGTATCAGGCCACATTTGGGACACCCCTGGCATCTTCCTAAATCCCTATTTTTGTAGCAGTTATTATAAAAAAGAAGTAGATGCTAACTAAGAGACAGTTTAGGAAAAAATAGCAGAAAGTGGCTAGACAGACACTATTGGGTTATTTTTTTAAGTGATGGGGTGGAGTAGAGCCCAGAAAGGAGAAATTAGTACTCATAGAGGAAAGGAATATGGTGTTTTTTGGGAGAGGTATAAAAGGAGAGAACCATTGGGGTCTCAAAAAATACCTTTTGGGTGGAGGTTGCACTTTGCTGAAACTTGACCTAGTCAAATGAAGAGTGTTACTGAATTTAAAATATAGGATTTTACTTAGTCTTCATAAATACTGCCCACTTGTGAACATAAATTTATTAGGGTTTCACCTTTGAAGCAGACTTAAGTTGTCTCATCTGGCATGGCAAACGTATTTGGGAGGGAAACATGTTGCATCTTTGTACTGGGAAACGTGATGTGTTGTACCGCTTGTCAATCATCCTTGGAAAATGTAAGAGATTTGTGGGGGGAAATAGAAACAGTAACCTTGGTTGAGTTGTCGTGAGTGATTTTGAAATGTTGCTGAGATGCTTACAAAATTAAGTATGTTCTCTGTGGGTCCATATCCATGTGGATAATTCCTGGTAGCTCAGGATGGAATTATGCAAGTAGAATCAAGCTGGCTTAATAATGATTACAGGGGAAAGAGCAGGTTTTCACACAATTCCAATAGCTTACCTTTTTACTTTCTACCTTGTATGGTTGTCTTGGACAATAGCACTGCATCACAAAAAAAAAAAAGTCTGCTACTTGGTCTAATCGATGTGTCCTATACTAAATCAAGTACACTAGTACCCCGAATAACGTTATGACTTGGTTCCACAAGTCCCGTCGTTATTCGGTTTTTAACGTTGTGCGATACATTGAACACACAATGTTAAAAAAAGCCCTGTTTCCCTGGAGGCTGCAGGAAGCGAGAACATCGGGATTTGAATCCTGACATTTTGGCTTGCTGCTGCCTCCAGGGAGGTGGGAGAACTTTGGAAACAGCTTGGAGCGGGTTTCCCCACCTCCCTGGACCCGGCGGGGGGGTCAGAGCCCCCAAAATTGGTAAAAAAAACGTCCGTTTTTTTTACCAATTTTGGGGTTTCTGACCCCCCCGCCGGGTCCAGGGAGGTGGGCAGACCTGATCCAAGGTGTTTCTGGGCTTCCTCGACGTCCTGAGCCAGTGCAGCAAGCCAGAATGTCAGATTTCGAATCCCGATGTTCTGGCTTCCTGCACTGGCTCAGGACGTCGGGGAAGCCCAGAAACACCTTGGATCGGGTCCCCACACCTCCCTGGACCCGGCGGGGGGGGGGTCAGAGCCCCCAAAATTGGTAAAAAAAAGTCCATTTTTTTTACCAATTTTGGGGTTTCTGACCCCCCCCCCGGCTGGGTCCAGGGAGGTGTGGGGACCCGATCCAAGGTGTTTCTGGGCTTCCCCGACGTCCTGAGCCAGTGCAGCAAGCCAGAATGTCAGATTTCGAATCCCGATGTTCTGGCTTCCTGCACTGGCTCAGGACGTCGGGGAAGCCCAGAAACACCTTGGATCGGGTCCCCACACCTCCCTGGACCCGGCGGGGGGGGGGGGTCAGAGCCCCCAAAATTGGTAAAAAAAGTCCATTTTTTTTACCAATTTTGGGGTTTCTGACCCCCCCCGCTGGGTCCAGGGAGGTGTGGGGACCCGATCCAAGGTGTTTCTGGGCTTCCCCGACGTCCTGAGCCAGTGCAGCAAGCCAGAATGTCAGATTTCGAATCCCGATGTTCTGGCTTCCTGCACTGGCTCAGGACGTCGGGGAAGCCCAGAAACACCTTGGATCGGGTCCCCACACCTCCCTGGACCCGGCGGGGGGGGGGGGTCAGAGCCCCCAAAATTGGTAAAAAAAACGTCCGTTTTTTTTACCAATTTTGGGGGCTCTGACCCCCCCGCCGGGTCCAGGGAGGTGGGCAGACCTGATCCAAGGTGTTTCTGGGCTTCCCCGACGTCCTGAGCCAGTGCAGGAAGCCAGAATGTCAGGATTCGAATCCCGACGTTCTCGCTTCCTGCAGCATAAAAGAGGGTGGGGGAAGTTCAAAATTAGCGCACATCAGCTCTAGGGAGGTCGGGAGACCCGATGCGCGCTAATTTTGAACTTCCCCCACCCTCTTTTATGCTGCAGGAAGCCAGAATGTCGGGATTCGAATCCTGACATTCTGGGTCGCTGCACTGGCTCAGGACATCGGGGAAGCCCAGAAAAAGCTTGGATCGTGTCTGCCCACCTCCCTGGACCCGGCGGGGGGGTCAGAGACCCCAAAATTGGTAAAAAAAAACGTCCGTTTTTTTTACCAATTTTGGGGGCTCTGACCCCCCCGCCGGGTCCAGGGAGGTGTGGGGACCCGATCCAAGGTGTTTCTGGGCTTCCCCGACGTCCTGAGCCAGTGCAGGAAGCCAGAACATCGGGATTCGAAATCTGACATTCTGGCTTGCTGCACTGGCTCAGGACGTCGGGGAAGCCCAGAAACACCTCCAGAGAGATCAGAGGACCCGATCTACAGCTGCAGGGTGGCTGGGGAAGCTGACGGGGACTCCCTGTCGGCTTCCCTAGCCACCCGCCCATGCCTCCGCAGCTGTGGGGTGGCTGGGTAAGCCGATGGGGGAGCCCCCCGTCAGCTTTCCAGCCTCCCCACCCCTGCCTCCGTAGCTGCAGGGTGGCTGGGAAGCTGAACGGAGAACCCCGTTCAGCTTTCCACCCACCCTGCTGCTAAGAACGACTGTATCGTGTAACGTTAAAATCGCGTTACTCGATACAAGATGTTACCGAAAATCTTGTAACGTTATGCGGATTTAACGATATACGGTACTCGCGTTATACGGGGTATTACTGTACACTGAGTCCTAATCTGAAGTCCGATTCTGCCTAGGACAGTGATGGTGAACCTTTTAGAGACCGAGTGCCCAGATTGCAACCCAAAACTCATTTATTTATCGCAAAGTGCCAACACAAGCAAGAGGGGAGGAAGGAAATGTTCCCATTGAGCTGCTGGGCAGAGGGGTGAGATGAACTCTGTGCTAGGGGGAGGGAGGAAGCGCTCCCATTGGGCTGCTGGGCAGAGCGATGGGGCAAACTCTGTGCTGGGATGACTGCACAGGTGCCCACAGAGAGAGCTCTTGAGTGCCACCTCTGGCACACATGCCATAGGTTCGACACCACTGGCCTAGGACATCAGGGACTTAAATTAGCAAATCTCACCCTCTTGGTTAGGTTCGTGTGTTGATCATGTGGGGTATATTTGCCACAAATGTAGCAAAAATTGTGAGGGTCATTAGCACAGTTATGCCATTTTTAGCTCAAAACAGAATCACTATGGCCTAGCTGTACTATCCAATAAGATGGTTTTGTACTAGAGACAAGCCCTTGGTCCATCTCACCTTATATACCTATTTCTGATGTCAGCTCACTGACTTGCCCAGACATGCCCAGCTGGTGCTGGAACATGTGTACCACCAGGGGACATGATTCAGCTGAGGTGGCAGCAGGCATAGTGGTAGCTGCAACTGTTACAATGTTCCCATGTAAAAATATATTACCCAATTAGCACAGTGGAATCAGCACACTTTGGTACTAAATCCGAAATAGCTTATCATTTGATGTATTCATTTTGGCAGTATGGAAGCTTTATAGATGACCTGAGAATCTACGTGAGGGGAGGAGCTGGTGGAATGGGCTACCCTCAATATGGTGGAGAAGGAGGAAAAGGCGGTAACGTTTGGCTGGTAGCTGATAGAAAGACTACCTTGAAAAAAATTAAACGTCAATACCCCAAAAAACGGTTTGTTGCAGGAGCCGGAATTAACAGTAGGTGAGTATTTCTCATTCGCAAATGAATGTGATCTGACTCTTATCTGTCTTTAAAAATAATCTAATAGTATTTATTTATTTTCCTCTCTAGTGTTGCTGCACTGAAAGGTGCAAATGGAAGTGATTGTGAAATAAAGGTGCCTGCAGGAATATCAGTTGTTACAGATAATGGGAAACTGATTGGTAAGGATATTTTGATTCTCTGCCCTTACATTATTGTCATGAAGGAAACTGTATGAAAGTTGTCTGCCTGATGAAGATATGATATGTGCAGTGGCTCAGTGGTTAAGAAGCTCACCTTGTTAGCTGGAATGCTTGCAAGTCGGCAGTTCGAGACCCAGGTACTGCATGACGGATTTTGCCCGTCTCTGTCCCAGCTCTTGAGGACATGAAAGGAGCCTTATTCGGACGTCCCCTGAGCGGGTTTTCTCCAGCAAAATTCCTTTCAACCCAGAATAATTTATGACGTGAAATTATTATTATTCTCATGATGAAATAATTTGTATTGTTTTTTCAACACTTCAAGTATCATCTTATCTGAGCCCCTCCCTTCCAAAACTGTAAAAAATTAATTTTTAAAATGAACTCCATTCTGAAAAAAGTTGCAATACCTATCCTAAGGCAATACAAACAGTACAAGCTTTAAGGTGAAATATACTAATATTTTAACCACACTCCTTTGCCTTTGGTTCCATTTACTATTGGAATAACAGTCCCAAGGATTTCTCAGAAATTAAATTGAGCATGCAAGTACGAAGAGATACATCGCCTTTGGGTTGGCCTGATAGCTCTTTCCACAAACCCAGTGCAACATCAGAAGCTTTGGGTTACATGCTTGTGTTGTAAGGATGTACAGTTGTGGCAGATGTTAGGAACAGTTAATTGATAATTCTCAGAAGCAGTTTAATAGCTGTTGATTAATGAAAGATACTATATTTGGCATATCTGACGCAAGTTTGCATGTTTTCTTGGAAGTGACTTAGCGGTGGCTACTCCAGATTTAACCCTTAATATAAATAATATTTTTATAGAGCCTTTTGGAACATTCACAGCATATTTTTACCCACAAAGGGATTTTTAATTATGTGTTCATAAGCTTTGTGGGGGGAAACTTTCAGCATGTTTGGTTCTCAGATGATTTGTGATATAATACTCACCCCCAGTCTAAAACAACATGGAAGTTAGAACTTGAAGTGTCTATTTACTTGAATTTTTTGCAATAGTAGCCGTGTTAGTCTGTGGTTCAGGCATATTAGAAAACAAAACAAAATAAAAAAACACTGTAGCACTTTAAAGACTAACTGCTATATTTTTATTGTTAGCTTTCGTGGATCAAGTATGAAGAAGTGGACTTGATCCACGAAAGCTAACAATAAAATATAGTGGTTAGTCTTTAAAGTGCTACAGTGCTTTTTATTTTGTTTTGTTTTCTGATATGTTTACTTGAAAAAAGGTATTTGCTGAGAATGTTTGAAAAGGGAATTATTATTTTCAGCTTTTGTGCAATCTCTGTTTTAGGTGAACTAGACAAAGCAGGACAAAGATTGCTGGTGGCACAAGGAGGTCTAGGTGGATGTCCCATGACAAATTTCTTCCCCACCAAAGGTCAAAAATGCATTATTCATCTTGATCTAAAACTTATCGCAGATATTGGCTTAGTTGGGTGAGTCTTGGAGCTGGAAAACTGTACTTTTGGATCTCACTAATTGTATGTGTACATTGAGGTGGTTGCCCTTGTCTGAAAATGTGTATGTCCTACATCCATGCATTTAATTTTATGGATTATTAATCTGTCTCTGGATATTTTCTTCTTGTGCCATATCCGATTCTGAATACTGTATTGGCAATCTTCATGGCAATCAGCCATGAAGACTACCCTGTGAATATAATGCAGTGGCCTTTCATCTGCCTTCTGGATTGCAGCATGACACCCGTACCAGTGATCCAGCCCCACAAGCCACTTTCTGGTCCTGAGCCCTTTTTGCACGCAAAGTCCTCAGGCCCAGGCCAATATTGATGAAGCTGCTGCCCTCCATCAAGATGTATTCAAGTGGGATTTAATCCACTTGGAGACTGTCACCCATCCCTGTGGACTTCACCACAGCCACTAGTCCTCAGGGTTGTCAGGTTAGTTAACCTCCACCTGATGCTCGGCTTTCAGTTGCTGGTAGTGTGGTCTATGCCAGTTGTGGTAAACCTATGGCATGCATGCCAGAAGGGGCACTCAGAGCCCTCTCTATGGGCATGTGTGTCATTGTCCCACAACAGAGTTCGCCCCGCCCCACTGGCCAGTGAGCCAATGGGAGCATTTCCTCCTTCCCCCAGCACAGAGTTCGCCCCTCCCCTCTGCCCAGAACCCCAATGGAAGTGCTTCTTCCCTCCCCCAGCATAAGGTTTGCCCACCCCTTTGTCCAGCAGCCCAATGGGTAAATTTCCTACCTTCCCCAGCATGGAGTTTGTCCCACCACTCTGCCCAGCAGCCCAATGGGAATTCTTCCTCCCTCCCCTCAGCAAAGAATTCACCCCACGCCTCTGTCCAGCAGCCCAATGGGAGCACTTCCTCCTTCCTCTGTCTTGGGTACGGTGGCCGGCTCACATGTGGCGTGGACAGCAGTTTTGGCACTTAGTCTTTAAATGTTTCATCATCACTGGTCTACTCTATTACCATAGCAGGATAACCTGGTCAGACTCAAATATTTTCTTTACTATATAGGAAATGCAGTAAAACCTCGAGTTACGAAAAAAATTGGTTTCATGGCCTCTTTTGTAAGTTGATTTTTTTGTAACTCAAGGCATCCCCATAGGGGGAGCTGTGGGGTGAGTTGGATGCCAGTCCTACGCTCCAAATCACCCTGCAGCTCCTTCCTAGCTACACCGGGGGGCTGGGACTGAACTGCGGGGTGAGTCGGTGCCCAGTCCTATGCTCCAAATCACCCCGCAGCTCCAGGATGACCCCTGGTTCCTCTGCAAGGTAGCCGTTTGGATCGCCAAGTGCTTGGCGACTCAGCCAGTTGCCTTGCAAAGGGACTGGGAAGACATCCACCTCCTCTGCAAGGCAACCAACTGGATTGCTAAGCGCTTGGCGATCCAGCTGGTTGCCTTGTGAAGGGATTGGGAAGATGCCCGCCTCCTCTGCAAGGTAGCCGCCTGGATTGCTAAGCGCTTGGCAACCCAGCCGGTTGCCTTGCGAAGTAGCTGGGAAGACCCCCACCTCTTCCTCAAAGCAGCTGGCTGGGTCACCAAGCACTTAGCGATCCAGGCGGCTGGCTTGCAGAGAAGGTGGGGGTCTTCCCACACCTCTGCAAGTCAGCCGACTGGGTCATAAAGTTTGGCGACCCACCCTGTGCCTTTGAGGGCAGGGAGGTGAAGAACCAGCTCCCTCCCCCGAAAGGCACCGGGCGATTGGAGGATCTGAATGGGGCTTTCGGGGCAGTCAGGCACAGCTTTCACTTGACTGTCCCGAAAGCCCTGCAGTGCCTCCCCAGCCCAGGGCAAAGAGCAGAAAGGCTTTCCTGCTCTTTGGACTGGGCTCCCCTTCACACCTGGTGCCTTCCTAGCCCTCCAGGCTTGCTGGGAAGGCAGGGGTGGGGTTGAAACAAGCCCAGTCTGAAGAGCAGAAAAGCCTTTCCACTCTTTGGACTTCACCCCCCCCGGTGTCTTCCCAACCTCCAAACTGTCTGTCTGTCTCTCTCTCTCTCTCTCTCTGTGTGTGTGTGTGTGTGTGAGAGAGAGAGAGAGAGAGAGAGAGAAACGAGCCCAGTGCAAAGAGCGGAAATGCTTTTCTGCTCTTCATGCTGGGCTCAACTTTACACAAACCCCTTTCACAAGTCAGGTTTTTTTGTATATTGGGACACCGATTTACAAAAAAAACCTTTCATAACTCAAGTTTTTCGTAACTCGAGTCGTTCTTAACTCAGGGTTTTACTGTATTACAGCTGCTATTGAAGCCCTTCTTTGCAACCTGAATCTGAAGTCTTGTTCATAATTCACAGAACAAACCATAGCTTTATATTTAGAGGTTTGGTATTCAAAGCACTGACCTCTCTTAGTACTTTTGCCTATTTTCCCCCTCCGCTGATTCTATATCAAGTTACTGATTTGTTGTTGTTTTTAAAATATAAAAGGGTGGGGGGACTAGAAGTCATGGAAACATATTTGTGGAATTGAAAAATAAGGCTTTCAAAGCTTTAGCTTTGATTTCAGTCTGAGTTTGCTTTTCCATCTCCTTATGTACCTGAGTGCTTCCTGACATCTCACGCACACAAATTATACTACTGTGATGGGGGACGAGCATTAAGCTTGCTTTGAAACAACATCCTTACCTAGATTTCAAAGCAAATGTACAGTAAAGCCTCGCATAAAGAGTGACTCACTTAGAGAGTAACTCGCTTAAGAGCAGAATTTTCTCTGAATGTTCTCTTTGCTTAACAAATAAAACCAACCAAAAACTCGCTTAAGAAATAAATCAGGGTTCACAATCCCCACCCCACCCCCCAGAAGTCACAACTGGTCACCTACAATGGTGTTTCACTTAAAGAGCAAACTCGCTTAAAGAGCAATCCTGTGGAATGCATTATGCTCTTTAAGTGAGGTACAACTGTATCTAGCTCTGATTAATGCTGTTCCTTCTGACCAATTATGACCTTTTTCCTGAAATGCTCTTTGTAGTGTTAAAGCAAAAGCAGGTAAAGTGTGGCTTAAATCCCTTTTTTATAGCCCCATCATCCCCAGGAATAATATATCTGAATTATAAGGGTGTTTTGAAAAAATTGCCACTAATGCTAAAACACGGCAGTGTTAACTGCTGCTGAAATTTGCATCAAGCTGCAAAAGCTGATAAGCCTTGATAGTAAAGGGAAATGTTTTCATTTATGAACACTTACCTAAGTAAGTGTTTCTAGTATTACAAGAGCTCCACTGGTTTTTTGAGCTGTTTTTCTTGCTGGAAGATGCAGCTTCATTTTTGACAGTCTGGCCAACTTGTCCTGGAACATCAGCCACGCTAGTTGCCTTTTTGCTGCTATGTTTTTCTGACCCTGAGGAAAAGGAAATGGCTCGGTTCCAAGTTGGTGTATGTTTAACATGAAATCAGCTAAATTGTTTGGGAGTTTTTGTTTAAAAAGTCAAGCAGTTGTTGTTTCAGCAATTTGAGACCTGAGTGCTGCAAGATGGAGTGAGCTCCTGTCTCTCTCTCCCAACTCCTGCAGTTCAAAAGCAAGAAATTGCAAGTAGATAGATAGGTGCCGCTTCAGCAAGAAAGGTAACAGCGTTCCATGCACTCCAGTGTCTAGTTGTAGCACATGAGCACGGAAACGTCTGCAGACACAGACAGCACTGGCTTTTTGGCTGTAAACAGAGATGAACACCGGACCCTAGAGTCAGATATGACTGGCTTTCGAGCAAGGGTGACCTGTACCTTTATTTGCAAAATTAGATCTGCACTGCGTGTACTCATTCCTAGTACAGTTTAACTTCTGGGCCATAAGTATGTTGTGTGATGTAAAATTACAACTGACTTATGATACTGTAATATAGGTTTCTGTGCATGTGAGATGCTTAAGAAGTGCCTTTACAGTTGCCATTCCCCAATTGAGTTTCCATGGTCAAATAGGGATTTGAACCAAAGTCTCCTCTGTTCTAGTTTGACACTCTATTCCAGGGGTGGCCAAGCTTTTCGCACCGTAGGCCTGACCACACCCACCAGACAGCTGAGCAGGCTGGTCACATGGTTCTACCTGCCATACAACACTGCTGTAAAACGCATCCGTGGCTGTCGTAAACGCATTTACAACAGCATTTATGGCAGGTGTGGGCGCATTTATGCAGGCACAGGCATGTTTTACAGCTGTTGTCAACGCTTCTAGTAGTAGCAAGTGGGCCACATGAAATGGTGCCATGGCCCGTAGTTTGGCCACCTCTATTCACTACATTACACTAGTTTTCAAAGGTGATGATCCCTAAGCATAGAACAGTAAAAATTCAAGGTAATACTGAGCTCTCATCAGTAGATTTCTCCTACTGTGTTGCTGCTGTATGCAAGGGAAAGAGCTGTAATGCAAAAATTGAACAGATACAGATACAGTGGCAGCTCATCAGTCACTTCTGTTATAATATATGGCAAAAATTTATTACTTATATCAACAGGAATAGACTGGATATACATCCTCTTTAATGCCTGGAATATTATAGAAAGACTTATTAGGATAAATATTAGTAAAGTTATTATAGATTAACATTATAAACATATGTACAGTACAGTAATACCTCGGATAACGCTAAGACTTGGTTCCACAAGTCTTAATATTATCTGATTTTTAGTGTTATCCGATCCATGTTAAAAGCCTATGGGATGGATTGGATAACGTTAAAGCTCCATAGAGATACATTGTAACCGCACAGGCCTTAACGTTATTCGATCCAATTCTCCTCACCAGATTACTTAACGTTATGCGATTTTAGCGTTATCCGAGGTAAACGTTATCCGAGGTATTACCGTATATGTCTTAACTTTTAAATAGGTATGATTGAAGTGTATCCCGGCTGTATATATGTGACATACAGTTACTGAAAATTAATTTTTAAAATCTTACTTTTAAAAGAAATTTCCTGCTTTTCTTCTCCCTCTAGAATAGTCTGTCTTTTGGGTTATTTTCTTTATTTACAAATATTTATATGTAAATTATATTCTTATGAAGTTGACAAGAAAATGTCTTCATTGTTCTGTCGAATGCAAACATTGTGACAAAGCACTGGATGGTAATTTTGTATTTCCTGCTTTATTTTCAGATTTCCAAATGCAGGAAAGTCTTCTTTGTTATCCAAGATTTCTCGTGCCACTCCTCAGATTGCCGATTATGCCTGTAAGAAACCAGTGATGTCCATTAGCCTCCAGGTTTTGAATACTTTGGGATCTGTGCTGATATTGTGGAGCTAATATTCTTAGTGTAGGAGATTTCATCCTCCTGCCTCTCTCACAGGAATCTAGGAAACTGTCTTATACTGGGTGATGCTGTTGATCTCTCTAGGCATGTACTGTTAACACTGATTGGAAGTAACTTTCTTGAGTTTCAGGTAGGAGTATTTTCTGTCCATGCCTGGTGACACCAAGGATTGAATGAGGCTTGGTGGCTCAATGGTTAAGCTGCTGTCCTGCAACCAAAAGGTTGTGAGTTTAATCCTGTTGAGGGCTTAAGGTTGACTCAGCCTTCCATCCTTCTGAGGTTGGTAAAATGTTTGCCCAGCATGTTGGGGGAAAAGTACTAATTAACTTGTGAACCGCCCAAAGAGTGCACTAAGTGCTATGGTGGGCTATATAAGTGTGATTGCTTTGCTTTTGCTTTATACCTTCTGCATGAAAAGCAGATACAGTAAAACCCTGGGTTACAGAATTAATCCATTCTATGGAGTTTTCCTTATAGTGAAAATTCCTTATTGCAAAGCGCCCATAGGAATGCATTGCACAATTTCCCATAGGAATGAATTGAAAACAAAAATTCCGTACATACACTGCACCAACGAAAGAAAGCTCACAATGAAATACAATAAACTAAAGGAACATGGCATTCATTAACATTTAAAAGTAATAAAATTCTTTTCAATAATTGCTGTGATAAAAATCAGCATTTTAATCCATGGAAGCGTTCTGCTGTTGTCTGTCTCTTTTCACTGGGAATCATTTGCAGTTTTTTTTTTTTTTTTGAAAATAGGAATATTTTTGTGTTGCCATCTTTTGGTTCTTTGCAATGTAACCTAGGATGTCCAATAGATATATACATACAGTACTTAGGATGGACTGCTAAAGTATTTAACAAAATGGTGACTTCCTCTGTTCCTTTTTTCAGTCACAACAATACAACCTGAGCTCGGAATAATTCAGTATCCTGATTTTAAACAGGTTAGTTTGGGTTACATTAGTGATGTTGTCATAGAAATGTCCATGTATATTTATAGTCTGAGATTGTTACTGATAATTTTAAAAACTAGTCCAGGATTGGCATTAGAGCACACCAATGATTCATTTTTCTAAGAAATGGCTGTTGTCTTTGACCAGCTACCTCTAATGTCACAACACTTTGCTCTACATGAAGGTGGCTTTTTAAAGCAGTGTCCTTGTTGCTGTTGTTTGTTCTTCTCCGCTCCTTCAGTTTAAATGGGAAAGCTTTGAAGCATTCCAGCCCTTCTTTATCCAAATATTGGCGAACCTCATGGCAATCAACCATGAAGATTCCTGAGATTATAATGCTGCCTTCTGCATTGCAGCACGACACCCATACCACTGATCCAGCTCCGCGAGTCACTTTCTGGTCCTGAGCACTTCTGGCATGCAAAGTCCTCCTCGGCCCCAGGCCAGTATTGACACTGCTGCCCTCCATCAAGATGGATTCAAGTGGGATTTAATCCACTTGGGGACCATCACCCTTTCCTGTGTATTTTGCCACCCAAGGCCATTAGTCCTCAGGGTTGTCAGGTTAGTTAACCGCTGCCTGATGCTCGACATTGAATTGCTGGCTGTATGGTCTACTCTATTACCATAGCAGGATAACCTGGCCAGACATGCCAGCCCAGATATCCCTATCATTATTCCTAAATGTGCAAGTCACATAAAACCACAAAAAGAATATTTTCCCCCATGAAATTGTTTCATAAATTGCTCATTCCAGATAGAATGTTGCCTGTACTATACAGTAAGATGTGAGTACAGTGGTACCTCACTTAAGGAGCATAATGCTTTCCACAGTTTGGCTCTTTAAGTGAAACACCATTGTAAGTGACCAATTGTGACTTCTGGTGGTGGTGGGGATTGCGAACCCCGATTTAGTTGTTAAGTGAGTTTTTGGTTGGTTTTAGTTGTTAAGCAAGGTGACCATTCAGAGAAAATCCTGCTCTTTAAGCAAGTTAGTCTCTAAGTGAGGTGCTCTTTATCTGAGGTTTTACTGTATTCTGCTTCTTTTACTAGCATTTTATGTTACACCTCTGGATCAGTAAATTAATGTTTGCTGCATCAGCAAATTGCAAAGCTATGTAGAGGAGCTATGTTTTTTACTTTGTAACAGACTGCCATGAAAGGACTATTTGTGACCAACATATTTTCTCATATCTTAACTTGAGCCAAAACATAATCCTCTGAATGCAGACAAATCAACTTTGCCTCTTAAGTAAAAAGTTCTCTAAATGTTTTCTGCATTTTGAAGGGAAATTAGCAATTTAGGAATTTGTTGGAACTGAAAGTCCATTAATTTATCTTGGAACCTACATAACCTTAACAGACTTAAGCAAGGAGAAAGAATTAAGCAAAAGAGTAAGCGCTTCCTCAAGTGTTATTCTCTTCTCAGGGAATGGAGAGCCTGTTGGATAGCTTCTTTCTTTTTGGTGCTACCAAGTCAATCTAGGCATCACACCATGTTAAAGTGTTTAATGCAGTGGTGGTGAATGTATGGCATACTTGTCAAATGAGGCACTCCCAACCCTCTCTGTTGGCACATGCACCATCACCCCAGCACAGAGTTTGGCCCGCCCCTCTGCCCAGCAGCCCAATGGGAGTGCTTCCTCCCTCCCCCTCCCCCTTCCCCCCAGCAGAGTTCGCCCCACACATCTGTTTGGGCACTCAGTCTCTAAAAGGTTCGTCACCACTGGTTTAATGTCAAAAAGGCAAAGAAAGTCTAATAAACCCTTTTCACATTTATTCTCTTTCACCTTTCTGTAAATTTCCAAACCCAGCCCCTTTAAAACAATTTTTAAATTCACTGTGTTGCAGAAATTTGTGTTTCCAAACACAAATTCCATTCTATTAGATTTTGACAATGAGTAGCAGGTAATGTTAATTCATAAGGTTTTCAGACATTTGATTCTATGTAGCCTAATGGTTGCTTTGATGTGCTGAAATCTAAAGTAGGCACATGAGAGTTATCCAGGAAATAATCACTGTAAGATGAAAGCTTGTGTCAAGAGGTGTCTAGCAATATCTGACAAAAATGTTCACAAATGTGAAATGGATAAAAGTGCAGCTTCTTCCCCCTGCTACCTGGAACTTAGGGTTGAGCAAATGCTTTAATCTTTGACCAAATAGTGTGTGTTAAATGAAGAATCACAGCATTATCAAGGTTGCTCTTGTGGCTTTTAGATTTAGAGGATCTCAGTCCTTTCTTTCAATTAAAGACCCATTAGATATCTATACTGGCCTCCTCACATAATTACAGTATCATAGTTTGTTGCATACCTAAAATCAGAATGGATAAAAACCACTGTATTTTTCAGACCATAAGACGCACTTCCCGCCCCGCCCCCAAGTGTGTGTGTGGGGAATGTGGGTGTGTCTTATGGTCTGAAGGGGTGTCTTATGGTCTGAATGTGGGTGTGTCTTATGGTCTGTTGTGTGGCTGGGAAGCTGACCGGGGACTCCCCGTTTGCCTTTCCAGCCACACCACCCCTGCACTACTATCAGTGCTTGGGTTGTGGATGCCTCTCCGAAGACCTCCGCAGCCCCAGCGATCAATTGCTGGGGCTGCGGAGGACTTTGGGGAGGCATCTGCACAGCCCTGGGGTTTGTCCCCAATGTCCCCCATCCACCCCAGCGATTGATCGCTGGGGCTGTCCCTGATTTCCCCCACAGCCCCTTCCCCAGGTGTTGCTCTTCCTCTGGCCGAGCATTTCTATGGGAAAAACTCGCATAATGAAAATTTTTCGCTATGGGAGTTTTTCCATAGAAATTTTTGTTATGCAAGTTTTTCCATAGGAATTGTCACTATGTGAAAAAAACTTACATAGTGAAAAACTCGCATAGCAAGCAGGCTCACAGGACGAAATAAATTCGTTATGCAAGGTTTGACTGTATATAGAAGTACAACATGACAAGATATTTAAGACCTGAAATTCCTGCAAGCCAGCTATATGCAAAGGAGAAAAAAGAGAGACTTTTCTAATCACTAAAGTCAAAGAAGCACAAGGCTTTTGTGTTTCCCAACAAATTATACACACAACTAGAAGTGGGCAACATATGACAACTTCTGCAACCCACATCCTTGAAAGAAAAAGGTAATCTACTGAGCAAATTTCCTCTGACTCCAAGCTCAATGGTCATGACAGTGTCCCAAGGTTCGCCATCCCTGCTATATCTTCATTCACTCAGTTTCTTGTTTAACATTACTTAACCAATATGAGTGACAGTAAATTTTAGCTAGTCATTACCTTCCAAACCAGAGTCAGAGATGTTGTCCCAAGCATGTTTTATAGCATAGGTATCTTCCATTGCCTACTAGTTCAGAGATTATGACAAACTTTGAGGAATGCTGAACAGAAAAGCAAGAGAAATTGCACATATGAAGGAAGAAGGTAGCTGCAATAGATCTTTTGCCCTTCAATCATGTCAAATTGTCCATGTTGAAAAAAAGAAGAAGCTTTCCCATGGGAATGTAGCAAGAATGGTGTTTGAACAACCATCTTGTGTCTGTTTTTACAGTATACTTCTTCATTACATTGTCAAACTGAAAACTGATGTACATCAGATATACATATTCTTGCTATGTTCACCATAGCTATGTTTTGCACAACTGGTTAAAAAAAAAACACCAACCAGCTGGTCTGCTTCTTTTCTTCCTTCCTGCTTTTTTCTGTTCATCCTGGTGGCTCTTCAACTTTTCTGAACATGTAAGTGGCAGCACATCTTCTCTCTTGTTCCTTTAAATGTTTGGAGAGCCTTTGGGAACCTGCACTGAGAAGTATAATGTGGAGCTGCCTACAGGCATTCTGAAAACAATGAATATTCTAGGCTAACCTCCAACTTGCTTTTCTGTGAGAATTGGGAACATCTGCTGCCAATCCATAACCCAATGGTTCATGTCTCTGTGGTCTCTTCAGTTTTCATGACAAGGTTCAAGGTTCTAAGTTTCATGGTCTTGAACTATGAATGAGACAGAGATACATTTATTACTATTAATTCTACCATTAAATTCACAGTCAATAATTGGTATAAAATGAACAGTTCAAGACTTAACCAAAGTCCTAAGAATTGTTATGGTAATGTTTAAGTCAGTGGTTTCCAACTGTTGGTTTGTTGTTGGTTTTTTTTTGCCATGCCCCTCTTAAGTACTGTATCTCTAAGATCCTGATGCACCTCCAGAAACATATAATTCTTATTATTCAAAAAGTAAACTCCCATTCATGCGGCGGAAGCCTAAAAGGCCATTAACTGTTAATAACTCATTCTTGAATTGCCCCACCTTAAAAAGCAAATTGCCCCCCTATGGGGCATGTTCCCTACATTGGAAACCACGGATATAGGCAGTTCCTAGTAAAATTGTTGTTGTTGTTGGATATACCTTGCATTTGCATGCTACTTCAGACCAAATTAAGTGCTCACTATATATCCTGTATCTTTATATACAATAGAATGGTAGCTAGTATCATAATAGAGACTTTATGGAAGGGATCCACAGTATGTGTATTTGTCCATTTAGCCATACATATGTTGTGATTTTGGCTTCTTCTATTAATGAAGATATCTTGAACTCACTAAGTTGAGGGCATTGTCCTATAATAAAAGTCTCCTAAGCGCTTTGATGGGACTACAGTGACTCAAGTGGCTAAGATGCTTACTGGAAGCCGGCAGGTCAGCAGTTCGATACCCGAATACTGCAGGACGGAATGAGCACCCGTCTTTGTCCCAGCAGTTCAAAACCAAGAAATTGCAAGTAGACAAATAGGGACCACTTTGGTAGGAAGGTAAACAGCATTCCATGTGCTTTAGTGTCTAGTCATCCCTGCCACATGACAATGGAAAGATCTGCAGAAACAGACAGTACTGGCTCTTTGGCTGTGAATCAGAGATGAGCACTGAACCTTAGAGTCGGATATGACTGGCTTTTGAGCAAGGGTGACTTTTACCTTTACCTAAGCACTTTGATATCACTCTTCATGAATGAATGAGTCTCAAGGAGTGTTATCTTTTGAAAGAGATGTATCTTCTCCACCTGTAGATCAAAGTTGCTGATCTTCCCGGATTGATTGAGGGTGCACATGCAAATAAAGGAAGAGGGCACAAATTCTTGAAGCATGTGGAAAGAACACATCAGCTCCTCTTTGTGGTAAGAATACATGGTTGGTTGGCATCTTCATCAGTTTTAGAGTGTCTTGTTTAGTTTTAAATTTGGACAGATGGTAACCATGGGATATCATGCCACGATATCTTAACATGTGGCAATTTAGATCAAGAACAGAACTCCTTAGGAGTCTGATGACTATGTCACGATGAAACATTTCTGTTAACACATACCATTCTACATTTATTTTGTGCTATGAATTCTTCTAGATTTACGTTAATTCGCGTTCAGTTGAAGGAGATGAATACAATGGGTCCTGTAATTGGTTGGGAAATTCATTCTATGAAATACATTTGTAAACACTGGACACCATGAGCATAAGAAGGAACTACACAAAATATCTTGAACTTAAAATCTGTTGCTTTAAGAATAGTTTATCAAGTTGCTAATATGCTATTCAGAGCTGAAGTTTGTGTCATTCAGCAACACCCCCCCCCCCCCCATTTCAGTGTAAACCTCTTGGTTGTTCAGGTCAGATAACAGCACTTCTGCCCCAGGAGGGAAGGGGCTTCTGACCTTATTGACCATATCCGACTGGAACCAGAGCATCTCCCTAGCATGTAAGGAGTCTGTGGGGGTCCCCCCCCCAACAATGTCTCAATCTGTATCCCTTCCAGTCTTTGATACAATACACTTCTTATGGGATACCTGGGATTTGGTTCCTGTAAGATGTTAGGTAAGACAGATGAAAAAACACATTAAGGTATCTAGAATATATACAGACAATAATGGAATCAAGCTTGGAATTGTTATTTTTTAGGCTAGAATTCCAGTAATGCCACACAGTTGTTGGGATTCTGGGATCTGTATCCCACAAGTAACGTTTCACATTCTAAATGTAACATTGAAAATTATGCAAATGGATTAATGATTTCTTTGACTTGGAAATATTCAGAAATATTTAAATGGATGCTATTTTCTGAAAATATTACTGTTATCTATTTGTGTATAAAAACTACCTCATTAGCCCACCTCCTCTCCTGGCCATAATATGGTATTTTAACTAGAGAAGAATAATCACATGAGAAAGTATTTGTTTATTATAATGATGATGTTTTAACCTTCTAGGTTGATGTATCAGGGTTCCAGCTTTCTTCTAATACACCATTCAGAACAGCCTTTGAAACTGTAACACTACTAGTAAGGGTAAGGTTGATTATAAAATCAGTTTTTAAATTGAAAATTGCAGATTAAATTTAAAATATTAATTCAGGCAGCAAAACTATTAAATTAGATTTTTTGGCATTGAACACAAAGACTTTGATGTGTCCAAGATGTCTGTGATAGTGAACAAATGCCTTGATATTTCCTTTATTGAATGTATACATGCTATATTAATTTCTGAGTTAAATGGAATAGCTCATAAAACTAATTGCTTTTAAGGACAATATTTTATAACTTCGCTTTGGGTTTATATTTGAAGGAACTAGAACTGTATAAGGAGGAAGTTCGAGCTAAATCTGCAGTGCTTGCTGTTAATAAAATGGATTTGCCTGACGCTGAGAAATTTTTGGAGAGGTTTATGGAACAGCTACAAAGACCTCAGGGTGAGATATATATTTATGCAGCTTCTTTTTTATATACTCTATACTATGTTTGAAATGAAGTCACCAGTGGAAACAGTATTTGTGGAAGCCATTCCACTGCTTGGTAGAGATGTTGGGGAAAACAAACAAACTGTAAATCTTATTTTAATTCCCAACATCTTTGAGTAAATCATGTACACTGATCCCCCTAGCTCTCAATATTAGTATAAAGTAAAACCTCAGGTTATAATGGAGGTCCAGTCCAACAGCCACATTCATAATGCGAAAAAATCATAACCCAAAGCACGTTTTCCCATAGGAATGCATTTTAAAAAATTAAATCAACTGGGCAAAAATAATTTTTTAAAAATGCAAAAAACACAAACAATATGAAACATGCCAGATGCAATCATCCCCACCCCCATATGCCGTTTGGGGACCTTATCTGATGATGGCACCTCCACAACAGTAAGCACTGCATTGTGAATTCGGGTGGAGGGGGTTGACCATCTTAAATTTTGAAATAATTGTGGGGGCCATTTTGAAATTCAACTGTGGTTAACCATTGGTATATTTATTGGATAATTCAATTTAACTTACATCTTATGTTTGTTTTTGTTAGTATTAAAATGTTATAAAAAGACATGGTACTCTTTGTATTAATTAATTAATTAATTAATTAATATATAAACATATATAATTTCAGATCATATGCACTCACTTCCACAAGAGATGATTCCAGAAAACTTTATCAAATTCAAAGAGATTATCCCTGTATCTGCACGTACTGGTGAAGGACTTGACAAGCTAGTTGTGAGTTTAAGGAAAGTGATTGATGAAGAAGCTGAGATGAAAAATGAAAATTATCAGAGGCAGCAACTTCTTAAATTACACTCAGAAGTACAGTAGGTCCTTGGACTCAAATGTTGTTGCATGATAGTTAAGAGATCAGTCTTTATAGGTCTCCGAGTGCCCCTGGTATCGAGCTCTGATTTGTTCTGTTGTTGAGACCAGTTATTTCAAAAGCAATGGATTATGTTGTTCTTGTGTTTCTGTAAAATAAATTAAAAAATGTATTTTTTTTAAATTAAAACAATTATCGAATGTAAGCCTTCAGATTATACAGTATCCTTAGCAAAAGAGGCTGTAAAATACATTTTAAAAGATGTAAATAAATAATACAATTCTGTTAAAATGCAGAGTTTTTCTGATTCATTTACTAAAAATATATGAGTGTAAACAAAACAACAAAAAGACAAAAAAGTTGTGGCACCTTAAAGACTAACTATTGTATTTAAATGTGAGCTTTCATGGATCAAGTCCACTTCATCAGACTAAGTTACTTTATTTAAAATAAGCACCTCAGTCGTGTGACAATTACATAAAACTCTACAGTACTTGAACTTGCTCTCTTGACATATTTCAGCAAGAAATATTTAAAATTACTAATAAAGCTATTTAGAATCAATAATACGAATAATCATGTTACAACATCTGTCATAAGTGGGCTAACAAAGTAAAAAGTCAAAACTGTCACTTTCTCTTTTTGTGTTTGTTAGTTGCGGGCAAAGGAATAACACTATCCCCAAGGCATCATAACACCAAAATCATTTAGGCCTTGCTTGAACCTGTGTTCAAAAGATGAATATTGCAAAGGGGACAAAATATGTTTTGACATCAGAAGCAGGAAAAGAGTAACATAACACAAAGAATGTGAAGGTTTCAGACAGGTAATAAATGTTGCATTGTGCTCATTATTTATATAGCGCAGTGTCATCATCTGCAACTTGTATCTGAGAATCCATTTTTTCCTGAAGCAGAAAAAAATGCCATTGACATGAATTTGTTTAAGGTGGATCCCAGCTTGCCACAAAGTGATCCACATACTATGATCTTGGAGCCATCTCTTGTGGCACATATGAAATGAGACATGCAGGATTTAACACTGGGACTGCAATGGACTGCCACAGCCTTGAGTGAATGAATGAATGAATATTTATTAATTGATTGAGGATATGGACAAGACAAGCATTCACAGCCAGTCCATCTGGCATGGCCTCCTCCGCCTCCATGACGGTTGGGAATCAGAGTTCTTCCTCCGCTCATTTTGCTGTTGGGCCCAATCTGATGGTTTCCAGTGGCATTTCTTCTACTGAGGGGACCATCACCCCACCTAAAGGGGCTCATCCGCTCATAGCTATTGGCTCATTTAGAGAGTTGGGTTATTTACTGCTGCCCAACACTTGGTAGTGGGCCAGGATACTTAAGAGACTGCATCACCCCAAGGTTTTTGACCTGTCCTACGAGAGCAGACCGTAGAGGTGCCTAATGGTCCCATCAGCCAGGGAGGCACATCTCACTGGTACCAGGAGAAGAGCCTTCTTGGTATCTGTTCCAGCCCTATGGAACCTCCTGCCACTTGAATTGTGCCTCCAGGCACTGTGGGTGTGGTATGGTGGGCATGGCCAGAGGGAAAGCCCTGCGTTGCACCTGAATTAGGACTACTTTATTTCAAAACTTGAATGGGCAGGGCCAGCCAGAATTTCTGCTACTGGTTCTCGCAAACTGGTGCGAACCTGCTGATGCCCACCACTGTGATGCCCACAGGCCTCGGTCCATTCGCCCCACTCTAACATCTACATGAAACCGCTGGGTAAGACCATCCAATTCCACAGGGTAAGAGATCAGTATGCTGATGATACTCAGTTGTATATCTGCCTGTGGTGATCTCAGTGATGCAGTCAAGGTCCTGACCAGTTGCCTAGAGGTGGTTAAGGTATGGATGGGGGACAACGGACTACAACTGAATCCTGGCAAGACTGATAAGGAGTTATCACTGCTGGTTTGGGATGGGTCATTGTTGCCCCAATCTGACCCGCAACCTGGGGGTCCTCCTGGACTCAAGGCTTCTGCTCCAGGAGCAGGTTATGTCCGTGGCCAGGAGGGCCTTCAGGCAAGTACGTGTCATTAATCAATTGCACCTACTCCTGGACTGGGAGGCCCTGCTCACGGTCACCCATGCCCTAGCCACCCTGTTTGGACTTTTTATTTATTTATTTATTTAGATTTATTATCCCGCCCCAATCAGGCGAACCTGACTCTAGGCGGCTTACAGAAAATTCAAAAATTAAAACCTTGAGGTTCAAAATTGTAATGCACTCTACATGGGGCTGCCCTTGATGATCATCAGAAGACTGCAGTTGGTCTAGAATGCGGTGGCCCACGCAGTGGTGTGGTGTAGTCGTTTTGCCCGCACCTCGCCACTGCTGCGGGAGCTGCACTGGCTGCCTATCTGACTCTGGGTGCAATTCAAGGAGCTGGTTGTCACCTTTAAAGCCCTTCATGGTAGCAGACCAGGATACCTCAGGACCGCATCATCCCTAGGACATCTACCCGTCTCACGAGAGTAAACCGAGAGGGCACCCTTCAGGTACCATCTGTTGGGGAGGATCGCCTCTCCAGCACAAGGAAAAGGACCTTTTCGGTTGTAGCCTCCACACTATGGAACCTCCTCCTGGTAGAACTATGCCTCCAGGCTCAGTTGCCTCCATATAGCAGCCAGTCTATAAGGTGCCACAACGTTGTTTGCCTTCCATTTAGGAAATAATTGAAGACGTGGTTGGAAAAATGGGTCTAGGGGCCGATATTGTCAGCAAGCTTCCCTTTCTGGTTCATCTGACATATCAGAAAACAAAACAAAAATAAAATAAAAAACATTGTAGCATTTTAAAGTGCTAGTGTTTTTATTTTGTTTTGTTTTCTGATATGCCTGAACCACAGACTAACACAGCTACTATTCTAAAATATTCAAGTATGGTTCGTCTGAGGCTCCCCCTCCTGTAATTACATTTTTTTAATGTCAAGGTCTTGTAGATTTTATATTTGTTTTTAGATAGTAAATGACACGAGGGGGGGGGATTGCTATGTTTTAAAGGGTTTTTGTGATTGTTTTATCTTGGTTTTAACTTGTGTACACCCTCCAGAGTCCATTGGATGGGGTAGCATATAAATCTATTAAATTAAATTTAACTTAAATTACAATGGCCGTCCGACCCGTGAGCATGACCCGGGCCTCTGCTTAAAAAGGTTTCTGTGTTATATTAACAAACCATTGTGCACCTCTGTACCTGATGTGTATAAATTAATGTCATAAAATCTCACTCCTTATGTCTGACAAGTGGACTTGACCCACGAAAGCTAACATTAAAATATAGCAGCCAGTCTAAGTGCCACAACGTTGTTTGCCTTTTGTGTTGTCCCTATGATAAGACTACTCAGGTGTTGCTCGGCGAAACAACAGGTACCGGATGGAGGATCTTGGGAGTTGTAGTCTTTGGGAGGAGGGCGAGGGAAAGAGCGTGAGACATGGAAACTTACACTCCCAGGAACCTTTGGGCAAACCTGGGAAATGCTGCGACTTCCTAGTGTGGGGAAAGGAAAACCCAGGCGAGAGAAGCTGTCGCAGAAACAGGAAAGGGAAGAAAGAGATTTTTGTGTTTCCAAAATTAAGTGCTCCTTGCGTGGGAGGCTGTGGGTGAGTCCCTTTTGGCCCCCTTTTTTGGGGGGAAACGTGGTTTAAAAATTGGGGAATCGCTGCCCTTTCCGGGATTTGCAAAGATTCTGGTTCTCTCTTATTAGTGGCTAAAAAAGATACAGTAACTTGCTCGGATCGTTACATAGTCAAGTCGGTATCATTGAGATCGGTGGTGTGTACAGTCTACACACGTAAATGCAGATGCGCAAGGCTTTTCTTCCTGCCAATAAGAGGATGGTCCTCAATACGTCTCCTCGGGAGTAAGCCACATTGAGTGTACTAATTAGAGCTAATCCCTGAGTAGGCAGAAGGCCACCTATGGGATACACATAACAATTTTTGTTGTTGTTCAGTCGCACAGTCGATTCCGACCCTTTGCGACTCCATGGACCACTGCCTATATTAACAATATTTGCTAATAAATGTGTTGTGTGTGTGTGTTGCAAAATCTCGGTTGTATTTTCCTTTAAGGTAGAAACTAGCAATTTCGGGGGGTATTAAGTATCGTCACAATATTGAAGTGATGTACTGTCCTTGATGTTTATATATATATATATAAGTAATACCTCATATAACATTAGTAACGAATAACACTAAAATCGCATAACATTAAGGAATCTGGGGGGAAGAATTGCATCAGATAACATTAAGATCCTATGGGATGCTTCAGATAACAACCGCTAAAGCCTGTGTGGTTACAATGTATCTCTATGGCTCCCATAGGATTTTAACATGCATCAGATAACACTAAAAATCATATAACACCAAGACTTGTGGAACCAGGTTTTAGTGTTATATGAGGTTTTACTGTGTGTGTGTGTGTGTGTGTGTGTGTGTGTGTGTGTGTGTGTGTGTATATATATATATATATATATATATATATATATATATAAAAAATACTAACATATGAAATATATACTTATTGAGATAGATAGATAGATAGATAGATAGATAGATAAGTATATATTTCATATGTTCGTATTTTATATATTGGCTCTGTGACCATAGTATGTGGGGGTCACTTCATGGCAAGTTGGGATCCACCTTAAACAAATTCACCCCCATGACATTTTTCCTGCTTCAGGAAAAATGCATTCTTGGATAAGAGTTGCAGTCAACAAAATTGTTGCATATTATGTTAATTTGTTTAATAAAAATATATTTTAAAAGAAAAAAACTAGCAGTTTAAGTGAGTGGTGAGAGAATTTTGGAATGATGCAATGCAAGGAAGTATTTCACATAACCCATAATTATTTTGTGCTTGTTTGTCACCCCAAGATGTGGCGGCATCTAGTATAGGCAGCTTCTTCTCTGTCTAGGCCAGATTTGAAACTGCCAAAATGATGCTACTTTTGGGTGAATTCATTCTTTTGTCTGACCTAGTGTGAGAAAGATTGGCACAAGGTAGTCGTTGCCTGGGGTATGCCCGACTGTGGTTTAAATATACCACAATCTTTGAGGAGGCTCTTTCTGTGTACCCCATATAGGCAGCCAAGACAAATTCATGGAACAAAAGAAAAAGAAAATGAGTGTTTAGCTTACAGGTAATGAAGCCAATGTGCCTTTTTTTAGTACCAGGTGCTGAGGAGCAAAGGGGGTGGTTATGGGCTTCCCCCTGTTTTTTGTGAGAAGCAGAGTATAGGCCAGACAGGCTTTGGTCTGGTAGGACTCAATTTGTGATATCTGTCCACTTTTAACTGTGTGCTTCTGCTTCAAATGGTTATAACCTGACTTAAATTTTAACCCACACATTGTGGCTCCCCTGTGGGTTGTTTCACCACCTTAATCATCATTAGTAACACAAGCAAATTGACTAGTCTCTCCCCACCAGAAATGTCTTGGAATGCTTCAGTCTGATGATGTACAATTTTATGTCTCATTATTCTTGTGTGAAAACCAGCAACTGAAGCCGAAATCAATGCAGAGCCAACCTTAAGTAAACATCTAATCATCTTCAAATATATGCCTAACACGTGCAGTGGTACATTAGTATGCAGGCATGCTAATGTTATGCATTAATACTGAAGCGTGCTGCATGAGATGGGAGTTTGGGTGGCACTCACACATCACAAAAAAAGGGACAAAGGAGAACACTGATTTGTATAGAACTACATATTTTAATTATATGTATAAATCCACATCTTTGTGTATCATTTAACAAAACTACAGAGGGAGAATTGTGACTAGGTGACCTATGGACAAACTGACTCTGCTGTCCAGGTGCTTACTCTAGATTGGTAACTTCAAGTCTGTGACCTCCTTATGGTTCTTTTACCATAAAAGGAGGATTGTTCTCTGGCAGTCCTTTACACAGAATGGAGTGTTCACTTTAAAGGAGGGCATGGGTAGTTGCTCTGATTAATATGCATTTACTTTAATTTGTAAATTCTAGTACAGTCATACCTCGCATAACTAATTTAATTCGTTCTGCGAGGCTGCTCACTATGTGAGTTTTTTGCTATGTGAGTCAGACTCGCATAACGAATTTTTCGCTATGCGAGTCGGACTTTTCCCTATGGAAAAACTTGCATAATGAGCATTTCAAGGGGAAAAACTCGCATAGTGAAAATTTTTCGCTATGTGAGTTTTCCCCATAG
Organism: Furcifer pardalis; assembly: GCA_030440675.1. NCBI lineage: Eukaryota > Metazoa > Chordata > Lepidosauria > Squamata > Chamaeleonidae > Furcifer > Furcifer pardalis. Next base: position 86,955,733 of record CP126897.1, on the reverse strand, counting down.
AAATGCTCGTTATGCGAGTTTTTCCATAAGGAAAAGTCTGACTCGCATAGCGAAAAATTTGTTATGCGAGTCGGACTACTTAGCAAAAAACTTGCTCGCTATGTGAGTTTTTTGCTAAGCGAAACACTCGTTATGCGAGGTTTGACTGTAGTATGTCAGCAATTTTGCAACAAGGTTCTAAGAATCTAAGCGCATAGTTTATGAAGCTTTTCTTGTCAATTCAGGATTATGATCCAAGCTAGCAGCACCAGTATGTACCTCATTTAGCCAGTATTCTCTGGAATCTCAGTTATTGTTCCGGGCAAATGTAGCTACTGATTCAAAACATGGGAATATATTGTACTGTATACTGAATCAGAAATTTCTTGTCAATTCAGGATTATGATCCAAGCTAGCAGCACCAGTATGTACCTCATTTAGCCAGTATTCTCTGGAATCTCAGTTATTGTTCCGGGCAAATGTAGCTACTGATTCAAAACATGGGAATATATTGTACTGTATACTGAATCAGAAATTTGTCCTCCCCCCCCCCTCCTTAGATCGGTTTGAACTGCACTACTTATAAGAGTTCTTCTGTTGCTTTTGACCGGGTGACATTTCTTGGTAAGCTCATGTTCTCAATCTTTTGCATAGCTTTATATTCCATTTTTTTTCTCCATGTGGTTTGAGACAATGTACTGTACATGGTGTTGCTTCTCCCTACTTTCTCCTCACAACAGGTGTAGGTCAGGCTGTAAAACAGTCATTGTACCAAGGTCGCTGGACACTTACCAGTGTCTTTTAAAAAGTAAGAACTTTCTATTATTATCTTACCATTTCCTATCTAAAGTAAACTTATGGTACATTATCTGAAAGCTCTTTCAGTTGTAACAGGAACTTTGCTGACTATCTTCATTCTTAGAACTCTGTAAGAAACTGTTGCCATTAAATATTGGCAAATAATAGGTTTTGTGAATGAAATCAAAGTAAATTCTTAGGTTAGGAAGTTTTAGACCATATTGCTTTATCAGCCAATGTCAGCTTGTTTATAAAAAAATTACTGGGGTGACTCAGGGCGGTTTACACACCATAGAAAACAACAACAAAAACATAAAACATTCCCTAAAAACCTGAAATTTAAAACTATAAAAGGTTAAAGATTAAAATCTTAAAAAATTAAAAGTTATTAGCAGCCCACTGATTAAAAGAGTTGAGAAAGGGGCTCAAACCAGCCAGTGGGCTGGGGTCACTGTGCAGCCCATACCCCATACCTGCCTAAAGGGCAGCAGCTCCGTCTGTTCTTCTTTTTTCCATGTCTAAGACCAAAGGTGAAACTGCCAAAATGAAGGGACCTTTTGGTAAGTTTATTCTGCAATTCCTTTCGCTTGACCTAGGGTGAGAAAGATTAGCTGACAACAAGGTTGCCGTTACCAGGGTACGCTTGATTGTAGTTCAAAAATATAATCTTCTAGGAAGCTCTTTTTGTGTACACCGTGATATGTTGTGTTTTCGAAGGACCCATTTGATTAGATTCCTTGTGCACAGTACAAGGGTTTGTCCCAGTTTCCAGTTCAGTTCCTAGAACAATCTGTTCATAGGATAGGACTAAATTTCCAAGAATCCACAAACCAGTAATGCACAATTAATTTTGCCAGGCAGCTATTAAGATAGTAGCACCTTTTTTTTTGCTTGTTCTTCATAGTGAATGAAGATCAGACTCTTACTGACTTGATGACTTTTCCTCCTCCCAGGAAACTTTTCCTTGGCCGTAATGGGTTGCCGTGATGTTCATGCGGCAACAGTCCTTGCCTTCCTTTCTGGAACAGCTGCCTTATCAGGACTCATTGCTGCGGCTCTGCTTCCTAACTGGAGACAAATGCGCCTGTTCACCTTCAACAAGAATGAAAGGAACGTAACTGTTTACACAGGGCTCTGGATTAAATGTGCGCGCTTTGATGGGAGCAAAGACTGTGTGATTTACGACACAGAGTGGTACATTGCAGTCGACCAGTTGGATCTGCGTGTTCTCCAGTTTGCTCTCCCTATAAGCATGTTGACGACTGTTTTAGCTCTTTTCCTCTGTTTGATTGGCATGTGCAACACTGCCTTCGTAACCACGGTGCCCAACATCAAACAGGCCAGATGTCTCATCAACAGTGCAGGCTGCCATCTTGTGGCCGGCCTCTTCTTTCTCCTTGCCAGTGTCATTTGCCTGATTCCGTCCATCTGGGTCATCTTTCATAATCAGGAAATGAACAAAAAATATGAGCCTGTTTTCAGCTTTGATATTTCTGTGTACATTGCTATTGCCAGTGCTGGAGGCTTGGTGTTCACAGCAATCCTCTTGTTCTTGTGGTATTGTGCATGCAAAAGCCTCCCTTCCCCTTTCTGGCAGCCCCTTTATTCCCATGCCCCAAGTGTGCATAGTTACGCCTCTCAGCCATATTCTGCACGATCCCGCCACTCGGCCATTGAAATTGACATCCCTGTCGTTACACATCCCTCTTAAAGATGGGATTGGGAAAGACAAATGTCTCCCTCTTCTCTCATGTATTGAGGCAGGTGGTTTTTCACTGCCTTTAAGACTCCTAGAAATAATTCGCAAAAGATATTTGCAAAAGTATTGCCATGGTAACTTGTCAGTTTCACAAACTTGCTATCTAGATTTACTGTAGTTAAGGAATGTGATTGGATAAGCAAACCAGAATTATATGTTCCCTTTGTTTGGACTTTGAAGCGTTCTTTTAATAGAAACTAATGAAGCTAATAAGTTCATAGCTAATTTACAGATTGGGACTTTTTGCTTTTATATATTTCTTCCTAGTTTCTGAAATGTTCTGCCAAAATCTTATTTGGCTAGTGATTGCAATCTAGCAGAAGAAAAAAGTTTTGTAAGTAATTCTTGCAGCACAAATTTCTCCTACCTTAGAACACTGGATTTTAAAAATCTTCACTGATAATCATTTTGTGTTTTTATATCTATTGAGTTGCCTCTACATGTACAGCTGTAGTGAAGCACATTAACTTCCTTACATTTCTTGAATAGAAATAGAAATATGCAATGCTAGATCTATAGCAATCGAAATTTTAAGTAATCAGGTTAATCCTGTGCCATTTGCCCTCTCCATTATGTATTGCAAGAACTTACTACAGTATTTGAATTGTGAAAATCCCAGATGTTTTTGATAAATGTAAAATTTGAAAAATTGAAAGGAATGTAATTATTTCTTCTTTTTCCTTTCCTTTTTCTATTTTAGTAGTCATAGTGTTATCTTCATTGTCTGAAAAGGCTTTTGTTTAGTAGAAAATATGTCTTTAAAGATATGTTTTCCTCTTTCTAAACATAGGAAGTGATTAAAATGTGTTTTATAGTTAAAACATATGTAATACGACATTAATAATCCAAGTAGTCTCAGGATTATTTTAAGTGCCCTCTAATCAGAAGTCTAGATTAACTGGAATGTTCTTTTACATAGATCTCTGGGATATTCTTTTAAGAATACGGGTTTTTCTAAAGGCAAAATTTCTCTTCCTTTACTTTACAAACCCATTACAGTATTATTAAGACATGAAATCTGATTCCTGGACTGATGAGTAATACTATTCAAATTTTGATTGTTTAAATTTCATTGCAGAACTCATTAAAACTTTGAATGTTTTTTTAGAAATGCTGTTAAAGGTAAGTTTATTATCAAAATATTTTTAAATAAATAGACTTCTAGTACTGTCTCTTGCATAGAGACTCAGCTCTTGCCTTTCCAGTCTATCTCTTTTTTCTTACCTATTAGACATCAATTGTTTTCTTTAGATACATTTTCATGTGGTGATTTTTCACCAAATGAAACCTCCTATCTACTGTGAGCCAGCAAGCCTTCTTTAAATAATCCACTACATGTGCCATGCAGTCTGGTTTCACAAAAAGTTCTGAAATTTCAGAAGTTGGCCTTCTAAATTTTGGGGTGAACTATATGCTTTAATCTTTAGGTCAGTGTAAAAAGATGTCCAAATAAAACAAAGCACTTTTGAACCCTCAAATTTATATTGTGGAGGACAAAGATCAACTCACAGACTGCATGGGACTACGAAGATTGTTATGGGGATTACCATTAGGCAGCATGTTGTGGGAATTACTAAAACAGGAGGGAGGTCTCACATTTCCCTTGGCCAGAAGCCTTTCCTTCTTTTTATTGCGGCTCAGAAGAGTTTTCTTTCTTTTTACTCCACCATCAAGAGTTGGGGAGGAGGATAAAGCTGACGAATATTTTGTGTCTTACAATTTATAGCCTAATTTCTGTGAAATGGTCCATACTGATATTTGTCATGTGTTTGGAATTTTACATACAGTCAAACCTCGCATAAAGAGTGCCTCGCTTAAAGAGTAACCCGCTTAAAGAGCAGAATTTTCTCTGAATGTTCACTTCGCTTAACAAATAAAACCAACCAAAAACTCACTTAACAAATAAATCAGGGTTCTCAGTCCCCCCCACAATTGGTCATTTACAGTGGTGTTTCGCTTAAAGAGCAAACTCACTTAAAGAGCAATCCTGTGGAACGCATTATGCTCTTTAAGCGAGGTACAACTGTACATCAATCTGTGCTGCTTTGGTTCTGTGGCATGATGGACAGCTTTCACATGAGAGTGAGCTACATTGTGGCTTCTTGAAAATTTAGCTCACATTTCTGTCCAAACTATTCCCTGCAAACAAATTCTGTTTTTCAAGGGAACCTCAAAACATGAATAGGAACCATGGTTTGTTTTGGGTTAGGAACTCCAGCTTTTTAATACTATGGCTTTGGGGTAGGTGTTTTCTTTTGCCTTGAGATGCTTTGTGCAAGTTGCCGGAGGAGAACAGACAAGAAAAAAGGGAAACTATCTGCAGTTTGATTAGGACATGTTATGCATAAACCAACAAACCATGGCTAACATAAACTATGGTTCAGCACGAAGTGCAAATGCATCTTTTGAATGTTCCAATTTCTGTAGAAACTAGGAACTGTGGGGATTTGTTTACAAGTGAAATTTGGAGACTATGTATTTTTACTATTTAAAACTCTTATCCATGAGGTATGTTCACTTTGCTTCAAGTATCAATCTGAGAGATGTGTAGGTCTCATTCAGAAAGTATGCTTATTTTATGTATAGCTCTTGACAGAGTTACAATATTGATTGTGCTTGAACAGAGAATATGTAATTGCTTTCTTGTTGCTTTTATCAATCATGGGCTGCCTACTCAATTGTTTCTCTCCATGAAAATCCTCTGATGTTTAGAGATGCATTTGGAATCCCTGTAAATTTGTCATTTAGATCAGATGAGTTTTCTCTTGCTTTTGATGTTCTATTTCTTGGTAAAAGATTGTGAGTGACAGGAGCAGGTGCAGTTTGACATCTAAATTAACATATCTATTCTGTTTTTATAAATTCTACTCAGAATTGTGTTTTGCTAGACTTAATCTGCATTGATGATTGGAATATATCTAGTTTTGCCAGTGGTTACAGAAATGTGGGGTAATAATTATGCTCCCATGGAGACTACTACTGTAGTCCCCAATTGAGATAAATAACTCAATTCCTACTGTTCTGTTATTTCAGTGAACATGATTCAGCACCATGTTGGCTTGCTGTTAGGTTTGGAAATCCCTCTGCAGCTGGCTGAAGGAGCTTTTTAAAACCCTGACCAATGTGTTTAAATATCTAAATGTGAACAGTGGAAAATCTGTTGAAGGATTGATGCACTTCAGCTGAATATATTCTGCATGCTAAGTATTTAAAAGCCATCTCTTGTGAGAATTAATTTTAAAAATTGATATTTTCAGAATGGAGACTTTTATTATTCATATCTGTGTTTGAATAACATTTTCCTTTTGACTGGTATTATGGAACAAATGTATTAGTTGCACACTAATGAGTTTTTTAAAAATATGTTGCTTGTGCATGCAGAATTTTCTGTACAGTATTTTGATTCAGGGTTCCTTTTAACCAATATTATTAAATTTGGTTATACTGTACTTGTATATAAAACCTTCTTTCTCTAGCACAAGAATGTCAATGTGAATGCCAGCAATTATTTTAAAAAACAATTTCTCTATCACTGTTTTTGTTTTGCATGAAAATATATTCTTCAGCATTGCCTTATGTAAAAGTTTGTTTTTGACTATCAATAATACTGAATAGAGTGTACATGTACATTTTTATGGAAAGGAAAGTATGTATTTTTAAAAAAATTAAAAATGGTTTTATATTACAGTATGTGGTTTAATCTGTATGTCTACAATACTAAATGTTTAGCACATATCATTCAGGGATTTCAGCAACAAATGTTGGATTACACAGAAAGAATCTGTAAATAACATTAATCTTATACATCTACTCAGAAATAAGTCCATGTATTTCAGTGAGACTTACTCCCAGAGAAGTGGGTAAAGATAAATATTCTAAATGTGTAAAAATGATGTGAACTCACATTTCCTCTCTGCAGTACTGTTTTCAGGAACTCCAAAATTTGAATTTAAATAGTTTTTTCTTACATTTGAAAAATCACAACTACTGTGACTGTACTAATGGTACAGAAGCCTACCCACTTGTTTCTCTGTACTGAGCTATTCGACTTCAAAACAACTCCGCGTTCTTGTTTTTTATGTTAAGGGTCACATTAAGGAAGACAGTATAGCTTATATTGCTTTACTGACTGTACAACACACTGCTCAAGGTACATTGATTCAAGGCTATATTTATATTAACACAAGTTGAAGCTAAATATCTGTCTTACCAAATGCAAAGTATAAGTGGTCAACATAAAATTCTGCAACCACCAGTCCCTATACCTGAATCTCATGGTCATTGTACATCCACATGATAATGAAGTCGGAAGGTACTTTAAATGACATGAACAAGTTTCCAAATCTAAGCAAATTAATAACCTATATTTCAGCTAAGATTCAAAGTTTCATAAATGACCATTCTACATACTGTATAAGGAATGAGCTGTGCTGCTGGAGCCAGCTAACAGAGGGAATGTGTTTTTATTTCCTGTTAGCTTCTGAATTTTGGGGCAAGGTGAGGTAAACACGGTTATGTACCAAGATGTTTTTGATACAGACTGCCTGCCCTCCCCAAGGATTAGTTTCTTCACACAAGTGCCACCTCTTTCCTGCTGCTTCATTGACACTCCAGATCAGCTGAGTGAAAGCATTTCCAAACAGAGAGCACTTCAAGAAAGCAAAAAGAAAATACTATGCAACTGTGCATAATGGCTCACCTTTCTACGCTGGTTTCTGTTGCCCTACATAAAAATTAGAGTCTACGCCAGGGGTTCTCAACCTATGGCCCAGGGGCTGGATGTGGTCCACAGCACCATTTCACTCACCCAGTGGTGGGATGTAAAAATTTTTACTACTACACCATGATGTCATCACACTGTGGGCGGAGCTAACATGACATCATGGGTGGACCCAATGTCATGACATCATGATGCTGTGGGCAGGGCCAAATAATAAATAATAATAAATAATAATAAAATAATAATAATAAAATTAAAATCGCGAGACACACACACGACTTTGCTTAAAAACCCCAAGCCAGGCCTGCTGGTCACCAGGCCTTTTTAGGAACTGTGGTAGTACGTCAATATAGGTAAAGGTATTAAATACACATTAAAATACACACAGACACACCACATCCAAAGATGAGTCACTTACCCTGAGGAGTAGGCTATAGGGAGCTTCAGGCTAGCAGCTTCTCTTCCTCCTCCCCACTTGGGAGGACAGCAAGGAGGCCCTGCATACATGCCAAGCACTGTAGTAGGCGTGCATGCACACCAAGTGCTTGGCGCGCATGCGCAGTGGGGGCACCAGTGAAAAGGTAAGCCCCGAAGGAGGTTCTCCCCAAAAACTGCTACCGGTTCTCTGGGACACTGGGAAAAGTTATTACCGGTTCTGGGAAACTGGTGAGAACCTGTTACATCCCATCACTGCCTCAACCACACCTGGAAGTGCCATGTGTGTGGCAGGCATAGCAAAATGGCAGTCCAGCCCTCAAAGTTGTCTGAGGGAGCATGACCCGGCCCTCTGCTTGAAAATGCTGAGAATCCCTGATCTACACCCTGTGCATCTGAAGAAATGCAGTCTACAAAAAGCTAATGCGAAGTGAAATTTGTTAGTCTTTAGTTCCATAGGTGGTGGGTGCACCTATTAGTTATGTAATTTCTACCCTGGTTTCTGTTGTAATTTTGTTATGTATTTGTGAATTGTTTAGATTACAGTTGTTGTTGAGTGTTCGATGTATGAATAGCGGCTTGTTTGCTATATTTTGTTTTGGGTTTATAGAGGAAACTATTCCTGTGTTACACGTTTGAACGAAACGTAGCAAAATCGGGTAACCCCGTGATTTTCCCGTTGCTTTCTTTTTTTGGGCTTATTTATTAGGGGACGTGTGGGAGAGCGGAAAGAGAAGCGGGGGGCTCCGGTTTGCGAGGGAGGAGGAACGCCGGCGCACAGAAAGGGGCGGAGCTACCCGCTCCTGGAAGACCGTTGTTAGAACGATGGGGTGGGCGGGGCTTATGTGTTGAGCCTGCGCATTGCGCAACCAGGTGTGGGATGTTGGTGCCGCGCCGGGCAGAAGTTTAAGGTCCCCGCGGGGCGAATATATTAGCCGGACCGTCGCTGAGGGGAGGGAGACGCCATGGAGGGGCTGCGGCGGTGGCGGCGGTGGTTCGGGCCCCTCCTCTGGCTCCCTTGCCTCTTCTTACTGTGGGACTGCCCGGCAACGGTCGCAGGGGTCACCGTGACGCCCTCGCCGACTCCCGTTCTGTGTAAGCAAAGAGCGGCCGCTTCGGGGGTTTCGGGAGGCGGGTCGTGTTGTGGGGACTCTCTGCTTCGTTGCCTCCGTCATTTTGGGTTAAAAACGACCAAACCCTCCTCAGCCCACTTTCTTCTGTCAGGCCTTTGAGGGAGGGAGGGAGAGCCTGGTTGCCTGCCTTGGTGGTGGTTACCCTTCCCATCCCCAAAAAGGCCCTTTATCCACAAAAATGGGTGCCTCTTCATCTCCCTGGGTGTAACTTTACCTCAGGTTCATTATCGTTTTTTAAAAAAAAGTGGGTCTTTTTTTTTTGTTGATGTGTTTTTATCGTGTCAGAAGCACACAAAGTTGCTTTGCTGGAGGAACTCCGCTCAGAGGACGCCCTAATGAGGCTCCTTTCATGTCCCCAAGATCTTTTCCCCACCGAAGTGGTATCTATTCATCTACTTGCAATTTCTTGCTTTAAAACTGCTATGTGGCAGGAGCTGGGACAGATGGGTGCGCCTTCTGCCATGCAGGACTCAGGTCTTGAACTGCCGGCTTGCCCACCTTCCAGCTAACGAGGCGAGCTTCTTAACCACTGAGCCGCCACAGTCCCTAAAAAGTAGCTTTTGGCACCTTTGGAAAATGAGGGCTTGTCTTGTGCTGTAAGGCTTCCCTCAGTCCATCTGTTAGGCAACCTTTCCCCTCTCAGCTGTGGTTCTTTTACCTGATCTTTCTCACACTAGGTGGTTCTTCTGTGTCTAGGCCAGACATTAAAATGACAAAAAGAAGGCACCTTTTGGTGAGTTTGTTCTGCAGTTCCTTTCACCTGACCTAATGTGAGAAAGATTAGCTGGTAACACAAGGTTATCATTACCAGGGTACACCTAATTGTGGTTCAAAAATACTGCAATCTTCGAGGAATATCTCTCTCTCTCTCTCTCTCTCTCTGTGACACACTAGGTCATGTGAATGGAACTAGGGAATGAATTCACCAAAAGGTGGCTTCATTTTGGTTGTTTAACATCTAATCTAGACAGGGAAGAAGAAGAACCTGATGTTGTACCCAAAACATACTTGATTTTGTACCCAAAACATCCTGACCCAGTAAGCTCTTTATATGACCTGTCCTCTTCTTTCCCTTGTGTCCTACATCTTAAACTGTCTTCAGGCACTTAATGTACCCAGAACTAAATTAAGCAATAGCAATTACACTTATACCACTTTGTACACTCTCTGGGTGGTTTACAGGTAATTAACACCCCACCCCCCAACATCCTGGGTACTTATTTTACCAACCTCAGAAGGATGGGAGGCTGAGTCCAGCTGGATCACTGTCAGGACTGAACTCACAACCTTTTGGGTGCAGTACAGCAGTTTAACCACTGTACCACCATGGTTCTTAAATTAATTTAAAAGTGTGTCTCCTTCTAGTCCTCATGTGACCATGACTAGTCCTTTAGGTAATCTGGATCTTGGATATGATAAGCCTTTTCTAATAAGGTTGACAGGATTGTTTCCTGCCTTGTTTATCTTCCCCACAGCCTCTGAAAGGGTTTTGTTTTTGGCACCCTGGCTATTCTTTGCTATATGAAAGACTGATTTAGTTTACACTGTTGCTGTAGGCCAGGGGGCTAATTTAATACAAGTAGTACTTCCCACAAAAGATAACAAGTGTGGCAAAGAGGGGCACACTGGCTATAATGTGAAAAATGCTTGACTGACTTTCCTGGTTTCCTTATAAAGGCCTAAAATAGCTACAAGAGAGCCCAAATTGTATCTGGGCCAGGAAAGGCATTTTTACCAATTTACCAGTACTCTCCACACTGCTTTTCTGTGTTCTGAGGACCCTATCAGGCATTTTTGGTTAAAAGCACCTTTTCATATTTTTATTTTCTAAAAATGTTAATAACTGATGACTTATATGTCTAAAGATACTGGAATTGAGAATTTTAATTGATAGATCTCAATAAGCTTCAGTATTGGGGTGGGGAGAATAAACCATAAACAGAGCCCCTTTTGGCAAGGAGTGTTGTAGAAAAATTAGGTACTGTTTAATTTCATGGGCTGGAGTAGGGTAACAGAACAAAGTGCTTTTTATAATTCCAATAATGAAATGTCTCAATTTTAAGAAGAATTCAGGCTGGAAGATTTGCTTTGATGTTTGCATTGTGTAGCAAGGCTTCTGTATTTTTAAAGAACAATTGTAAATTGTTAAACATGCAAGTTGTGCTGTCCCAGGTGCCCAAATTTCAGTTATGTGTGGTGCTGCAATTCTTGGATCACAGTATATGTCTAAAGAATTGGCTAGCTATGACACTAGCTGAGAAAGACACTATTTAAAAAGATCCAAACAAAATGTTGTGTTTATGAAACTAAGCATTGCAGTTTGAAGAAATTAAGACATACTTAATTTACTGGCATTTGCAAGTAGGCAATATTAGGATGGTGAAAGGTGGTGCAATAATACTACATCACTTTATATTTTCAATGTTAACTCTTTAAGCACATTTGAACATAGGTATCACAGTGTGGATGAAATCTATGAACCATATGCTCATTAATCTAGATTTGATGCTTCTATCAGGTATGCCTTTGAGAGGAGCTATTGTGTTCTGTCTGGATCTGATGTTCAGATTCTAAGAAGGATGTTGGCTTTGTCAGTTTGTATGATTTTGAATAGTTTGCTAACACATTGCACCACTAGTTAAGGAGATGGGTAGAAAGAGCTAATGTTCGGGGGGGGGGGCTTATGCATAATGGTATATTGAAATATGCTGACATTATTTATATTAAAAAATTGAGGCAAAAGATTTCTATGCATCCAGTTGTCAGAAAATCTACTTAAAACTTTACATTTAAAGGTCCTTAATTTTTCATGCAAAACATCATTCTTTTCCAGCCTGTACTGATATTGCAAAAAAGACATGTGAAGAGTGTGTAAAAAACACAAATGTAAGTTCTGCCATTTTTGTACTTTTTTTGGAAATACAAAACTTTGGAGTCATTCTGTAAATTGTGCTAATGTCTCTTGAGCTAAGTGATTTAATGCACAGTGAATCATCAGAAACAATTTTAATTTGTTCATTTGCTTAGAGAATGTAGAATCCCTTGGTATTTATGCAGATTTCATTATTAAACTTTCCCAAAAGTGTACTTCATATGCATCTGTTAGTATAGGTTCTACAGGAAGTGATTTTTTAATTCTTGGCCAGATGTCAATCTGATTCTGTAAACTAACAACTTTAGAATGTTTTCTCTAATTTGGGTTTTATGCTGATAACGAATAAAGATGGTTTAGTTATAGAGTAGGGTCCCCAACCTTTTTTGCACCATGGACTGGTTTCATGCTAAACATTTTTTTCATGGACTGGTAAGTGGAAGTGGTGGAATTGGACAGTGCAAGTGCACAGGTAGCCGGGGCGGGGGGGGAGGATACCCGCTGTAGTTAAGCAATATGGAGGAGGGGTCTGGCTACCTCCCTATCTTCTATGTCTGAAGCCTGTGCTCTTGCTCCGTTTGCCGGGCAAACCCAGTGAAGCAGGTTGAGAGCAGAAGGCTGCTATCTGGGCTTCCAGTGCCATCTACCTGCAACCTGGTTCAGGACAGTATTGGTCCGTGGCCTGGTGGTTGGGGACCCTTATTATAGAGGGCATGGGGGTGGTTTTTAACGCTTGATCTCAGAAGAATATTGTGCTGATCTGCTGTATCTTGTTTCCAAGAACAGCTTCAGTGTGTCAGATCAGTAGCTAACTGAATATTTGTTTTTTAAATACTTTCCACTTGAATGAAGAGTTATGGATAATATTGGTTTAAGTTCAGCAAGAGTTAAACTTTTGAAGAAAGCAGAGGGAGAATCTAGGCCCAGGGTGACTGGAAAACAAAGTAAAGTCAGGAGGAAATGGAGAAGAAAAGCGAAAATAGGGGCAGTATTTTAACAGATGAAAGAAACAGAAAAAGAAAATAATAATTGCTGCCACCATTTTCTCATGTTCTGATAGGTCATGAGAAAAAGGTAGTTGTTGCTATATAATCCAAATGATGTGGATCAGGGTCTCAAGAGAAAGTAATATTTCATTTGAGACACTGATCCACATCATTTGTACTTTGCAGCAACAATTGCTTTTGATCTGTCAATCTACTGATATATACAGTACAAAAATATTGAATTAGTGGCAACTTAATTGCTGAAAAATGTAGTAATGTGTGTACTAAATCCAGTGGCAAATAAAGTCAGTGTGAGAAATAAGAAGTAGTAGGAAGCATATTAGAAATAGTTGGTGTTTCCTGTAAAACTTTTAGTTAAGAAATCTTGAAAGTAAATTTAAATTAATAAATTAGCAAAAATCAGTAAAAAAATAAATAGAGGTTCTTAATACAGTGATAAGTTTTTGGTGACGAGAATAATTTTAATTGGGCAAAACCTTTACTAGAAAGTTATTGTTTTGACTAATATAGTTTGAAATTTGGAATATGGAGTTTTATGTATAGAAATTCTAACAGCCTAAATATCATCAGCCAGAATCCTATTTTTGGGCAAAGTGATATTTATTTAAGCATTTCCCTGATTTGACAGACCACCTGTTATGCTAACTGATAGAACAAACATTTGCTCAACCAGACTCACAAGCAATTTGAGACCAGCTTATAAAGGGGAGCCTTTTGGAGCAAGGGAATGTTTATATGACCATCCTTCAACAGTTGTTTAATGTAATGTGATAGTGATGGGGTGGGTTTGGGACTGATCTTTCTTCGAGAAATTGCAAATTATCTGATCACAGCTTGGTGAATTAATGGAAATTTGCTGCCTGGCATTAGTAAGAAGTTTTAAAAATGTGTTAGTTTTTCAAGAATAAAAGAGTGAATACTTAGCAGCCACTAAAATTAATTATTTATCACTTCTCCTTAGTGTCTTTGGTGCAGTGAAAATTCCACTTGTATGGACTACCCTGTAAGCAGACTCATTCCATCCTCACTGTGTGAACTCACCAATGCTTATTGGGGAATCTGCTGGGGTAGGTACTGACTGTGAATGTGTTAACTATATGTTTATTTCTACTGCCACTGGCATTACATGAATGGCCCTGAATTAGCCTCAGGCTTATGAGTTATTCCAAATGTCTGGCCGGACATCCCACTATGATAATGGAGTAGTGTCAGGTGTCAGTAAACAACCTGGCTCCCTAAAGTAAGGCGTCCAACACCTTACAAAACTGAATCCGGGATAGTGGGGCGGGGCCAACGTCATGACGTCATGGGCGGGGCCAACGTCACGACGTCATGGGCGGGGCCAAAAAATAAAGGAGCAAAAAATGGCTCCAATAAACTGTGCATGCGCAGAAACTCAATCTGATGCATTGCGCATGCATCAGATTGAGTTTCTGCGCATGCACAGTTTATTGGAAAATAAGCCATGTGCCGATTTTCGGGGGGCTCTAAAAATATAAGCCACCCCCCGAAAATAAGCCATCAGGCCATTTTTGGCCATTTGGGGGGGGGGGAATATAAGCCATGGCTTATAATAGGCTATTATAAGCCATGGCTTATATTCTTCCCCCCCCAAAATGGCCAAAAATGGCCTGATGGCTTATTTTCGGGGGGTGGCTTATATTTCTATATACTCAGTATATAGAAATATAAGCCACCCCCCGAAAATAAGCAGGCAGCCTGCTCGGACACAGAGAATACACCCCCCAACTCTGCTTACCTTGAAGCTCTGCTTATTTTCTCTCCCGACTAACAGCTGATCAGACTCAGAGGCTTTTTTAAAAACTCCGGTAGGGAAACAAGGAAGGGGGGAAATTTCAGCGATGTGATTGGCTCTCTATGTCAGCTGACATAGAGATCCAATCACATCGCTGAATAGGTGTTTCCCCTATTCAGCGATGTGATTGGCTCTCTATGTCAGCTGACATAGAGAGCCAATCACATCGCTGAATAGGTGTTTCCCCTATTCAGCGATGTGATTGGATCTCTATGTCAGCTGACATAGAGAGCCAATCACATCGCTGAATTTTTGGAGCCATTTTTTGCTCCTTTTTTTTTTTAAAATGCCTGCTGCCGAAGAGAAATCGGGACAGCCGGGACGTCATGGGGGAATTCCGTGACCATTTCCCTAAAAATGGTAACTCGGGATTCCCCCTCTCAAATCGGGACTGTCCCTGAGAATCCGTGACGGTTGGCCGCTATACCCTAAAGGGGCCAACGGCTACAGGTTGATGAGTCCCTTTAGGTGGGTGTGATGGTCCCTTCAGTGAAGGAAATGTCACTGGAAACCATCAGGTTGGGCCCAACAGCAGAATGAGTGGAAGAGGAACTCTGATTCCTAACGTTCATGGAGATGAAAGAGGCCATGCCAGATGGACTGGCTGTGAAAGTGCACTTTGTCCATATCCTCAAGGCTGCAGCAGTCCATTGCAGTCCAGGTGTTAAATCCTGCATGTCTCATTTCATATGTGCCGCAGGAGATGCCTCCGTGATCATAGTGTGTGGGTTACTTCATGGAACGCTGGGATTCACCTTAAACAAATTTATGCCAATGGCATTTTTCCTACTTCAGGAAAAAAATGCATTCCTGGATACAAGTTGCAGACTAGGAAGACTTCTTCTGAAAGAAACAATGTGATAAGGTGTTTTCTTTGTGCAAGAATTCTTTATGTGATTTTAATTGGTAGCAAATATTTGTGTTTGTGTGAACCTTTATCTTTATGTTGGTAGTCATAAACTTTATGGCCATTTTCCACACTGTACTGAACATTACTGAATTGCATGTAGCTTTCATATTGAGAATACATTTTTTCTATGAAGGTTTTTCTTCTTAATGGTTTATTTTTTTATGTCTGATAATCAGCAGAAAGAAACCTTTCTTTTGCTTGTGAGCATAAGAATAAAACAATACTTCAGATATAGTAATTCTTCCTCATACTGTCTAGTTTGAATTTGAGTTAGTTAACAAACCTAATAGTTCACAAAATGGCTATATTTAGTCTTAATGTGAAAAAGCAGTGGAATTTTACAAGAATGTTCTGTCTCCCCTCCCCAGCTCATTTATTTTCTCCCTCCTTCCCTCTTTTCTTCTCTAGTACTGCTGTCAGAAGATTGAAAGTTTCCATTTTAGATTAACATTGGCTTGTTCTTTTTGACTAAATCTGGGCAGATTGGGTTTTATCTTAATTGGTTAGCAAAAACAAGATTAATTGAAGATTGTTTGGGATCAGAAAGTGACAAGTAGTGTTTAATCTAAAATGGAAACAAATGATTTTTTAAAAGATGGACACAGTTTATTCAAGTGAAGTCTTACTTGTACATGTGTATGAATGCAGCAAGATATGTTGCATGTATACATAGTTATTGTATGTGTGTATACATATATATAAATATGCAGACAATTATATTACATACATGTCCTTTAGAATTTTGAGGGAATAAGGTTTCTTACCATTGGGTGTAAAATAAGCTATCATGATTCAAATGTGTGATGTATTTTCCCTCAGTCTAGTTAAATTTACAAACAGTTGTGTTGGCAAAACATGTATTGTTTCTTAGTAGATTGTGACATGTTAAGCAAGCTTTCTGATAGAGCAGTGATTCCCAATCCTGGGTCCCCAGATGTTCTTGGACGAAAACTCCCAGAATCCATCATCATTAGCTATGCTGGCCAGGATTTCTGGGAGCTGTAGTCCAAGAACATCTGTGGACCCAAGATAGGGAACGGCTGCTTTAGAGCTTTCATTGTTGCAAAGAGGACCTAATGGACCTAGCAACTTATCTGTGTAGTTGTATTTTTTTCAATGTAACATTGAGTGTACTAAGCTTTTCCTGTCAATTTTTACAGTCAACTTTGAGGCCATTCTCATCAGCATAGGTGTGGTAGCAGGTGTTATTTTGCTTCTTACAATATGCTGCTGCTGTTACTGCTGCAGAAGACGTCATCTTAGCGGGTAAATAATATTTCATGGTATCTTTCTTTAGTATTTTTCTTATAATAAAAGTGTCCTTAGAAACTTTAAAAACATGTGGTTGAAAATTGTGCCTTTTTTTAATTTTTTAATTTTATTCAATTTACTGACATTACAAAAACAAACAACATACAGACAAATACAAATAAGGAACACATATAACAATAAAGGAAAAAACCATATATGACTTTACATTACTTACAATATATACTTGAGACAAGACAATAATACCTTAAAATATGAAATGAATTAACACATAGATGGGTATATTTCTTTGTCTTATATATTTCTCGCGTTCTTATACAATATTATATCCTCTTGTATTTCTGTTTTGTTTAATTATAATCCAGAGTCCCTTTCAATACCCTGGCTGCGGCATCTGTCACCCCATTGATTGCCAGGGTTGAAAATTGTGCCTTAAGGTGTCCAGCTCCTTCTGTTTACAGAAAATGATATTGGGTCTTGGTCAAGATTGTGGCATGAGAGAGGAGGGTTTAATTGTTTCACACTCAATTGTTTTTCCCATTAATAGTCACATCTTCAACCTACTATTGTCCCAAATTTTAAAGCTTATTAAAATCAGAGCAAAAAGCAATTGTCAGTAGAAATTTCAACAGTGAAAGGGTTATAATTGAAATCTTTTGCATATAAAATACGGGTTTTGTCATTGAATTGTTGTCATAGATTGACAAGATGGAATCACCCCTGCTTTCTTGAGGCTGTCCTTAAAAATGGTGCAATAAAGGTTTGACTGGAGAAGCAAGAAAGGGGAGAATGAGAGATTCAGGGACATTGTATGACTGCACCACTATCTATGTGAAAAGGGGAACTGCTCAAGGTCATATAGCAAGGGTGTCTGGAAATGAATTAATTGCTAATCCACGTAACTGGTACCAATTAGGACAGGAGAGCACCTGTGAGCCAGTTCCTTTTGTGAAAAAGTTATTTGGGTTCAAAGCTTCTAAGAATTCTGAGTGATAATTCATGAACAGACCTGGGATGTGGAGTGAAAATTAAAAAAGCAGGAAGGAAAGAGTGCATAATGTCACTTGTGCAACTTTGTTCAAGTAAGTAGATTAGGCTATATACTTTTTTTAGGGAACTGCTTTCTTTAACTTCATAGTTTTTTCCTCATAAAAGGGAATGGCTTCATTTGCTTACTGTACTGTTAGAAATTTTGAACCTGATCTTACAATTTTACATTCTTAAAACTCTTACAACCTGTTTGCTTCATTGTTTCCAAAGAATCACTATAGTACTAATTCTAATCCTAGACTTGGTTATACTACTGTTCAGTCATTTTTGGGTGTTTTGCCAATTAGAGGATTGATGTGCAAGCTGTAAGCATACAGCTTTGGGATTTTGTATTATCTCCCTGGAAAACTGAAGGGTCTCAGCACTCACAATGTGTGGAAGAAGGGCAGGAAAGGAAGATCTTCCCAGCCACAGTACATTAGCCTGCCTGGAATTCACTAATCGAGAAATAACTTAGGTAATATGGTTGAGTGGCTAGTGGCTAGCAATAGTGTCTAGCACTGATTAACCAATGTACTGACTTAGGCTTCTGGGAATTGAAGTCCCCCTGTGGGGCATGGGCCTCCACTGATCTAGACTGTTGGTATCCTCCAAGAATGCTTACAGCTGATAAGCCCAGCATTCTCAGTCAGCTTGCCCATAAATGGAATATTGGCAATAGGCCTATACAGTACAGTAATACCTCATATAACATTAGTATCGAATAACACTAAAATCGCATAACATTAAGGAATCTGGGGGGAAGAATTGCATCAGATAACATTAAGATCCTATGGGATGCTTCAGATAACAACCGCTAAAGCCTGTGTGGTTACAATGTATCTCTATGGCTCCCATAGGATTTTAACATGCATCAGATAACACTAAAAATCATATAACATCAAGACTTGTGGAACCAGGTTTTAGTGTTATATGAGGTTTTACTGTACTTGTTTAAATCATTCATTAGAAAGTTAACTTTTTAAAGAGCCAGCTGAACTTTGGTTTGTTTCAATCAAGGCATGTGGCTTTCCTGAAAAGACACAATGATCACATAATGGGCCATTCTTGACAGATTTAGTACCCAAGATGAGCAAGGATCTAAAAGAGAGGAGGTGGTCCTACAGTGTGCAAGTGTCTTGTCTATGTCCTCATTTATTACCAGTGATGATTGAGTGAACCTAGATTGGGTGGTGAACTAGACATCACAGTTCAATCTAATGAATTACTGAAAGAGTCAAGATCCCATCAATCTTTGATCCAAAATGAGCTGTGAAATCGTTACAATTGGATATATTAGGTTGAACCATATCTCTGTCCGTCCAGCATTAGTGAAGCTACATACAACATGACACAGTTCTGCTTGCTGGTGGAAGCTTTATGAATCAATTTGATATCATTGACTTTCTTAACAGATTTTATTGAATTAGAATGTTTGCTGAATTATTTCTTAACCACAACTAGTTTACTCTCTGAGAAAGTTTTTCTCCATTTGTTCTCTAACCTTTTCCTGGCCTGCTTCATTTCTTGTAGTTCATATGTAAATCAGGGTGAAGAACAAGCTCTCTATTGGAGAGGGTATTTGGGTGCAGTGGTGTCGGCCACCTGGCTCACCCATATATACCAATTGGTGATCTGGACTTCAACAAAAGTGCTAAAATAGGTCAGGCCCTGATATTTAAAGTCTGCGGTATGGTTTATCCCAGGAGTGCCCAAACTATGGGCCATGGGCCATAGTTTGGGTGCATTTTTACTTCCATTTCTGGGAGTGATGAGGGCAGCATGGGGCAGATGAATTGGCATTGGGGACCTGATCCAGCCCACGGGCCATAGTTTGGGCACCCCTGGTTTAAGCAGAGAAAATGGCAGCCTAAAAAAATTATCTCATCCTATTTCAAAACATATCTGTTGCAAAACACATTGCAATGCACATTTTACTTCCACTTCCGGTGGGAGGATCCATGTGATCAGCCCACTGAACCACATGACTGGCCTGCAGAACCATGTGACCAGCCTACAGCCTGAAAAGTTTGGGCACCCCTGGTTTATCCAAATAAATCTAAATGTCAAATTATGTAATTGGATTATATTCAGTAGAGATGTGTAGATGTATTCTTTTGAACTGTAACTCCCAGACAACAGATTCAGAGGCCATAATGTTTGAAGAGTTATATGAATTCTTCAAAAGCACAGACCTGTGCTCCTTTGGTTGTCAGTAGTTATAATATGAGAATTAAGTAGTAGTAATGCTGAACATACTTCTCTGGCCAAGTTACCCTGCTATGGTAATAGAGTAGGCCATACTACCAGCGACTCAATGCCGAGTGTCAGGCGGTGGTTAACTAACCTGACAACCCTGAGGACTAATGGATACCCAAGTCCACAGGGAAGGCTGATGGTCCCCAAGTGGATTAAATCCCACTTGAATTCATCTTGATGGAGAGCAGTTTGTGGGACAGAAGGGCTCAGGACCAGAAAGTGACTCACAGAACTGGATCAGTGGTATGGGTGTCATGCTGCCTTGTGAAAGGCAGATGAAAAGCCACTGCATTATATTCTCAGGACAGTCTTCATGGCTGATCGCCTTGAGGATTGCCAAGACTCTGATTTGGATATGGAAGAACTAGAAGAATGCTGAACATTCTTATGCATCTGCTTCTGCAGTTATTAGCCATTGCTTTTTTTATTTCATGAAAATATTACATATTTCAATATAGTGGTATTAAGAAACTCTTTAATTAAACTCTAACCATACCAAAATATGCCCTCCCAAGTGATATAGTCAGTGTACATCCAGTTATAACTGTTCAATGTGTTTTGTATGGTGTAGTAACTTGGCATTGGCTTGGTTTTGTAATATATCAGCCTGTAGCCAAGCCTTCTCAGGAACTGTATTAAGGAGGTGATATTTTCCTTGTGTTTAAGTAAATGCTATAAATGCTCTTGAGGAGCTGATTTGGTGCATAAGTCAAACATAATCTTGTTGGAAAGCATTGAGTACACATACTCAGACCCTCTTGATATTTTGAAAAGTTTAATTTTGCTGCTTTAAAGCTTGAGTGGTTCAACTTCAAAGTGTGAAAATTAAGTAAATGTGTTTTACATGTTTACAAGGAGTCCTTTATAAGTTGGCCTTTGTCTCAGGATTCATGAGGATAAGGTCAGTGAATCTGTAGAGCTTTCAGAAGACACAGGGTGCCTATGGCTCTGTGGCCCATAATATTCTAAAAAGGTTACAGTTCTTCACACACATTTTGGGTACTAGCATTAACTTCTTTTGCTGGAACATCAGTCTTCTAAGTTTCACTGAAGAGGCTAATGCTTTTCTTGAAGATTACGTTAATATTCATTGCCAACTAGATAGCTAAGAAATTCATATAAAGTCCTTCTCACTGTTAGCTTTGTGCATAAAATGTTGTTAAATTAGGATTTGAAGGAAAGTAGCTCACAAAATATATGAGTTCCAGCAATATCTGGGACATACTTCACACTTAAATGTATACCATGGCTGATGTAGATACAGTATGTGGGGAGAATCACATGTTTGTTTTGTTCATGTACAAAATGAAATTACACAGAAGAGTGTATTTGGTGGATGGCATGAAACTTGTCATTCTCCCTCCCTCATCTTATTGCACTTTGTAGTATTAAAGAATGTTATTGCGGCAACCTGTAATAAAATAAAACTACTTAAAGGCACAGAGACGCAATCTTGTGAATTGGTAATTTATGCTGGTCAGTGGAAGAATGTTTTTTTTAACAAGTGAGTCTGCTTTCTGTTTGTACTTGAATTGGGTAAACACATGTTTTAGCCGTGAACGTAAATAATCAATGGAGGAAATGTACAATTAAAGTTCAGTATTAACTCAAGGACAAAGCTAGGTTTCTCATATGTGTGTGGTTTCCACAAAGTAGCAATTTTTATATTTATTTATTGAATTTGTATAGTCACCCCAGTCGACATGCGACTGTGGGCGGTATACATAACATTCCCAAAGTTTAAACTATAGAGACCCTTAAAATTCCTAAAACCACTGAAAAACTACCTCCCACCCACACCAATTAAAAATCTAGTTAAAAACTATTAAAAGCATGAGTGATCCTCTAAATGAGCCAATGGGGGGATGGGGTTTGCTCCCTCTCCACCTTCACACACCTGCCCTGCCAGCCAGGTTTTCAGCTCTTTCCTGAAGGGCAGCAGCTCTATCTGGAGATGCAATTCAACTGACAGGAGATTTTTTTTTTTTTGTAACATCTGGTATGTCATGTCCACTGGATGTCACTGTTTCTTATTTCTATAGTTAAAAATTGAGGGGTTTCAGTGTTGTGGCCTATACTAATTTGATATGTCTATTATGATTATTCTGTTGTGTTAAAAAATCCAAATGTTTGAAAATGTTTATATTTCATGTTATGCCCTTCTGTGTGAATTCAAGAAGGGTAAAATATTCTACTATGCTGGTCAAAAATAGAATGTTAAACATTCTCCTACTATGGTGTCAAGAGATGTTCATTATGCCATCTTTCTGTAATCAAATGTTCTCCAGATATTTTAGGCTTTGGTCAGCCCCATTACCATGTCTGTTGATCAGGAGTTATAATCCAAAACCTTTGGAGAACCTAAGGCTAAGGAAAGTATGAATTATTTGGACATCTAGGTTATCTGGTTTTCTGATAGTATGGCCCATAGTAAGAAGTTTGCTTTTTATGTAGAATCTCATAAAGACTTCCTAGTTACACTCTGTTCTGCAAGTTAATTATTAATCAGTATAGTAAAATGAATTTTAAATCTCAACAGATTTTGTTAACATTGGTATCAAATACAAGGCAATAGAAAGCAATACTTTTAATTAACTGATTATATACTTTTAAAAGCTGCAAATTTGAGTTTATGAGTAAAAAAAGACCAAATATTTGCTACAGACTTTCTAAGTGACACGATATAAAAACCCTCTGCAAACACATCTGGTGTTCAGCTTCTTCAACTTAAAAAAGTGTTTGTTCTTTCATAGGAGACTAGCTGAAGAAGAAGAAAGGTTTATCAAAGATCAAGAAGATAAAAGAATGCAGTCCTTTCAGCGGTATGTCTAAAAACTATAATTGTGTTATTGCACTTATAGCTTGCATAGACATGTTACGTGGAGAAATGCAGTATTGGGCTGTGATTACAGTAAATGCAACTCATAATGCATTTCAGCCCTTAAAATTAACTAGATGATCTCCCTAAAATAATAATCTAGAACCTGGGGACCAATCTGAGCAGGCTTCTCCTGCTCAGTAAGGGACATGGAATAGAATGGATGCAACAGTATTGTTTAAACTCCAGACAGCAAAGGGGTACACAGAATGAGCCTCCTTGAAGATTGTAGTACTTTTGAACCACAATTGGGCAACCTCGTGTTTCTGGCTAATCTTTCTCACACTAGGTCAGGGGAGGGAACTGCAGAATGAACTCACCAAAGAGGTGGTTTCATTTTTGTAGTTTCATGTCTGTCATAGACACGGAAGAAGAAGCATAGTGTTGTATCCTGGTTCTGCTCCATTTTGTTGCTGGTATCCATGTTAGCTCTCTGATCCTGGAATCAAATTCTGATGCACAGTGGTATTTGCACTATTTTCCATTAAACATGCAGGACTGTGATGCCTTAGTGGTTAAGATGCTGAACTTGGTGACTGGAAGGTCAGCAGTTCGAGACCTGAATGCTGCAAGATAGAGTGAGATCCTGTCTTTGTCCCAGCTCTCCCAACCTAGCAGGTCAAAAGCAAGAAATTGCAAATAGATAAAGAGGTATCACTTTGGTGTCAAGGTAAATAGCATTCTGTGTCTAGTCATCCCTGCCACATGACCACGGAAAGGTCTGCAGATTCAGACAGTGCTGGCTCTTTGGCTGTAAACGGAGATGAGCACCACACCCTAGAGTCGCATATGACTGGCTTTCAAGCAAGGGTGACCTTACATTAAACATAGCATAAGCAAATCTTGTTCTATATATCTTCATTATTTAATTATCCTCTTGGCCTTTGGCATTTAAAGTCACATGCAATTTTATAAATTATAGCAAATATATTAAATTAATTTAAATGCAGAGCCTACCCTTAATTCAGAAGATAATGTGTCAGGAAAGTGTCTCACTACAGCTTTCTCACAGCCTCTCAGAACAGACTTTGGTTGGTTCATGATTTTACCAAGACTAACCTTTTGATTCCCTTCCTAACGTCTAAAAAACTTAAATTCATCCAGCTTCTGGGCACTTGCAGGGAATCTTGACCACTGTAATTGTACATAAAATAGTTGCTCAAGTGCAAGGCTGTTGTCAAAGGAAAAATACTACAGAAACGTGTATCTGACTGAAAATATCCAGTTCCAGTCCACCTTAATTCACTGCCACCAAACACTGCAGTTTTTATACATTCCATTTCTTGCTCTACAGTTTCCAGTTTGTCTTGATCCATACTTCTCACCTTCCATGTTCCATTTTCTCTTCTGTGCATTTCAGCCACTAGGTGTCCTTTTGGTTTTAATATAGTTGTGTCATTAGCCACAGTGCTATTCATACCGTACTTGTTTCCTGCTCTTCCCTAGTAGCTGGTTGAGTGCCTTCTGGCCTGGAAGTCTCATCTTCCAGCACTTTTGTTTCATTTTAGACTGGTTCATCGCTGGATGTACAATCCAATGTGGTGAAGGGGTTTGCATGTGTCAGTGAGGCTGGGAGCAGTGCCGTTAAGAGGTTAGATTCCTACCAGGGTCACCCAAGGCAGAACAGTCTCAGCTAAGACATTAGAGTCTGTCTCATCTAGCCTTTGGTAATGGCTGTATCAGCAGAAAAGAATTGATAGTTCCAGTGGTGGGCACCAGTAGTAGCTGAAGGTGACACTGGCAGAGGAGGCAATAGTAGTGACACTCAAGCTGACTGGTTAGTACTGTGCAGAAGATGGCAATAGTAAACCATTGTTCAGCTTTTCTTACCTTGCAAATCCTATGATGAGACATTCTAAAACAGCAGTCATTGGCACTGAAAAAATGGAGCCTGCGGAGCTGGTTATTCATTTTTTTTGGTAATGTAGCAAGAGGGAGCATTGCCAATTAATGTTGACCAGCTTTGCTGATTCATTTACTGTGAGATAAATGTTATAATGACTTGCTTTCTCATCATACTACAGCAGTCTATATTCTTTGCTTTGACTTAGCTGCAGCATAAGATGGTAGGAAAAGGACAAAAGAAAAAGAAATGTTAGAAGTAGAAAAGCTAACCTTTGTGTTAATAACAATTGAACATTTTCATTTTTAGCCTGTAAATGTTTCTCTTCCATTCTCCTCAGTTTTAAATTAAATCTAAAGGCCTTTTGTTTTCTAGTTGGGTAGATTTTTTATAGATTGCAGACCTGTGCACTGAGATCTATGGATAACAAAATCATTTTGCAGTGTTAGTGAGATCCATGTTCCAGCTATTGGTATGTTTGTGATCTAATAGGTATACAGCTATTGGCAGTATTTGTTTACATTTTGTTTAAAATTAGATTTTTGAACAGTTGTCCTTCTGTGACTTTTGCAGGAAACTTGAAAGAAAAGTAAAGCACGATGAAATAAGAAAGAAATATGGTATGTATAATTCAATAACTTGCATCTAAAATTGCTTCACATGCAGCCCAAATTGTGTGTTAAACAGGATATCTCTGTTTAATATCTACTTCATTGATACATCACTGTAAATCATTCAATAATTTAATAATGATCTAGTAAAGAGTACACGGAGAGTTCAGAACACTAGATTGTATTGTGTCCAATAGTTTGCAGAGTAGACCACCCACTCACCCTCCCTTAAATAGACAAATATGAAATACAAGAGTAGCAAATGGACTGCCAAATTATATTTGAAATGTCAGCCCAAATCCATTACTTGTTTGCATTTAAGGAAATGTTCAAACCCCCCCCCCCCTTTTCATTCTGTTGCTTTTCTTGCCCCACTTAAATGGTAATTGTGCATTTACAATACAGTGTAGCTGCCACTCATTCTGGTCACAGTCCTTTGAGAGAGCTGAAAGCAGTTGAACTCTTAATAAGTAGGAATGCTCCATTTGAATGTTTTATTTTTCTGTATTTGTAATTTTCACATATGTTCTTGTATGAATACAGTTCAATTACTCAGATTATATTTTCATTGCTAAATGAGTTTGAGAGGCATTTAGATTATTTTCTCTGTAGTAACTTTCAGTAAAAATAGATGAATTGTACATTTGGTACGCTTTAGTGTGTTATGTGAGTAAAATATCCACACACATTTTGTGCTATGCTTTGTTTAGATTTCAAAAGCCTGTTGATGGAATAGGGGTGAGCACAGAATAGACACAGATCCAATGGTGACTAAAGTATCTCGTGATTGATAGGGCAAGCTTGCCAGGGGTGAAGCTAACGTCACCTCTTTATTTATCCTATGATAAACTTCAGTTGTCTACATTAATGTTGATATATACAGTAAGCACAAATGGTCCATCTCAAGTTCCTAGCTAGAGTTCCACGTCTAGGTCTGAAAGCCATTGAAGGGCTTCATCTGTGGCCCTATGCAAGTCCTCCATTGTGCCTCCCAAGTGCGCGTAAAGGACACCTAAATATCATGTGGTCCATGGTTTGTTCTTCTTGTACACAGTCACATTGGGGAGAGGACTTCCATCACCATGTGAACAGAGTGGCTTCACCTGTACCACAGCCTGTTCTCCCTCTGTTCAACATCCTTTAGCATCCGTCTCGCAGTGGAAAATCCAGCTTGCCATTCTCATGGATTCTTGATTATGTAATGATGGGGAATCGGAGATATATAACTGCCCCCCTCAGCCCAACGGTTAAAATCTAGACATCCTACTTCGTACACTGCAATCAACCTACAGAATAATCATTTTAATATCTCAGATGCCTGGATGGAACTCTGGCAACCTCTATCTCTGATTCTCCATCATCACATAATCAAGTCACCTTTAGAAGATGACAGTTATCTCTGTTTTGTCTCTTTCATGCTCCACTGATGTGGCTGCTGCAAATGGCAAATGTTATTTTAGGCTGTTTTAACAGAAATTTCCAACTCCCATGAAGTACTAGTTCCCTCTGATTGCCATTGGTTGAGCCTCATCTTGACATTGTGTCAATTTCTGGACACAAAGCTTTAAGAAGGATGCCAACAAAGTGGAAAAAGTTCAGAGGAGCGCAACAAGGATGATTGGAGACTGGAAAACAAGCCCTATGAGGAAATCCTGAAAGAACTGAGCATGTTTAGCTTTTTTTTGGGGGGGGGGGGTCGAGAAGAGTAAGGGGAGATAAGATAGGACTTCTCAAATACTGTACTTGAAAGGTTGTCATACAGAGTTGGGGCAGGATCTGTTCTCAGAGTACAAGACACATAATAATGGGCTCAAGTTACAGAAGACCAGGTTTCATTTCAATATGAGGAAATGCTTCCTAATTGTTAGAGCAGTACAACAATGAAAACAGTATCCTTGGGAGAAGGTGAGCACTGTATGCTGGGGGCATTCAAAAGAAAATTAGACAACTGTCAGGTATAATTTGATTTGGATTCATGCATTGAGCAAAAGATTGGGCTTGGTGGAGGTCTCTTCTGATTTCATTATTCTATGATTCTGTGTTTATAAGGGCACTGCATGTAACTCCCGAACATTTAACATAGAACTAAATGGAAGAATAGTTTATATGTTGACTTAGTAAGCTTCTACATTATCTTATTCTATTCTCTTTTGGTTAGAACATTTTGGCCTCCACTACCTTTTCTAGCAATACTTATGGTACCTGCCAAGTAAGCAATTATAAGAAATGGCCAATCAGCATGCTGCTTAGGCACTTTGCCACCCAACCAATCTTTTCATGATTACCATGACCCAGTCTGATCAATTTAAAATAGTCATACTATTGTACCCGGGTTTTAATTAGAAAATGCAGTGTGAAAAAGTAGTGCCACAACAGTGTATCAACAATATTATAATAGATATGTTATCTGTTATTTAAAATACTGAGTAAATGGATATGATGAAAAAGTTATTAATATACTATGCCTAGGAACTCTGTCAAAGAAAAACTTTCTACAGGGAGTCCAAAATAACTGAGATTGCCTTCTATGTAATGATCACTCAACTAAAGTTGAAAGGCAGGTTCCCTGAAGAAGGGCCTTAAAATTGTATAAGGTTCATATGTGCACTGGAGGTACTTTAGTCCAGGGATTCTCAACCTGTGATGCCATTTCATGTGGCCCACCAAACCAGGAAGTGTCATGTGGAGGAGGAAGGGCAAATGGCCATCCTGCCCCCAAAGCTGTCTGAGGGAGCTTGACCTGGCCCCAGGCTTTAAAAGGTTGAGAACTCCTGCTTTAGCCACATTGTGCTAGACGATATAGGACAGTGATGGCGAACCTTTTAGAGACCGAATGCCCAAACTGCAACCCAAAACCCATTTATTCATCACAAAGTGCCAACATAGCAACAGGGGAGGAAAGAAATGCTCCCATTGGGCTGCTGGGCAGAGGGGTGGGATGAACTCTGTCCTGGGGAGGAGGGAGGAAGAGTTCCCATTGGACTGCTGGGGAGAGGGGCAAGTGAACTCTGTGCTGTGGGAAGGAGGAAGCGTTCCCATTTGGCAGAGGAGTGGGGCAAACTCTGTGCTGGGGTGACTGCATGGGTGCCCACAGAGAGGGCTCCGAGTGCCACCTCTGGCACGCGTGCCATAGGTTTGTCATCACTGATAATTGATTTGAAACGTTAATTCAGATAAACAGTGAGTGATGTCTAGATACAGATTCTCATGGTCTTGGCTAGCTGCTTCATTTCTTTGAATTCCTTTGGCCTGCAGCATCTGCCAGTAACATCAAATGGAGTAAGTTGAGCCTGAACATATAAAATATCCATGAATCTGGTACTGTTATTGAAATTGATCACTTGCAAGATATCAGCTATTCACTGAAAATTTCTCATACCATGACACACATTTTTACTTCAAGAGGAGTGCTCATCTGAAAGGAAGCACCAACTTCACTCGATTGCCATCACTGATCAGAGGAAGTAAAGACAGTGACTTATTCCTGTGATGTTCCATTAAGAATTCTAGCTGGACTGTCAGATTTTGATGTTTCTGTGTGTTTCAAAATGTGTTGCTGTTATTTGACAACAGAGTTTGGGTTGTAAACAGCCCACCCTGCGGAGAATCAGCTGGGTTCTACTGATTCCAAGCAAGCTACCTGCTGATCTAGGGTACAGTAGCAAGGATCAGTGTTCATGTGGTAATCATTGACTCAGCAGCTGCCAAACCGTGGCTCAGAAATTAGCATGACCTCCTAAGCTTTTAAATTGTGCTTATCCTCCATTACCTTTCTTTTTCATCTCTATCTCTCAGAACTGCATGACTTTGTACTAGTTTATCCTTTTAGGTGGGTACAGGCCAAATTGGAAACTGATTTGTGAAGCATTATCTCAGGAGCAAAACATGAAGTCATTCTTCCTTTCCTCCAAGAGACCTGTTTTTGCAAGTCTTGTCTGTTAGCAGTATGTTAAAAAGAATACAGAAAGTCTTTGGAGACCAGGATGCCACCTGTCTGTTTGCTTGTTTTTGCAAAACTTCATTTAAAATTTTAGTTCCTCATGGCTAGTATCCTGTATGGTTTTTCCACATGCACAATGCCACCTTGTCTCCTATGAGATATCGCTTCCCTTATTCTCTCCCCCCCCCCGCACCGGTCAAATATCCTTTAGTGTTATGTCTTAATTCTACATGTCCTTACATTTATGATATAGTGGTCTGTTAATATAAGGACATGGGGCTGTGGTGGCTTAGTGGTTAAGACACTGAACTTGATTACTGGAAGGTCAGCAGTTCGAGACCTGAGTACTGAATGACAGAGTGCGCTCCCATCTTACAGTTCGAAAGCAAGAAATCCCAACATGTACAAAAGATCTCTTAAATGGCTAAGATAATGTTATTGAAATAGCCTGCTTGTGGTAAATTTTTTTATTATAAGTCCATAATTGTGCAACGTTGTGTTACAACTAAAAAATCCCTAAAGAGTAGCATGTTGTGATAGCATAAATCCTTAAAATGGGAATTAGCTATGTTCTTTAAAATATTCTTTTTTTGATCCTAGGTATAACTCATGGTATCTTTGTTCTGTTTGCAGTTCTACCAGACTGATATGTGGATACAGGAATAAAAGTGTTTTGCTTTTTAACCAGATACTGTTGCTGCATAGACTTTAAGCTACCAAATTGAGCAAAAGCACTTCCCATTTTTATTATTATCTTGTTCTTTTCCGCCAGGTCTTCTCCAGGATTCTGACCATCCATACAGCAGATACGAGAATGAATGAAGATAGAAACTGCTTTGCCTTGTTAAAGAAAACAAAAATGTCAAGGTCACCTTCTACTTTAATTTTTAGGTCTCCAAATAATGTTTATAAATGCACAATAGAATATGATGTCTCTTTCTCTTCTTTTATTTGCGTTTACATTTCAATATGGAATGTATCTGTTTTTCCCCTTTTCTAGAGTTTTTCTTTAATAGAAAGTTAATTAAGTTACAACAATCATGAGATTGCCCCCCTCCTGTTAAATATTATCATCTGTCCCATGTTGCTAAATAAAGACCCTTTCAAAATCTGTATCAAGTAAGTGTTGGCAAATATTTGGCATTATAGATGTGTGATATCAAGTGATGACAAATAATTCCAGCCAGCCACACTTTCAAGACTGTTAATAGAATGTGAAGGGTATAAAAGATAGGAAAATAACCATGTTCAATGACTTCTGTGCCTCTGAGAAAAAGGTCAGATGGCGTCTGGTGTTGTTGAGCTAGTTGGTACCTTCCTGTACCGTTCTAATTCAAGGTTCTTGTTTCTTAATTGTTACTTACAATTATTGCTGTTTGGTAATAGATTCTGCCTATTCCAGCAGGTTTTCCTCTGTCACAGAGCACATTCCACTATACCTTAGTCTATCAACATTAAGTGTTAGAATAGACAAAATCTATGTAGCTTAGGGAGAGAGTTTCTTAGGACTATAGGCTTGGAGAACTTTTCATTGTCATTTCCAGAGTCCTAAATTTTGATTATAATTTGCTTAACATTTTTATGATTATGGATATTCAGCAATGCCTGATTAATGTGTTGCATTTTCCCCCTGTAAAATCACAGTGAAAAACTAGAGACTTGATATAATTTTTTTTAAAAAATCATGGTACTGCTTTTCCAAACCTTTAAAAACATTAATTGTTCAGGCTGTGTTTTACCTATGTTGTTCATGGTTAATTCAAAATACATTTCTGAAATACTTGTTTGCATGTAAACTCTGGCTGTAAGGAGGAGATTGGGAAGGAAAGCTGATTGAGATATAGTCTTAAGGTCCAGTTTCTTAAATGCATAGGGAGGGTATTTGACTTCACTGATATCGGGATGTGCTCTGGTATCTTGCCATTTAGCTCATTTAGGTGTGGCAAATTACCAGACCTTACATGAACACTACTATTTCTTTCCAGTACTGTGTGAACCAAATTTTTGTTCTTAGCAGATTTGTTAGCTAGGTCACCACTCTATTTATTAACTCTTTCTAATAATGTACAATTTATTTCTGCTTATATATATCTATTATGAATTAGGGTGGTTCGGTTCTGATCAGTACTGTAGTGTGAAACAGGAAGGAGATATTAATGTGTTCAGTCATCCCTGTCTGGGCTGCAGAAGTATATACTTAAAAAAACAAACACCCAAAAACAATATCCCAAGCAGGGCAAAAGTCCTGTGTGGATTGGAGATAAACAGTTTCAACAGGTGTTGACTATGGGTGTAGTTTTCATACATTGGTGGACTCAATGAAGATGGCACCTTTCTGTGCATTTTTCACAAGGCAAGGTGATGGTCATTAACATTAATCTAATTTCCCACCTTGATGCTATTTCCCCCCTGCAGCACTTGATAGGTATCCAAGATCCATTAGAGGCTGCAGAAACAGACTGGGAACACCGACAATTAAAGCTGTGCAGACTTGTGTTTTTGGACTACAGCTCCCAGAATCCTAAGGCTGCTATGCTGTCTCGAGAATCTTAAGAATTAATTGCCAAAATCATAACTCTGTCTGCTTCTACAGGCAAATGCTATTGTGCACACCCGCTATGTAGAGTGGTCATTGGAAAAAGGGGGTGAAAAATTTTCTGGTAGGTGGATAGAGCACTGAACAGGTGTGTTTTCCAGCAGAAGTAACTTTTCCAAGTTTTACCCAAGGAAGCTGCTGTTATCATTGCTCTCAGAAATTTAATATATTTAACATGATCATGATATTGGTTGAGTGTTTGACTTGTAAATACGCTATAATTCATTTTGTTTTCACTGTTTTATCTGTCTTGTTTGTATAGTTTTGTTTGTTACTGCTCTTCTGTTGTGCATTATTTTTTTTATCATGTTAGTATTGTTGCTTGCCACTCTGAGCCTCACCTGTTGGAGAAGTATAATGCAAGTTTAGCAAATAAACAGTAATAATTAAAAGCCTGCAGTGTGGATTATTTGTACTTGAAATATGTGGGTTACATTTAAGGCCTGTAGCTAAAATGGTTCAAATTGATACGATCAAGTCCCCTCATTTCGGAAGCAAGAGCTGAATGCTCATGTTGGCTTATAACTAAGGGAGGACTTAAGGTAATTGGTATTTTTCCCCAACATCTTAGGTACTCATTTCACACAATACTGATGGTTTTATTTCTTTGTTACCCATTTTTAATTATTGTTATAATGTTTTCTGATTTATACATTTTGAGATACACAGTTCTGGAGCAATTGTTTTAAAGTAGCAGCTTGTAATTGTTTTAGAGGTAGGCAAAGAGCAGCTGTCCCAATGTAGATCAACTACAGTTCCCATCAGTCTTAGCTAGCATTGTCCTTGGTGTTTATTTCATTGGGAAACCTGAGTCTTTCATAGTACTATTTAAAACAAGTACAGTAATAAATTGCCAACTTCCCAACATGTAAAACAGGTTTTAAAGGATCACAGACATCTGGCCTGGTAGGTGGTAACAAGGATTATTTATTTGTTGTATGGTGGTGACAAGGAAGCAGGCCTTTTTGGTGGTAGCCCTAATCAACTGGAATGCCCTTCCAGCACATGTCTGCCTGGTGTCCCCCCCAGGAACTTAGGAAATACCAATATGGAGAGAGTTGTGCAGAATGTCGCAGAAACATCTACCAATACGAGGATTCCTCACTGAATAGCGAGTCCGAAGTATCCAGAATAAATTAAAGCTGAACTATTCAGAAAATCATTCCATGATAATTCCCCCCAGCCAATATTCATGATATTTTTCAGTTATATTACATGATTTTACTTTTAATATGTTAGGTTTTGCTTATTTTTTGTTTGTATTTTAACTGTGTGTATTTTACCTGTTTGCTATATATGCTTTTTTTATCTGTATATTCACCACTTTGAGTGGCCTATAGGCCAAAAGTGCAGTATATAAATATAGCAAATAAATAAAATAAATCAATAAATACAGGCCAAAAATACTCCTCTTTGTTGTTCCATGAACAGAATTGCTGAAGTGATCACTCCTGCTGGACAAACTGTTTATATCCACACTAATGATTGTGTTCTCATAGTCATAGTTGGGATTGCTAAGTGAATTTACAGCTATAATGAGAATTTTCACCATCTGTTCCTTATGTGCTACAGAGGCATAAAAATCATGCTTGGCTTGCTTTTCTTTCTCATCAATTGTAACTTCTAGTAGATGCTTTCACCTGGCTGATACATCTTCTGTGTGACAGTAATTTATATAGAGAGAAGCATTTCAAGCGTAACTGTCAATTCTCTGAAATAGTTTGATCCCTCTAAGAGTGTTCTTTTCAGAGAAGATGAGAACAAAACAAAAAAAGATGTTTGATCAATTTTGTTAATTAGTGCTTACAAGTAAATTGCTTAAAAACAATCATGGGGTGGGATAACCTGTATAATATCAAGCAATGAAGAGTTCATGTGTGTAAATTATTATTTGCACAAGCTGCTCTTGCTTGGGGAGAGAAGGGGCGTTGAAGTTTCTGACTTCGCTAAATATAGAATGGCTAATTTGGTTATGGGCACTTTTGTTTTTCGATATGTCAAGTACAGTAATACCTCGGATAACGCTAAGACTTGGTTCCACAAGTCTTGGCGTTATCCGATTTTTAGTGTTATCCGATGCATGTTAAAATCCTATGGGATGGATCGAATAACGTTAAAGCTCAATAGAGATACATTGTAACCGCACAGGCTTTAGCGGTTGTTATCTGATCCATCCCATAGGACCTTAACATTATTCGATCCAGTTCTCCTCCCCAGATTACTTAACATTATGCGATTTTAGCGTTATCCGAGGTAAACGTTATCCGAGGTATTACTGTACTGAGTTGTAGAATTGATTGTCTGCAATGTAGAATCTTTGTAGATGTGTGAAACAAAATGGTTTAAAACCCTTTCTCCCCCTCAAAATATTTAACATGTAGCATATTGATGATTAAACCTGTGATTAAGCTGGATTTTACAGCTCAATGTTTGGTGATTCCAGCAGTATGGCTGGTTCTTACATCAGTGCAAAGTGGGCCAGTATTTGTTTCTTTCTCAGTTTAGCACAAAAGGAGAAGAAAGAGATTGTAGTATTCCCATATATAGTACTTACTGTAAAAATTGCTCAGCTGTCTTAGATACGATAGCCCACACATTCAGTTTCCTTCCAGCTGTTACTAAAGATAACTTTAACATAGTGATGAGCAAACTGTGGCTGTCATTCTAACTTTAAAAGTCCTTTGGAATCATTAAATTCAGGCCTCTAGCAAGAGTTATCTGTCCTTTAGTTGGGTAGCCAATTGTGTGCGAGGAAAAGAAGAGCAAATCCAGGAAAAAGAAAAGTCTAGTGGGATTTTTTGTATCTGATGTCAAAAAAGGATGGGGTAGAAAAGAAAAAGATTCTGTGTGCTGCTTTAAGCAGTGGTCATAAAGTACGGGTAAATTGAGCTTTGCTACCCAGATGTTGCCGAGCTGTATAGCTAAGGGTGAAGAACTATGAGGCAAGACTTTGTTCATTCCTGTCCTAGCAATAGCAATTACACTTATATACCACCCCATAGCGCTTAGTGCACTCTCTGGGTGGTTCACAAATTAATTAGCATTTTGGCCCCAACATGCTGGGTACTCATTTTACCGACCTTGGAAGGATGGCCTAGCCCCGTGTTGGCAAACCTTGGCACTCCAGCTGTTCTTGGACTTCAATTCCCAGAAGCCCAAGTCCCTGCGTATGCACAGTAAATCCATTCGTGTGGCTTCACAGGGACATGGACTTCTGGGAATTGAACAGCTGGAGTGCCAAGGTTTACCATTACTGGCCTAGGACACTTCTCATACAGAGGCCTGGCACTGATGGACCACTCACTCTTGTTTTGATTTCAGATGCTTAAAATCAGAGTTGTGTGTTTATATGAAGCTGGCAATGTTTGGCTGTACTTTTTATTCCAACCATTTGGATCTGGCTAACTTTGATGAGAAGAGCCTCAGGTACTTTGTATAATTGGTGCTCTTGACAAGGCCCGCCTGCCTTTTGTTTCAGAGGTAGACAGAAGGCAACCAACAGTGGCACTTAGGCGCTCTTGGACTGCTGCTATAATCATTTTTGAATACATGGAATCTGTTCACAGATCTAAGCAATTTAAAATCTCTATCCTCTTGGACAGGCTCTTAGTCAGAAGGGAAGCGAAGTGTTTCAGATTCCTCTTGGGAAATCGTCATCCATTCTGATTGTGCTAGGCATAATTTGTGAATCTGAAAGTCTCTTCCTATCACATTTGAAGCTTAGGTGATTGCTTTGCATATATAGTCCTCTCTTTGTCTATCATTGTTTAACTTCCCATTTTTTTCCTCTCCAAATCCTGATTTATCTGTCTTCATTATGCTCCTCTTCTCAACTTTGACTCAGCAAGATTTTCTACAAATAGACAACCCTCAACACTACTTGTGATTTTTGATCACAGCTAACTGCCAGTGCCTCTCTTCGATGTACATATCTTATATACCTAGTGTCCTTTCTGTTCACTTTTAAAGCAACTAATGATGTTTGGTAGAATCCAAGGAAGAAAAGTAGTAGAGGAAACACAGATAGTTGTGTATGTGGTGAATATTTATTATGTGCATCCCTCCAGAACTAATTGAGCTGTCCACAAGGAAGGATGATGTGAATTTCAGCCAAAATATCTGCAGGGACACATGTTCCTCAGAATTAGTCTTGCTCTGCTCTTTTCACGGAAATATCCAGCAATAAATATATCAGCAATGCAGGTGATCTTGAAACTCCGCATATAATTTGAGAGTCAGAAATTGGTAGACCAATATGCCCCCCACATGTGCTACAATCAGTTGCAAACACTTGTTTAAATGATCTCTGCTTCTCTCAGAGAAGCTACTTGAAAAGTATCAATGTTTTACTAGGCAGATATGGAACATATCTTCTGTGAATTGTTCAGGAGGGGGGAGGGTCAAAAGACTATTTCTTATGTGGTGAGATTGATGAAATGCCTTTGGCATTGGGACTATGTTTTTCACAAAATTAAATAGAATTAGCATTCAATTGATGGATAACATAAGAGGATATATCTGAGTATGTGTCTGATATTTATGTATAAAGATTTAGGTTGCAGTCTTGTTTACATATAGCATAAAATTACAGGCTGAAGTTTTATGTGCCTTTTTTTAAAGTAAACCTTAATTCAGCTGAATTTACTTTTGAAGATGCATGGTTAGCTCTTTGGTCAGCTTGCAGCTGCTAGGTCAGAATTTGTGCAGGAATACAAAACTTGAGGGTGGAGGAAAGGAACCAATCCTGGCTCCTTCATGTTTATGAAGTGGAGATTATGTAACCATGGCAAGCTGGCCTATCGAAAGCAGCTGTCCAAGGCGGTGGCCAAACGTTAAGCTGCTCAAATCAAAATGCATTCTTTATATTTCCTTTTTAATACATCTCTTCTTTTGTTGCAAGTTCCTACTAAATGTGCTTTGTACAGTTTTGCCTAATTGCTTTTCTTCTAAAATTGGGTTTCCTGCTTCTCTGGAATGAAAACATTTAACTTTAAGTGGTTCGTAATTGTATGTGTTTTGGAATAGCTTCTCACAGGTTTTGTATTATTTCTTCTTTTTTTTGAAAGAGAAAGAGACTTGTGTGCTTACTATGTATTTTAACTCTCATGTTAAGTAACTGTAAAATGGAATACCAAACCAGCTCCCTTTTTGTTCCTCTGTGATTATTTGTTTCCACAGTGATAGAAACTAAGAAAACAAAAACTCTCAGATTTCTCCCAAAGGTCAGTACAGCTATGTCGCCATTTGGGTCTTGCTCTTACAAACTGAACACCACATACTAGAATGTGATAATGATATAACCATGTGTCTTTGGATTCTTCTGTATCTAGGCCAAATGTGAAACTGCCAAAATGAAGGCACCTTTGGGTAAGTTCATTCTGCAGTTCCTTTCGCCTGATCTAGTGTGAGAAAGATTAGCCAGCAACACAAGGTTGTCGTTACCAGGGTACGGTTCAAAAATACCACAATCTTCGAGGAGACTCTTTCTGTGTACCCTGTCTTTGGATTCAAGAGATTGGGTTGCCCGTTGACTGTGATTCTTCAGCACAAAGAGGTTTTGGATACATCACAGTTGCAAGAAATCTGGTCAGATACATCCATCCATATCTCATGCTGTTGGGCTTCTCAACGAAAATTCATAGGTGATGAGTTCACCTCAGGGCTGAGAATTCTCTTACCTTCTAGATCAAGAGTTCTCAACCTTTTTAAGCTGGGGGCCAGGCCATGCTCCCTCAGACAGCTTTGGGGGCCGGACAGCCATTTTGCCCTTCCTACACCACATGGCACTTCCTGGTGTGGAGGGCCACATGAAATGGTACCATGGGCTGCATCCGGCCCACAAGGTGCAGGTTGAGAATCCCTGTTCTAAATGAACTTCATTTCTTGTCAGCCCCAGTGAGCTTGATATACGATGGGAATCAGAGTTTATACACATCAGTTTGAGGGTTAAAAGTTTCCCCATTTCTGGTTTATTTATTCCATTTCTGATTTTCTTTTCTCCTGATTTGCTTACTATGAGATACTGCATGTGCTTTTTCTGCATCCTTCCCCATTTCATCCTTATACCAACGCAGTGAGATAGGCTGGGTTGAGATACAGGAGTAGCCCGCCAAGGTACCTTGAAGGGTTTCATTGCTGAGGAGCAGTTTGATCTTCCTAGGTGAAATCCAAATCTATTCCTCCTTAACACACTGTATTGCATCCACAGCATGATATATCCCACTTAACTTTTGTTAGAAACAATTGGAAGAAGACTCACTCCAGATGTATTTGCTGAATGACAAATTGGCCATCAAATGCAATTGTCACCACAACCACCAAAGGCAAGATCTGAAGAGGATCCTGAAATCTAACTGCGTTTTGTGAGTACAGTAATCAAATTGCATGAGCAGGTTGGTCTATGGCAGCAGTTCTCAGCCTTTTATCTTTTGATATTCAACCATTCACTCTGTGGAAGAACCAGAGTTCCATATGAGACAAAAGCCAACATTTTAGAAGAACAGATATTTACATGCAGTCCGTTGCTTTATTTAACATTTATAGAACGTTTGTAGACAAAGAAATAGAGGTTAGGAGAAAAACTTAAGTGCCCAAAGTCACTCCTTGTATGAAGGCTACAAGCAGGAAGAGTCAGAAGTAGAGGGCAAGCCACACTTGTAGAAAGACGTGGAGACTGACCAAGTGTAAACTCTTAGTAACTTATGAAAACCCTACATCCCAGTTACACTGCCTCTGTGCACCACCCAGGAGTACATGCACTATTAGTTTAGAGTCACTGGTATTGGTTTAGCAGTCTTCATCTTGAATGGGAGGGAGAGAAAAAGTGGAGATACTAGCAGTTGATTTGACTAGTTTTCCAGTGTCCATAGTGGTCTCACTTCTGGTGCTGGTCCTGTTAGTTTAGAGCAGGGGTGCCCAAACTATGGCCTGGGAGCCGGATCTGGCCCCTGGTGCCAATTCATCTGGCCCACTAAGTCCTCGTCGCTCCCAGAAGTGGAGGTAAAATGCACCTGTATGTTCTGGGAGCGACGAGGGCTTCGTGGGCCAGATGGATTGGCGTTGGGGCTAGATCTGCCCCCAGGCTGTAGTGACCAGCCCCCTGAATCATATGACCGGCCCACAGCCCAAAAAGATTAGGCACCCTGGTTTGCGTACATATTGGTGTGAAAATTTAAGGACAGCTGTGGTCCTTTTGATTTTATACTATGTATACACAAAATATGGAACACAGCATGCAATAAGATAATTATAGTAGCTGCCTTATGATTGTGTAACACTGTTTCCCTAGTGATTTATACAACACCAAGCCTGATATGTTCCAAAGTTTTATAAGAATGTGAAAGGGGTATGTGTGTGAAGATGCTGGATTTTTCACATATTTATTCACACTTAGCAGACATAGGACAATATCCTCTTGCTAGCAAAATGCAAATAGCAAAACCTTTGGACGCAAACTATGATAGGTAGTTGTCTGATGTGTACGGAGTCACATGATTCAGCATGTGACAGATAATGGCTGAAATCCTGTTGCTTAGTAAATCAAATTGCAACTAGAGTAGGTCTATTGAATCAGTGGGATTTAGTGAGTCAGCTCTTCCATATGTTGCATAGATTCTGTTTGTCTACTCTAGTTGTGATTATGCTAAGCAACAGGATGTCAGGCAATATCTGTCGTGATTTATTAATTATAACAGCAAAACAACACAAGAGGATCTTGGCTGCAGAAGATGAAAGGAAAAAATAATTCAGGTTTGACTTTTGAAAATATATACCCAACTCAATTACTTGGCATTGCCTTTTAAGATTACCTAGCCTTTGCAGAAGATTTATACAGTATGCTAAAAATGCTTCTGTAGAATTGTAAAGCACAAAAATTAAGAAGGTTCACCTGCCTCAATTGCATAGAAATTCGTGATAGAAGGTGTAAGACTTTGTGTACTCCCATTGCATTTCAGTGGCTCTAGTTCTTCTTCTGCCATATCTGAATCCAGTTATAGGCAATCATCATGGCAATCAGCCATGATGACTGTCCTGAGATTATAATGCAGTGGCCTTTCATTTGCCTCTAGCATTGCAACATGACACCCATACCACTGAGTTCCTTAAGTCCCATTCTGGTCCTGAGCCCTTTGGGCACACAAAGTCCTCATTAGCCCCAGGCCAGTAATGATGAAGCTGCTACCCTCCACCAAGATGGATTCAAGTTGGATTTAATCCACTTGGGGACCATCATCCTTCCTTGTGGACTTTGGCACCCAAGACCATTAGTCCTTAGGGTTGTGAGGTTAGTTAATCGCCACCTGACACTTACAGTTGAATCGCTGGCAGTATAGTCTACTCTATTACCATAAGCAGAAATCATGAATAAAAATGTCTTAAAAAGTGCCGGAGGAAGGTGGTACCTTTTATGGGGTCACTTAAAAATTACACATTGTTGCAAGCTTTTGTAATTCAAAGATTACTTCATCAGGCAAAAACAACAACAACACATCACTGTTACCATAGTGCTGCATGACAGAGTTGAGCTTCCATCTCTATCTGAGCTCCTGCCAACCTAGCAGTTCAGAAGCAAGAAATTGCAAGGAGATAAATAGGTTCCACTTCGGTGGGAAGGTAAACAGCATTCTGTGCACTCCAGTGTCTGGTCGTGCCTGCTGCATGTCCATAGAAACATCTGCAGATGCAGACAGCACTTGCTCTTTGGCTATAAACAGAGATGAGCACTGAACCCTAGAGTCAAATACGGCTGGCTTTTGAGCAAGGGTGATCTTTACCTATTACTATAGCAGGATAACCTGGCCAGACTCACAGTGGCTCTAGTGGGGGACACGAAAGAAGCCTCCCTGAAGGTCAGAATTGTGACCTCATCTGGGTGTTCCCTTACATGATAACAGGACCATTCCAGAAGTATTATTGTATTGCTTCTGGCACCAGAGAAGAAGACCCGCACTACATAACTTCATGGCTCATGATCTCAAATGATTGTTATGTTTCTTTCATTTTGACACTTTTTTTGTATTTTTGCCAATTATTTCAAGGTCCTGGATCCTCTTTCCACATTGGAATTATTAAGAGTATGGTTGATAAACATGCCTGAACTCAAGAAGTCCTACACACCAAAGCTCTTGGATATAATAGGTAGAGAAATGCATCTATTTGTGATGTTGATGTGAAAACATCCCTAGTCAGTTCCTCCGAGAATGGCCACCAGAGAGCACTGCTGAGAAGCAAGTATGCTCTTCCACACCTTGAAGTCATGCTACCAGAATGAGCAATGTATGCGGTCTGGTCATGAAGCTATGTAGGGGATCTGTTCATATATAGATGAAGGTAAGGTGAAGAAAGTTTTCTTTGCAACTCTACAGGCCTATGCAAAAACAAGCCACAGAATGACAAGATAAAGCTATAACACAATGGGCAAGAGTAGAGAGCACTCATGTGGCTTCAAAGGCATCATAACTAGGGTGCTCCTGAGTTTGTAGTGAACAGAATCAATGGAGAGAGAGAGAAAGACAGGGTCTTTTGAACTGGCCTTTGTTTTTAAAGAAGAGAAAAAAGAAAGCTTTAAGAATGCCAAGCATAGGACACATTACACACTTTTGATTCTCCCTAGTGCAGTTGCTGTGCGCTGAACAGAATTCTGTGTTGCAGACACTTAAGCCATTACTTACTGAACATCTGTGCATACATTGATAACTGGGATATGAAGAATTGGGAAATAACATCTTTCAGATGTTCAGTCTGAATATTGTCTGAAATCCTATGGTTTAGCATAGAAAGTTGCAACTAGAGTAGGCCCATCAAATCAGTCGGGATTTGATGAAACAACTATTTCAAACATTCCATTGATTCAATGGGCCTGGTGTAGACTTACTACACTAAGCAATAAGATTTCAGCCTCTGTATCAGAAATATTTACACCAGCTCTGTAAGGTAGATTATTCATAGTAGCTTCTTTTTCAAGCATAGGAAAATCACTTTCTACAACTTCTAGAATCCTTGAACCAGTAACATTTCTAAGTTCAGCCCGTATTGCCCAACGTAAGCATGAGACAGGGTCAAAGTTCTCAGCTACTACTTGAGCTGGTTGGATCCTGGAAGTCATGGACCCACACAAACACACAAAATTTGAAAAGCTCTTGATTTTAAGTTGTGGACATTCCTTAAATAAAATATCCCTTAGGTAAAGGTAAAGGTCACCCTTGCTCAAAAGCCAGTCATATCCAACTCTAGGGTTCAGTGCTCATCTCTGTTTATAGCCAAAGAGCCAGAGCTGTCTGAGTCTGCAGATGTTTCCATGGACATGTGGTAGGCATACCTAGACACCGGAGTGCATAGAATGCTGTTTACCTTCCCACCGAAGTGGTCCCTATTTAGCTACTTGCAATTTCTTGCTTTTGAACTGCTAGGTTACCAGGCGCTAGGACAGAGACAGGAGCTCATTCCATCATGCAGTACTCAGGTATCAAACTACTGACCTGCCGCCTTCTGGTCAGCATCTTAACCACTTGAGCCACCGCAGTCCCTAGAATACCTCTTAGATTTAGCTTGAGTGAATGTTGACAAATGTTCCTTCTAAAATTCGATCAAGCATGTTGTGCTAAATCTAATATGAATTGTTGGGTGGGTGGGTTAATGGGGACTAGGTTTTATATAAATCTATCAATAGGGCATTCCTGAAGAATCACCATGTTTGGTGTTTAAGACTCAGGTTCAAACTCTCAAATCTTTCTTACCTACATATCCAATCTTTTCAAGGAGAGCTAATTGGCTTAAGCAGGCATTTTCCTCAGTTCTGGGAAAGATTTATGAAGCACGTAGACTGAATTGTCAGGTGGAACCATGACAAGACTACATTGTCCTAGACCTAGTCAGCTGCTATTCTTGGCAACTCTTGTCTGTGCAAAGGATATTTCAGCCTCACTGAGTGGATCCTGTTCCAAGTGGCTTTGTTCTCACTGAACAGTTAGCCAACCTGAGCATGGTGGCCATTCTGATGTAGTATCCTCCAACATTAGGTACAAAGCACTTGAGCATGGTGAATAAATATTTGATTTTATAGACATTCTATAATTCTAATAAAATAAAAATGTAGCTTGAATACATTGCTTTGAAAAACTCCCCAAGGGGGGAAATGTAGCTCTCATTAAAGTAAGAGAGGAGACCCTGTTTTTCATCAGAAAAATGGTGCTCCAGGCTATGGCCGAGTCTTGCAACTTACCTGTTTAGTTCATACAAGTAAACAGAGGAAGAGAAGGCTAACAGTTTAAAGTTCTATATTTAGGAGAAAAGCATGAGTACAAATATAGGTTACTTGTTATTACTTGGCAATAGTATATGTGAAAAGGACCTGGGGGTCTTCATAAACCACAAGTTAAACTGTAATGCAGCAGAGAGAAAAGCTAATGCAATTCGGATTTGCATGAACAGGTGTTTAATATTCATATGAAGGGAAGTGATAGTATCACTTTCTTCTGTTTTAGACTTTACCCAGAGTAACATGGTCAGTTGTGGGCACCACAATTTAAGAAGGATATTGAGAAGCTCTGACATATCCATGAAGAGTCAGAAACATGTTAATTGTCCTAGAAACCAGGAAAAAGTGAGAGAGTTAGATATAGTTATCTTGGAGAAGGAAAGGTTAAGAG
Source organism: Furcifer pardalis (assembly GCA_030440675.1). Taxonomy (NCBI): domain Eukaryota; kingdom Metazoa; phylum Chordata; class Lepidosauria; order Squamata; family Chamaeleonidae; genus Furcifer; species Furcifer pardalis. The sequence goes on along the minus strand of CP126897.1, from coordinate 86,912,231 downwards.
ATGATGTAACAGCCATCTTTATGCATCTAAAGGATTGCCACATAGAACATGCAACAAACTTCTTTTCTGCTGTGCCAGAAAACTGAACATGAACCAGTGGATTTGCACTATAAAGAAATCTGACTATGTATTAGAAGAATTTTATGATGGCAAGAGTTGTTTGACAGTGGAATGTACTGCTTTGGAATGTGGAGGAGGAGGTTTAAAAAAAATAATCAGAGGGTTGATTGCTGTCTTATCAGGGGATGCTTTACAGTGAAAGGCACTAGAGTACAAACTATTGTTGGTGTTTTCTCCAACTCTATAATCCTATGACTAAACCCACAAGGGAAAGGGCTGAGACACTGATCTCATCCTGGTCCTAGGAGTTTCCTAGATGGAGCCCGGGATGGGGGGGGGAGATATTTTTGGGACAATTCCCAGCATTGTTACATGAGGCATTTCTGGAGTTAGAGAGAGAGTCTCTCTCTCTCTTCCAACCTCTGAGAGCAGCTACAGACACACAACAGGCACCAAAATCAGCACAACACATCCACATAGCTATCTGGAAAAGGTGGACTTCTTATTACCTGCTAGCAAGCTCAGATCCAGGCAGCCTCAGGGAAGCTTGTTATACAGTACTTGGCACCAAGGTACCTTGCTTTATGAAATTCCCCAGGACATTTTGTATTATGAGAAATTTGTAAAGCGAATTTCCCATTATAATGCATTGAATACAATTTCCCACAGGGATGCATTGAAACCCAAAATTCGTAAAGCAAAACACGTTTTCCAACAAAAATGCATTGAAAACCAATTAACCCGTTCTGGAAAAATTCGTAGAGTGAGACATTATTTTCAGTGGATTTTCATCCATAAAGTGAAAATTACATTAACCAAAGCATTTGTAAAGTAAGGTACCACTGTCTTTTGTGTGTGTGTTGTCTTAAAACCCCTGCACCAGATGTGACATTAGCTTAGATCAGAAGTTCTCAACCTTTTCAAGCTGAGGGCCGGGTCGCGCTCCCTCAGGCAGCTTCGGAGGCCAGATGGCCATTCGACCCTGCCTGCCATACATGGCACTTCAGGGTGTGGCAGAGGCAGTGGGATCCCACATGAAATGGTGTCAAGGGCTGTATTCAGCCCCTGAGCCATAGGTTGAGAACCCCTGGCACAGATCCTATCTTCTGCTAATAGTTCTACTCCATATCGAAGAAGGCCCTGTGTACAGACTTTGCTGGATGGGCTTGTCATTTTCAGAATGACTCAGTTTGACAAGATGACAGGGCTTGGCCCCAAGGTTTGTGCCAGGAGAATCCTTCCTTGAAAGTCAGGCAAGGTGATGCTGAACTTAACAGACAAGAGGAACTTTGGGGTTTGTTTGTTTCCACACACATCCCTACCAATTATCCCTTCCCTGTCCTTTAACTCCGTCCTCTGAGGTTTTGCTTGTAGCTAATTTGCCTCTCCTTTGTGGTAGAGCAAAACAGCTCTTGTTATTAAACATGTTGTCTTTTGGAATATGCACACAGGTTGGCAGCTTTTAGTCAAATCACAGCATAAATGCCTAAATACTAACCAGTGTCACATCTCATCGAATTGATAAAACGCGTAGCTCTGTAAGCAGGGAAAATGTTGGTTTCTTCACCAACACTTGTGACATCAATTTGTCTCTACCATAACATACACAGCAGATGTTTAATATTGTTTCATATTTCACAGTTACAAGCGTTTGGAGAAAACTTTGAGTGGGGAGTTTTTTCTTCTTCTCTTTTTCTTTTTGGACTACAACCGACAGCCGACAGCACGGCCAGCAGCTGTCTAACAAAAGGCAGAGGGTTTCCAAGTTACTCACTCCCAGAGGTAAATGCACAGAATGCCTAATCAAGATGAGAAGTACAGTAATCCTGCCTTGTTTGCCTGCGTTCATTTCTCTCTCAGGATGCACTGTGCAGAGAACTTCTCCACATACAAAATGATTCATTTTAGGTTTCTCTACTGCCTTTTGTTGGTGGCAATAATTTCTGAGGCTGAGGCAGCTTGTCCAAACTATGACCTTATGACCTAGAATGGCAAAAAAGATCTCACTAGTGGGGCAAACCTACTTAACCCTTGGGTATAGCCTTGCTTCGTGGAAGTTAGATGAGAATTGTGCTATATTGGACTAAAGAACCACCTGGGCCAGCATTTTGTTCCTCCCTAGGCTGCCAGATCAACAGGGCTCTCTTTCTCTTCTCCTTCAGGGCCAAAACCTGACACCAGGTCTTGTGATGCCATAGAAGGCATACCCTTTTGTGACAAAGTCAGAATGGTTTATCTTTTTCCTCCCTGGCATCACCTGTCCAGAGATAGATCTTTCTGCTATAGATGCCCAGTGAAAGCCATCTCTGATTACCCTAAGACTCAGCAACCCTACTAAATCCACATAGTGCCCAAACAGTGGTTTATGGGAAGTCCATGTGAATTACAAGAACAGTAAAGCCACTCTGCCAGTGGTCCCTGACAACTGCCTCTGATAATGGCAGTAATAAATAGACTTCATGGTTAACCAAAGTGGATCTACCACATCCATGAGCGTAGACAGTCTCATTTTAGAGCTGGGGTAGACAGTTGCCTTCAAGAGGACCTGTGTCCTCCCAATACCCCCAGCCTCCCAGGTTCAAATTACAGTTTTTGTAATTAAACATTTTCCTCCTAAAAATTTCCCTTGCATCCTTTAGAAGGCATGGGAAGGAGGAGGCATTTTAGTCCCACCTTTTGTTGTTTAGTTGCACAGTTGACTCCGACCCTATGCGACCCCATGGACCACTGCACGCCAGGCTCCTCTGTCATCTGGCATCATCCCCTTTTGCCTTCGATCTTTCCTAGCATCCCCCCTCCAAAGATCATTGCCTTGCTTTTTTTTTTTTAAAAAAAAAATATTTATAGGTATTCAAAGAAAGAGAAAAAGAAAAACATACATAAAAAGATCATACATTCCCATGTTCAACAAAAAAAATCATACATAACACGTTATTTATAGAAAGAAAACAATAAATAAATAAATAAATACAACATTGATACCAAAGCTTTTCAAATCAAATTTCTAATACAATTATTCTCCTTCGTGTTGTTTGGGGATGCACACTGATGGGTTCTGCGCCTGCGCTGAATCCGGAGCGGAGCTGGAAAGCTGATTGGATAAAGAGTTTTGAATGTGGGACCGCCCACCATGCCCAACCCCTTTAGGCGCCATTTCGCGCTCTCCCCTCAGTTTGCTTTTTTCCGCTGCGCAAGCAGGAGCTTGGAAAAAAAGCTGTGTGTTATTCCCTGAGATTGTCTCAGAATCTTCAATTTTTTCACTACCAACAATTTTTCTCGGACCAGGGGACTCAGTCCCTTGGTCTTCGTGTGGCCGGGGCTTATCCTTGGCCGCCGACAAAAAAAAAAAAAACCAACATCTCGTGTCGGGGCCTCCCGGCCGGGATAATTTTTTCTCTTCGGCCATCTACTTCGGTGGATGGCCTCAGCGGCAGCGTTCAAGCAGTGTCCGTCCTGCAAGAGAAAGTTCCCTAGCTCGGACGGGCACGTGCGTTGTCTTCGCTGCCTCGGGGAGAGTCACCAGGTCCAGACCTGCGAAGTCTGTCGAGGCTTCTCGAAGGCCGCCATCAAGAACCGCCAGTACCGCCTTCAAGCCTACCTCATGGAGGCCGCACTGGCACCACCGGCTCCCCCAGCTCCAGAGCAGGCCGCTTCCACGTCTGCTCCTTCAACCTCCGCTCCTTCTTCCAGGCCCTCGGCCTCTGAACTGTTCAGGCGGAAGAAGGAGCAGGAGAAGAGGAAGAAGGACAAAAAAGAAAAAAAGAAGCGTCGTAGCTCTTCGTCTTCTCTTCCTCCGACCCCGGCACCGGCTCACCCTTCGCCGCCACGCTCCCTAGCATCCGCCCCGGTCGCAGCTCCACCTACGCCGGGTAGGATGTCGACCGAGGCCCGGGACACCACGCCGGAGAGGGCCCACAGCCCTCCACCGCCACCGGAGACTCCTCCACCTGTACCACCGCACAGGTCTTCCTCCCTCCGCAGCCCTTCCGTGGCTCCTGGTCCGGCTACCGAACCGCCGCCCCAGTTGAGCCTCATCGCCCCGTACATCGAGGCGATGGTGCGGAAACTGCACGCCGAGCTCCAGGGCCCCCAGACGACACCGTGGGAGCGCCCTCTGCCCTCACCACCAGCCACGGAGGCACCACCGCTCCGTGAGGAGGGCCCCGCACCGAAGCGGCAGAGGGTGGAACAGGCGCGGTCGGAGGCCTCTCTCCCTCCGTACCAGCTGCCTTTGCCGGGGAGCGATCCGAGATCCGCCAGGCCGTACTGGTCGGACTCGGACCCCGAGGTCTACCTGCCACCGCCCAGCGTCTCGGAGCGGTCAGGAGACTCCGATTCGTCGGACCAGGAGGAGGAGCAGCATCAGCCACCGCCGGTTGCGGTCGACAAGTCCCCGGACGACAACATCGGCGCTGTCCACGGGTCCCAGCCGGAGGATCTGAAGACCTACACCGGACTGATCACCCGTCTCGGATCCACCCTTGGGATCCGGGCGGAGGCTCCCCTGGACGACTGTGAGGATGTCGTCTGCGGCTTGGCCGACCGCAAGGAGTTGGTCCCCGTCCGCCTCGGACTGCTCCCTAAGATTGCTAAAGCGGCCAAGGAGGTGTGGAAGAAGCCGGTTTCTTCTCACTCGGTGTCCAACAGAGTGGACTCTATGTACAGACTGCTGGACGACTCCAACTTTCTGCACATCCACCCGGCACCGAACTCCCGAGTGGTCAAAGGCTCCCAACACCGGACGCCGATCAGCAGCACTCCCATCCTGTCGACCCAGGAAGGGAAGAAGCTGGACGCACTGGGCAGGAGGTTCTACGCCAATGCCTCCTTGTCCTTCCGTGCGTCCAACTACGCGACGGCCATGGGAGGCTACCAGTGTCGACTCTGGGAGCAAGCGGAGTCGTTCAAGTCACTGCTGCCACCTGACCGACAAGCGGACTTTGAAAAACTCTGCATGGAGGGCAACCACCTCGCCCTCCAGCAAATCCGCACCGGCCGCCACGTCACCGAGTCGGAGGCGAAGAACTTGGCCTCCGCCATCCAGCTCCGTCGCCACGCCTGGCTCCGTTCGGCTAACCTGCAGGACGATGTCAAGCGGCTCGTGGAGGAGCTTCCCTTCGATGGCGAGGGCCTCTTCGCCAAGGAGACCGACACCTCCTTGGGAGAGCTGAAAGGGGACTACGCCACAATAAAACAGCTCCGCCCTCCACACCGTGGGTCCGGCCGTTACCATCAGGACCAGCCGTCGACGTCTCAGGCGGGCCCATCCTATCAACCTCGCCCGCCACAGAGGCAAGGGGACTACTCCCGGTACCAGCCCTACCGGCAGCGCCAACAACCCAGCCGTCCACGCTACCAGCAGCGGCCTCAGACTGGCAAGCGGACGGAACGGAAGGGCAAACAACGTGTTTGACTCTTCCGTGACCGAGACTCTACCCTACCGCCCCCTATCCGACTACCTATCGGCGTGGTCTGCCATCACCACAGACCGATGGGTTTTAACCATCTTAGACTCTGGCTACGCGATCGAGTTCGAGAGATGCCCTACTGTCGGACGGATCCGCATCACCGATCCATCCCCACCGCTCCAGGAAGAACTAACAGCTCTCCTAGAAAAGGGCGCCATAGAGCCAGTCGCAGCGTCGGAGTCTCACGAAGGGTTCTTCTCCCGATACTTCCTTGTGGACAAAAAAGACGGGGGGGCACGTCCCATCCTGGACCTCCGTCTTCTCAACAAGCACATCGACGCGAGGAAGTTCCGGATGGTAACTCTTCACTCCATCCTCCCGCTGATCAACCACGGGGACTGGTTCACCGTCATCGACCTGAAGGACGCCTACTTTCACGTGTCCATCAGGAGGGAACATCGTCGTTTCCTCCGATTCCAGGTGGGCAGCAACATCTACCAGTACACATGCCTACCCTTCGGCCTCTCCACCGCTCCGAGGGTATTCACGAAGTGCATGGCACCGGTGGCTGCTCATCTGCGACTGCAAGGCGTCCAAGTGTTCCCGTACATAGATGACTGGTTGGTCTGCTCCCCAACCCAACAAAAAGCCAAGGACGACGTTGCACATTGCCTCGCCCTTATGCAGAGCCTCGGTCTACGGGTCAACTTCAAGAAATCCCAGTTGACCCCCACTCAAAGAATAGACTACATCGGAGCCGTTCTAGACTCTTTGGCTCTAAGAGCCTACGCTCCAACCAAACGTCTGCTCGACATCCGCACAGTGGTGGCACGGATCCAGGGCAGACGTCGGGTCCGTGCGAGGGACGCCCTCCGTTTGCTAGGACTCATGGTGTCGACCACGGCGGTGGTCTCGCACGCCAAACTCAAGATGCGCTCGCTCCAGTCGTGGTTCCTCTCCTCCTTCGACAGCACCCACGACAACCTCGGGAAGTGGCTCACACCGACTCCCGAACTCCGAGACCAGTTAAACTGGTGGACAATGGACCAGAATGTGGCCGCGGGGAGACTCTTCACCCTTCCCACACCGTCCATCCAAGTCACCACCGACGCGAGCACCCACGGATGGGGTGCGTGCTGCCGCGGACTACGGATTCACGGCATATGGACGCCCGAGGAAGCCGACCACCACATCAACTTCCTCGAGCTGCTAGCGGTGTGGAAGGCGATGAGGTCCTTCAGACCGTCGATCGCGGGCAGTGTGGTGCAGATCGCCTCGGACAACACCACGACACTAGCCTATCTCAACCGGCAAGGAGGGACCAAGTCTCTCTCCCTCCTCTACCTGACCGTCCAGATGTGGGAGTGGTGCCTGAAGGTACACGTGTTCCCCATAGGTGTCCACATCCAGGGCACCCTAAACTCCGATGCAGACTCCCTGAGCCGCAAAGGGACGGCGATGCACGAGTGGGAACTGGACGAATTGGTGTTCGACCGCCTGTGCCGACGGTGGGGCACACCGACCCTAGACGTCTTCGCGTCACAGGCCAACTCCAAGTGCCGCCGTTACTGCTCCCGAGCGGGGATCAGCCACGGATCGGAGGGCGATGCCTTCATGGTGCCGTGGCACCAGGAACTGCTGTACATGTTTCCACCGATCCCTCTCATCCAACGGGTCCTGATACGGATCCGTGCGGAGAACGCCTGGACGATCCTGATTGCCCCGTCCTGGCCGCGCCAGCCGTGGTTCCCACTACTCCAAACCCTGGCTTGCGATCGTCTCCGCCTACCCACCGACCCGAATCTCCTCCACATGGAAGACGGTCGGATCCTTCACTCGGATCTGCCGAGCCTACACCTGACGGCCTGGCTTATCCGCCCAACATAACACGGATCCTTGATCTGTCCAGGAAACCTTCCACACGGAAGTCCTACGATGCCAAGTACCGTCGCTTCACTGACTTCCTAGCATCCAGCGACCGCACCGTGGACTCCGCATCCCTGCAGGATGTCATGTCTTACCTCCTGCACCTAGCCGAGTTGGGATCCGCACATTCATCATTGAAGGTCCACCTAGCTGCTGTGGTCGCCAAGGCCCCACCTTCTTCAGTATTGTCCTCCGCCTTCAGAGACAAAACTGTTAAAAGGTTCCTTCAAGGGCTACGCAACGCCTATCCTCCAGTGAAGATACCACCCCCTCAGTGGTCCCTCACTACAGTGCTCACCGCACTCACGAAGGCACCTTTTGAACCCATGGCTTCGGTGGACATTAAGTTTGTCTCTTACAAGACTGCCTTCCTTGTAGCTATCACTTCTGCCCGACGGGCAGGGGAGCTGGCAGCCCTTCGGTCTGACCCTCCTTTTCTCAAGTTCTACCCCGACAGGGCAGTATTGCACCCAGATCTGACATTCCTGCCCAAGGTCCTGACTGAATTTCACCTGGCCCAAGCCATCACGCTTCCAGCATTCTTCCTGAATCCCTCGTCTCCACAAGAGAGAGTGTGGCACTCGTTGGATGTCAGGAGGGCCTTGCTGTTTTACACCCAGAGGACTGCGTCCTTCAGGAGAGCAAAACAACTGTTTGTGGCTTATGGTGGCAAGACTAAGGGACAGCCTCTGTCTGCCCAGAGACTATCTAAATGGATCTCAGGTACCATTTACCTGGCCTATCAGATGTCATCCCTGCCACCCCCGCCTCATGTCCGGGCTCACTCCACCAGGACACTGGCTTCCTCCACTGCATTCCTAGAGGGCATCCCGATGGAGGATATCTGCAAGGCTGCTACTTGGTCCAGGTCCTCCACCTTCATCACCCACTACCGGGTTGACACAAGGTCCGCCCCTGATGTCAGACGGGGCAGGTCCATCCTGACGGCTGGTCTCCGATCTTCTTCGTTGATGACCGCCCATCCATGATGACATCGCGCTCTCCTGCATCTCAGGACGCCGGCTGCCCACCATCCAAGTAAGTGAGCTTGTTAGTCACCCATCAGTGTGCATCCCCAAACAACACGAAGGAGAAGGACAGGTTTCACTTACCAGTAACTGTCGTTCTCCGAGTATGTTGTTTGGGGATTCACACAACCCAACCCTGCCTCCCCTCAGGGCTGCCGGCCTGAGATGGCCTTCTGCTTAGCGGGCAGCTTTAATATCAAACTGAGGGGAGAGCGCGAAATGGCGCCTAAAGGGGTTGGGCATGGTGGGCGGTCCCACATTCAAAACTCTTTATCCAATCAGCTTTCCAGCTCCGCTCCGGATTCAGCGCAGGCGCAGAACCCATCAGTGTGAATCCCCAAACAACATACTCGGAGAACGACAGTTACTGGTAAGTGAAACCTGTCCTTATATACTCTGCTTCCTACACTGCTATAAATCACTCTTTTAATATCACCCCTGTGCTATATACAATGTCCGGGGGATTATAACAATTTATAATTTCCAAAAACCAATTTGATCCGGTACAGGATTTATACCCTTCTTTTTAACAATTACATATTCAACAAATTGTTTCCAAGTTCTCCAGAATCTATTTACTTGAACTATGCCTTTTCTAATATTCAATTCCCATGTAAGTTTATCATTAAGTGCCAGCTCCCACATTTGATCATTGCCTTGCTGTTGCAAGGAAGCTTTTGGGTTCAATGAGCCTATGGGCTTTGCCGTGTAGGGCCACCCAAGATGGACAGGCCATAGAGAATTCAGACTAAACATGATCCATTGGGGAAGGAGCTGGCAATCCACTACAGTGTCCTTGCCAAGAAAACCCCATGGACAGTACTAACAGTCCCACCTTCATTGCTGCAAACCCGTAATACCCATTTTTAAAAATATATATCATTTATTTTGTTTATTTTTGTGATTTACTTATTTTTGTGATTTATATTGCTGCCCAACTCTGCAGTTTTAACCTGCTCTGTACATTCCAGGAAGCTAGTACAGAGTTTGTTTGCAAAAAACTGAGCTGTAAAGCACAAATTGAGTGGGACTCTATAATAGTGGATTGACTGGCAGATTAGGACCAAGGAGACTTCACATCAAATCCACACTCAGCTATCCATTGTCAGAATCAGCTGCCTTCAGCGTTTGTCTTTAGGTGATTTGTCAGGATTTTATTATTCTCTAGGGAGGCTTTAAAAGCCAATCTGCTTCTATATTTATTGTATTTTGTGGCTTGCTTTCCCAATTTAATGAGATTTAGATTTTGCTTTCTCATTAATTTTTTTTTAAAAAACTGCATTGTGTTTCTATTAGTTTATCATTTTCTATGTGCACTGATTTAGATACCATTTTTATTCAGACATAGCATGCAAACATTTTAATGAAGTAAACAAAGTTCCTTGTCTCATTTTGAAACGGTGATTATCTCCCAGGCCTCCACCACCCCCACCACACCTTTTTTACAGGATTGCTCTAAGTCTAAGTCTAAAAAGAGAAAAAATAGTGTGGAGTAAAGGAGTCATTTTACTGCTCTGAGTCTTGGAGATAGAAACATAGCATTAGACATAGTAATATATTTTTTAAAATGCATGAGATAGCTTGAGGTTTGCCACTATCCCTAAGGATTAGTCCCTTTAGATGGATAACAAATGTAAAGTCTCCAATAGAGATGTGAGTTTTGTCATTTTACTTGGATTACAAACCAGAGAATTCTCCATTTTGGGAGTCCCACCTGATAAACAGGCACTTAAATGTGGCTCACCTGAGAGAAAAGGCCAAAGCTGGAAAACTTTGAGCCCTAGCTCTGCTTTGGTAAATGTCACTTGTCCTTGCTTGAAAGCCAGTCGTAGCCGACTAGGGGGTGATACTCATCTTTGTTTACAGCCAAAGAGCCAGCGCAGACTGTGTCTGCAGACGTTTCTGTGGACATGTGGCAGGCATGACTAGACACGAGTGCACAGAATGTTGTTACCTTCCCACCAAAGTGGTACCTGTTTATCGTTGCAATTCTTGCTTTCAAATTGCTAGGTTGGTAGAAGCTTGTAGAGACAGGAGCTCACTCTGTCATGCAGCACTCAGGTCTTAAACTGATGACCTACCAACCTTCCAGTTGTCAAATTCAGCATCTTAACCACTAAGCCATTGCAGTCCTTGGCTCTGCTTAGCTTCCTGTTAAAAAAAATAAAACTCTAGCTAACATAGATAGAGTGCAACAGGAAATTTAAATGGAGCTAGCTCGGCCTCTGCTATGTTATAAAGCTTTCCAGCTTAGGCCTTTCTCCAGGTGAGCCTCATTTAGATGTCTGTTAGTGTTTGTCATGTGGGACTCAGCTCCTGCCAACCTAGCAGTTCGAAAGCAAGAAATTGCAAGTCGATAAATAGATACTGCTTCTGTGGGAAGGTAACAATGTTTCATGTGGTTCCAGTGTCTAGTCATGCCTGCCACATGACCATGGAAACATATTCAGATGCAGACCGCTGGCCTTTTGGCTGTAAACAGACATGAGCACCACACCCTAGAGTTGGATATGACTGGTTTTTGAGCAAAGACGACCTTTACCTTTAAATATTGGCAGCTCTCCAGAACCTTGCTGCTTCAAGTCTATTGCACATGGGTGTGTGCAGGGTGGCAAGTAGATCATAATATAGAATCCTATATTATTTTAATGTACATAAATAGATGCCCAGAGCTGGGTCAGTATATGCCCTATGCATGAATTATGTTGACATGCAACTACAGTAAAACCTCATATAACACTAAAACCTGGTTCCACAAGTCTTGGTGTTATATGATTTTTAGTGTTATCTGATGCATGTTAAAATCCTATGGGATCCATAGAGATACATTGTAACCACACAGGCTTTAGCGGTTGTTATCTGAAGCATCCCATAGGATCTTAATGTTATCTGATGCAATTCTTTCCCCCAGATTCCTTAATGTTATGCGATTTTAGTGTTATTCGATACTAATGTTATATGAGGTATTACTGTATATAGTTTTGCCTCTTTCCCTAAAAATCTTGTTCTTACATCTAGCTCATGTATGGATAGTGAGTTTTTGCTAAGTAGAATCTGCACTTGGAGAACCAGTTCACTATTGGTGTACCACAAGAACTAGTGACACTCCAGTTGTACCTAGACTGCAACCTCCATCAGCTCTTCCCAACACAGCCAATACTGATAAAGGAAATTGCAGTCCAAAGGCCATGAATTACCCATCACGGGTATATGAGAATAATAATGGCCTTTTCTTAAAGGGTGGTTGTTACAAAAACCGGGATGCCCACAGTTCTTTGCAGTGAAATATTACATATATCTACTCAGAAACATTCATTTCCAGATAAGCGGTTATAAGTGTAGTCTTTACTAGGTAAAATGTTATAGTGTGAATACTCAAGAATCAATTGTGGATGGCAGACTTTGAAAAGATGGTTTTTTGCCTATGTATTATTACCTTCTGCTAGTTAAATCTGCCTAAATGGTTAAAAGGCAGTTGCCACTTTGGGGAAAAAAAATTGTTGGCATACCTGCAGCAAGTGCGAACACCTTTTCCTGTGAACTCACCTTGACCAACCAATGTGTTAAAATTCAACACTTGCGTGTGTACTCTTAGCCTTTTAAGAGCCTCCGCTAAGTTGTTGTCACACAAACACTTGACCCTGTGATATAAGGAAATAGAAGAGAAAGCAGAATTTCCCCCTTAGGGTCCATTTTCTTAAACAGTGAGCAGAACACTTGCAGATGACAGCTGCAGACAAAATGTGACAGTTGTTTAAGAAAGAGAAATGTTTAGTGTTTTCCCACAAACCATGTCCTGTCTCTTGACTTCACACTACTTTTCACCATCCCACGTCCCAGGAAATGTTAAAGTAGCTGTCCTTAGTGTAGGGTTGGGTTCAGATTTAGGGCTCCACTCACCATCATGATACATTGCTCCTTATCCTAAGCTGAAATAAATGGAATCTAAGTTCCATTTGGTGGGACTGCTGGTGACTTAGTGGTTAAGACACAGAACATGATGACCAAAAGGTCTGCAGTTCGAGACCTGAGTGCTGCCCAATGAAGTGAGCTCCCATCTCTGTTCCAGCTCCTGCCAATTTAACAATTCAAATGCAAGAAATTGCATGTAGATAAATAGGTACTGCTTTGGTAGAAAAGGTAACAGTGTTCTGTGCGCTATGACTGCCACCTGACCATGGTAATGTCTGCCAATCCAGACAGCACTGGCTTTTGAGCAAGGGAGACCTTGACTTTTACCTAAGTTCCTTTTGACTAATGGCATATATACTTGCGTATAAGTTGAGTTTTTTAGCCCCAAAAATGAGCCTCTAAAAGGGGACATGGCCTACACTCAGATTAATGGTCACGAGGGTCCCAAGATCGCACCAGATTAAGATGCACCATCAATTTAATTAATTTTACCATACAGTAAAACCTCAGATAACACTAAAACCTGGTTCCACAAGTCTTGGTGTTATATGATTTTTAGTGTTATCCGATGCATGTTAAAATCCTATGGGATCCATAGAGATACATTGTAACCACACAGGCTTTAGCGGTTGTTATCTGATGCATCCCATGGGATCTTAATGTTATCCGATGCAATTCTTCCCCCCAGATTGCTTAATGTTATGCGATTTTAGTGTTATTCGATACTAATGTTATCTGAGGCAGAGGCGTAGCTACCGTCGTATCTGCCGTATCAATTATACGGGGGCCACGGGGGCCCCCAACGTGCATAAGCAAAACAAATCTTTACCCTTCCTAAGGGCCCCCAAATAAATTTTTATACGGGGCCCCGCCAAGGCACGCTACTCTTCTGATCTGAGGTATTACTGTACAGTCAAACCTCATATAACACTAAAACCTGGTTCCACAAGTCTTGATGTTATATGATTTTTAGTGTTATCTGATGCATGTTAAAATCCTATGGGAGCCATAGAGATACATTGTAACCACACAGGCTTTAGCGGTTGTTATCTGAAGCATCCCATAGGATCTTAATGTTATCCGATGCAATTCTTCCCCCCAGATTCCTTAATGTTATGCGATTTTCGTGTTATTCGATACTAATGTTATATGAGGTATTACTGTATTTTGATAATTGAAACTCACTAGCAGCTACCACATTTCCCACCCTCGGCTTATACTCGGGTCAATCTATTTTCCTGGGTTTTCCGGTCAAAATTAGGTGTCTCAGCTTATATTCTAATCGTCTTATACTCAAGTATATACAGTATATATCCCATGAATTTCATTGTCATATTATTATTGGAGTATAGTACTGAACCATATTGAGTCATGAAAGCTGTAAGGTTAAAGGCAAAGGTTTTCCCTTGCTCAAAAGCCAATTGACTCGGGGATCGAACTGCTGCCCCTCTCGCCTTCCAGTCAAGAGCCTTACCCACATGAACCACTGCAGTAGACCTGCAGAAAACAACGGGAATTTAGGCAGGACTGACTTTCCAATCCCATTGATTTCAATAAATCTGATCCGAATATGAGTAAACCCAAACCCACTGAACTCTGCGGAACTCTTTGGGACTGACTTCGGACTCGAACGAGTTTACAGCTCGCGCCGGGGACCTTTGCCGCCGAAGTGACCCCTTTTATTCTGGCTGAGGGTAAAGGGCGCGACTGGGTGGGAGCGAATTTCTCCCCATACTTCGTGGGAACCAGCCAAACCCCCTCCCCTCCCGCGTGCTCAGTCGAAGGACTTCGCCACCGCCTGAGCGCGGGGGAAATGGGGTGCTTCCCACGAAGGGTCAAAGCGGGGAAAGACTGGGTGGTGGTGGGACGACGCTGGGTGTGGAAAAACCCAAGGCGAAAAGGCGTCGGAGAGGCAGCGCGCCATTCAACCGCGAGCCGGCGTCCCCGGCTCGGGCCAATGAGGGAGGCGAGGCGGGGGGAAAGCAGGCAAAGGCGGGGCGCGGGAGGGCTGGCAGCCTCCGCCCGTGGAAGAGTGCGCGGGAGGGAGGGAAAGAAGAAGCCACTCCGGGCTGGACTGGAGAGAATGAGGGGAAGAAGGGCTGAGGAGGCGGCGTGGAGCTGAGCGGAGCCTCCGCTTCTTGGCTCCGGCGCCTCCCCTTCTTTGCGTCTTGCTGGCAGGGTCTCCCCGTATCCCTCCCTCGCCCGCTCCTCAGGGCTTTCCCCTCTCCCTCCCTCCCTCCCTTCCAGGGCTTCTCCTCCCTTTTTTCTCCGTCTCCTCTCCCTTTCCCGGGTCCCTTTCTTCCCCTCAGCCTTGCCTAGAACGAACTGCCTCCCCCCTTCCTCCTCCTCCTCCGCCCCTCATTGTCTGGGAGCGCCTCTTGCCCAAGTTCCAAGGGACCGGCCAGGGGGATTCGAACTATGGGCCAAGACGAGCAGCAGCGGGAGGCTTCGGCTTCCTCGGAGGAGACCACCTAAGAGGGGCGCCGCTTCCCCTCTTCGTCGGGCACCCCGGGAACTTTGGGGGAGGAGGCGGAGGGAGGAGCGACGGCAGCCTCGCCCAAGCTCTCGTTTTGAAGGGCTTCCCTCGTCTGCTGCCTCTTGCCCCATTGTAGGGGGGGGGGGGAAGAGGGAGGGTCCGAGTCCCTCCTCTCGTCCTTCGGCCGCCTCCAGATGTGCGACCTCCTTGACGCGCAGCCGCCGGCCGAGAAGAAGCTCAGCAAAATGAAAAAGTTGCGGCGAACTTTGTCGGAGAGTTTCGGCCGGTTAGGTGAGTCCGCGGGGGGACTGGACGCCGGCGAGGCTTCCTTTGGGACGGAGTCCCCAGCGTGTTAGACAGTCTGCGGGTGGCTTAAGGGTTAAGACGCTGAACTTGACGACTAGAAGTTAGGCAGGTCTGCCGTTCCAGACCCGAGCGCTGCGAGCCCCCGTTTTTGCCCCAGCTCCGGCCAACCTAGCCGTTCGAAAGCAAAACATTGCGAGGAGATCAATAGGTACTGCTTCGGCGGGAAAGGTAACAACGTTCCGTGCACTCTGGTGTCGATTCATGGCTGCCACATGTCCACGGAAACGTCTGCAGACGCAGACAGCGCTGGCTCTTTGGCTATAAACAGATGAGCACAGAACCCTAGAGTCGGATACGTCTAGCTTTCGAGCAAGGATGATCTTTACCTTTACCTTACCTAGCATGTTGGGACCAAAATGTGAATTAACTTGTGAACCTCCCAGAGATTGCACTAAACGCGAAGAGGCGGTTTATAAGTATACTGTATTAGTGTAATTGTTATTGCTATATATTCGCCCAGCCGATCGCATCCCGGCCAGTAGGTGCGCTGCCTCGGCTTGCCTCTTCCCTTGGGATCCATTTCCGAGAGAATGAATGGGGTGGTGCGGGGCAGGAAGCTTTTTCTTCCACCTGGCTCGGTATGGATGAGGTTTCTCTCTCTCTCTCTGTTATAGCCCTCTTCGCCAGAGCTTGTAGTAGTGCCAAAACTAAGGGGCCAGGTGCAGCCCTCAACGCCAATTCATCTGGCCCGCAAAGCCCTCATCACTCCTGGAAGCGGAAGTAAAACGCGCCTGTACAGACACGTTTTACTTCCGCTTCCAGGAGTGACGAGGGCTTCGCGGGCCGGATGAATTGGTGTCAGGGGCCGCACCTGGCCCCTGGGCCTTAGTGACCAGCTCCCTGAACCACTTGATCTGCCCAAAAAGTTTGGGCACCCCTGTAGTAGTGTGTGGGGCTTAAAACAGGATTGCCTTCCCTATCTCTTTTTACTCTCACAACAAGCCTGTAAGGTAGGTCAGGCTGAAGGAGAGTGAAAGAAGGGCTGGTCTAGCATGTCTACTTTTTCACAGCATTGTCATTAGGTGCTAGATCTCAAGGATAAACTCATTAGCATATGTGTAATGCCACAACGTTTTGCAATAATCTACTAACCAATTTCAATCTCAAAGAGGCCAGTCTTTGCAACAAATCTCAATACCATTCAGGGATCTTCTGTTATTACCAGTTGTAAAAAGCTGATTTGGTTATGCTAACCAAATCTGTTATGCCTCTGTACCTAATACGGTATGTATAAAAATGCTACGAAGCCTCACTTTTAGGTCTGAAGTGGACTTGACTCACAAAAGCTAACATTAAAATACAGCAGTTAGTCTTTAAGGTGCCACAACTTTTTTTGTATTTTTGCTTAGCTAGCTGAAATTTGGCAGTAACCCAGAACTAGAGGATGCCCATTGAATCAGTGGGCGTAAGACCTCTGCTGTGAGTTCTATTGATTCAAGTGGGTCCACTTTAATTGTGATTTACTAGTAGATTTCAGATACAGTACAGTACTCTGTTCCATGGCTGACAAGGATTTGACCTAGGCATTTTAGCTAGCACCTTGAAGTACACAGAAAGAACCTCCTCAAAGATTGTGGTATTTTTGAACCACAATCTGGCATGCCATTGGGCAACAGCAGCCTTGTTGTGCCAGCTAATATTTCTCACTCTAGGTCACTCTAGTGCCTTTGTGTGCATGCAACATTTGGCAGAAGGAAGGTGCACTAAAAGAAAAGTTGTAGCTCTCTCAGAGACAGTCTTACCCAGATGGTAATCCTGCTAATTGCAGTGCAAGTGATTCCCAGTTGACTGAACATAACCTTGCTATTTAACTATTTAATATACTGTATTTTGACTGTTTGGCATCACTGTTAAAACAAAGGACCGCCACCCACCTACCAAGCAACATCACCTTTCCTACTGAAGACTATTAAGCATGTTAACTATATTTCACCTAATCTTAGAATCGTTCTAATCTGGTTCTATAAAAGCATATTTCAGATAATTTGAATTACTTATTTCTTAATGATAATTGTGTGCTGTCAAGTCAGCTAGGATTTATGGCAACCTTTTCCAAATTTTCTACATTGAGAATAAACAGAAATGTTTTTTCTTTCCTTTCTTCTGGGGAAGCCCTGGGACTCTGCAGCTAGCTCAATGCCAAGCGCAGTCTGGAAATTATTCTGTTGTGTATATATGCACAATAGTTCAAAAGTAGCATCATCCCCAATTCTTGTCAAAGATGAACTAAACGTTGATTGTTGACTCCCCCCACTCATATTAATTGTTCAAAATACTGAACTGGGGTAGGAGTTATCTATGGGCATAAAAGCTAGAATAAAAATATTGGTGGATTCAAGTCCCCTGAAGGTATGGATTTGAAACAGTGATATTTTTTCTTGGAGTGGAAAGTGTGGGGAAATTAGTAGAATCTTGTACATGTGCTCTGTGAACCGCTTTATTTGCTTTTCTTGGTTTGCATTTGAAAATGTCAGTGCAAATTCTAGGATTGCTTACAGTCATCAGTGGTCTATCTTGTTTTGTTCTCACACAATACATGAGATAACACAGTGGCTCAAGTGGTTAAGATGCTGAACTTGAAGACTTGAAGGCTGGAGTTTGATACCCGAGTACTGCACAATGGAATGAGCTCCCATCTCTGTCCCAGCTCCTGCCAACCTAGCAGTTCAAAAGCAAGAAATTGCAAGTAGATAAATAGTTACCAATTCAGTGGGAAGGTAAGCAGCATTCTATGCATTCTGGTGTTTAGGCATGCCTGCCACATGACCATGGAAACGTCTGCAGACACAGACAGTGCTGGCTCTTTTGCTATAGACAGAGATGAGCACTGAACCGTAGAGTCAGATATAACTGGCTTTCGAGCAAGGGTAACCTTTATCTTTACTGTGTCCATTACTTATCCTTCACTGATCTGAAATATAAGTTATGAGTGTGTCATATAACATAGGTAGTTCTTGCATATGTCTTGGAAATATTTTCCAGAGTCACTCTCCCAATTTCTCATTCTGAAAATGGAGTGAGACATTAATGTGGTCTGACAGTACAGTACTCCAAAGAAGATGATATTGAAAGCTGCAGTGGACAAGCTGCAGGATGTGGAAAATATGTTCAAGGATTTAGCTTCTTCATAATTCATCCTTGTTCTAACTGTAAGAAAAGGAATCTTCCCTTCTACTCTCTCATAAGGAATACATGGAATTCTTTTGCCATGTTCAGTAATTTAAAAAGTGGAAGATGCAAAGTAAAGTAGTGTCTTTTTATAACCCAATTGCTGCCTGGAGTAGAAATAAACTGGAGCGGAGGTTTCCAGATGGCTTAGTGGTAAGGCAAACCATCTTTGGAATTTTTAGTTGGATCGAAAATTGCTGGTCAGACTAATTTCTGGATGCAGAAGTCAACCCCCTCCCTTTTCTCCTCTTTCCCATTAATTCAGAGGTGGTAGGAGTGTCCTCACCAGTTAATTCAAATTAAACTTTCAGAATCCGTGGCCTGTATGGTCAATGATAAGGAAGTGTGAGAGTTATCCTAAAGGAGGTGCAGAAGTTCAATTTTTAAAAATAAAATTGCACGGCATCCACGGTGCCCCTGGCATGATGACTTAAGCAGACTGGTCTAGCAAGGGGTGAATGGGGGAAATATGTACGTATTTGTTTTCTTCTTCTGTATCCATATCTGAATACTGCATTGATCCTAATGGCAATCAGCCTTGAAGACTATCCTGAGAATATAATGCAGTGGTTTTTCATCTGCCTTCCTCATCACAGCATGACTCCCATACCACTGATCCAGTTCTGTGAGTCACTTTTTGGTCCTGAGCCCTTTTGGCACACAAAGTCCTCCTCAGCCCAGGCCAATATTGATGAAGCGGCTGCCCTCCACCAAGATGGATTAAAGTGGGATTTAATCCATTTGGGGACCATCGCCCATCCCTATGGACTTCGGCATCCAGACCATTAGTTTTCAGGGTTGTCAGGTTAGTTAGCCACCACTTGAACTTGGTATTGAGTCGCTGGCAGTATGGTCTACTCCAGTCATTCACAACACCTGGCCCACAGGTCTGATCCGGCCCATGCATATCATTAATCCGGCCCGTGGTGACCACTGGTTCTTGGATACAGGTGCTGACATCAGTGCCACACACCAATGGAAGTCTCTAAGTGCTGGGGATTAGCTGTGGAGACAGAGCAGGTGAGGCATGGAAAAATTTAAAAATGGAGTGGTCGGGCTCCTGCCATCCTGGGAAGCAATGAAGCCTGTCCAAAAGCCCCAAAGAAACACACGATTGCCACTGCTGCCATATGCTGCCGATGATGAAGGAAAAGTAAGCACTGGGAGCAACCCTCCTCCACAGGGGGGTGTTCTGGTCCACAGCACAAAAACATTGCAAACACCTGGTCTACTCTATTACCATAGCAGGTTAACCTGGCCAGACTCCAGTACAGTCAAACCTCTCATAAAGAGCATTTCGCTTAAAGAGTAACTCACTTACTTAAAGAGCAGAATTTTCTCTGAATGGTCACTTCGCTTAACAAATAAAACCAACCAAAAACAAATAAATCAGGGTTCACAATCCCCCCCCCCAACAATTGGTCATTTACAATGGTGTTTCGCTTAAAGAGCAAACTCGCTTAAAGAGCAATCCTGTGGAACGCAT
Source organism: Furcifer pardalis (assembly GCA_030440675.1). Taxonomy (NCBI): domain Eukaryota; kingdom Metazoa; phylum Chordata; class Lepidosauria; order Squamata; family Chamaeleonidae; genus Furcifer; species Furcifer pardalis. Next base: position 86,892,401 of record CP126897.1, on the reverse strand, counting down.
TATGCTCTTTAAGCGAGGTACAACTGTATTTGTTTTAGCTCTTGTGTTTTACCTTTCAGCCATTGACCAAATTGGCAACTAGGAGTATGGTCCAAAAATAGCAAAGTTGTGTCATGACTCATAAACTTTCCCATGATTTTGGGTATAAACAGACTGTTTTCTTACTAAAATTCTTTCATTTTGCTCAACCTGGCTGCCATTAGGTTTGTATCATTGAAAGCACAGCTATCCTGAAAATCCTTGTAGGGTACAAAAGTGTGACAATGTGTCATGAGTTCAAAGGTAGGTAGAGTCCTTCCTAGAGTTCCTTCCTAATATGTTGACTTTGATTTTAGTGTGCCTTGATCTTAAGACGGTGACCATAGGATTGTATCATTGAGTGCACTTAATTAAGGGGCAAGTTCCATTGAACTCAGAAAGATGGGTTATTTCCAAGTAAACACAGGTTCAGTCTGTAGACCAGTGTGGGACACATACACCGCAGGAGGACTTAATTCCCAGAAGCCTAAGTCAGTACATTGGCTGATCAGTGCTTTGAGAAATTGACTTAAGTTTCTGGGAATTGAAGTCCAAAAACCAAAAGTTGGGAAAGACTGCTGTAGACCGATCTTCTTGATTATTGCTGCATGTACACAAAGCTAGCTATACGTGACAGAAAAATACCCCCACTTTTATTATTAAAAGCAAGGTGAGATAATTAACACTGATTTTTTTGACAAGTACATCTTGTGAGAAGGAGGTACTCCCACACTTCACTGTGTGGCATTAGCTTGAAGAACTTGAAAACATGGAACTGTGGAATAAATGAAGTTATACTTCAGATTCCATTGTCTGGCCTAGAAAGTATGTCATGACTGGGGTAAAATGAAACTAGGTTGGTCTTGCTGCATTTTTGCATTTAAAAACTTACGTGGAAAACACACTTCAGTTACAGGAAGGGTGTTCCTTAGATTGAGGTAAGATAACTAATAATTGCTTGTCTCCTATTGTATGTTTGTCTTCTTCTACCAATGGCATGCTTAATTTGCTGCCCACATTCACATTCCTAATGTCACTAACCAGTTGCACACTTTATTGTAGGTTTCTTTGTCTTGCTGGTATTACTTTTGATATAAGTGTTAACAAACATATCCCCTGCTGATAAGCTTGCTCCTGGTTTTACTGGCTCATCTTAACTTTTAAAAAAGTAAAAATTGTGTGGTGGTCACAGTAGATGACAGTAGGTTGAGAAAAGTTATGGGAAGAAAAAACTTTGAAAAATTCAGAAAGCTTCTCTTATTTCAGTATAATTATATACTGTAATTATGTATCATCATGTTAATTCTCACTTTTTTGTTGTTCAGTCGCACAGTCGATTCCGACCCTCTGCGACCCCATGGACCACCGTCCGCCAGGCACTCCTGTCCTCCACCATCCCCCTCAACCCGCTCAGCTCTGTGCCCATTGTCTCTACAATACCATCTAGCCATCTCATCCTGGGCCATCCCCTTCTTCTTTTGCCCTTGACCCTTCCAAGCATCAAGGCTTTCTCAAGTGAATCCTCTCTTCTCATTTGATGTCCAAAGTACTTTAGCTTCATCTTTATTATTTGACCTTCCAAGGAGCAGGACTGCTCAAAAGATGAACTAGTGAATCATAGAGCAAATCAAGCCTCAACTATCTCTGGACGTGAAAAAATGATAAACCAAGGCAGTACTAATTTGGCAAATCATGTTAAGGCAAAATTCTCTGGCAAAGACAGTAATGCTGGGAAAGGTTGAAGGCAACAGGAAAAGATGAAGATCAATCATGAGATGGAATGGTTCTGTAAAGGAAGCCTCAGGCTTGAGTTTTACAGATCTCTGCTCTGTGGGTTGTCATTGCTTTTTATCAGTGTCAGTACACTGAAAATCAGAAGAGTTTGCTGATCTGTGGTATATCAGCTAGCAATCTGGAAGATTCTGGTCAGAGTTAAGAAGAATTACTATGACTCTCATGATTTTTGGTGGCCAGGCTGGCTGAGGAATCTTGGACTGTGTAGTCCAAAACCAAAATTTCCAAGCTCTGATCTTTAGCTACATTCTGTGTATGCCTGTTCTACAGAACCTAACCCAAGGATTCTCAACCTGTGACCCATGGGCTGGACCCATCCCATGACGCCATTCCATCTAGCCCAGCCCCTCGCTCACGCCAACATCGCCATGTCCTTTCCCCCTCCACTTGGCTTGGCACGTCCCTAATTGTGTTCCATAGCAGGGCAGATGTTGTAAGAAGGTTTACAGCATCCACCCTGCTATGGAGTGGTGTTAGGGGACCAGGCAGAGGGTACAAGCCAGGCGGAGTGGATAAGGACAACAGCAGAAGAAGAAGCAGGCGCATGCCAAAGGCAACAGCAGTGGGGGGTACACCAGTTTGGCCTGCAAACTGTCTGAGGGAGCATGATCTGGCCCCCTTTGATGCTTGGCGGCTACATTGGAGTGCCCAGGCCCTAAAGAAGGCCACATCTTAGATCAAAATATAACATTATTAATCTACCAATTTAAATCAAAAGTCAAGATTTGGAGGTAAACAAGCAGGTTGGAGGGGGCTGCACAGATTGCTCACGAGCGCAGATTGGGGAGCCTTGCTTTATGGCACAAGCAAGCTAAAACAACCTAAAAGATGTTGTGTCCATTGCTACTTTGTTGCATTTATTCATTAATTATGAGAAACTGAACTCTGTTGAATCAGTCCAAGTAGATCAGTGTACTGTTTCACACACTGGCTGGCCAGATGCTTGGAGGAAAGCCTCAAGCAAGACCTGAAGGCAGAGAGCCCTCTCAGGCTGCTGTATTCCAGAAGTGAATATTAATTTTTACACCACTTTTAAACATGCAGGTTCTAATGTAGTGCAAAGTCTGAGTAGCTCCAAGACTGGATGTTGTTAGCTGCTGACTTACTTCAGTCCAGGTGCACTTGATCTATTTGTTGTGCAAACTGAGGTCACAAATTAATGAAATAGCCTGTCTTCAAGGAATCAGGAACAGCTTGTGTCTAATTCCCAAGCTTGTTTCCACCCAGGGGCTCACCGGAGTCAACTTGCTTGATTCTGTACAGTGTTTCATCAAGTGTTCTTTGGGTTTGTGATGCCACGGTAGCTTTATAGCAGAGCCTGGAACAGTTAGATTTTTATCTTTTATTACATGTTCCAGAATTCTGCAGCTGCATGTCTGTTGTTTGCGTTCATTTGTTTTTTGTGTCAGAGATTATTGTTGTTTGTGTTGACTTGCGATAATTTTTCCAGAACTAGCTTTTTCCAAACTCTGCTTCATAGTGTCCTTGAAAAGGAGGTTAAAGATTTAAGAATAGAGCATGCTGCTGAAGGAGTCATCCTTAAAACAAAGCACTGGTTTTTAAAAATATCACTTCACTGGCTGAACTGTGAGCTAGTTTATCTGTTAGCTTAATGGCATGATTGCTGTTTCTGCATGGATTATTTAGAATAATGATATCTGGTTAGGCTCAACAGCACCAATGCAAGCAAATGGACAGCTGCCAGATAAATATTTGAAAGCCTTTCTTCTCCATAGAAAAGGTAAAGGCCACCCTTGCTCAAAACCCCGTCGTATCCGACTCTAGTGTTCAGTGCTCATCTCTGTTTATAGCCAAAGAGCCAGAGCTGTCTGCGTTTGTAGACATTTCCATGGACATGTGGCAGACATGCCTAGACTAATTTATTTGGACTTTTGTAGCTAGCCTTGGTTTTTCTGACAGTACTTTCAGAGTTTTAGTAAGTGGCAAATGGGAACAAAATCTCTTCTGCAGTGGTTTCATAACTCTGGATCACTTTTTCCAGATAAATGTCCGTGATGCTTGCATCTTTTAGGAAGATCCACCTATGCCATGGGTGCCCAAACTATGGCCTGTGGGCCAGATACGGCCCCCAATGCCAATTCATCCAGCCGCCAAAGCCCTCATTGCTCCTGGAAGCGGAAGTAAAATGTGCCCGTATGGACCAGATGAATTGGCATTGGGGGATGGATCTGTCTCATGGACCATAACGACTCGTCCCCTGAACCACATGACTGGGCCACAGTCTGAAAAGTTTGGGCACCCCTGACCTATGATTTTGTAAACAGGAGGCAACATCTACATATATGTGCGTGTACTTTGTGTTCTCATGTCCTTTTCAACTTAAGGGCTTTTTGAGTTATGTTCCCCCCCCCCCGGGCGGTCCTTGTGATGTGGGTTGGATCAGGAGACCTGGAACTGCTTGAGGATGAGGAGATGAGGTAAATGACATTCATCTAAACAACATAACTAATTTAATTGCTAGTACTGTATTGTGAAGCAGCTGATGAACTGCTTCCTGATACAGGTAAATTGAACAGTTCCCCTGAACATCTGCGGATGGTCAGGAGAAGTGAAATTATTTTTTAATGATCAGTAGATGATCGCACTTGTGATGCATCACTTAGATCAGTGGTCCCCAACCTTTGGCTTTTGGATTTCAATTCCCAGAAGCCTAAGTTCAGTATATTGGCTGATCAGTGCTTTGGGGAGTTGACTTAGGCTTCTGGGAATTGAAGTCCAGAAACCAAATGTTAGGGACTACTAGTTTTGATGACAGGCAATTAGTTTGCCAGTATCATGAAGCAGCTTATCAGCCATTTCATAATACTGACAATTCAGAAGGAAAGCAGCCTTTTTTTTATTTGCCTGTTTGTGTATTGCTGATCAAAAAACTGTTGTGGGCAGTTTCCTTAATTGGCAGTAGACAAGACAAGCAGTGATTTTTTTTTTAAATAGTCAGATTCTTTGAACATCCACAATATTCAGTTTCCTGAATCAACTCATAAACTGCTTCAGGATACCAGATATTGACATGGAGGCAGCTTTGACAACAGCAAAACTACCATATACAGTACTGTATCTTATTCCTAGCATCCAAGGATGCTGGGAACAGGATATACACAGCTCACCAAAAAGTAGAACACCCTGATGGCTGGAGTGGGCTCAGAAGACACTCATTTGGAGGCAAATTGGCCTGTTTCAGCATCCAACATGTGTGGATACTTTAAATAAGAGTAGTTCAGCTTGTCCCCAGAATGCCCCAATATATGCTTCTCTGGAAAACCTGAATTTTTAACCTGAATTGCTATAGATTTTTTTTAATGTGATGTCAAACCGCCCTGAGTCACCTTGGTGAGGAGAGCGGTGTAGAAATTTGAATAATAAATAAATAAATAAATAAATAAACCCCCTTAAATGAGATATTCAGGCAGTGGTTTGCCATTTGTTACTCACTGTGACTAAATGAAGCTTCCATGATTGGCTAGGAATTTGAACCACTATCTTCTGATTCCTGGTTAAACACGATATTCACTACACTGTATTGGTTCCCATTGTATAATACTGTCTGGGAGTGCCAGCTTTGTGGGCTGGATGAATTGGCTTTGGGGGGGCGCATCCGACCTCTGGGCTATAGTTTGGGCACCCTTGAGATAGAATATTAACATTTAGGGACAAGGACACTGATAATGCATCCTCCTTTGACAGCTTTATTTTTGGAATATAATTTAAGGAATATGATCCGACACAGAAGACAAATATGGGCATCATTTAGACCTCTCTGAGAAGTGGTTTCCAGTGATAGTAAAAGTAAAAGTCATCATTGCTTGAAAGCCAGTCATATCCAAGTTTAGGGTTCAGTGCTCATCAATGTTTATAGCCAAAGAGCAAGTGCTTCTGCATCTGCAGATGTTTCCATGGACATGTGGCAGGAATGACTCAACACCAGAGTACATGGAACACTGTTTATCTTCCCACCAAAGCGGTCCCTATTTATCTACTTGCAATTTCTTGCTTTTGAACTACTAGGTTGGGACAGAGACAGGAGTTCACTCTATTGTGCAGCACTCAGGTCTCGAACTACTGACCTGCCAATGTTCAGGTTGTCAAGTTTAGCATCTTAACCACTGAGCCACTGCAGTCCCTTCCAGTGATTGTATTACCAAAGAAATGGCCCTAATTTAGGTTGCTGCTTGACCATGATGTGGAGAGAGCTTCTCAAGCACAGCCTCTGATAAATATCTCACATGAGTTGACAGGTTGATACATTAGAAGACAGACATTTTGATATGTCTCCAGCAGCTACTCATCTTTCTTCATCAATGTTAATGTGAGCCATTTGTGAGCAAATAATTAAAGCTCTAATGTAGGGTATAGTTTTTTGTCTTTTAATTACCCATCTTCACAGCTCTAGAAAGAGAGGGATATAAATCATTCTAAGTATGACAGTACATTGAGCAATGTGTACTTAAATCATATTGTTAATCTGGAAGGGTTTATAATGGATTGCATTGTGAGTTGTAAGGAGTATTCCACAGATTGATTTAATAGTTAGCTTCTCATGGTTTGTGTTGAATGTTGCATAAGGGCACCTGCTATAAACTGGAATAAAAGCAGAAATGTGCAGGATAATTCCACCTGAACTAGAATCATGTTGTTCAGGTGAATATTGTCGTGTCTAGTTTTGTAAAAAGAGTCTCATAATAAATCTAGCAGTGCAATTCCACTTCCTTATGTCCATTTCTTAATTTTCAGGTGAAGTACAGTACTGTATAGTTATTCCAGCTAATGTTCAATAAATATAGAGAAATGTTCCACCCAAACTTTTCTCCCCTTTTAACATTTTGCTACTGATTTGAAGTGCTTTGTAGATAATGGTTTCCCCTCTCCTTGTTTTGTAGCCTTGAAGAAAGATGATAACAGCTTTGATGAGGTAAGTTAAAATATTTCACAGTTGTCTTTATCACTTAAAAAGGGGATTCTCAACCTGTGGCCCGTAGGCTGGATGCGGCCCACAGCTCCATTTCATGTGGCCTCCCATCGCCTCCACCACACCAGGAAGTACCATGTGGTGGAGGAAGGGCGAAATGGCTGTCTGAGGGAGCGTGACCCGGCCCCTGGCTTTAAAAGGCTGAGAACTCCTGACCTAAAAGGTGAAATAATATCTGACTTGCTGGAATGATTATGCACAGCTCAAAATCTTTTGGACTCTGTTGTTGAAATAGGTACAAGGTTCTAGATAGGAGCAGGGCAAGCTCTGCTATTAGGCAAAGTGAAACAACTGAATCAGGCAGCAGATTCCAGGTCATAGAAGTACAGTCAAACCTCGCATAAAGAGCGACTCGCTTAAAGAGTAACTCGCTGAATGTTCGCTTCGCTTAACAAATCAAACCAACCAAAAACGGAATTAACAAATAAATCGGGGTTTGCAATCCCCTCCCCCAATTGGTCATTTACAATGGTGTTTCGCTTAAAGAGCAATCCTGTGGAATGCATTATGCTGTTTAAGCGAGGTACCACTGTATAGCAAACTTATTTATATTATTGTTACATTTTTTACTGTCAGGAAGACACTTGCCAGATTCTCTGTGTCAGACGCATACCAGAATTGGTACTATGAATGGTAGGCAGAAATGAGGGTGGGAAAATAAGGGAGGAATTTGTCCTCTTTTGGTAATAAAATGTTGCATAAATGAAAAAGAAGAGTAATTGTCTGTTTACATTTGTAAACATTTGTATCAGTAAGCTTCCTGATTTTGGTTCACTTTTTTCTGATATAAAAAATGCAGAGTAAAGCATGAGAATTACATTACTGCCCTCTAATTTTAAGGGACTGCAGTGGCTCAAGTGGCTAATATGCTGACTGGAAGGCAGGAGATCAGCAGTTCGATTCCCAAGTACTGCATGATGGAATGAGCTCCCGTCTTTGTCCCAGTTCCTGCTAACCTAGCATTTCAAAAACAAGCAATTGCAAGTAGATAAATAGGGACCACTTCAGTAGTCACGCCTGCCACATGACCATGGAAATGTCTCCAGAAGCAGACAATGTTGGCTCTTCGGCTTTGCAACAGAGATGAGCACTGAACCCTAGAGTCAGATACAACTGGCTTTCGAGCAAGGGAAAAACCTTTACCTTACCTGTACCTTCTCTCATTTAGGACCTTGTCCCTATAAAATAAGCTTGGTATTACATCTCATATTATTCTTGGTGACTCAATTAAATTATTTTCAGCTATGATCCTGAAGACTGGAATCAGACAGACATGAACTGTTTTAGATAGAACTAGCTTGGTTCTGTCAGGTTTCCTTTTTGAGTTCTTGTAATGTGATAACATCGATAACCAGGCAGGGATTGGCAGTGTGGCTCTGTTTTTGCTTGCAGGTCTGTGCATGTATAACTGCCGTGAAAGTACTGGAAATGATGTCAAAGCATAAGCAATGTAATTGTTTTATTGAAAATCTAGCTCATAAACCCTGGAAAAACTGTTATCAGGTTGTTCTTTTAATTGTATTACAAATGGCATGTTTTTGTTTCTTCCTTCCTCCTCTCTGCTGTAGACAATATTGCTTGCAGTGAAATGGACAGGAAATTTGATGTACAGTATTTTAGATTATGTAATACAGGAAGAAAATATTAAACACTTTGGAAACTGATTGTCTAAGGCCTGAACCTTAACTTTGGAATATGCCAAACAGTTTTAATACTACTATCTTTTTTAAAAAGCAACTTTGTTGATCAGATGCTTTCTTAACCATATTTTGCCAAATTATGTAGAGATGAGTGACATTGTAGATGATCAGTAAAGTGGGTGATAATAGGAAGAATGTTAGATCATCTTTAACTTTTGTACTCTCTTCTCTCTAAAGTATGGAGAAGCGAAGGTGTAGTGGAAGTGTGTAATATGTCTGTTGTTGCATCCCAGACAAATTAGACACTTCCGTTACAACCTGTTAATAATGGTGATAATGAACTCTTAATTTATCTGAATGTTAAAAAGCTTCATGTAGTTTATCTCAGTAATGCATATAATAATATGTGATAAAGGCCAGTATTTTGCCTTTTTAAATAATGAAGTAAAAAGGGAAGTGGCTGGTTCAAAGTTACATAATAGTGACTGATTGTTGTTAGGACATGGTTTCATTTTCTCACTGTCCTCTTGGCTATTGAATTACCATATATTGTATACTCGAATATATGTTGTCCCGAATATAAGCCGAGGTACCTAATTTGGACCTCTAAAACTAGGAAAATAGATTGACCTGAGTATAAGTAAGGGGTGGAAAATGCAGCAGCAGTGAATTTCAGTAATTAAAATACTGTACATGAAAATATGGTAAAATTAATTTATTTAGACATTTGTGGGGGTATGTTTTTGAGTGTTTATTCAAAACCCGAGTATAAGTCGAGTCCTATTCTTGGACCTCATTTTGGGGACTAAAAAACCTGACTTATGCTTGAGTGTATATGGTATATTATTTTTTGTAGAATCATGGTATGCTGCCACTGAGTTGGCTTGTTGATTTCCATTTTAAAGGGACAAGTTTGGGTTTTCCTAGAATTTAAAATTGTCAGCCCAGAGAAATCAATATGCAGTTATCTCTCTTAGTGGAAAGCAGCCCATGTTACAAATGCCCATGCTACAACAGCCTTCAGTGCTGTTGCCAGTTTTGGGGAAAAGCTGAATTAAAATAAACTCCCATTCGAAGTGGAGTGCCAAACTTTGATAGATTATTTTTTACCTACAATGCCAAGACTAGATCGTAGTACATGTAAAGTTTAATTATCTCTTTGCTTTCTCAACAACTTTCTTCCTTAATGTGTAATATATGATAGGGTTGTCTACATAAGAATAGCTTCTTCGATCAGGAAATGGATTATAGGGTAAGGGAAGGAAATACATTTCTGCAAATAGGAACAGTGGTCAGTTTCCAGGTACAACATCCATTTTATATGCAAAGGTTGCAAATTCAATGTCTGGAGCTCCAGGCCATGCTAGAAAAACATTTGTCCAAACCCTGAGACCAGTTGCCAATCAATAGTAAATGTCACTGTTGTTAGGTAAATAAGTTTTGTGTCAGAAATTACTCTGGGTTGAAAGGATTTTTGCTGGAGAAACTCCACTCAGGGGATGCCTGAATGAGGCTCCTTTCATGTCCCCAAGATCTGTCGTGCAGCACTCGGGTATCAAACCCTGACCTTCCAGTCTCCAAGCTCAGCATCTTAACCACTGCTATACCATTGCAGTGCTAACATAGTGGGCTGGATCCAGCCCACAGTGCCATTTCATGTTCCCCCAGCCCCTCCAATGGCATCTGAGAAACAAAATGGCTGCCCCCTTTGAAGCTGTTGGGGCAAATGGCCACCCCATCATGCAGGCAAGGCAAAATGGTCGTCCGGCCCTTGAAGCTGACTGAGAGAGTGTGACCCGGCCCCTTGCTTGAAAAGGTTAGAAACCCATTGTGTAAGGCATTTTCCTTTGTTTATAAGTTACAAAAGACAGGATGCAATATAGTTTTTTTTGATTTTTGCCTTGTTTTGAAAGTAATATTAAGGGGGCCATTTGCCAATGTATGGGCAAGGGATGTGATGGGGGGAAATAGCTGATCTCTAGCCTCCACTAGAATTCAAGGTGGACAGCAATCAACTTTGTGGCCATTTCCGTGCTGTATACAGTATTGTAAGCTATTGATTTTTACGCCTGATAAATGCTTTGTTGGGGGAAAACAGCTTGTTCCTCTTCCTCATGTCCCAAGACAATGGTGTAGAGTAGGGGTGCCCAAACTACAGCCTGTGTGCTAGATCCGGCCCCCAACACCAATTCATCCTGCCCATATGGGTGTGTTTTACTTCCACTTCCAGGAGTGGCAAGGGTGGCGTGGGCCAGATGAATTGGCGTCAGGGGCTGGATCTGGCCCACGGGCTGTAGTTTGAGAACTCCTGGTTTAAGCAGAGAAAATGGCAGCCTAAAAATCTATCTCATCTTGTTGCAAAACAGATTGCAAGGTGTGTTTTACTTCCACTTCCAATGGAAGGAACTACATGACTGGCTCTTAGCCTGAAAAGTTTGGGCACCCCTGGTGTAGAGAGATTGAGTCAGAAGATGAAAAGGTGGTCAAGCCAGTGAAATGCAAAAGGCTTGTCAATGAATAGGATCTGTAAAAAGGAAAAGTGTTGGAGGATGATAAGGGGGGGGGGAGGAGAGGAGAGAAAAGAGTAGAGCAATTGATATCAAGAGTTGCCTAGATTTGTCAGAAGTGAAGTGTTTGGATTGCCTGGACTTTGTCTTTCTGTGAAAACACTTAAGTTAAGTACGTATATGTTACTACATGTATGTCTTGCAGGAAGAAGTAGCATCTTTATGCTGTATGTGTTTCTCTATACTTTTCCAGTTTGTTCTTTTAGGATTTTCATACAGGTAGCAGAGTTATAGTGATATTTTACTTCCTGGAAAGAATAATAGTTTGCAGACAATAAACAGTGAGTACATTGGGTGTATGTGTTCTGGAGGCCCATGATTCTTTACCATAACTAAAAAAAAAAAAAAATCTTGTAATCTAGACTACTTAACTAAAATCTCCCTATGAATGGTTTTCAGATTCCACTCTTGAAAGTTTGGGGAAAATAACAGTAGAAGAGCACTTATTGCTTTCATTTCCTGTTAGTGGGTTTTTAAGAGGTATAAGATTGTCCATTGTGGGAAATAGGATGGCAAATTAGATGGACCTAGATGGGTTGACTCAGCAGTACTTGTAATTTACAGCTGGAGCAAGCTGGAACCAAGAATAGAGGGGAGAAAACCATATTCTTTTTTTCCTTCTCCCTCTACAATTTGGGCACATGGGATGAGGTAGTTCTCAAGTACAGGTATGTGTATAGAACATGGATTTTAATTTGGTGATTTAGAGGCATAGAATAGCAAATGCAAAGTGAACCAAAGCTTGTAGTGTTGTTGCAGTGTACAAGAGTGGAAGAGGTAAAGAGGTAGAGGGAAGGTTATTTAATGTTTACTTGAAAATAGTGAGTTGAAAATGATTTAAGTTATTTCAGAACAGACATGTATAAAAATGGTGGGGAGCTATTTATGAAAAATGTTTATGATAAAAAAAAATCCTTGAAATGAAGAAAAGCCGAGAATAGAATGGAAGTGTGGTTGAAGTTAATACAAGGCAATTTTTCATTGGGAATTACATGGCAGGTGGTGAATGGTTGCAAAAACATTGTGGATGTTATGACAGTGGAAATTCATGTGCATAAACTCTCATAAGGAATGTACTGTGAGGAATGATATTTTCCCATAGGGACAAAGTACTGTGGCCTTTTTGCTTGTTTGAACAGCTGGATTGTCTACATATATCTTCAGAGAAAGCTAAAACAATACCAGAGTTCCACATCTGTCTCAGCATGCACCCATCTTGCTAGTCTGTTAATATCAAATAGTTATGATAAGTCATCCTGTACATGCCAGTGAAAGAGGTTATTAAAAAATACATCAGTTTCTAGTTTAATTTGAAAAATTATGGTAATTTGAATTGACAGTTGCCATATGAGTTTTGTTGTTCAGTCGCACAGTCGATTCTGACCCTTTGCGACCCCATGGACCACTGTCCGCCAGGCACTTCTGTCCTCCACCATCCCCCTCAACTCGCTCAGCTCTGAGTGGGTATGCTTAATTATTTATTTGTATTTGCTGAATTATTGCATTGGTTATGTTTTTATTTGTATAAATTTATGATTATGAATACATACAGTACGCTAGACAGTGTTTTTGAATGATGAGGGCCATTTTGATACATGTCTACTCTGAAATAACTTAAGTAATTTTCAACTCACTAATTTCAAGTCTTGCTGGCTCATGCTTTTGTTGTTCAGTCGCACAGTTGATACCGACCCTCTGCGACCCCATGGACCACTGTCCTCCAGGCACTTCTATCCTCCATCCTCCTCCTCAGCTCGCTCAGCTCTGTGCCCATTGTGTCTACAATACCATCTAGCCATCTCATTTGTGGCCGCCCCCTTTTTCTTTTGCCCTCCACCTTTCCCAGCATCAAGGCTTTCTCAAGCGAATCCTCTCTTCTCATTTGATGTCCAAAGTACTTTAGCTTCATCTTTACAATTTGACCTTCTAAGGAGCAGTCAGGGTTGATTTCTTCTAAGATTGACCTATTTGTTCTCCTCGCTGTCCAGGGGATTCTCAAAACTCTCCTCCAACACCACATCTCAAAGGCATCTATTCTTCTGAGCTTCGCTTTCCTAATGGTCCAGCTCTCACAACCATACATTGCCACAGGGAATACAATTGCTTTGACTATACGAATTTTTGTTTGCAATGTGATGTCTCTACTTTTCACTATGCTCCCCAGGGGTTTCTCACTGCTTGCCTCCCAAGAATCAGTCGCCTTTTTATTTCATGGCTGCAATCACCCTCTGCAGTGAGCTTTGAGCCTAAGAAAGTACAATCTGTCACTGCTTCTACTTCTTCCCCATCTGTTTTCCAGGGACTGATAGGGCCTGTTGCCATGATCTTGGTTTTCTTGATATTGAGTCTCAAGCCAGCTTTTTCACTTTCTTCTTTCAACCTAATCAGGAGCTTCTTTAGGTCCTCCTCACTTTCTGCAATTAGGGTGGTATCATCTGCATATCTCAAATTATTGATGTTTCTCCTAGCAATTGTGATCCCAAATTGTGATTTCTCCATCCCTGCACTGCACATTATGTGCTCTGTGTATAAGTTGAATAAGCAGGGTGACAAAATGCAGCCTTGTCTTACTCCTTTTCCTATTCCAAACCACTCCGTCATTCCATATTCTGTCCTAACTGTTGCTTCTTGATTTATGTACAGATTTCTCATGAGGCATATAAGGGGTTCTGGTATTCCCATCTCTTTAATTACTTGCCACATTTTGTTGTGGTCTACACACTCAAAGGCCTTAGTGTAATCAATGAAACAGAAGTAGACTTGTTTCTGATATTCCTTTGTTTTTTCCATGATCCATTTTATGTTGGTGATGTGGTCTCTAGTCCCCCTGCCTCTTCTGAACCCCGCCTACACTTCTGGTAATTCTCTCTCCACATGCTGTTGCAATCTATCCTGTATTATCTTGAACATCACCTTGCTAGCGTGTGGGATGAGCGCAATTGTTTGATAATTTGAACATTCTTTGACACTATCCTTTTTGGGGATTGGAATGTATACTGATCTTTTCCAATCCTGTGGCCATTGTTGTGTTTTCCAAATCTGCTGGCATATAGAATGTAATAATTTGATTCCATCATCTTTTAGGGCTTTGAAAAGTTCAACCTGGATACAATCATCTCCGCTCATGCTACATATCCAAAGTATAGCATATTAAACTGCATCTGCAGACAGCTGCTGCTTAAACCAAACTAAATCTGATAACAAATATCATGTGTGGAAGGTGATTAATGCTGCTCAGTTATGCCTAAGTACTGATACAAACTCATTATGATCTACATTAGGATGGTGTCTGGTAGTTAATCTGCCTTTTTATCAAGCTGTTGGTCTGACAGTACTAGCAGTACAAACACAAACCAATTCAATCCTGCTTTAGCTACTGTGGCTTTCTCCAGAGCAGTCTGACTATTTATTTTAGCAACTTCCCCAGAGAAGGGATACTGTATTTTGCAATCAACAAGGAGTCTGGCATAATTGCCAGAGTCTAGGAGATATTTATTCAGGAGCAGTGTTGTGATGTCTTTCAAGACTGTGGAGACAATCAGTATTTTTCTCATTGTGGCGTTTATGGTTGCCTGTATTTAGCTAATCCTTTGGTGGAATATAAATTGTGTATTGTGAAATACTAAAGAAATAGGGCTGGATGTAATTCCCATAGTGCCCTGTTGGGGTGTTCATGTTGCAGAACTACTGTAAGTCAAATACGTAAATGTGATGAAAAGTACAGTAATACCTCGGATTACGTTTACCTCGGATAACGCTAAAATCACATAACGTTAAGTAATCTGGGGAGGAGAATTGGATCAAATAACGTTAAGATCCTATGGGATGCAACTGGATAACAACCGCTAAAGCCTGTGCGGTTACAATGTATCTCTATGGAGCTTTAATGTTATCCGATCCGTCCCATAGGATTTTAACATGGATCGGATAACACTAAAAATTGGATAACACCAAGATGTGTGGAACCAAGTCTTAGTGTTATCCGAGGTATTACTGTATGTGTATAGGAATTCTTGCAGTCATGCTGGATCCTGGATGGTATCTAAATGAGAACAGATACAAATGTTTATGACTGCAAGATGCCTAGTAAACATATGGCATTGCTTGAAAGATTTTGCTTTTTTGAGTCTGTTGCTCCCAGAATCCATCAGTAAACATGAGGTTTCTGGGCATTGTCCCAAAATTAACTTTTTTGAATTACACATCACAGTGTCGTCTAACAAGTATTTGGCAATCTGCAGAAAACAGATCAAGGGATTAGTAGCTCTATTTCGTTCTCAAGACCAGTGTTTCCCAACCTTTGGTTTTAGGACGTCATTTCACAGAAGCTAAGTCAATTTCCCAAGGCATTGACCAGCCAATGTATTGACTTAGGCTGCTGGGAATTGGAGTCCCCTTGTGGAACGTGGGCTCCATGGTGGGAGCCACTGCTCTAGATATTTTGGGCTGTAGCTCCTCCTCCCTGTAGCCACTGTTAATGATAAAAGATTGTGGTTATTATAGTCCAATGCATTTGAAGGATCAAAGGTCTTCATCTCTGCTATATGATATTGTATACTGTATAAACATGCCATGCCTTTCCTGTCCTATTAAGCACACGGGAATGCTAAATGATGTAATTTCACACATGCATATTCCTAGGTATTACATTTGTTATAGGCTTCACTAGGGAATAAACAACACTAGTTTTGAAAAAGTTGTGCATCACTTAAAATCAGAATACCGTCTTTTCTTCGCTTCCCAAATCAACTTGGTTCGTTTATTTTTTGTCTTAGTTCAGTAGGTACCTCCCCAGGGTTGTCAGTGGGAAATGGAGGATATGTATGACTTTCTTTGAAGTTTCAGATAAACTGGAGATTCTTTTGCAAATAACATCCCTAAAAACTAAATATCTTTCTTGTTGGCTCCAGTGTTCCCTTTGCTAAATCTTTAAGGCGGTGTTAGCATGACAGTTTATTCAGAAATAGAGACTTTTCATTGCAAAAATAAAAATTATGGGGCCAGAAATGTGAACATTCTTAGACATCAGATTTTTGGTAATGCTGCGTTGTAAGAGTGGCAGGAGAGATAATACTTAGAGAAGGAAATAAACACCAGTGCTTTTCATAAGAGTTGTTTAATCAAATCCCCTTGGGTGATTTTACTTTATTAAAATGTTTCACTGCCATCTTCAGATATGAGATATTCAAAGTCAAAATCCAATGTCCCTGATTTATCTTAAAATTAAACAGAGAAAACAAGGCTTCCAATAGTTCTATTGTGCTTCATCTCCGCTGGTAGAAATGGAGTTGACTATAGCAGAGACAGTTAAACCAAAGAAGAATTTTGACACATCATTCAATTTTTTGGGGCCATCAAATTATCCCTGGTTCATGGTGAGCAATGAGCAATCTATTTTATGGAAATAGATGACCAGATAAAATGCTTGAACTTTGCAAATTAGTAGTTAACAATCCAATGCTGATGCTGTGATCAGAAATATACTGTCAAAACGATATCCTTATTTACAACAGCAGCTGTGAACATGGAACATGCAAGGTTCTAATCACATTAAGGGGTGTGTGTGCAAATAAATCTTGTCCCCAAATCTCTCCCTGACTTGGAACAAAGGAATCTATTTGCATATTCATTGTGAATGTCTGTACAGATGTTTGTGTGTTCATGTTTCTTCCTAGCTGAGCTGATAATGTAGTGGGTGCAGTTTATCTGCCTTCCTATATCTCCTCTACTCTTTTTCACCCTTCACATTTGCAGGTAAAGTGTCTAAATAAGGTCTTATCTCTGCTGTGACATGTTACACTTAATATTTCATAAGTTATCAGCGCCTTCAGTCTCTCTGCATGGAATATGATTCTTGCATGTTAATTGAGTTTTTAGGTTACAGTGTAAATACACTGTTGAATTGTACATACAGTATGTTGGTATAAGTAATAAAAGGGTTTATTTTCAGGTGGTTTTCAAAGTGTTTGTCTGTCCAGGCATATTAGACATGAAACAGAACAAAACAGAAAGTAAAACCAAAACAAAAAATTCAAAATAATATGGCACCTTAAAGAAGAATTGCTATATTTTCTTCTTCTTCTGCCGAATCTGAATATTGGCTGGTCACCATGAGGACTGTCCTGAGAATATAATGCAGTGGCCTTTCATCTGCCTTCCGCATCGCAGCATGACACCCGTACCACTGATCCAGTTCTGTGAGTCACTTTCTGGTCCTGAGCCCTTTGGGCACACAAAGTCCTAATCAGCCTCAGGCCCATATTGATGAAGCTGCTACCCTCCACCAGAATGGATTCAAGTGGGATTTAATCCACTTGGGGACCATCACCCTTTCTTGTGGACTTTGGCACCCAAGGCCCTTAGTCCTCAGGGTTGTCAGGTTAGTTAACCACTGCCTGACACTTGGTGTTGAGTCGCTGGCAGTATGGTCTACTCTGTTACCACAGAGGATAAGCTGGCCAGACATGATGCTATATTTTAGGGTGAGCATTTGTGAATCAAGTCCACTATCGTATGCATATGTTTGTATTAGCTTACGTGATAAGTAAGTTGGGTTGATTAATATTTTTATGGGATGTGTGTGCCAGGAGTCACAGATACAACAGTTGAGAGGTGTAAAGGAATGCTTATGAATGGAACTACAATCCTTGGTTTATTTAGTTATTGGCTGAATAAATTCTATTTTGTATATAAAGGTGTGTGTAAAGTAAGAGATTGTTACTGAGTCGGTTAGAGCTGTGAGTTAGAATTTGGGAGTAAGAGTAAGGTTTCCCTTGCTCGAAATCCAGTCGTATCCGACTCTAGGGGTCAGTGCTCATCTCTGTTTCTAAGCCGAAGAGCCAGCGCTGTCTGCTTCTGCAGATGTTTCCATGGTCATGTGGCAGGCATGACTATACACCGGAGCACACTGTTACCTTCCCACCAAAGTGCTCCCTATTTATCTACTTGCAATTTCTTGCTTTCGAACTGCTAGGTTGGCAGGAGCTGGGACAGAGACAGGAGCTCATTCCGTCCTGGAGTACTCGGGAATGGAACTGCTGACCTTCCGCCTCCCAGTCAGCATCTTAGTGACTTGAGCCACTGCAGTCCCATTGGGAGTTAGAGTAGGGAATTAAAATAAGTGTGGTCTGTTTTGTGAAGTAGCTGTGAAAAATAATGTGATCTGATTGGCCTTTCATCCAAATTAATTATCTCTAAGGAACAAATAGTGTTTCTTTAGAATTAAAGAATAAGAGCAAATGCTTATTATATACTTAAGAAGCTGACAGTTTGACAAGTTGTTTTTATATTTTATTTCTCCTTGACACCTCGCTATGGTAATGGAGTAGACCAGTGATGGCGAATCTTGACACTCCAGATGTTCTTGAACTTCAATTTCTAAAAGCCCTGATCAACAGGAGTGCTGACTTGAGCTTCTGGTAATTGAAGTCCAAGAATACATGGAGTACCAAGTCTGTAAGCCGCCCTGAGTCGCCACGGCGAGTGGGCGGCAATATAAATTTGAACTAATAAATAAATAAATAAAATTCACCATAACTGGAGTAGACCATACAGCCAGTGACTCAACGCTGATTGTTGGGTAAATCATAAATTGGGATCCACTTTAAACAAATTCATTTCAGTAGCATTTTTCCTGCTTGCCTCGGAAGGTGAAGGTGGCCTAGAACCAGCCGGCCTTCAAGACCAGGCCTCTCGATGCCCTGGGGCAGGAAAAACATATGCTCAGATCAAGTTGCAGCCACCTCTGTCACCGCCATTCAGTGAACTGTTTTCCTTTATAAGTACATTTCAATGTAACTTTCTTTGTTGTTTGCACACTCTGAATCTTATTTTAATGACAGCTATCATTAAATATTATACACAATTATGCCACAAGCCAGTTCTATGGCGTATGGTTAATGTAGTGGCACCAAAGTACACAAGGCTGAGTTCCACCTAAACATTCTTACTTTTAAAAGGGTAGTATGACGTGAGCCTTAGCTGTGGCGGAGCTACAACAGCAACATAAAAGGGAACACTGACTGTTTTGGCTTGATTGGTATTAGGGATAAATCCAAAAGAAGGAGACCCTTTTCACAAATTTAAACAACAACCTCAAATTGTCACTTAAACAGGGGCTTGGGAATGTTGTCATTTGTATGATACCACACACAGGTAGAGAAGCTGTTGTTGTTTGGGTGCTGAAGAAGTAGCACTTGTCCTTGAAACTAAAGATGAGTGTTGCAAATGTTTATCTAGGTAAGATGACATGGAGGTACGAGAAAAAGAAATATAATGATACATATGTTGAATATGTACCATAATGCAAGATTTGGAACGGCAGAGTTAATATCAAACTTGTGTGAATTATTTGAAGTACCAGACAGTTCAGAGACATGTTCTGAGTATCTTCATTGTCACAGACTCTGTTCTTTTATTTTGGAGTTTGATGTTCCATTCGTGATATTTAGGTTAGGGTTCAAAACTGTGGATATGATTTTTGCATTAACAATTGATGTTCTTAAAACGGTGTCTGCTGTGCATGAGGAGAAAGAGAAAATGAGATCACAGGTAGCATTCAGCACTGCCATTACGCTGGCAGAATAGTTTATAAACCAGCTTATTTATTTTAAAGATAGCAGTCCTAAGATATGATTCCCACCTATATTGCTGTTCATTGCCATGACACATGGTTCATATAGTGTCACTGAAGTAAACAAGGTGGTGTTTCATTAAAACCTTTGTTACTTTTAAAAGTAGTGTGAAATCAGTGGCAAAGGTAAAGCAGCAATCTAGAATCCCATTCTATACTGTTGCCTTCCAAAAATTGGAATAGGCAGACTGGAATACCCTTGAGTCAATTTCCAGGTGCTGCAAGACAACTCTGGAGAGGAACTCTGGAGAGTTCGCAGTGATTGGAAGCTGATTGTAGTATCTGCTTCAGTACAGTATGGAAGGATTATTTGGATGACAGCTTTCAGAATCCACCAATCCAGCCTACCAATGGTCATCATGGGGGATTGGCGAAGCCAGGAACTGCATTTCACAAAAGCAGTGGTTTTGTTGTTTTTTAAGTATTGTTTCCAAGCTCTGGTCGAATATCC
Source organism: Furcifer pardalis (assembly GCA_030440675.1). Lineage (NCBI taxonomy): Eukaryota > Metazoa > Chordata > Lepidosauria > Squamata > Chamaeleonidae > Furcifer > Furcifer pardalis. Next base: position 86,872,312 of record CP126897.1, on the reverse strand, counting down.
TTGTGGAGTCTTTAAGGTTGGAGATTGTTCAGAAGAAATGATCAGTGAGTTGTGAGTTATTGTGACTTGTTCACTCTGTGTGCCAAAAATCTCTCGCTGCAGAGACAAATGTATAGTCTGATGTGCTATCCTTCTATCCTCTGCTGCCTTTTGGGAAAGGGATGTTGCATTTTGTCCATATGTATATCGCTCAGGGGCAGGCAGTGCAGAAATCTTGCCCTTGACTTTGTGCTTAGTGTCTGCAGTCAGACTGATCAAATTATCTCTGCTTGCTTCTTTTAGATTCAATATTTAATCTGATTTCTGAATTTAATGTAATCACTTGGCATACAAAGTAGAGAGCTTTAAAAGGCTTGCAGAGCCTCTTCCATATAATCTAACACTTGGCTGGCTGTATATAGTTGCATGTCGTGATAAATTCCCAATTCTTGTGCTTTTATTTTATTTTATTTTATTTGTGATTTTAGATGTTGAGAATTCTATGATGAAAAGAGCCCAAGCACTAAGATAGATACTAGGCATAATCTACAAATTCCATTTGTTTTTTCCTGGGTGTAGTCCAGGTGAAGATGATGAGAATTTCATATAGGTTCATTGAGAACAGAAATTACCAACATTTTCATTTCCCCCCATATTTGCTATGGAGACTAAAGTAAGAAAAATTAAATTATGGGGGAAACTGAAACTGCCAGATTCATCCATCCAAAATTAAAGCCTTAACTGCATACAATTCATGATTCTGTGTTTTTGAACCATCTATTACTGGATTAGGATTGCCACCTCTTCTAAGAGGTGCCTATATGTGAATAGTTGCCCATGTTCAATTTAGCTAGTGCAAATGGGAAAGAATTTTAAGTTCATTTTTTGAAGATTTTATTTAGTCCTTCAAATTTCTTCATATTAAAGAAGAGTTTGAAGCAAAACTCAATTTTTGAAAAGCAAAAACAACAATTTTTCCCAACAGTTTATGTCCCCAGCGAATTATTTCTGCCCTACAAAAATAAGTTATTGCGAGATATCAGCAATCTTATTTATATTTTCAGTGCATAAACTCATCTGTGTTCCAACTTGTTATTTGAGGATCTTCTTTACACTTTCTTCATAAATCTGGCTGGTTTAAGAGGATTATCATTCTGTTTGATCTTTTCAGCTATACATGAGCATTATTTTGTGCAGAGAAGTGGTAGTGCAGTTTTTTCACAGCTGAGGTTGGAGTTCCTAAATTATGTACTAAAATATCTACTTTTTGTGTGCATGTACTGCAGTTGCAACATTTATTATTATGAAGATGGTTGAGAATCTGTGACATTTCAAAGACAAGAAGCTTGCAGTTAGAAGCTAGGGTTATGCCTTCAGCTACAGTCGATAACCAAGTGTGAGTCTAACTCATTCTGGTTGTTGAGGATAAGAAGAAAATCTGTTACAGTAATACCTCGGATAACGCTAAGACTTGGTTCCACAAATCTTGGTGTTATCTGATTTTTAGTGTTATCCGATGCATGTTAAAATCCTATGGGATGGATCGGATAACGTTAAAGCTCCATAGAGATACATTGTAACCGCACAGGCTTTAGCGGTTGTTATCCGATCCATCCCATAGGACCTTAATGTTATTCGATCCAATTCTCCTCCCCAGATTACTTAACATTATGCAATTTTAGCGTTATCCGAGGTAAACGTTATCCGAGGTATTACTGTACTTTTGTTCTTTTTGAGGCAAGGGTGTCTGACAAAACCATTTTCTTGACCCAGCTGATATTTCTGAGTGTTCTGGCTTAGCTGTAGTTTACTATACTAGATTGGGAGCAGAGGGGCTGTACAGAAGAACAATTAGGACTCTGATTATTGTTGGATTTATCTGAACATGATGCTCCACATCTGCAAAACTGTTGTGAATATTACTAAGAATAACTTTTGCACTGGCTTATTTAGGCCAGAACTCTGATAAATGGGTGTTGTAGGTATATGGTGAGAGTACTTATACATACGTTTATATTGGTTTGGTCTGTGAATGGGAATCAACTGTCACCTTGGTAATTAGTAACAATTTGCTGCTGTCATGACTTATTTGTTGCAATGACATGTCATTTCACTCATGGAAATATATATAACAAATTGCATTTTGGAGTTACCTGGTACCGGAAATAAGTTTTGTTTTTGATAAGAAAATATTAAAAGTTTATATTTCAAATATAATATAATTAGTGGGAATGTTGTATTTTTTAATGTAACAATTGATGGGGTTTAGTTAGTTTATAGTAAGTTCTAGGGGCATTTTAAGGCATTTTGGATTGATGTTCAAATTGTTTAATCTTTGACATTCGCTTACAGTTCTTCTGCAATAAAATACACAGACTGTTAGACTTTTATTTTCTTGTACTGCAGCACAGGGTACAGGTCCCTGTAAAGCAAATCTTTCCTTTGTAGTTTTGGTCCCAATGAGAGTAGATCTTCTGTATTGTGCTGTCCAAGATGTAGAGTGGTCATAGTAGGTTTCCAGTCTTGAATGTTTCCCTCCACCAATTGAAAAATCTATCTGCTTACTCAGGTGTTTTCCTGATTAATTACTGAACTGTTGAACAGTATCAGTTACTTAGTTTTTTAAAAAAAATAAATTATTTTGATGAATTTTACTGTATTCATTGTTTTAGCTACCGGCATTAATGCATTCACCAATGTAAACATCTTATGATTTTTATGTAAGAAGTGGTATAGAATAGTCTTCATTTAAAAAAACTCCTTAAGAGGGTTTTTTTTTGAACTAGCAAAAAAGAAACAATAAATACAGCAACAGGAAAATATGAAACAAATGTTAGCCAAGTTATAAACACTGATGAATGAGGATTGTAATGAGTTACACAATAAATTATTTTAAAGAAGTACAAGCAGTGAAACTGAATATATTTTGTACAATTCTCCTTTTGTTCATTAATATGTCATGTTCTGTACAAGCTGTAATTTCACAAAGACAAAAAATAATTTTTATGTTTATCTTGATGAATAAACAACGAATAATCATTTCTGTTTTATTACAGCCAGATTGTATGAGGAGATCTTAGAATCCCTAATGTTTAATATCATCATGTAATGAAATTAACTTCCTGTTATGATTGGCACTGACCTGATGAAAGTAGCGAAGGCCAGATAAGAATATGTGTACCTGTTTCAATGGATTACTGTAATTTCAAAAACAAGGTACAGTACTGTATAAGAGAACCACAGTCAAATGGAACATTATTAGAACTTTGATGTTGTACTTTTGCCAAATGAGACATACTGTATTGTATATCCAGATCCTACTTCAGTAGGTAATCTTGCTTAGTCAAATTCTACAGTTTCTGACCCATTTTTGACCAGTTAATTTTGAACTTGCAAAATCCACTGGTTAAATCCACTGGTTATTTCCAACCTGAGTAGACCCAATAAATTAACCAAAGCCTGATAAATCAGCAACTGTATAGACTCAGTGGGTCTGCTTTACTATAGACTAATGTTGGACTGAAGCTTTATATCAATGTATATAAGGTAAATATGGAGATAATTTGTTTATCATATTACCTGTAAATTTAATTGAAGGTAACTTTGAAGAGTAATTGACCAAGTAGCTCTTTGAGTTAGGTTACCCAAGTTGGGAGTTTGATTCACCACTGAGTGTCTTAGGAGAAGAGACACCCAGAGTGGTCTTGGGTTTACAGCATGGTTGCCAAGCAACTGCAGAAGAAGGGAGTGGTAAAATATTTTTGAGCACTTTGTAGCTAGAAGACCTGCAAATTTCTTGCTTTCGAACTGGTAGGTTGACAGGAGCTAGGAGAGAGACGGGAGCTCACTCCATCATACAGTACCTGGGAATCAAAATCTGACATTCCAGTCAGCGAGTTCAATGTCTTAACCACACCTTCTTTAATAATACATTTGCTTGGATCTTGAACTGCTGGCCTGCTGACTTTCCAGTGGTCAATTAAAGTAAACAACCAGCACACCATTTTCAGAGATCAGGCAAAGATAAGACCTGCCTTATACTTGTTAGAAAAACATTCTGTCTCTTAGTATTTAAGATCATGAGTCTTATCTGCCTATTCTGAACTTTATATATCTGTGTACACATACAATGAAAAATATTTAAGTGCACGTATTGGGAGGGGCGCGCGCTCGTTCTCCACTTGTAGGTGCTGGAGCACAATTTGCTTTCTTTCTTTTCATGACATACAAAGAAGATTTAAGTCTTTCCTGTGAGTATGAGAAACAACAAAAAGTTTTAGTTTGCTGTCAAGATATTCTTTGAGAGTCTTAAATTAGTGAGAACATTTTATGCATAAATTGTGTAGTTAAATCAGAGGTGCCCAAACCTTTCCCACCAGGCCTAATCACACCCCCTCAGTCAGCAGTGCGGGCTGGTTATGTGGTTCCTTCCGGCAGCGGTGGTAAGCAATTTTGCACTTCTTTCCCGGGCATTTTCCCCTTCTCCAGTGCTTCCCTTGGAGGAGGGAGTGATGGTGGGGCATTTTCTCAGCTTAAAAAAGAAATTGGTGTGTTTTCAAAAATGTGCCGAAATGTCAGGGCACTTCCGGCATCGGTGGCTCCGGCCTGGGGGCTGGATGATGACATCCCATGGGTTGTAGTTTGGGCACCCCTGAGTTAAATGACGGTATACCCGAAGCAGACAGCTTGTTTGCTTTTTGATCAATGAACAAAAACTGCTTTGTTTCACTAAGGGAAAAGACACTAGCTTTCTGCAAAATCTTTTGTAGAAATTGTGGAAACCTTGTTGCCATGTTAAAGAGAGAAATCTAACAAACCTCTGAGGTGTGATGTATTGAGACAGCTTAACTAGCTGAGAATAAGTTATCTAGCAATATTTCTTCACATTCCTAGGTCACATCATAGGTAAATATTGTGGGTATGCTAGATCTCTATTATATGCTATATCTTTAAGGGTCTTCCTCTCCCCCCTCCCCGGATGAAGGGCCTTTGTTTGACTTTTGCATGGTCTTTGTTCCTTTTTCCAGTGGAGCAGATGTGCTAGTCTACTGTTCTAGCGCCAACAATAATGTTATAAGTTTGCAAAAGCTTCTCCTTCATAAATTTGCTTAGTGGAGCATGGAATTGAGCTACTGGAGTTTTCTCAACAGACACAATGGAAGCAATTAACTGAATATAATTGTTCACATATCCCACATCTACAGTTAAGATACGTTGTCTGTAATTCTGTTAATGTTCATGTAAATTTTGCCTAACTTGGTATTCAAAATTGAGATGAGCATATCTCAGTAGTATAATCATGCATGTAAATGGGCATGTGACCAATATGTGTTTTGGTATCTCATCAGTTAGCATCAACATGCTATGCAAATATTATGCTTACAACTGTCAGATTCTGGCCATTATTGGATACATCTGTTCTAATAACATTCCAGAGATGTAATAGTAAACATTTTTGATGTTGTATATGTTAAGCAGAGAGAGTTGATCGTTTTAATCCTAAAGATATGTACCAAGTTATCTCTTTAGAATGTAATATATATTGTTATAGCAACATCTGGAATAGCATTATGTTTAAGGGGTTGCCTGAATGCAGTTGGATACCATTATCCTAACAGTATTTTGGATGAGCTTGTAACCAGTCTTAAAATAATAGAATTATAGAGTAATAGAGTCCAGCTATGTACAATGCAATAATCAAAATCAAAGTACAGTAATACCTCAGATAACGTTTACCTCGGATAATGCTAAAATCGCAAAACGTTAAGTAATCTGGGGAGGAGAATTGGATCGAATAATGTTAAGGTCCTATGGGATGAATTGGATAAGAACCGCTAAAGCCTGTGCGGCTACAGTGTATCTCTACGGAGCTTTAACGTTATCCGATCCATCCCATAGGATTTTAACATGTATCGGATAACACTAAAAATCGGATAACACCAAGACTTGTGGAACCAAGTCTTAGCGTTATCCGAGGTATTACTTGTACTTTGTTTCTGACAGATGTTTGTCTAACGTTCTCTTAAATACCTCCAGAATTGACCACTTTCTATCTCTCACAATAGTTGATTCTATTGTCATACTGCCCTAAAATTTAGGAAGTTATTCCAGCCACAGAAAATTTGCCCTCCTATATATTGAGCTCATTATTATATGTTCTGCACTTTGGAATACAGTAATTGAGAACAGATCCTGCCATTTCTGCAATAGCTTGAGTGTTAGTGGAGTTTTATGCTAAAATAAATGTAATTTGTAAACCATAAAAGAAAATTATCATTAATTAATTAGTTGCTGTTCACTTGACTCGTTATGTGCCATATCACATGAATGACATATTATCAGGAATGTGGGCAGCAAGTCTTCACTTACTGGTTCTTAGCCACTGTAGTTTACACAATTACACATAAGATGGAGTAAATTTTCAATAGAATTCTGAGCATTTTGTCCTAATGAAGTTAAAACAATTGTATGGTAAATATGGTCCTCTAGTGCAGTGTTTCCCAAATGCTGGTTTTTGGACTTCAATTCCCAGAAGCCTAAGTCATTTCCCCAAAGCACTGATCAGCCAATGTACTGACTGAAGCTTCTGGGAATTGAAGTCCACTAGTGGGGTGTGTACCCTTTGTTGGGAACCACTGCTCTAGTGCATTCCATTAGTTATCTGCCATCAAATTGGAACCTACAAATAACAAACTTAATAGTGCTTTCAAGGTGAGTAAGATATTTAAGACGTGCTTTTAACAGTTCCACTCCCCCAAATGAGTTTCATAAGCTAAAGAGAGGTTCAAACCCCGATTCCAGAGTCCTAGTGTGTCACTCTATCAACTATATACATTATTTATTGTGTGTGTTGATGAAACTGGCAAATGTGGAAGGGTATGTTTTTTCTCATAATGACATTTGTTTATCGTGGTAGCCATTGATAGACATTTTATGAGATATGCTTATTGAATATTAATTCTTACTGTCTAACAAAAACACCAAAGAGTCCTATGACACCTTCTGCTGCAGTAGCTCCTCCATTCATGAGAAAGGCTGATTTTAGGTTCAGTCTTAACCAGAGTGCAAGCAAAATCATGATGAACATTCATGTGCTACTGTTCTCTCATCTGGCAAATTTATCCTTCTCTACACTTTCCCCAGACTTTAACATTCTCCTTCGTGTTGTTTGGGGATGCACACTGATGGGTTCTGCGCCTGCGCTGAATCCGGAGCGGAGCTGGAAAGCTGATTGGATAAAGAGTTTTGAATGTGGGACCGCCCACCATGCCCAACCACTTTAGGCGCCATTTCGCGCTCTCCCCTCAGTTTTGCTTTTTTCCGCTGCGCAAGCAGGAGCCTGGAAAAAAAGCTGTGAGTACTTTACTGAGATTGTCTCAGAATCTTCCAATTTTTCCTACCTTACAATTTTTCTCGGACTAGGGGACTTGTTCCCTTGGTCCTCGTGTGGCTGGGGCTCGCCCTCAGCCGCCGGTAAAAAAAAAAAAAAAAAAAAAAGACCCAACATCTCGTGTCGGGGCCTCCCGGCCGGGATAATTTTTTCTCTTCGGCCATCTACTTCGGTGGATGGCCTCAGCGGCAGCGTTCAAGCAGTGTCCGTCCTGCAAGAGAAAGTTCCCTAGCTCGGACGGGCACGTGCGTTGTCTTCGCTGCCTCGGGGAGAGTCACCAGGTCCAGACCTGCGAAGTCTGTCGCGGCTTCTCGAAGGCCGCCATCAAGAACCGCCAGTACCGCCTTCAAGCCTACCTCATGGAGGCCGCACTGGCACCACCGGCTCCCCCAGCTCCAGAGCAGGCCGCTTCCACGTCTGCTCCTTCAACCTCCGCTTCTTCTTCCAGGCCTTCGGCCTCTGAACTGTTCAGGCGGAAGAAGGAGCAGGAGAAGAAGAAGGACAAAAAAGAGAAAAAGAAGCGCCGTAGCTCTTCGTCTTCTCTTCCTCCGACCCCGGCACCGGCTCACCTTTCGCCGCCACGCTCCCTAGCATCCGCCCCGGTCGCAGCTCCACCTACGCCGGGTAGGATGTCGACCGAGGCCCGGGACGCCACGCCGGAGAGGGCCCACAGCCCTCCACCGCCACCGGAGACTCCTCCACCTGTACCACCGCACAGGTCTTCCTCCCTCCGCAGCCCTTCCGTGGTTCCTGGTCCGGCTACCGAACCGCCGCCCCAGTTGAGCCTCATCGCCCCGTACATCGAGGCGATGGTGCGGAAACTGCACGCCGAGCTCCAGGTCCCGCAGACGACACCGTGGGAGCGCCCTCTGCCCTCACCACCAGCCACGGAGGCACCACCGCTCCGTGAGGAGGGCCCCGCACCGAAGCGGCAGAGGGTGGAACAGGCGCGGTCGGAGGCCTCTCTCCCTCCGTACCAGCTGCCTTTGCCGGGGAGCGATCCGAGATCCGCCAGGCCGTACTGGTCGGACTCGGACCCCGAGGTCTACCTGCCACCGCCCAGCGTCTCGGAGCGGTCAGGAGACTCCGATTCGTCGGATCAGGAGGAGGAGCAGCATCAGCCACCGCCGGTTGCGGTCGACAAGTCCCCGGACGACAACATCGGCGCCGTCCACGGGTCCCAGCCGGAGGATCTGAAGACCTACACCGGACTGATCACCCGTCTCGGATCCACCCTTGGGATTCGGGCGGAGGCTCCCCTGGACGACTGTGAGGATGTCGTCTGCGGCTTGGCCGACCGCAAGGAGTTGGTCCCCGTCCGCCTCGGACTGCTCCCTAAGATTGCTAAAGCGGCCAAGGAGGTGTGGAAGAAGCCGGTTTCTTCGCACTCCGTATCCAACAGAGTGGACTCTATGTACAGACTGCTGGACGATTCCAACTTTCTGCACATTCACCCGGCACCGAACTCCCGAGTGGTCAAGGGCTCCCAACACCGGACGCCGATCAGCAGCACTCCCATCCCGTCGACCCAGGAAGGGAAGAAGCTGGACGCACTGGGCAGGAGGTTCTACGCCAATGCCTCCTTGTCCTTCCGTGCGTCCAACTACGCGACGGCCATGGGAGGCTACCAGTGTCGACTCTGGGAGCAAGCGGAGTCGTTCAAGTCCCTGCTGCCACCTGATCGACAAGCGGACTTTGAAAAACTCTGCATGGAGGGCAACCACCTCGCCCTCCAGCAAATCCGCACCGGCCGCCACGTCACCGAGTCGGAGGCAAAAAACTTGGCCTCCGCCATCCAGCTCCGTCGCCACGCCTGGCTCCGTTCGGCTAACCTGCAGGACGATGTCAAGCGGCTCGTGGAGGAGCTTCCCTTCGATGGCGAGGGCCTCTTCGCCAAGGAGACCGACACCTCCTTGGGAGAGCTGAAAGGGGACTACGCCACGATAAAACAGCTCCGCCCTCCACACCGTGGGTCCGGCCGTTACCATCAGGACCAGCCGTCGACGTCTCAGGCGGGCCCATCCTATCAACCTCGCCCGCCACAGAGGCAAGGGGACTACTCCCGGTACCAGCCCTACCGGCAGCGCCAACAACCCAACCGTCCACGCTACCAGCAGCGGCCTCAGACTGGCAAGCGAACGGAACGGAAGGGCAAACAACGTGTTTGACTCTTCCGTGACCGAGACTCTACCCTACCGCCCCCTATCCGACTACCTATCGGCGTGGTCTGCCATCACCACAGACCGATGGGTTTTAACCATCTTAGACTCTGGCTACGCGATCGAGTTCGAGAGATGCCCTACTGTCGGACGGATCCGCATCACCGATCCATCCCCACCGCTCCAGGAGGAACTAACAGCTCTCCTAGAGAAGGGCGCCATAGAGCCGGTCGCAGCGTCGGAGTCTCACGAAGGGTTCTTCTCCCGATACTTCCTTGTGGACAAAAAAGACGGGGGGGGCACGTCCCATCCTGGACCTCCGTCTTCTCAACAAGCATATCGACGCGAGGAAGTTCCGGATGGTAACCCTTCACTCCATCCTCCCGCTGATCAACCACGGGGACTGGTTCACCGTCATCGACCTGAAGGACGCCTACTTTCACGTGTCCATCAGGAGGGAACATCGTCGTTTCCTCCGATTCCAGGTGGGCGGCAACATCTACCAGTACACATGCCTACCCTTCGGCCTCTCCACCGCTCCGAGGGTATTCACGAAGTGCATGGCACCGGTGGCTGCTCATCTGCGACTGCAAGGCGTCCAAGTGTTCCCGTACATAGACGACTGGTTGATCTGCTCCCCAACCCAACAAAAAGCCAAGGACGATGTTGCACATTGCCTCGCCCTTATGCAGAGCCTCGGTCTACGGGTCAACTTCAAGAAATCCCAGTTGACCCCCACTCAACGAATAGAATACATCGGAGCCGTTCTAGACTCTCTGGCTCTAAGAGCCTACGCTCCAACCAAACGTCTGCTCGACATCCGCACAGTGGTGGCACGGATCCAGGGCAGACGTCGGGTCCGTGCGAGGGACGCCCTCCGTTTGCTGGGACTCATGGCGTCGACCACGGCGGTGGTCTCGCACGCCAAACTCAAGATGCGCTCGCTCCAGTCGTGGGTCCTCTCCTCCTTCGACGGCACCCACGACAACCTCGGGAAGTGGCTCACACCGACTCCCGAACTCCGAGACCAGTTAAACTGGTGGACAATGGACCAGAATGTGACCGCGGGGAGACTCTTCACCCTTCCCGCACCGTCCATCCAAGTCACCACCGACGCGAGCACCCACGGATGGGGTGCGTGCTGCCGCGGACTACGGATTCACGGCATATGGACGCCCGAGGAAGCCGACCACCATATCAACTTCCTCGAACTGCTCGCGGTGTGGAAGGCGATGAGGTCCTTCAGACCGTCGATCGCGGGCAGTGTGGTGCAGATCGCCTCGGACAACACCACGACACTAGCCTATCTCAACCGGCAAGGAGGGACCAAGTCTCTCTCCCTCCTCTACCTGACCGTCCAGATGTGGGAGTGGTGCCTGAAGGTACACGTGTTCCCCATAGGTGTCCACATCCAGGGCACCCTGAACTCCGATGCAGACTCCCTGAGCCGCAAAGGGACGGCAATGCACGAGTGGGAACTGGACGAATCGGTGTTCGACCGCCTGTGCCGACGGTGGGGCACACCGACCCTAGACGTCTTCGCGTCACAGGCCAACTCCAAGTGCCGCCGTTACTGCTCCCGAGCAGGGATCGGCCACGGATCGGAGGGCGATGCCTTCATGGTGCCGTGGCACCAGGAACTGCTGTACATGTTTCCACCGATCCCTCTCATCCAACGGGTCCTGATACGGATCCGTGCGGAGAACGCCTGGACGATCCTGGTTGCCCCGTCCTGGCCGCGCCAGCCGTGGTTCCCACTACTCCAAACCCTGGCTTGCGATCGTCTCCGCCTACCCACCGATCCGAATCTCCTCCGCATGGAAGACGGTCGGATCCTTCACTCGGATCTGCCGAGCCTACACCTGACGGCCTGGCTTATCCGCCCAACATAACACGGATCCTTGATCTGTCCAGGAAACCTTCCACACGGAAGTCCTACGATGCCAAGTACCGTCGCTTCACTGACTTCCTAGCATCCAGCGACCGCACCGTGGACTCCGCATCCCTGCAGGATGTCATGTCTTACCTCCTGCACCTAGCCGAGTTGGGATCCGCACATTCATCATTGAAGGTCCACCTAGCTGCTGTGGTCGCCAAGGCCCCACCTTCTTCAGTATTGTCCTCCGCCTTCAGAGACAAAACTGTTAAAAGGTTCCTTCAAGGGCTACGCAACGCCTATCCTCCAGTGAAGATACCACCCCCTCAGTGGTCCCTCACTACAGTGCTCACCGCACTCACGAAGGCACCTTTTGAACCCATGGCTTCGGTGGACATTAAGTTTGTCTCTTACAAGACTGCTTTCCTTGTAGCTATCACTTCTGCCCGACGGGCAGGGGAGCTGGCAGCCCTTCGGTCTGACCCTCCTTTTCTCAAGTTCTACCCCGACAGGGCAGTGTTGCACCCAGATCTGACATTCCTGCCCAAGGTCCTGACTGAATTTCACCTGGCCCAAGCCATCACGCTTCCAGCATTCTTCCTGAATCCCTCGTCTCCACAAGAGAGAGTGTGGCACTCGTTGGATGTCAGGAGGGCCTTGCTGTTTTACACCCAGAGGACTGCGTCCTTCAGGAGAGCAAAACAACTGTTTGTGGCTTATGGTGGCAAGACTAAGGGACAGCCTCTGTCTGCCCAGAGACTATCTAAATGGATCTCAGGTACCATTTACCTGGCCTATCATCCCTGCCACCTCCGCCTCATGTCCGGGCTCACTCCACCAGGACACTGGCTTCCTCCACTGCATTCCTAGAGGGCATCCCGATGGAGGATATCTGCAAGGCTGCCACTTGGTCCAGGTCCTCCACCTTCATCACCCACTACCGGGTTGACACAAGGTCCGCCCCTGATGTCAGACGGGGCAGGTCCATCCTGACGGCTGGTCTCCGATCTTCTTCGTTGATGACCGCCCATCCATGATGACATCGCGCTCTCCTGCATCTCAGGACGCCGGCTGCCCACCATCCAAGTAAGTGAGCTTGTTAGTCACCCATCAGTGTGCATCCCCAAACAACACGAAGGAGAAGGACAGGTTTCACTTACCAGTAACTGTCGTTCTCCGAGTATGTTGTTTGGGGATTCACACAACCCAACCCTGCCTCCCCTCAGGGCTGCCGGCCTGAGATGGCCTTAGGCTTAGCGGGCAGCTTTAATATCAAACTGAGGGGAGAGCGCGAAATGGCGCCTAAAGGGGTTGGGCATGGTGGGCGGTCCCACATTCAAAACTCTTTATCCAATCAGCTTTCCAGCTCCGCTCCGGATTCAGCGCAGGCGCAGAACCCATCAGTGTGAATCCCCAAACAACATACTCGGAGAACGACAGTTACTGGTAAGTGAAACCTGTCCTTCTTACCTGTTAATGCCGACCTTGCCCTTAGTGATTAGTAACAAGTGAGCTCCTTTACTTTGAGATTAATAGTAATGACCTGAATGCCTGCTTCTTAGAATAAACTAGTTTGGGATTAATTTGCAAAAATTTAATTTAATTTAATTGTTAGACTTTTATGCCGCACCCACTCGCAAAAGCGACTCTGGGTGGCTTAAAGGGATACAAGATACAGTTACAAAATACACATGATCAAATAACATCATACTATGGATTAAAAATCATCACAATTCAGATAAACCAAAACCAGTAAATACACAATAATATACAGTACATACAATTCAATACAATATATACAAATCAATTACAAAACAGCATATGATAATACAGTATCACAACACATCTTCTCGTAGTATCAGGCCTCTCACCCTAGCACACTAACAAATTCCAAAAGAGGAGGAGGAGGTTCATCGCACTGGCCTCTTAAGTCCGGTGTGGGGGTGGGGCCCGGGAGCACCTCCAGGTGGAGCAGTCCAGCACTCTGTCCTGGTAGTTAACCAGCATTTTGCTCCCAGTGTTTGGTATGAATGCTGAATAGGAGGTCTTTAGAGTTTGCAATGTTTTCCTCAAGAGTGAAGCTCTCACTAGTGTTAATGGAGTTAGCTTGCAACTTTAGACTATGATTCTTTCTGGCCTCCTGTCCTTTTAAAAATGGAGTATACTTATCAGTATAGCTTTATGCCTGCAGTTTGCCCACAAGCTCTAAAGAGCTATTTTATAGAATTGGTTGGTGATGTCTGCTGCAAAATCTGTACAGTATATGGAAGTGTTATACAGATAGATGGTGCTAATGTGCATGAGACTAGAAGCACAATGGATATCTCTCATGTAGTCGCTCACTATGTTTTAAAATAAATTATTTATGAATGTAAATGTTCCTCAATGTTGTGCTAAAGAGCTTACTAGCAATGGTTGCATTGTTCTGTTCTATTAACTAGCATTTTTGTTTTTGTATCATAAGAGTCCTTGTTTGGCAAGGACTGGTTTTTAAATGTAAAGATTTTTGCCCCTGTAATGTTCACTAAGAATGTTTTTTTTAAAGTTGTATTGTTTGATCCCTGTAAAGACCTTGGGAAATATTAGACTTACTTGGAACAGGTATGATCTAGAGCAGTGTTTCCCAACCTTTCATTTTTGGACTTCAATTCCCAGAAGCCTACGTCAGTTCCCAAAAGCACTGATCAACCAATGTACTGGCTTAGGCTTCTGGAAATTGAAGTCCACCTGTGGGGTGTGTCCCCCACATTGGTAACTACTGATCTTTCTAGAGAAGGGGTTCCCAGCCTAAGGCCTGTGGGCCGGATCCAGCCTGAGGCACCATTTCATGTGTCCCCCCACTTTTCCAAGGGCATTCGAGAAACAAAATGGCCACCCCTTTGAATCTGTTGGGACCAAATGGCTACCCTCATCATGCAGGCAGGGAAAAATGGTCATCTGAGAGAGCGTGACCCGGCCCCCTGCTTGAAAACATTGGGAACCCCTATTCTAGAGCATTTGCAAGTACATTCAATACAGTATTTACATCTTTATTTGCCTTCTAAGATTTTTTTTGATCATTTGGCTGTACAGTCATAGAAGGCAATGCCTTCATAAAACATACTTCAGATGAGGGGAGAGTTTAGTAAAGTTAAGTAAGATTAGCACTATTTACGTATAAAAAGTTTATTAAACTTTAGAAATTATAAATGTACTTTTCCATTACATTTAATTTAGTTGATATAGCTTAAAATATGCTTTTCCATTACATTTAATTTAGCTGATATATATATTACTTATGTGTTAGACTGGTGTAGCTTGCAGAAGAGTTAAAGCAGGAGTTCTCAACCTTTTCAAGCCCAGGGCCAGGTCACGCTCCCTCAGACAGCTTCGGGGGCCAGACGGCCATTTTGCCCTTTCTCCACCACATGGCACTTCCGGGTGTGGGGGAGGCAGGGGGCCACATGCTGTGGGCTGCATTCGGCCTGCAGGTTGAGAATCTCTGAATTAAAGCATGGATCAGACTGCATATGTTCAGGTTGGCAATCCTGTGAAGTTCAAGCAGCATCTGTAGCGAGAACTGCTTTCTGTCAATTTCAGTTTATACAGTATAAATTCAGTGTAATTATATATTAGCTACAGCTGTTTTTGGAGAAGTGTGATGTGGCCACTTGCTTTGGTAAACCTTGAGCTGCTGCTAGACTGACTGAAAATTTAAAACTAGTACAAATGTGGCTTGTATTCAGTATATAGAGGGGTTGTTGCATCTCCTTTGACATCTGATGGGGTAAAAGAGGAAGCAAAGAAGAAGACACCTATAAAGAATTAGGATGATTTAGTTCCCCTCTTGATTTTGCTTTCGTTATGTCATGGGGTGCAACAAGTCTGAAGAAGGGGAAACCATAAGTCTGTGAAGGTGTTTCATGTGAGCAAGATCATTGATTTTTCTCAGTGCTGATTCAGATAGAGAACCTTCGTGGTTTTACTCTTTGCCTTAGAATTGTTACTTCTTATGAGCAGAGCAACAGTAGAAGGAGGCAGGCAAACATAGGGATAAATAAATAAATTTCATGTCAGAAATTACTGTGGGTTGAAAGGATTTTTGTTGGAGAATCTCCGCTCAGAGGATGCCTGGATGAGGCTCCTTTCATGTCCCCAAGATCCTGTGTACTGAAATAGGAAGAAAGGCTTCCAGTTAACACCTGAAATCCTGTCACTTTGTTACACATGCAGACAGCAATACCCCAGCAATAACTGTAACGTTTGTGCCTTCTATGTGGCAGTCAATGAGCTCCCACTGGGATTCTCCGGTACCTGTGAAACTGGCAGGCATGTGCCCTCTTGAAGCTCCCTGCAGCAATTTGTTGTTTGGCAGCTAGAAGGTACTGAATGTTATGCATTTGTTTTCTACATTTTTGAAAAAACAAAATGTTTTCAGCCAATATCTTGAAATTTAGAACTATGAATGTTTGAGTCAATGTAACTTGGTTACCAGATGTATTCTTGTTCCAAATGAGGCCTTTTCCAATTGTGTTCTGCTGGCACAGAATTTGGGCCACCTAGATGGTTGACACTTATTGTGGAACTTCTTCCCTAACAGGAGACAGCATCATTTTTCAACAGTGTTGCTTGAGAACTGTTAAGTTTGCTCTGCCCACTGAGTATGTAGTATCTGGTTTTCTTTAGATTTTGCTGAGATGTCATTGAGTAAGTTCACTGTGCCTATGTATTTTTAGCCTTGTGATGTACTTTTTCTGATTCATAATGCCTGGTATAAGATTGATCTTGTGTTGTAGCTGGTCCTGAGGGCTTATTTTGTGCAAGTTTAGCAAATTTAATAATCATCATTTAATAGTTAATTGATAGTTGAATAAAAAGACAACACGTGGATACTGTGACTTAAACACTTGAACACTGGATCAATTCAATCCTGTTGCTGGGATGAAAACATTATTAAAACTGTCAATTACATGAAATTTTGTGTCAGTTAAAATGGAAATCAGTATGGATGTGTATACTGGGATGAAATATGTTTTGCACAAATCCTGGCTTATACCTCATTGGTGAGTGACTACACAAACTGTGAAACTTTACATCAACCTTGATGTTGGCAACAAGCAGATATGGCCAGAGTCATCATTCTGACTTGTCTCTGTCTCAACAAACTAGAGAAATAACTTTTGTAAGGCTTATTGCTGTGTCTTGTTGAGGCAGAGACAAACGAAAAAGTCAGATTTGCTTCTCACATGAAACAAATAACTGGAACAAAGACTTTGCCCTCAACAATCCTGAAATTGTCTCAGTGTCAGCTTTTTGCCTTCTCTTGACTTGTTCTTTGTGAGTCAGAATGGAGGGTTGATGAAAGAAAAGGCAGCTTAACCCTTCTTCCCCTCTAGTTGATGTTCACAGAATGATTATAGAATGAGAAGAGTAGATGTCAGAAGAACCAGTGGAGAAGGGGATTAAATAGTTCTTCTCCTCTTACCTTTACCCTGGTCTACGTATACTGATTCAGGTACTGTATGTTGTTGTTGCTGGAAATAAGTGGGTTTCTACTGAAATGCGTAGCTTCATCCAATGTCTAAATTGTTTGAAGCTGTATATTCTTCTTGTTTATTGATTTTGGTTTGAGATATCCAGATCAGGTACTTACATAGATGACGGAGCAAGCTATAGATTCATATTCGGGAAAGGAAGAACTTCCTGAGTTAGAGAACTTTTTGATAGTATAATCGACTGTCTGAATGGTGATGTTTTTAAACAGGAGTTGGACGGCCATCTTTCTGGGATGCTTTCATTGTGAGTTTCTTGCATCAACAAAGAGTTTGTCTAGATGGCATTTGGGATCTCTTTCATATCTACTTCTATGAACCTGAACAAGATATTTCTGAATAGAAAGTGTTCATGACCTGGGATCTATCAAGATGTCCTGATAGCAAAAGGGTAGCTGTTGAACCCTTCCTCTTTGTGCAGTTTTCCTCTGCCTTAGGTTCAGGGTTTGCTTAAAGAATAGATCAAAAGTCTTGTCCCACTCTTTCACTAGCGGTGTGCTTGCATCCATGAATGAAAATAACTTTGGAGTTCTCTTGCCAGCAGAAACCAACCCTTGACCCTGTTTGATGAGACTAGGTAAAGGTAAAGGTTGCCCTTACTCGAAAGCCAGTTGTGTCTGACTCTAGGGTTCAGTGCTCATCTCTGTTTATAATCAAAGAGCCATCACTGTCTGCATTTGCAGATGGTTCCATGGACATGTGGCAGGCGTGTCTCAACACTGGAGTGTACCGAACACTGTTTACCTTCCCACTGAAGTGGTCCCTATTTATCTACTTGCAATGTCTCGCTTTCAAACTGCTAGGTTGGCAGGACCTGGGACAGAGACGGGAGCTCACTCCATCGTGCAGTACTCGGGAATCGAACTGTGAAATTCCAGTCGTCAAGTTCAGTGTTTTAACCACTTGAGCCACCACAGTCCTTATGGGACAGATGAGATTAAATTGTCTGACTTCCCAATGTTAAAAAACTGCAGAATCTGGTTCCCCCTGATGGTTTGCTGGAATGACAGGCTCTCCAGCCTTTCTATTTCAAAGTATTCAGCCTGTTATCATTACAGCACTTTATGTTAAAACACTTCACTTTAAGTTATGTTATGAGGCATGGTACTATAAATTACACTTGAGGACACACGATGACACTTATGTAATTTGTTTTAAATTGTGCAACATTGTTAGAATTGTAGTTTTTATGGTAAGTGGAGGAAAAAACCACCTGGAGAGAATTTGGACTATTGAAAGCCTGCCCAGGAATAATTGAAATAAATAATAAATGTAAAATACTTGTATTTGTGTATTTAGTATTAAAGGAACTGCAGTGGTTCAAGTGGTTAAGGCGCTGAACTTGACAACTCGAAGGTCGGAGTTCAATTCCCGAGTTCTGCCCCAGCTCCTGCCAGCCTAGCAGTTCGAAAGCAAGAAATTGCAAATAGATAAATAGGGACCAATTCAGTGGGAAGGTAAACAGTTTTCGGTGCACTCCAGTGTTGAGGCATGCCTGCCACATGTCCACAGAAATGTCTGCAGACGTAGACAGCATTGGCTCTTTGGCTATAAACAGAGATGAGCACTGAACGCTATAGTTGGATAAGACTGGCTTTTGAGCAAGGGTGACCTTTACCTTTACCTATTTAGCAATAATTAACCATTTCCTTCCTGCTTCTGGGAGAGCATTCATATAGAGAAAAAAATTGGATAATTGTGAAACATTTGTTGAGTTTTCACAGTAATCTCTGACCCAAAAACACACAAACACACACAGTTTAGCACAACCCACTGAAGTTGAATGTGCTGCTGAAATAGGCTCAGCCTTTCATGCTCTGGAGAGGAATCCTGTTCCTGAATCAGAGGCCTGGCTACTCCAATATCCTATTAACCATAGTGGCCAATCAGATGTCTATGCCCACAAGGGAATGGGAATACAGAGGGATATTTGAGAAAATGTACAGCCCTTGAGGCTAGTAGGGAGACAAAGGCTTGGCATGAAAACCAAGCCATACCCTCTACCCTTGAGGGAGGAATCTGGTTTGTATCACACAGCTTTGGAATCTCTTTCTTGAAAGCCCATTATTTTCCTATTACATATGGAGTCACCAGCTGCTAGGGTAATGCTTGGATGCATCATATTCTGTTGCTATGCTGGAAATCTGGGCTAAAACCTTTCAGTTTTACTTAGATCTTTTAATTGTGCTTTTTTAAAAATTAGCTAATTAGGTGTCATGAAATTTCCTTGAAAAGTTCTCTTGGGAGGAAAAAAAACGTGAGCCATAAAACACAAGCTGATCACCAAAGTATTCTTGGTATGCTGTTCTGGGTGGATGAATCACCTTTATCTTGAGATAACCTCTTTGACCAAACATCAAAAGAATAATTAAGCAGAAAGCAGAATGGAAACTAAGGAATAGTGCCTTTGAGATCCTGATGCTGTAAACATTATCATGGGGACTTTCTTCTGCCTGGTTTGTTTTACAGGAAAAAGCCTGAAGTGTATTTGTTTTTAGCTCTGCAATCTTGTTTCTAATACTGTAATCTAAATCAGGGGTTCTCAACCTTTTTAAGCCCACTGTTTGTGGGATGAACTGATGTCCCCCCTTCCCCCCATGCCACCACTGCTACTGCCAACACTCTCCCCCACACCACCAGTCCAGCTCGCAAACACTCCCCCCATGCCACTGACGCCACCACTTCCCTGCTTGCCAGCTTGCCGTGGGTGAAGGAAGGATCCTGTCTGTGTTTGGCCACACTTGGCCAGAGCAGCACCCAGGAAGGCTGTGGGCGTCTGCTCCTTCCACTTCTGCTGCTGTCACCACTGTCCTTTTCTTCTCTGCCTGGCTTGGTGTCTCCCTAATACTGATCCATAGCAGGGCGGATCTTGTAAGGGACACACCAAGCCAGGGAGAGAGAGAAAGGGCAGTGATGGCGACAAGGTCATGGGCCAGGTTGAATGGCACCATGGGCCAGATCCGGCCCACAGGCCATAGGTTGGGAACCCCTGCTCTAAATGTTACAAACCAAGTGATAGCAATTACACTTATGTACCACCCCATAGAGATCTTATCATGTTGCATATTTTTTGGAATTTTGAACTTCCTGTCATGTAAGCTTCCATTTCCAGTTTTAAATTAACTGCTATTCGATATGACATCGGGGGAGTGTAATTTGTTTAAACTATTTGTTCTCAGCCAGTGATACCCTTATATCCAGTGTGAAACAAGTAATTTAGCTGGGATGCATATTTTTCACAACAGAGTGCTTGTTGTTTATGTTTTAGCAGAGGAATAACATTGATTCCCAATAATACCATTGCATTTTAGTAATTATCTTTGTGTTCCATGATGACTAAATCTCTGTTATGCGGTGTCTGACAGAGCAATATGCTTGTTGTTCATAGAATTAATGTTTTTGTTCATATTGATGCCAGCAATACTCCTAAAAAAATTAATATCCTTAAAACTTGTAAAGGAAAAGTATACTAATATACCGGGGTGGGGGGATAGAATGTGATCTGGGTTCTTAGACAGATTGGTTGGCCCTAAAATACAATCATTCAAGAGACATTGATTGAAAATATTATTGTGGAGAACAAGCCAGGATCGTACTGTGATTTTATGGTTCAACAAACCAAGTACTGCAAGAAGTGCAGTTAGTTTAAAAGTGGTTGTAAAATCTTAAACACACCTTCCATCTCCTCATGAAAAGCACTCTGCCTTCCTCCCAAGCACAAAGAAAGGTCAAGAAACACCTTGAGGATAAGATCAGATGACATCTGGGTCCACCTGATGTGAATTAAAGACAGCAACGTTAAGAGACATTTGCTAACAGAAGTCCCTACAGGTTCTACAGTTCCTGTGGGAACCACATTCTGCAGGGCAGGATTAAAATAATGGGGAACATAAGCTATGTCATCAACTGTGAATTTAACATGTGGAAAACAATGTGAAGAGTGTGAAATATATTTATATAGTAGTTCAGATGAAATTAATGTTTTTCCCTTAGCATAGACTGTTTCAGATAAGTGCTCCTTTTTTATTTTATTAAAACACATTTCTCTGTTCAGAGAAATAGGTCCCTGTAATGTAGAATATGCTTCTTTTATTAAGAAGCTGAAATGCAGTGTAGCTGAATAGCAACATGTGAGTAGGGGTTTTCATGACTTTTGTGATATAATACAATTTGGCAGCAGAACTCCAGTGGGAAAAACAATCTGAATAGCAAATTTAAGGCATTGCAAAATCATCAAACAGAAAAGTGCTGGTTAGGCATTTCTGACAGTAGCACATGTGAAATGCATAATTTAATTTTGAGGTGACCTAGTATCTGAACTTTATATGTATTCGTATAAAACAAACTCAGATTTAACTTTGCTTTTTTGCTTTGTCAGTATTGTCACTTTATTGGTTAGGGAGAATATGGCATGGATACTTCTGTGCCCATCTGTGCACTATTTACACTTTGGAAGGACTTTCACCAACACTGTTACATGTTGAGCATCTCAGAATCACACATTTGGTGAAGTAAGATATGGCAAGCTAACATGGAGCCCATTACCACAGTATTGTTAACTATAAAATGTTGATAGTCCATGTGTCCTGTCTCATTAACTGACTGATTGAAGAGAGGATTTTAAACAAATAAGAAAAACACCGTGTTGGATGTTTGGTTATCTTTCTCCTACTTTACTCCCAACATTTTCAAGGCCTCTATTTTTGACTAGGATAGTTCAAAGTATAGGTAACGTAACTGTATCTGAACACTTGAAAGGGAAATGCTTATATATGTCAGTATGTTGTAATCTCCCTTCATGTAGAAACCAAATACTGTATGCCTTTCCACTGTGCTTTTTGCTGAACGTGTTACAGAAGTATTCTTTGCTTTGTACTCTGGAAACATGAGTTATAAATATTTAAAATTTTGAAATTGTAGCTGTGTTAGTCCGTGTTTCATGCATATCAGAGGGTAAACAAAACAAAAAGTCAAAAAACTGTGGCACTTTAGAAAACTAACTACAATATTTTAATGTTAGCTTTTGTGGATCAATTCCACTTTGTCAGACTTAAGGACGAAGCTTCACAAGTAATCTGGAGAACAAATATTACCAGTTGTTAAAAACCAACCAACCCAAATTTGACTTGTATACTTATCTGTTATGCTAATCATTCTGTGCCTCTGCACCTGATGTGTATAAATTGATGCCATGAAGTCTCAATCTTATGTCTGATGAAGTGGACTTGATCCACAAAGGTAAAGGTTTCCCTTGCTCGAAAGCCATTTGTATCCGACTCTAGGGTTGAGTGCTCATCTCTGTTTCAAAGCCGAAGAGCCAGTGCTTTCTGCTTCTGCAGACGGTTTTGTGGTCACGTGGCAGGCATGACTAGACACCGGAGCGCATGGAACACTGTTACCTTCATATTGAAGTGGCCCCTATTTATCGACTTGCAATTTCTTGCTTTCGAACTGCTAGGTTGGCAGGAGCTGGGACAAAGACAGGAGCTCATTCCATCCTGCAGTACTCAGGAATCGAACTGCTGACCTTTCGCCTTCCAGTCAGCGTCTTAGCCACTTGAGCTACTGCAGTAATACAAATGCTAACACTAAAATATAGCGGTTACTCTTTAAAGTGCCAGAATGTTTTTTGTCTTTTTAAAATCTTGTTTACTCTTTGAAATGTTTAAATGTTTCTTAAAAGTGCCACTAGTCCTGTGAGAAGGCTATGCTACCTGATAGGTCAGTGAATGCGAACCTTTTAGAGACTGAGTGCCAGTGATGGGATGTCCCCGGTTCCAGACGGATCTCTGGAACCGGTAAGACTAATCCCGGAGAGTTCTCCGGGAGGGGAGTCCACTTTTGAGGCGTCCGGTTCCGGACGCCTCACCGAAAGAATTTTTTTTTTTTAAATCTGAGCTAAAATGGCTCCAATTGACTGCGCATGCGCAGAAACTCAATTTGCATCAAATTGAGTTTCTGGACATGCGCACTAAATTGGAGCCAAATGGCTCCAATTTAAAAAAAAAAATCTTCTGAAGCTGGATGGGAGGTTCCCCGTCCATTCATTTATCTCCCCCCTCCCAGCCTCCAGCTCTACAGCACACTAGGGCCGACTTTACAGAAGAAACTGAATTTCACATTTCAGCAAAAATGCAGCCCTCGGAGAAGGGAAGGGTCAGGGTGGGAACCACCATCCTCGCAAGGGGGAGACAAGGCCACCCTGCCCCGCAGAAACAGGGAGGACAAACGGGTGGCAGGGCGGGCGAGACGACCTCGTCGCTCTGCCGGAGGCTGAATGGCGGGAGTGGCAGACAAGAGGAGGGTCTCCCCCCCCCCAATTCGACACCGACCGGGAAGGCTTCCAGACGGCCGAGCTGCCCCCCACACATACCCCGGCTCTCACCTCGTCCTCCCTCTCGCTGCGGAAACACAAGCAGACTGGCTCCGGCAGCAGCGGCGGCAGCCCTAAGAGAAGGGCACCTCCCCTAGCCGGCTACCTGGCTCCCACAGGCACGTTGGTGCCTGGTCGCGCCGTCCGCCCGCGCCGCGCCACGCCGTCTGCCCACGCCGCGCCGTCCTAGGGTCTCTTGGGCCCAACAAACCCCCATGCCCTGGGTAAACCCGGCGGGGCTCGCCACCGCCGCATCCTCTTCTGTCGGGCGCCTGGAGCTTCCTCGGGCCGTTGCCTTTTCGGCCCGGCTCTGGCTGCGGCCACGGAAGGTAAGTGAGGCTTTTATATTTTGGGTGGGTGGGTGGGTGATTTGATTGTGTTTTGGGTGGGTGGTTGTACTTTTATTTAATTTTTATTTTATTTATTTCTTTATTTTATTTCTTTAAGTTAATTACGGGTCTGTGTGCGTGTTTATTATTATTATTATTATTTTTGGCCTTGCCCACAACGTCATGATGTCATGACGTTGGCTCCACCCATGACGTCATGACGTCATGACATTGGCCACGCCCATGACGTCCGTGACGTCATGGCGTGGTAGTAGAATTTTTGACATCCCATCACTGCTGAGTGCCCAAACAGAGAGGCGGGGTGGAGTCTGTGCTGGGGGAAGGAAGGAAGTGCTCCAGTTGGGCTGTTGGGCTGGGTGAACTCTGTGCTAGGGGAGGGAAGAAGCACTTCCATTGAGCTGCTGGGATGAGGGGCAGGATGAACTCTGTGCTGGTGGGAGGGAGGAAGCGATCCCATTGGACTGCTGGGCAGAGGAGGGGTGAACTCTGTGCTGGGAGAGGGAGAAAGCACTCTCATTGGGATGCTGGGCAGAGGGGCGGGACGAACTCTGTGCTGGGGTGACAGCACACATGCCCATAGAAAGGGCTGTGCATGCCCCATCTGGCAGTATGCCATAGGTTTGCCACCATTATGATCAGTTGAGGGGTTGGACTTTGTTCACGATTCAAAATGTCCTGAATGTTACTTGTTTGAAAAGAGTCATTCATTCTGTCATGTCATCTGTAATCATGCTGTATTGAAGGCCAAACTATGCACCATGGGTTACCTTGGATTAGAAATGGGAATTCTGTAAAGTGTTTGACTCTTGCAGAAAGAGTGCTTCAGAGCTACTGGAGTTTGCAGATTAGGTAGTTTTGAGTCACTGCAGAGGTTTGTTTATTTCTTTATTTATTATTCACGCTTGTTTTTCGCCCTCCTCCCCGAAGTGACTCAGAGCAATTTACAACATGTCATTAATAACAATCAAACAATTTAAAACTAATTAAAAGATTAAAGATTAAAAAGATGCTTAAAAGATTAAAACTGGGAGTTGCAACTAAGAGGCACGGGGGCAGTGGTGGGCAGCCAAAATTCTCACTACCACACTGTGGACAGGGCCATCATCATGGGCAGAGCCAATGTCATGATGTCATGGACGGAGCAAATGTCATGATGTCATGGACGGAGCCAATGATGTTGGCGGAGCCAATGTAAAAACCCATAAAAATAAGTACACATAAAAATACAAATTAAATAGACATAAAAATACTACACATAAAACGAATAAAATACACATTAAAATAAATACACATTAAATAGACATAAAAACACATAAAATACAAATTAAATACACATAAAACAAATAAAATACACATTAAAATAAATACACAATAATAGACATAAAACACATAAAAATACACATTTAAAAATAAATACACATTAAAATACACACCCACACCCAAAGGTGAGACACTTACCCTAAGGAGCAGGCTATAAGGAGCTTCAGGCTAGCAGTTTCTCTTCCTCCTTGTGCTCCTGAGATGCTCATTTTCTGTATAACTCCTGATGTTTTCTTTGCTGAGATGGTATGTATAAGAACCCTCTTACAAGTAGCACCACAGCCTCCTCGTCATGGAATCCTGCCTGATACTGCCTGCCTCCTGGTTAAACATTCCATGCTTTTAAAAGCTTGTCTTCTCTCTCCTGATCTAGATCTAGGTGTAAGCAAGGTAGCTCATAGGAAATCAATTAGTGTAAATAAGGTAGTGGTAAGCCAAATAAACACTCCAGTCATCTTGGGTCTTTTAAAAGTATATTGTAATCAAAGTAAGTTACAGAAGAAAGTTCATCAAAAGTTCAGAAAGCATATTAAAATAAAGCTGCTTTTTGGGGAAAGCCCAGTGGCCCCCCTTCTAGTTTAAGCATCTACATGATTGCAGTTCTCCCTTAGCTCCAAGCCAGGGCCATAGCCGGGTGGTGGTGGTGGTGTCAAAAGCCCCCCCCCCCGGCACCATGTGATGCCAATGTTATATATGTGAATGTGACATTGTGGCCCCTCCTGAAATTTTTTGCCTCTCCTGAAATGTTTTTGCCCCTCCTGAATTTTTTTTTTTGCCTTCCCAAATCTTGAATCCTGGCTATGGCCCTGCTGCAAGCAATGGTTGCAAGTGAGCACCTCTTGGCCCCCACCTTTTGGGTTTTATCTCCCCCCCCCCTCAGGGTCCACCTCCTTGCCATTCCCCTAAAGGAATACAGTCAAACCTCATATAAAGAGTGGTTCGCTTAAAGAGTAACTCGCTTAAAGAGCTGAATTTTCTCTGAATGTTTGCTTCGCTTAACAAATAAAACCAACCAAAAACTCGCTTAACAAATAAATTGGGGTTTGCAATCGCCCCCCACCAGAAGTCACAATTGGTCACTTACAATGGTGTTTGGCTTAAAGAGCAAACTCGCTTAAAGAGCATTCTTGTGGAATACATTATGCTCTTTAAGCGAGGTACAATTGTACAGCCAATTACCATACAGTATAACATGTCCATCACACATTAGGCTCCATCTCTTCCAACCCATGAGGCAGGCATGTCCATCACACATTAGGCTACATCTCTTCCAACCCATGAGGCAGGCAGGTTTACACATTCCAACCTCTTTGGTATGTGAGACAAAGGGTCTAAATTCTCCTCTGACAGTATGATTTTTATGTTGATTGTCAGTATGACATGAATATGTAATGTGATTTGGAGACATTAAATTCTAATAAAAATGAATTAATCTCTTGTTTGCCAGCTCATATTTAGACAACCAGGCATTGCTGCTTTCATAATACATTTCAGTGCACCATTGGATGTTAGCGCTGTATGAAAATAGGCCATTTATCTAGGGTAGCTTTCCTTCCTTCTCTTGACATTTTCGCGTTATAAAAGACGGGGTAGTGGGGTTCCATATGTTCAGTTAAAAACAGGAGAATCTGTGTTAAATCATGGCAATTTCACTGATAAATTTCCTGTCACTGAAACCCACTGTGTGTGAAGGCACCCATGGTGCTTGGCGTCATCAGTGGTTTATTAGAAGCTGAGGGCCCATCAGAGATGATATAAATAATTATTCTTCTCTGGGTTTTTCCATGCAAAGAATTTGGAAGGATCAGCTAATAGAACTGCAGGAGTTCATAATTACAGAAATGAAAACAGTTGGTTATTGTGAGTGTGTTGTGCCAGGCACCAGTGTTCTTCGCAAACTACCAATTTTCTTCCCTGCGTGTGTGCACTTAACAGTGTAAACTTTAATGTGTTAAAACAGAGCTAGACAAAAGCTGGCAATACTATTTTAGTAAATATGAAATGTGAGAATCTGAAAAGTTGGCTTTTGAGTAGATGCTTTTTCCATGAACTGATCAGGTAACCTAATTTATCCACTTTGAATAGTGCTTGCTCAGCAAAGTCAAGCAAGATGTAGTGATTTCCAGTTTAAGGAAATCAGGGTCACTGTCTCTTGTTACAAAATCCCACGTGTTTCACTTTTTAAAAAATACAATTAAGTCATTACCTATATCCAGTTCTCCCACTGCGTATCTGGAAGTGAGTCAAAATCATTTTCTAGTGGTGTCAACTTACTACAGTCATGAGTTGTTAAAAAAAGAAGGGGGATGTGCCCATTCTTTGGGATTAATAATACTGTAATTGTGTGCTGTCAACTCAATTCAGATTTACAGTTACACTCTTCAGGGTTATTTTAGGTAAAGAATACAGTACTCAGAAAAGGTTTATTGTTACCTTCTAGTGCAGGGGTCCTCAGCCTTTTCTGCACCACGGACCACTTTCATTTTAAACCAATTTTCGATTGACTGGGAAATGGGGGTGGTGGAATTGGATGGTAGAATCACACTGCACACAGGCGGAGGGCAGAGCCCCATCGTAGTTAAGCAAAATGGACAGTGATGAGATGACCCCGGTTCAATTTGGTTCCCTGGAACAAGGGAGGGGAGTCAACTTTCCGGGAGGG
The DNA here is from genome assembly GCA_030440675.1 of Furcifer pardalis. NCBI lineage: Eukaryota > Metazoa > Chordata > Lepidosauria > Squamata > Chamaeleonidae > Furcifer > Furcifer pardalis. Next base: position 86,844,672 of record CP126897.1, on the reverse strand, counting down.
GAGTCAACACCGAAAGAAATTTTTTTAAAAAAAATCGGAGCCAAAATGGCTCCAATTGACTGCGCAAGCGCAGAAACTCAATCTGATGCATTGCACATTTTGGCTCCAATTTTAATTTTTTTTTCTTTTGGAGGCGGACCCGCACCTTTCAGGGTGGCAGCGGCGGCGGCAGCACCAGCCCTTGGAGGAGGGCACCTCCCCCGGGGCACATTGAGGCCTGCCTGGGCCGTCCGCTACCGCCGAGGCTCCCTGGGCCATCCGCTGCCGACAAGCCCCCATGCCCTGGGGACACCCGGCGGGGCACACCACTGCCGCCTGCAGCCTCCTCCTCCGCCGGGCACCTGTGGCCTCCTCCTCCTCCTTGGGCCGGTGCCTTTTTGGCCCGGCTGCGGCCACGGCCAGGGGCAGCCAGGGGCTGCGGGCAGCAGTGGCTCTGGTGGTGGCTCCGGCCGTGGCTGTGTGGCCAGAGCCGCCGCCAGAGCCACTGCTGCCCACAGCCCCTGGCCGCCCCTGGCCGTGGCTGCAGCCGGAGCTGGGCCAAAAAGGCACTGGCCCAAGGAGGAGGAGGAGGCCACAGGGCTGCAGGCAGCGGCAGCTCTGGCGGCAACGGCTGTGGACGGCGGCTGCAGGCGGTGGCTCCTGTGGCCACGGCCTTCGGAGGAGGAGGAGGAGGCCGCAGTCGGGGGTGGCACGCCTTGCCAGGTGGCCCCGAGCCATGGGGGTTCGTCGTCCCAAGGAAGGTAAGTAAGTGAGGGTTTTTTATTTGGGGTGGGTGGGTAATTTATTTGTGTTTTGGGTGGGTGGTTGTGTTTTTATTTAATTTTTATTTTATTTATTTATTTTATTTATTTAAGTTATTTACGAGTTTGTGTTCTAGCTGTCTGACTGGGTGGGTGGGCTGAGGGGTGTGTGTGTGTGTGTGTTTATTTTTATTTTATTTATTTTTATTTTTGGCCCCGCCCACAACATCATGACATCATGACGTCGTCTCCGCCCATGACGTCACGATTTCATGACATTGGCCACGCCCATGATGTACGTGACGTCATGGCGTGGTAGTAGAATTTTTGTCATCCCATCACTGAACATGGAGGAGGGGCCTGGCCATCTGCCTATCTGTTGTGTCTGAAGCCCATGCTCTTGCTCTGTTCACTGGGCAGACTCGGTGGAACATGTTGAGGGCAGAAGGCTGTCATTGGGGCTCCCAGTGCCACCCACCCCTGTGGCCCTGTACCAGTCCATGGCCCAGTGGTTGGGGACCCCTGTTCTAGTGGACATCCTGAGACAGTGCAGCTTGCCCGAGGCCACACAGTCTGGCTTTTTAAGAAAGCCAATGGGAAATTGAACTTGAACTTCCAAGCTCTGGCTCCACATCCAGAAACCTCATTGAACTACCCAGCCAGCTATACTTTGCAGATTATTACTCTGATAATATATCTGCCTACAGTATTCCAGGAGTTGGCTGTTTCTTTCTTATGTGCATGGTTTCTCATCCTGGTTATTCTGAACCATTTTCCAGTTTCACCTGAAGTCTGAGATGGTTTAGAACTGGGCTTGAAATTTCATGAACATAATTGTATGCATGGAGTTATTGTATGCATAGGGTTAAGATGATTCTAAGTTGTGTATCTTCCAGTTACTGTAGACTTTTTGGGAAGTGGTGGAGGCAGTTGCAGGTGTTAGTGAATGAAAATATATTCCATCTTTCCCCTCTGATCTTTCTTCTGTTCTAAATCACAGTCTCTTTTCTTAATCCAAAGAATTCTCTCGATCTAAGCCCAGAAATGGAAACTACATTTTTCCTTTGTGAAAAAGGAGTATAACAGCTCAATTTACATGTAGGCTTATGCATGTAACAAAACCAGGTTAATTGTATCTGTATCAGGCCAATATGTTTTTCTTTGATATTTCTGCTCCCATTTTGTCCCTTCTTTTATATCTTTTAAAAATAACTAATTTTCTGTTACATGTGTATATAGTTTATTATTTCAATTACCTTTTTAAAGAAAAGTTTTAGGATTGGAAATTAGGTTGGCCATTTTGGCATCCGATTTAGTATGAGACTGCTTTTAAAGACTCATACTAAAATCAATTTTAGTCCCAGTTAGAAAATACCTAATCAAATACTATAAATGAAATCTGTTTACCAATATTAAGTTCCATTGATTTCAATAAATTGGGTCTAGTTGAGAGTAAACTTGGATTAAGCCATAGGTTTGCTGCTTACAAATGCTATTTAATTAAGTTTTTGAATGTACATCTTTGCCATCATTTTCACTTTGAGTGTCAGCTGCATCCCCTACTAAAGAAAGACATGCCCAGTTGTTTATGCTTTATTATTTTGACATTACAACTACAGTCTATGATACATGTGCAAGGTAGGGAAAGTATTTACATTTCAGCTGGCCCATTATAACAGCTTAGTTCTTGAATCATAGTTATTATAGAGAATATAGTTCCATTGTGTTAATTAAACAGCTTCACTGGCTTCCAAATTTTTCCCAAGCTCCCACTCTCTTTCTTTTTCGCACACTATACTGTGCTGTGCCCAGGGACCTAAATGTTTCAAGGACCATCTGTTCATGTTTGTACCTATATTTTAATAAGATAATTCTCTGAGTTCCTTTGTCACACCTTTCTGTTTTCAGAAAACGTGTAAGTGGATGTTGGCAAAAAGCATTAAATTATTTGTTCCCAACCCATGAGGTGGGGGAGGCAATTTGAGGAAGAAAAGCTATATAGAGCCAACAGCTCTGCAAACATGTTTTGTACATGTCTGTCAAAATATGTCCCCTCATCTTTGGAGGAAAAAAGGAAGGGCTTGGAATTAAGAAACCAAGGTCAAAATCATCAATACCGTGTAAAAGAAAGGCAATGAAGAAAGACAGGGGGAAATCAGATACAGTACAGGTAATTTGAAATGTCGTGTTAGAGTCTTATGGAAACCATAGAATAGATCAGGCATTCTCAACCTATGGCCTGTGGGCCAAACCTGCCCCCTGACACCAATTCATCTGGCCTCTGACCCTCTCGCTGGTCCCAAAAGCAGAATTAAAACATGTTCTGCGCATGCACGGCATTCATTTTACTTCCGCTTCCGGGTAGGAGGAACCACATGACTGGCCCGATCAGCAGTCCAGGAATTGTGATCAGGCTTTGAACCCGAAAACCTTGAGAAAGCCTGGAATAGACAGTCAGAAAGGCAGATAAATGGATGCTTAGTTAAGTCAAGCCTTGATTTTCACTACAGGAAAGATGAGTGAAGCGTAATTTACCATGCACATATAATGAGAATACTGTACAGAGCTGACCAGAAAATCCAATATTGCTGGAAAAGGCAAGGCAGTAAGAAAAAAGGAAGACCTAGCCTCAGACACATTGTCTCAATAAAAGAAGCCACAGTTGTTAGTTTGCAAGATTGGAGCAGAACTTATTGGGAAAAGTCATTATTACTTGTAAAAGGGGACAATAGGAATAGAGATGAGTTAACATGAGATGCTGTTGGTTTGCAAGAGATAAGCAGACCTGCTATTGACATAATACATGGGAAGTCATTATTTGATTTTTTTAAAATGCAGAAATACTTTAAATATGCCTTAAAATTGTATGCTAATTCCCTGGAGATACAAAATGTCACCCTTTCTGGAGGACCATCACTGCTTTATTTTCTTTTAAGTAAGCCTATCTGCTACACAAATGCCAAAATTGGTGCTGATCTCAAGTCCAGTTTCAAAGTTGTATTTTTTTTAATTTAGGGTGTCATCATTTTTAGAATTGTTTAATAGAATGTCAGTTTGCTCTGTTGCACAATAACATAACCGCACTATAATGTAGCTATAAGAAAGTTGCAGTTTAACCACTCTAGGGCTTCATATCCAGCATTCTACTTTTGTTCGGTTCTAACAGTGAAAAATATAGTAGCTTCAAAAATGGGCAGATTCCACCACACCAGTTTCAAGAGCAATTTTATAGCTCAGTATTTAATCCTTTTTTTTTTCAGGCCAAAGTAACATAAAGTCCTCCAGATGTTATTGAACTGTAACTCAGCATTTCCTATTTTTGGTGATGTTGAATATGGTAGTAGCAATACCTCCAGCAGTATGTGGAGGCTGGTCCCTGCCCCCAAGACCATTTTTACTTAGAAAATTCTAATCCTTTGTGATTTTATTGAACAGAAAATGGTTCTTTGTGCCAGCTGTGTAATGGAAAGCAGCTGTAGAATGCAGACAAAGACATCTGGAAATTCTGCTTGCTGTGAATGAATATAAAGTCTTTTGGTGTTCAACATAAAGTATTAGGAGCAGCACCTCTGAAACCAGATGATTGTCTGGTTAGGCAATAATGTATCTCTACCAATGATTGCTGCCATATGTATATTTGCGTGTTAAGTGAATTCAGTGCAGCAATATCAGGCAAAAAAAATAAAACAATACAAACAACAACAAAAGACAAAAACATTTTGGCACTTTAAAGGCGAACTGCTATATAGATTTCTTGGTAGCTGTGTGTCTGGTCTCTGCAGTTTCAGTTATTAATGGCCAAAAATATTCAGTAAAACTTCCTAAAATTCCAAGATACAGTTATCCGAGCTGTCCACTAGAGGTGACTAATTACAATGGAATGTTGAGAAGGAACAGTATTCTAATGAACTGTGCTTCCAGGGGAGCCATGAAATGTGCAAGTTGTTGTACTTTTACAGAGTTTACAAAAAGGGGACCATTACCCACTTGTACAACTAGGAAGTGTCCATTATGTTAAATGGGTAAATCTCTGCTTGTGCTAGAACAAGCTGGGAATTGTGGAGAAGATACAAGGGCATAGTGATGTACTCTATGCACTGTAAACAAGATACAGTACTAATGTTGCAATGCTAGTCCTTGGTCTAATTTTCACAGGTAAAATACAAGAGAAGCATCTTTTTCCTATTTGCCTTGCAAAAAGGTGGAGTTTTTACATAGAATTTGGATCTGTTATTTTCTTTTTTTTTTAATTTTTAAAATTTTTATTGAGTTTTCAAACAAAACCACACTACAATATAGCTTTAAAGCAATAACTGTTGGAAGTTTACATTGTCTCATATATAGGTGTGGTAACAAAATAAAAAGACAAAAATCACATACATTACACACTAACAACCTATTATAACATAAAAACATAATATAATAAAGTCTTGCAAAAACACAGTCATTATTTAATTTGTAACTACCACCCTTGTGCTATTTACATTGCTAAGGAGATGATGGGGAATCGACTTCTTCAGGTCCAAAAACTTCTTTGTTCTGGTATCGGCCTCCTTTCCCCCCCATTCAATGTTGCATTCACAAATAAATTCCAGATTTTTAAAAATTTGTTTTCTTGAACTAATCCTTTTGCCACATTCAGTTCCCATGTTAATTTATCGTTTAGGGCAAGTCCCCACATCTCTTTATACCAGTCCTCAATCTTTAAAATTGCATCATTCTTCCAATTCCTTGCTATACATTGTCTTGCTGATGTTAACATTATAGATAACAAATCTCTTTTATCATCATCCACATTTATGCTGTCCACATCTGTCAGTAAGGCCGTACCTGACCCAAGCACAAGCTTCATCTTCATTATTTTTGACATTTCTTCTTCTATTTTTCTCCAAAAAATCTTTACCACATTACAACTCCACCACATATGTTCATACGTTCCTCTTGTTTGTTTACATCTCCAACACATATCACTTACTTTTTTATCCATTTGGTGAAGCCTAACTGGGGTCAGGTACCACCTCCATAACATTTTGTAGTTATGCTCTTTCACTCTCACGGACAATGTTCTCATTGTCCGTCTCCTCCATTTCTTCTTCCACGCTGTATTATCAATTTTAATATTTAAATCTTGTTCCCAAATTTCCTTCAACACTTCCTGGGACCTCCCCTCCTTATTTATCATCCTATAAATTTTACCTACCATGCCCCTAAGCCCAATTTCTCCCTTTCTAATCTTTGTTATAATTTCTTCGAATTCTGTTCTTTCCCTTTCCGCACCAATATTCTTTAGATATTTATTATTCCATTTGTCTAACTGCAAAATTTGAAACCAATTTATCTTCATCAATGAATAAACTCTTTTCTTCTCTTCCGTCTTTTCACACATCCGAAGCCAATCTTTCAATTTTGTCACACCATTCTCTACCAGTACCTTTTTCACTCTCTCATCTAATTTTATCGGAAAATGTCTAATATCCTCAATTTCTATTATCGGGGATGTGTCTGGAGCTAACTCCTTTCTCGCTTTCCCCCATACGTCTAATAGACCCCTCAATAACTTATTTTTACATGTCTTTATCTTTATTTTTGCGTCTAAAAAAGTAACTTTACCCAATTGTGATATTTCTTTTAACTCCAATTCTTCCCAAATTACTTCTACTCTCATTAAAATCTTTACCACATTTTTAATCTGAAAGGCCTTATAATAGTTTTCAATATTTGGCATTCCCAAGCCCCCCTCTTTTTGGGGTAGGTACCACAGGTTTTTTGGCAATCTTGATCTACGTCCCCCATTACAATAATTATTTAACATCTGTTGAAATTCTTTCAGTTCTTTCCTTTTTAACTGGATTGGCAGAGCCTCAAATAAAAAATTCAACCTAGGTAACAGCATCATTTTACATAATGCAATTCTGCCGAACCAGGATAAAGTCAACTTCTTATATTGCTGTATTTTTTCTTTAATCTCTTTCTTTTGTCTATCGTAATTTAATTTCTTAAGATTGCCCCATTCTCCTGTGATATCTACCCCTAGATATTTCAAACTATTTTTAATTTGTATTTTGTACTTCTCCTTAATTTCCAGCTGTTCTTTTTTATCTATATTACACAATATCATTTCCGATTTATCCCAATTTACTCTTAATCCTGTTATTTCCTCAAACTCTTGTAGATGTTTTTGTATTTTCTCCAATGTCTTTATGGGGTGTTTCACAATTACCAAAGTATCATCTGCGTATAGTCCTATCTTGTTCTTCTCAACCTCCTCTATATCTTTATCATCTCTTATTGCATTTGCTAATAACTCCATGGCCATTATAAATAATATTGGAGATAGTGGGCACCCTTGTCTAGTCCCTGCGTTCAACTCTATATCTTCCGTAACTCCCTCGTTTACCTTGATACGGGCGGAACCTTGTTTATAAAGTTTTTCAATCGTTTCCCTAAATTTAATACCAAATCCATACAATTTGATTATCTCCTTGATTGTTCCCCATTGTAATGAATCAAATGCTTTAAAAATGTCTAATGATAAAAATCCGACCCTTTCCTTTTTTTGATTTGAGATATCCAATAAATTTAAAACTCTCCTTATCAGGTCCGCCATATGTCTCCCTTTCAAAAATCCCACTTGATCCCTGTTTATGTATTTACCCATAAACTCGTTTAATCTATTGGCTAAAATTGCTGTAAATATCTTAGCATCTTGATTTATTAAAGAAATGGGTCTATAGGCATCTACTTTCTCACGATCTTTTCCGGGTTTTGGCAACAATACTATTATGGATCTATACCAAGAGGCTGGGATCTGTCCTCCCTCTAATATATAATTGAACAATTTCATTAATCTTTTTGTTACAACTTCTTTAAATTCTTTATAAAATTTTGCAGATAGTCCATCTTCCCCTGGTGATTTACCTTCCTTCAATTTCCCTATCACGTCCTTAATTTCTTTTTCTGTTATTTTCTCTTCCATTCTGTCTTTATCTTCCTCACTTATTTTATTTCCTTTTTGCTTCTGAAACATTACCCTCAATTTTCCTACATCAATTTTCTTTTTAGAATATAGTTCCTGATAAAATTCTCTCACTATCTGCATTTTTTCCTCTGTTTTATAGCATCTCTTACCTTGCTTACTAATTAACGTTCCAATTTCCCTTTTACTTTTTTTTCCTTTAGCAGCTCTTGCTAATAATTTTGAATTCTTATTACTATATTCAAAATATTCTCTCTTTAAATAAATTAAATCCCTTTTTACTTTCTCAATATCTTTCCCCACACTTTCTTTCTTTAATTTCTGTATCCTATCAAAAATTCTTCCATCGTTGGTCCTTATATGTTCTTCCTGCAATTGTTTTATTTCCTTTTCAATAATTTCTTGTTTTTCCCTCCATTGCCTATTTCTAATACTTGTCAGCTTAATACCCTCCCCCCTAAATATTGATTTCATAGTATCCCATACTATATCATATTTTACTTCACCCGTATCATTCCATTCCCAGTTATCCTCCCATTTTCTAATTACTTGTTCTTTAATCCTTTTATCTTTAAATATTTTTGGGTCGTACTTCCAATTATATCCTTTTTTTTGCTCCCTCCAATTTCAACTCCAGTAACACTCTAGCATGATCTGACTCCTTAAAGATACCTATGTCAACATCTTCCAAGCATTTCATCATATTATTTGTAACCAGTACATAATCTATTCTAGAATACGTATTATGGACCTGTGAGAAATAAGTATAACCCCTTTCTGACCCTTTTATTTCTCTCCATACATCCCTCAGGCCTAGTGCTTCAATCCAATTATTTAAGATTTGCTTTTGATATCTACTTCTGCCTTTCATTGTATTTGTACTATCTATATCCGATCTTGTCAAGTTAAAGTCTCCTGCTACTATCATGCTTGCACTTTTTTCTACTTCCAATATATGGTGGATTTTATCCAAAAATTCTTTCTGCTGTTCATTGGGAGCATATATATTTACCAGTGTTATTTCTTCTCCTTCTATAATACCCTTTATTATTAAGTATCTTCCCTCTGGGTCTGAAATAACTTTATCCGTGACAAATCCCAGCCTCTTAGATATAAATGTTGCTACCCCTCTAGATTTTGAAGATCCATAAGCCTTTTCATATATTTGTGTCCACCCCAAATACAATTTATTTGCGTCCTCTGATTTCTGGTGCGTTTCTTGCAGAAAAATCACATCAGCCTTCTCCTTCTTGAGGGCTATCTCCAATCTCTTCCTTTTCATCTGGGAGCCCGTACCCTTCACATTCCAACTCAGAATTTTAATCCCTTTCATCTTTATAATCGATTTCCCTTTCATTGTAATCCTCATCTCCTTCCTTAGACGTGTTATCCACCATCCCCCACATATAATACCTATAACCAAACATAGACAACAAACTTACTAAAACATACTCTCGCTCCCTCCCTACCTTTCTCACCAAAAAGTCGCCCTTGTTAAACAAAGAAGGGAGGTGGGGAACCTGGTAAGTGGGCATCAGTATGTTATACTTATACTAGCTACAAATACAAAAGCTTGCGCGTTATCTTCTCACTATCTTCTCGACTTAAAAAAAAAGAAGAAAGAAAGAAAGAAAATAATAAGAAAAGAAAAATAGCTTTTCAATATACCTTCCACCTGTCAAGTCACCAATGCTGCTGTAATCAGTTTTTCATCCTTCAGACCCCCCCAGTGCACCCTTTATCTCTTCTTCTCCCTCCTCCTCCTCCTCTTCCACCATTCCGGTCCCTTTCATTGCCTTTTCCAACCCTTGTCACACCTGTGTTCCCTCTTTAATCAAACCAATTGAACGTAGATATTCCATCGGATCTATTTTTCCACCAGTTATGTGCATTTTTTTTGTCCAAGAAAAAACTTAATTGTTGAGGAAACCTCCAGTTATAAGCAATACCATTTTCACGTAAGATCTTAGTCACTGGTTTCATTCTGTATCGCCACACCCTCTCGTCTACCGCAATATCATTGTACACTTCAATATTATTACCATCAATTTGTAAAACGCCAGATCCTGCTTGTTTTATAAAAGCCATAACTTTTAATTTGTCCCCCAAATTTGCAAATCTCACCAAAACATTTCTTTGTGTGTTTCTATCTTTCCTTCTACCCACCCTGTACACATTTGCAATATCTTCTGCCACAAATTCTTTTCCCATTTTCATATTATTCAGCCAATCAATAATTCTCTCTTTCAGCCTATCTGGCGTTTTTTGGACCAATTTACGAATTACAATATTCTGTTTTCTTAATAATTCTTCCACCATATCCACTCTTTTCTCTTGTACTTCAAGGTTAAGTTTGGTTTCTTTTTCATCAGCTTGCACTTTTTTCAAATCCTCTTGCACCATATTTACATCTTTTCGGACTATTTTCATGCTTTCTTCCAATTTAACAAAATTTTTGTTGGATTGTTTAGAAAATTCTGTAAACATACTATACAGCTTTTTTTGATTGTCAACCATCTCTTCTCTATCCTTCTTAAACTCCTCTCTCACCCCTAAAAAACCTTTTGAAAGTTCAGCATTCATTACTTTTGAAAACTCATTTTGAACCACTTTTAAAGTCTCTGTTTGAACCATTTTTAAAGTCTCTGTTTTATCTTGGATCCTGGCTTGGTCCATCTTTTCAATCTTCTTCATCATTTTTCCCAATTCCGTGAAAATTTGATATTGATCAATCTGTGGGTTTTCTCCCGTTGTTGCAGTCCTATCTTTCTGATCCTTCTTCTCCTTTTCCCCTCTTGATCCTGACCTCTTCTGTTTCACTGTCTCCTCCTCCTCCCTCTTCTCCTCTGAGCCCTCCATTTTACTCATTTCTTTGTTATTCAGCCTGTTCCACTCCCTCCAACACCCTCCAAAGTCTCCCTCCCCCCTCTCCCTCCCGCTCCGCCCCCCTCCCCCTCTCCTCGAGAATAAGCAAAACAAACAGCTGGCAAAAGAAAAAGTTTTTTGAAATAGGAGGAGACAGGGAACTGGGCAGGTGAGGGCGGAAAGGAGGGGGGAAGAAAAATCGGAAGGGGAGGAGGACCACCAGTGTGTTCTTTTCTGTTTTCAAAAAATCATTCAGTCCATGGGGGGAGAAAAGAGAGAAAAAAGAAGGAGGGGAAGAGAACAGATTTCTTTTCTTAGAAAACCCACTTAATCCACACGGAGGAAGGATGAAAGTCCACTTAGTCCACAACAAAAGGTGCTGAGCAAACTTAAAATGTAGTCACAAGCCAATAGTTCACACTCTTCCGTAAAAAAAAGCTTGTTTAAAATGGCGACTGACACAGTTCTGTAATCAAGAAAAGTAATAGAGATAGAAAAAACTAGAAGGAAAGAGCTAAAAAAGAGAAGGAAAAAAAGGGAAAAGGGAAATATATATATATAAAAGAAAGAATTATTAATAATAGTCTCAAATAGTAAAAAAAAGAGAAAAAATTGATCACCTCAATAAGGGAGGAAAAGGAAAAAAAAAATTCTTTTCCTCCAACAGTAGTCCGGCGGCGTCTGGGGCCTCTCCCCCTCTTTCTTCTACCCGAATCCTTTCAAAGTCCTTTCAAAAAAACCACGCTGTTTCTTTCCACTCCAAACCCTCACTTCAGTCCGTCCTTCTCCACATCCACTTCTTGGCTCTCTCTCTAACTCACTCTCGCAATCACTTTCACTTTCTCAACTCCGCCGCCATTACCGCTCCTCTTCCTCTTCACCTTCCCCCTTCAGCAATCCACTCTCCGTCCTTCTTCCACTCTCCCACCTTCCGTCTCCACTTACTTTTCCCTCGGTGTTCTACCTCCGCACTAGCCCCTTGGCACCGTCGCCTCGTTTTTGTTGCCGCTTCTCCGACCTGCTTTCTCGGGGTCCCGCCTAGCAGCGATGCAGCCTGCCCGGGGAACGACTTTCGCCGCTCACCTCGCTGACCGCCTCCGCTGCTTCCCGGCCTCGACCTCGGAGCTCTTGGGGTACGATTTTCCCTTTCGTCGGAACTGCGGTAATCTCCAACGCCACAGGCGATCGTTTCAGCTTTTTAAATATTATTTCCTCGGTTTATTTCCACATTTTAAAGTCTCATTGTGCGCAAGCACTCGAATGTACGTCTCAACTCTGCGCCATCTTAACCACGCCCCCCGGATCTGTTATTTTCTATAGATTTTTGAAAATATGAAGTCTCAGATAGGTATTTTTCATCCTTTTAAACAGGAAACTTGCATTTTGTGCTTGCTTTGCATTACTTTATCTTTTAAATGGAACAAACATTGTTTTTTTACAGACTGCCTCACAGGTATTTTTAATATATTGTATTCCAAACACGTTGATACAGTACAGTATGTGGTGTCTTATGCTCACACTGGAAGGAAGGAATCTTACGGGGTTTGAAAATTCCTCACCTAAGGATTTCTCCATATCCAGACAGTCTTGATGAGGATGAGAAATTTAGCAAATATTGTTTTCATCCCTACTAGAGACCACCTATCTGCAGTGCTTGTTTACAAATCTTGGAAAATGCCTCATAATTCTGTTTTTTACTCAGGACAGTCCATCTTCCTGGGATAATCATACAAAGGATTCTTTATGCAGAGTTGTTAAAATTGAGCATTGCCCTATTTAATGCTTGTTCTTGAGTAAAGGAATATTATACCTTGCCTTTTAGGGAGAAATTATTATGTACTTGTTTTAGATGCCTTCTGTAATGAAAAGTCATTTTTAAAATTTCGCTCATCAGTTTTTGTGCTAGGAAGAAGTGCAGTACCTAAAATATGCTGCAGATGCTTTAGGAGTCCCACATTTCAGAGTTAGTTCTTGAAACTCAATAATCTTTTATCAATTGCACCAAAATTTAATCTAAATAAGTTTGGGGTGGGGGTGCTGCTGATATTAAATAATCTTATTAAGTCTTACATGTAGATTGTCAGTTGCAATATTTTGGCCATAGCACAGCCATTCAGAACCTAATGCTCTTCATGCATGCACTCTTCCCAAACTTTGGCTTAATGTACTACTGGATGATTAATGGTGGATAAAGCTTATTTTTCTTTGACATTCCTGCCTATAGCAGAAATAGCATATTTCAAGACTGTTGGATATGAGCTGTTTTTAAAAGATACACTTCATATTCCATAAGCTTTCCATAATAAAGACATCAGTGTTAAGAATCCTTGTTTACTCATAATGCAACTGAGGAATGTTTCATTCAAGTCAGTTGTGAAAGATGATCATAAGGCCAGTTTATCCATGAATGAAGAATTGATATAATGATCTTTCATGCTGTGCTCTGGCCTATATATAAAAAGTCTCCTTTTTCTGTGTGCTCCAATAAAATTGATATATAAATAGATTTTTTTTACACATAAAGCATTGGATTGGCTCTGGTGAAATATTGATTAAAATGCAGCAATAAGGAAAGAGAGAATAATTATCTCCATACTGTATTATGAAAGTAGACGAGACCCTGGGGTTATACAAGATGCATTTCTGCTTCACTGTGCTTCAAAGATGCTGTTGCATTCTGTAAATCTGTATTTGGTGTATTAATCATCTACTCTAATGTTAGTGCTTTGTGACTGAAGGCATTTGGTGCAAATCTCCTACATGACCGTTGCCATGAAGATTCAGTAGCTAAGTTAAAATTGGTCATTGGGAGACAAGAGGCTCTTCTGTATGCCAATGACAGCAGAATGTTTTAAGAATTTCTTTTCTTCATTTGTAAGAAATAAAGAAGTCACAAAACAATTTTGTCATAATTGTTTTATGTTGTTTACTCCTGAAAAAGGATGGACAATTTTTTGGTTTATAAAATTGGCTAGTAGAATGGAAGAAACAAAAGTCCAATTCATATACAGTATTAAGAAGTCAAGCAAAGAGGAATGCTCTAGTGCAGTGTTTCTCAACCTTTGGTTTTTGGACTTCAGGTCTGATTTTCCAGAGTCCAAACATACATTAAGCATCTCCATGGATGATGATGATGATGATGATGATGATGATGATGATGATGATGATGATGATGGTTGTTGTTGTTGTTGTTGTTGTTGTTGTTGTTGTTGCTGCACTTATACCCCACCTCGCTAGGGAGAATGAATCCCTACACGAGGTGATTAACAACATAAAGTCCCCCATACAACAAACAGACATTTTAAAAGTAAACCCCCTAAAATTATAATAAAAATAAGCTATAATAAAACTGACAGTAAAAACATGCCATAAAATTGGGGTGTCAGAGGCTTTGCCTCTTCAGATGCATTGCTTTCCACTGGTAGGATGGCAGTGGAAATCATGACAAAGGGTTAGAGTTCAAATGTTCCTCTCTACCTGTAAGCTTTCTGTGCAATTTCAGATGCCTGAATAAGACTGCTGTGTAGCTGGGCTATAGTGAAAATACAGCAAGTCTCAATAAAGAAACTGGTTAATAGTCAGGCCTTGGAATAGTCATATCCTTATTGGACATTGGGGTGTTTTTTTTTTTGGGGGGGGGGAGACAGCTGAGAACGATGTCTCCACACTAAAACATAGATCCAACCAAAGTATTTTAGATATGTCTAAGGTTTGCTAATACCCAGTGGGATGCTGTGTTTAAACATTTCTCCTTCTGAACGTCAAGACACTTTGTTATGTCATAAACTTGCATTTGAAGTTTCCTTCATTTTCAAAAGTGGTTTACCATGGGTTTACTGCATGCACACAGGTATCAGTGGCTGGCCCACCAAGTTACTGGGACTCAGCCCAGGTTGCCCCCCCAGGCCCCCAGCACCATGGTGCCCCCCTTGGGTGCAAATTGAAAGAGCTGCAATGTCCAGAACAATCAAGCAAATGAGTAGGGCTCCATGTTCCTCTGCCTGCCTTCTCCTACTTTGCTCCCAAAGATAAGCTGGAGCTGCTGTGGCTTAGAGGTTGCAATTTTGCCTTTTAAGCATAAGGTTGTTGGTTTGAATCCCCAGAGGGGAGTTGAAATTAGAAGGTGAGTGGGAACGTATATATTTTGTTAGGGTTAAATGTCCTCATCACTTCCTGTCCAGTGCCCTTTTAGCCTAGCCGGCATGCCCCTAACAGGTATATTAAATTTATAGTATCATGTCTATGCTGACCTGATCTTAGTGATAATGTTCAGGCTTAAGAAGGCTATATGAATTAATTTACCTTCCATTATTTTGAAATTTCCAGTTTGGGAAACCTTTACCTTTACTAATTATTTTAAATTTGTATTTCCAAAGCAACAACAACTTAAAGAACTGCCATTGATATTTGTCCTACTAATGTATTCACTGGGGACTCTTGGATTCTGTGTTGGTGTTTAATGTTTTGGAAGGCACGGAAGAAAACCTTCTAACTACCTTTTAAGGAACTTCACAGATAATCAGTGGACCAGATAATGGTACCATTTTTGAAGCAGATTTTTTTTTACTTCTCATACGGCATTTATCTATTGATTTTTCTGCCCTATTTAATCTTGACAGGTAAAACAGATTTAAAAAAGAATTCAATGATTCTCTCTCTAGATTCTGTCTTTGGCTCTCAATGGTGCTTGACTAGGCTGAGGAATGGGTCAACATACATTAAAGACTATCTTTCACTTATACAGTATGTGTTTTACAATCTGCAAAGAATATTCTTTTGATGTGGAATCCTAATGACATGGAGCAAATAGATATCTTTTCTCTGCTACAGTATTCATTCCGTCCAGAAAATGTTCTCTGTGGCTATATGTCCTGGAAGTTACATGATAGACATCCTGTATATGCACACAAAAAATTGGATTTGTTCCTAATTGATGTTTTAAGTCCAGATAAAGAAGCCTTTGTGCTGTGAAGTTAAACTTGAAAGCTATAACTATTTCAAGGGAAAATTCATGTTCTTGCTTAAATGTTTTGATCCCCAAATCCCACGTTCTAACATTAAAAATGCTGAATAGGTGAATTGTTTACTCTAATTGCCATTAGTTCAGTTCTTCTAATTGTATGAAAAGTATTTCTTAATGATACATTCTATTTCCATTGTGCCCCTGAATTCAAAAGAAGGACCCAGCTATCTGGCAAATTATGTAGTTGCCTGAATACCTTCTCTCCTTTTCTCTCCCCCCCCCCCCCAGTGTGTATAATGGTGAATCTATGAGATGAGCAATTATGTGGTTGTGCTGCGATGTTCTTTTGTATTTTGCTGATAGGATCCATTTACACTGTTACTAAAAAGCTGTTGGACTTTGAAATGACTTCATTACAAAGATGTGTGAAATGTACATTACTGTCTGTCAAGTTTCAGTCATTTGGTTATTTCTGACAAAAGATTATCTTGGTTATTAAAACTGTAAAACAAAACAGCACATTGGTTCCCTTTCCATGTTATGAATTCATAACTCACTGAACTCAGTTTAGAGTGACACGTTTTATGAAAAAGTCAAAATTGTATGAAATCCCAAGTGAACAACCATTGTTTGTGCAAATGAGATTAGAAAATATACAGTACTTCTTTGTATATTCTCTTAGGTTGTTCAGATTTAGATAAGTTCTTATGAAAGTAAATAATGTGTTGAAAACTGATCATGTGTTGAAAACTTGATATAAATGGTAAACAAAAAACAGCTTCCCAAACCATTAATCACAATGGACAAGGCCATCATAAAATGTCTTCCTATATTAGGCTTGTATAGTATATGTGTGTTGTTGAGGCAAGGGAATGGAAGCTCATACATTTATCACAGTCTCTGTGGAAGCTGCTGGGGAAATGTGAATTTTTCATGTAGAGATATAATATGTGAAAGATGTCTGCCACATACACTACTGTTGTCAGACAACATTTCTTTGTCTATATCAGGGATGGCCAAACTATGGCCCCAGGGCTGGATGCAGCCCCCAATGACAATTCATTTGGTCCGCACCACCCTCGTCACTCCCAGAAGTGGAAGTAAAACGTGCCCATAGGGCGCATTTTACTTCCGCTTTTGGGAGCGATGAAGGTGGCGTGGGCTGGATGAATTGGTGTTGGGGGCCGCACCTGGCCCCCAGGCCATAGTTTGGGCACCTCTGAACCATGTGACCAGCCCACGGCCTGAAAAGTTTGGGCACCCCTGGTCTATATAATCTGCAACAGGAAAATATATATTTTTCAGCATAATGCGTTCCACAGGATTGCTCTTTATGCGAGTTTGCTCTTTAAGCGAAACCCCGTTGTAAGTGACCAATTGTGACTTCTGGCAGGGGGGATTGTGAACCCTGATTTAGTTGTTAACCGAGTTTTTGGTTGGTTTTATTTTGTTAAGCGAAGCAAACATTCAGATAAAATCCTGCTCTTTAAGCGAGTTACTCTCTAAGCGAGGTGCTCTTTATGCGAGGTTTTGTGCTTCTCTGTTCAGTTGCCATCACACGGAAACCTCTACCTCAGGCACCTGTGTAGATGTCATTCTTCTGGATCTGTTTGTTACCAAATTGGAAATGATGCCCAGCTCAGAACTTACTACTTCTGAATGCAGTTTAAAAGGGTAATAATTGTGGTTTGATAATTGTGGTTTACACTTTTGAGATCTCACAAAAAACAAAACAAGATAGAAATATAATAGCAACTTGCTGTAGAAGCCTAAGTCAATTCCCCAAAGCACTGATCAGCCACTGTACTAACTTAGGCTTCTGGGAATTGAAGTCCCCCCCCCTTTGTGGGGCATGAGCCTCATGTTGGGAACCACTGGTCTAACAGCATTCAGTGGCTGTTGTCCGCATCTCGATCTGAACATACGTCCCCCCACCCAACCCCAGGGCACCGAGCGGCCTGGTCTTGGAGGCCAGCTGGTTCTGGGCTGCCTTTGCCCTCTGAAGCAATCAGGAAAAATGCCACGCCTGGCATGAATTTGTTTAAAGTGGATGCGAGCTTGCCAAATATTGACCCACACACTATGATCTCTGAGTCATCTGAAGCACATATGAGATGCGCAATGCAGGATTTAACACCGGGACTGCAATGGATTGCCGCAGCCTTGAGGATATTATCAAAGCACACCTTCACAGCCAGTCCATCTGGCATTGCCTCTTTCACCTCCATGACCATTGGGAATCAGAATAAGTGGTTCCTTCTTCACTCATTTTGCCATTGGGCCCAATATGATGGTTTCCAGTGGAATTTCCTCCAGTGAGGGGGCAATCACCCCACTTTAAGGGGCTCAACTGCCCATAGCCGTTAGCCCCTCCAGGGAGTCAGGTTATTTTTGCCGCCCAACACTCAACATTGAGTCGCTGACTGTACAGTCTACTCCATTACGTAGAGCAGGGGTTCTCAACATTTTAAAGCCAGGGGCCAGGTCTTTCTCCCTCAGATAGCTTTGGGGGCCGGATGGCCATTTTGCCCTTATTCCACCACATGGCACTTCCTGGTTTGGTTGAGGCAGTGGGGGACCACATGAAATGGTGCTGCAGGCCACATCCGGCCCTCAGGCTGCAGGTTGAGAATCCCTGCCATAGAGGGATGTCCAGCTAGACTACTATTAGTATTCAGTGGCAGCATAATACCAAAACAGATATAATCTTTCATCACATGCCCCTTAAATCCCAAAAGAAAGCCTTTAATCGGCCACAATTCGCTGCTGCTGCTCCTGCTGACATCATCATCATTGTAGATACAAAGCTATGGGACAGGACTTCAGCCATTGTTTTAAAAAGGCATATGTTTAATCTTGTTAGCAATGAATCTTCCTGCTATTTATCCATAGAAAAGGATGTCTGGGCTATTTGTTGGGAAGGATAAGAGATATATATCCAGGTTAAAGTTTAGGCACAGTGTTAATTTTGTTTGCAACTTTCCTCTGCCTGCCTTCCATCCTTAACTTCTACTCTGAACTTGAAGCCTACAGATAAGAAATCCAAAATGTCTCTTTACTAGGGATCTCCTTGCACTGGAATTTCACCGACAGCTTCTGGACCAAGGAAAAGGTCACCTCTAAACCCAGAGCTTGGAAGAATTACTTTTTTGAACTTCACTAACCCTCAGCCAAAGAAACCACTGGAAGTTGTAGACCGAAAAAAGTAATCTTAAAGCTCTGGATAAATCTTCATTACTGAAAACTTTACATAAATGTAGCCAGAAGGTTAACCGTAATGATTAATAGTGCAGAATTCCAGGAAATGTAGAAAATATGCTGAAAGCTTTGTACATTCTTTGAAATCTTGATGGAATGCAACCTGTCTGATAAGCCATTGATCTACGGTTAAAAAAAAAACACTACCATTGCCTTTCAGTGCCATAAATTAAGCCGTGTGCCTTGTATCCTCATCAGAACTAGTTACTTGATACTACTGTGGTCTCAACAGGCTTCTCTCACCAAGACTTGGCCCTTGGGGTGGGAATCCTGTTTCCTGTTCTTTGTTCCGTTTATTCGGTGTGGAAACTACTACCAGGATTTATGTTCCTTTTTGCATTAGGTTTCCATTGAACTTTTCTTTTATCTGCCATAAGGCTATAAATACTCAATAGCTTTTGAATTTCATTCTGAGAATAGGTACATGCTATGTAGGTATAAAGTCTCAAAAGAGCCAGTGTCTCTGCTTCAAACCTTTCCTTCTTGTTTGAGTTTTCAGTGTTTGAATCCTGACATTTCGAATTCACCTTCTAAATTAATTGAATTTTGATCACGGGGTTCAACAGCTTTTCTGTTATCCATAAGGTGAAGGTAATATATTTTTGAAGTTTATGATAATGGGTGATATTTTCAAGGGTTCACTTGGCTTGGCAGCAATGAATGATTGATTTATCTGTTTTGTGTCAAAAGAGGACACATACCTAACATTTTGGAGAATAAGCTAACATAATAATAGAAAGTAAAATTGAACCTTGATTGAAAAGTCAAACTATTATTTAAGCTTGTGTTAGATGTATCTTTGGACTTCAATAATTCTACCATATCCCTCCTACTAAATATGTCCTCGAACATGTAGTTTAAAAGTGGTTCTGTCACCATCCTCAAATAACTTAATTAGCTTAAATCCTCAGAAAGTTGAATATTTTAACCTTTGATCTAAATCAATCTAACAAAATCACCTAGATAACAATTATGTATGACTTCATATTTTAACTTAAAGTATAACCCTAACTATTAAACATGGCCACTGATGTCTTTCCTCCTAGCCTAGCAATGTTTTGGTAGAGGGAGATAAAGAATTAGAAAATTAAAACAAAGACCGAGATGAGTTTTGAAGTCCCCTGATGTAAGAACATCCAATTTGTATGCTAGAAAAATAATATACTTTAAGCTTGGATGTGAACCATTATTACAAAATTATTATTATTTTGCTGTAAATTTGTATTAACAAGATTTCAGGCAATATTTATATCTCACTTTATAAAAGTAGATTTCCCTAACTCAGTTACAGTGTAAAACAATGTTTTAAAAAGTAAATAAATAATTAAAGTAGACTCAATATGCTCTATTCCAGGTGTTCTCAACCTATAGCCTGGGGGCCGGATGTGGCCTGCAACACCATTTCATGTGGGCCCCACCACCACCACCACTATACCAGGAAGTGCCATGTGTGGCAATCAGGGCAAAATGGCGTGACTCAGCCCTCTGCTTGAAAAGTTTGAGAACCACTGCTCTGTTCTTTTACAACAGGGGTTACCAACCTTTTCAAGCTGGGGGCCAGGTCACGCTCTCTCAGTCAGCTTTGAAGGACGGACGGCCATTTTGCCCTGCCTGCATGATGGGGTGGCCATTTTGCCCCAACAGCTTCAAAGGGGTGACCATTATTTATTTATTTATTTATATTTATATGCCACCCTACTCGGCAAGTGACTCAGGGCTGCTAACAAGAGAATAAAACAGACAGCTGTCACAGCCCTGTTACATTCCACATCTAACCGTAAAACATATTCAATTATTTAAAATTTGAATTTAAAAAAATTAAAAATCTAAAAGCAATAAGGTTAACAGATTCAAATGAGAGATGTATGTTAAATGAGCCAATGGGGTTGGGTCACAGAACTACTAGTGCCCCACCTGTCCCGCCAGCCAGGTCTTTACACCCCTCCTAAAGGGCAACAGATCCGTCTGGAGATGCAACTCAGTTGGCAGGAGGTTCCACAAGGCCAGGGCAGACACAGGGAAGGCCCTCCTTCTAGTGCTAGAGAGATGTGCCTGTCTAGCTGATGGAACAATTAGAGACCCTCTCCAGTCCACTCTGGTTTTGTTTCTCAAGTGCCCTTGGAGTGGTGGTGAGGCCACATGACATGGTGCCATGGGTTGGATCTGACCCGTGGGCCTTAGGTTGGGAAACCCTGCTTTAGAATGTGCACTTGTTCTGTTACTGGGAATTTGCTCCTTCTTGTTTCAAACCATGGACTACCAAAATGAAACCACTTTCAAATTTGCTTCTGATGGCTATGGACTGTTGACATATTTTGGTAATTAAAATCCCCTTCCATCCTGAGCCTCCCAAAGACTTCACCATGGCAAAAGGGAGCCCTAGGGAGCCTCAGAACCTAGAACTGGAGAATAGGACACTTTTAATAAATTTAAATTAAATTTTATTGGTGCCTTCTGATGATACAGTCAGCTTTTGCTGGTGTACATTTATGGAATAGGATTTTGCCCACTAAATAATATATGACTGGAATTGGTGTTTGTCATGTAATATCTCTGTCAAGGTTACAAATAATTGTCACAGAACTTGGTCATATGAACTTGTTACCTTATAGCTGAAAATCCATTTTCTGTTTTGTCAACAAAGCTTTGGTATCATTTGCTAACTACAGTAAATGAACTCATCTTTAAATTTCTCCAGTAATAGTTGACTTGATAAAGTGCCTCTGCTTCAACTCCCTAGTTACTTAGAAAGAGAGAGAGAAAACTGCTTTGAAGTATGGATTTTGATTGCTAGAAAGTCCTCACTTAAACTCTCTTAGCCATTAATTTAGACAAGATTATCTGTGGCCCATACATACAATTTGAAGATGATAATACTCTAGTTCAGTGATGGTGACCCTTGGCACTCCAGGTGTTCTTGAACTTCAGTTCTTAGAAGCCCTGATCATCAGTAGTGTTGACTTGGGCTTCTGGGAATTGAAGTCCAAGAACACCTGGAGTCAGGTGTGTGCAAGGCACCATGGTAAGGCACTGGACAGGGAGAGGTGAGGGTGCCTATTTGGGGGTTGGGGAGGAATCCCATACATTGCTATTGGTGCCAGAGGTGAGGGCGGCGTGGGACAAAACCTGATTGCCCGATATACCAGTATGCGCCTAGAGTGCCAAGATTTGCCATCATTGCTCTAGTTACTTAGATTCTACACAGAGTTCCATCCTCCCATGTCATTTTCAGGGTCTTCAAATCTGCAATGAAAGTTCTTTGTCATGTATTTCAAGAGCGTCCTTGATGTTATTTGACATTTGGAAAGAGCCCAACTTATTGCCATTTTAGAGATCCAATTCTGTGCCATAAGAAAAATATGGCCTGCCATTTCAAGGCTTTTTTTGTGCAACAACATTGTGTAATTTGCACGAGTCACTCCTTCGAAGCAATAAGGATTATTGGCAATATGGTAAAAATAAAGCTGGAAAAAGAAAGGAAAAGAGTAGAGAGACTGGGATCAGCAAGGAAAGAAAATACTGTGTTTCAGTTGCATGCAGGAGGGTTTTGTTGTTTATCTGCCTGCCTCATGTTATTAGTAGTTGATGCTAGTTCTAGTAGTATTAGCATAATGAGCTCATCTTTTGGTTATCTCATGCAGTCGGAATAGAGAAGTCCACTGGGGATTCTAAAATCATGGTTTCTATGCATTTATTAGGACTGTGGTGGCTTCGTGGTTAAGACACTGAACTTGACAAGTGAAAGCTTGGCAGGTCAGCAGTTCAAGACCCAAGTACTGCCCAAAAGAATGAGCTCCCACCTCTGTCCCAGCTCTTGCCAAATTAGCAGTTTGAAAGCAAGAAATTACAAGTAGATAAATAGGTACCACTTCGGTAGGAAGGTAAACAGCATTCCGTGCACTCCTGTGTCAAGGCATGCCTGCCACATGTCCACGGAAACATCTGCAGACGCAGTCAGCGCTGCTGGCTCTTTGGCTATAAACAGAGATGAACAATGAACCCTAGATTCGGATGTGACTGGCTTTCAAGCAAGGGCAACCTTTACTAAAGACTTGCCATCCAACTTTCTATTCTTAAATGGTCTTTTAGTTTGAGAATAGTAGAGAACGTGGACAGTTATACGTTTTCCTCCCATAAATATTTGTGGGTGGAGGGGAAGTTCTTATGTAAAGAGATCAGATTTTATTTTATTGGATATGTTTGATTTTAATCACTTCCAGAGTAGCTGCAGTTATGTTTTTTAGTGGTCTAGGACTTATCAGAAGATGTTCCAGATTTGACTGTGTCCAAAGAGTACCCATAACTATCTCCTAGTAATTTGCAACTTTATCATTTTTGGAAAATTGTTCCTCTTATAAAGCATAATACAGAGCTCTGGTAAGTGGAAAATGACTGTTTTAATGTTTATTCTCTTTTAAGAACTGCACTGTATGAATTTATGACTAACAGGTGAATTGCACCCATTTTCTACTGGAGGTGTTATTCAGAGTAAAAGCACAGCAGCAAAGAAAACCTTACCTCTATTCAGCTATTATCAAATTTAACTCAATCATCTCCTCTTACAGCTTACTAGACATTTGTGGCCTGGCGAGTACTTGCAGATGTACTAATTCTGCATGTAGTTGAAAGCCCTGTCTGAATGTGAAGTCAGCCACATCTTGTGCAGAAGTATCAAACATAATGTTTAAATTCAAGTACAGTATAAGGTTTCTTAGGTTTTCTTTTCCTCTTGCAGATCTAGATTGTTTGTAGCCTGATCTCTTCTTGCCTTTCTTCTGGTCAGTTTGTGTTTTCCCTAAATAAATTGTCCCAGGGGCATGTCTTTTAGATTAGAATGAATTAGAAAACATACTGTGAACTGTAAATAAATTGTTCTGGGCATTCTAGAAGAATATTTTTGGTAGATATATGGTATTTTGTGTCAACTTGCAAAATTAGCTAATAAATTTATAGTCTACATGCTATATAGATACATGGGGACTTAGTGGTTAAGATGCTGAACTTGATGACTGGAAGGTCAGCAAGTCAGCAGTTCGAGACCTGAGTACTGCATGATGGAGTGAGCTCCCGTTTCTGTCCCAGCTCCAGCCAACCCAGCAGTTCAAAAGCAAGAAATTGCAAGTAGATAAATAGGTACCACTTCAGTGGAAAGGTAAACAGCGTTCTGTGCACTCTGATGTCTAGTCATACCTGCCATATGTCCATGGAAATGTCTGCAAATGCAGCCAGTCATATCTGACTCTAGGGTTCAGTGCTCATCTCTATTTACAGTAAAAGAGCCAGCACTGTCTGTTTCTGCAGACGTTTCTGTGGTCATGTTGTAGGCATGATGAGACACTGGAGTCCACGGAATGCTGTTGCCTTTCCACCTATGTGGTCCCTATTTATCTACTTGCAATTTCTTGCTTTTGAACTGCTAGGTTGGCAGGAGCTGGGACAGAGATGGGAGCTCACTCCATCATGCAGTACTCAGATCTCGAACTTGCCACCTATCGACCTTCTAGTCATCATGTTCAGCATCTTAACCACTAAGACACCACAGTTCACAAATACAGTACATAATTTGCCGGTACTGAACTTCCCTTAAAAACCGCTGTTGATCACAAAGTAACTGTCCTGGAGCCAAATATCATACACTTCCTTATTTTGTTTCCCTATCTCTTGATGAGCATTCCCAACCTTTTTCTTTTGCTCCTGGAAAACAACGGAATAAGCCATAATTAACTGAATTGTTTTAATTAATCCCTGCACCTCACCTCCCACCCTAGATTCACAGCTGTACATATAATGCCTTCAGCTCATTATTACATTAAATGAAGCAATCGTGTGTTACAAAATGTATCTCTACCCCCACCCCCAAAATCTGTGGTGCTGCAAGCCACACAGACAGCATGTGCAATGCTGCAGCGCTGGAGTAGCATGCCTTCCTGGGAACTCTACAGGCAAGTCCATCACATCCATTTTCTTTACCATATAATTAAAAACCCTTTCCTTCCTCTACCTGTGTGGTTTTTATCAGATTTAATCAGAGAATCACAATCACCTCTCTTGATTGTCAGTGTCTTCTGCACTTCAACTCTGCTGAGAATATCCTGCCTTGAGGGATTTCTTTGTTTTTCTGCTTATGATTTCCCCCTTCCTTAGCTGTAGTACAGTCATACCATTTGAGCTTGCTAGTGCAGAAAGATGTTGTGAATTCTGTTGCTGTGAATGAGCCTGGCCTGATTGCCTACGTGAATGCTTCTAGAGGCATGCTAAAGAGTCGCAGGTGCATCTAACCCTGATCTGTTCTACAACGCAACGGTAAGGCTGTGTGTGTGTTTGTATATTTTTGTCGAAAAAGAAATGAATTGAAATATAGGGTGTATTGCTAAATCTTGAATCCTGATTATCACATGCTCGCAACTTGAGCATTCATTCTGTATGCGTGCTGGGCTTTCTTTTAAATGCTTAAATAAACATAGTGCCCAGCAAAGAATGACCCACAAAGCTATGCACCCCATAGAGATGCTTTAGGGCTAAAGCAAATCCAACCCCAAAACCTTTTCTTGCTTTATAAAATTCAAGGTAGGGATCATTTTAATAGGTTTTCTTCCTTTCCTAATCTTTTTTATTAGAATATTATAAAGATGCTGCAGACAATTTTGTTTCTATATGCTTGGCTGAGTGCCTTCCGGGACAAGTGGATGAAGGATGTGACCAATCACTTTTTCATCAGTGCAAACAAGTCTGTGTCATGCTAGATTGAGATGGAATAAATGGCTTCAGTAAATGAGAGGGGTTCCTTAATGTGGAGGGGTGGGAAAGCATCTACTACACTCAAATGAACCTTGAAGGAAATGCAATGTGATGTGAGTGAGGGCGGTAGAGATATTTTGGGGGGAGGAAGGGGGGGCTTCTTGCTTATATGTTGGCTGTATAGTAACATTCTAAAACATTCCGAAGCTTACATGAAAGCATAGGCAGTAGTTTAGGTTTTAGAGGAATATCTTTGCACAGATTAAAGCTTTGGTAGTAGATTTTATTTGAATAAAACATATACACCCAGCAATCAGTGCATGTCAGACCAGCATGAAAAGCACACATGGGCATATGTGGCAAATGGGGTTGCCGTGCTAGAGAAGGCATGGACCGCATTTCAGCTGAAATATGTTAGAGCTGCCTCTCAACCAGTTCTCCTGCATTAAGGTTATAGCAGATTCTACTGAGTAAATTAGAGGCTCTTTACTGACATGAAGAAAACGTCCATTTAAAATGTCATTTTCTCTCTGAAATGTGAAACTGAGTTTACTGTATTTTAGCATGGTGAAGGCTGTCTAAATCTGTGTGATGTTGATGGGCACTGATGCCTGTAGAAACAGAAGAGAGAGAAAGAGCATGTTTGCTTTAAAGTCTTGCATGGCAGCAAGACTTTTCACCAATATATAGGACTGGACCATATTTCACACTGTAAAATAGAAGGATAGTAAGGCCTGTATGCATGTTCTGTATTACAAATGTTTTCCCCTTTCATATGAATGATAGGAGCTGCCTATTTTCCATATACTTAAACCACAAATTTACATTTTTATTGGAATGGAAGCTGTATTTCCCTTTGGAAAGGAAGGCTAATCTCATTCATTTCTGGCAAAATAATTACCTTTGTTATATATGGGTGTGTGGTTTTTTTTTCCTGGTTCTAGGACAGTGATGGTGAACCTTGGCACTCCAGCTGTTGTTCTACTTAAATTTCCAGAAGCCCATGTCCCTGTGAATCAATACAAATGGGCTTACTGGCACTCTAGTTGTTCTTGGACTTCAATTCACAGAAGCTCAAGTCTCTGTGAATCCACATGAATGGGTTTACTGGGACTCCAGCTGTAAATTCGTGAATCCACACGAATAGGTTTACTGTGTGTACGTGGATTTACAGGGACTTGGACTTCTGGGAATTGAAGTCTATGAATACCTGGAGTGCCAAGGTTCACCATCACTGTTACAGGAGATACATGTTCTTATGCAATATCTGTTTCAGGTCTACTTAGACAAAGAAGTTATCTATTTGCATATTATTTTTTTCTGTTATTATGTACAATCATCACCACCTGTTTATGGCAATTCTATTAATGAATGGCATCCATAATGTTATGTCCTTAACACCCCTACTTAGCTTGCTGTGGTTTCTTTTATGGAATCAATCCATCTTGTATTTGGTCTTCCTCTTTTTCTGCTTCTTTCAGTTTTTTCTAGCATTATTGTCTTTTTCCAGTGAGTGTGATCTTCTCATGATGTGCCCAAAATATGATAGCTTTGGTTTTGTAATTTTTGTTTCTAGAAAGATTTCAGGCTTGATTTGACCTAGGATCCACTTTTTCTCACAGTCCTGGATATATGTGAAGCTATTCTCCAGCACCATATTTGTAAGGAATCAAGTTTTTCAACCTATGGGTTTGATTGGTTATTGTGATGTGATGACGATCTTACTTTGCCTCCTCTTCTTTTCTTTTTGGTAAAAGGAGTATGGGTGTCCTTTCCTGTTCTTCGACATATTTAAGACTCCAGGAAAATCAAATTCCTGTTCAGGGGGAAGCTGGGAAGGCTTCTTCCACCTGCTTGAATCAGGCTTTTGAGAAGCAAAGCACTGTTGTCTCTTCCTGGCCATGGCTATGCAATGATCAGTGCCTTTCATACACCACTACCACCACCACCATCATGTCTCAGAAATTATTCTGAGTTGAATGCATGTTTGCAGAAGAAATTCCACTCAGGGAACACCCAAATGAGGCTCCTTTCATGTTCCCAAGAGCTGGGACAGAGACAGGCGCTCAATCCATCATGAAGTACCTGGGTCTCAAATAGTAAATCGATTCGTGTGGATTCACAAGGGCTTGGGCTTCTGGGAATTGAAGCCCAAGAACAGCTGGAGTGCCAAGGTTCGCCATCACTGTCCTAAAGTACGAAGGGTTTTTTCCACACAATTAAAGGGCTGCATAGAGTTGGGTTTGAAATCTGGTTCTGCAATTTGTTATGTTTTTCTCTACCATGAAAAAGTATTTGACACCTCCTCACAGGACATAGAAAATAGGTGTTTTGATTGTTCTGCAGTACAAATACTCATGCCTCTCTCTGTTGGACTGAAATATAGCAACAGTGATCCCATTGCATGTCAGTAGATGCCAGCTTTCACAGGTAGCTTTTAAAAAGAACCGTTTTGCTGAGTGCCAGCTGGCAGTGCAATTCCTACATGGTGCAACATGCTTTGTCCTTTATGAAGCAATTGTAATGTGTAAATCATTCTGTCAACCTGCTTCTAGGTCAGCAGAACTCTAGAAAATAGTAATATGTAGGAGATAGTGAGAGTTCTTGTTAATAAAAGGAATATGGGTTTTTTTGAGGAAAATTGTGAGCAAATGCTCATTTAGCATTTTACTTCCGCTTCCAGGAGCGACAAGGGCTTCGTGGGCCGGGTGAATTGGCGTCAGGCCTTAGTTTGGGCACCACTGTTATAGTGACTATTCTGTCTTACTTCTTGAAATGATTATTTTGTTGGTTCATAGGGCAAAAATCTGAGCTTCTGCCGATTCCCTGTTGGTGCAGTGGTTAAACTGCAGTCAGAAGGCTGTGAGTTCAATCCTGAGATACAGCCTTAGTGTTGCAGTGGTTAAATTGCTGTACTGCAGCCAAAATGTTGTGAGTTCAGTCCTCCCAAGGATTCAAGGTTTACTCAGCCTTCTATCCTTCTGAGGTCGGTAAAATGATTACCCAGCATGTTCGGGGCAAAATGATAATTAAAAAAACAAAAACTTGTGAACAGCCCAGAGGGTGTACTAAGCGCTATGGAGCAGTATATAAGTCTAATTGCTATTTCTATTCCTTGAGAGAACCTGGCTATGGTGAAATAGAGTCCTTTCCTTCCTTTATGATTTTTCTTGCCGCAATTGTTGATTCTCTATAAAACTGAGATTCTTGCAGTGTGAAATATAATAGCATTTACATCATTGAATGATGAGTAGCTGTGATATATTGCAAATCAGATTATGTGGGCTGAGCTGTGAACTTTCACAGGTTCCATCTGAAGATGTTTGATTTTGTGAAACAAATTTGGCTTCTCTGACTGTCATCCTCATGCTAAATATCACTGATCAAGATGCTGATGTGTCATCAAGATGTGTGAAGTTACACAGGCAGCAAGCCCCACTATTTGGATGTGTAAACTGCTTTATACAATGATAAATCATTAGCGCATCTAAACATACACTGCGAAGTCTCACTGGGAGTCATTTTCAGTCATGTGAGGTACCTGTTGGTCATGTGGACTGGGACATGTTAAATGTGGATGGGAAAGAGCTGAAATCCAGCAGCATCTATGCTACTGATGAAGAAGGAAAAGAATTGTTCATGGGCCATGAAATGTCATCGGCTGGTTAGATTATTTTTTCTGTGTTTAGGTACACATTCATAAATAATTGTTTTTGCTTTTGGGTCTTTTATATGTGCTCTCAAATAAGAAAGAATATGAGACCAGTAAGAGGAGAGCATATAATGCAAGGTAGAATTTCAATTTTACATGAAATTCATCCATTGTAAATTATGTTTTTTTGGATGTTACTTTTATTTAATTTCTGCTGATGGGATGCAAGATATTTGAATTGTAGAAAGGGAGTAGTTTTCAAGCTATTTAATAAAGATTAATTGAAAGTTCTTATTTAAAGAACATTGTTTACTGAAATCCTTACCTTTCCAACAAATAAATGGATTGCCAAAATGAATAATGTTGGTAAATCATCACCAATGTAAAATCCCACTGGTTTAGTGGTGTACTCCATTAGACATCATCCATAAGGTTAGCTAGCTGTATGTCAATGAAATTGATTAGCTGGCTGTGGAGCTAGGCATTGTCAAATAATAGTCCTATATTGTCTAAAAATGATTGCTCTTACATAAAGCTGCTCTTCAACCAACAATAACTGTAGCTTCTTGGAGACAGGATAGAAATGAAATGAAATGAAAAAATGATAAGTTTGTAGAGTTTTGTGTTGATGAAAAAGCAGGTGTTAAAAACGAGTATTGCTATATATTGTAGCAGTTTTCAAAGAAATAGCTGTGTTAGTCACGTATAACTAAACAATGGAAGTATTGTGGTACCTTGAAGACTATACAAGATGTGTTTCAATGTGAGCTTTTGTGGGTTACAGTCTATTTCAGGGATTCTCAACCTGTGGCCTGCGGTGCCATTTGATGTGGCCCCTCATTGCCTCCATCACACCAGGAAGTGCCATGTGGTAGAGGAAGGGCAAAATGGCCATCTGGCCCCTGAAGCTGTCTGAGGGAGCGTTACCCCGGCTCTAAAAGGTTGAGAACTCCTGATCTATTTCCTCAGACGCATACCGTATGTGAAATTATGTGCAAAATTGTGTGTTGGATAACATTCCATGATTCAAGGTGTTTCTGCAGTCAAGTAGGGTCTCATTTAGCGTAGATAAATATGTCCTTTCTGAGCATGAATTTTGTAGTGGGTATTTTCATGAATGGCTAAGAGAGGGAAATGATGATGTGTATAGAAATGTCCATAGAAAGTTATTTGTAGATACACGTAGAATTATTTTGGTAGATTTTTCAAAAGAAATAAGAGCTATTGTGAATCACTGGTAGATCTAGTTTGGTTGGTTACAGGAATGTCATCTGGGTGCTGTCTGGTTGTTAGATTCCTCAGATCCCATTCTGCTTGACCATTTATTATGTTCAGTAGATTTTGTAGGAGTTGTAGTGCAAAACATTTGGATAATACAACAACCTAAATTTTGGATGGCCAACCTTAGTGCACTAGGTGTTCCTGGACTCCAATTACCAGAAGCCCATGTAAGCACACCTGCTGATCAGGGCTTCTGAGAATTGAAATCCAAGAACACTGTGGGACCAAGTTTGGTCACCGCTGACCTGAATCAAACTGCTAGTTCCAACTAGACTGGACTTGCTAAATCAGTAGATAAATCATGAGTCAAGCATTTATGTACATTTTATTAGTTGAAATTGAGATTACTAGTTGCCTGTTCCTCAACAAATAGGTAGAATGTTGGACCTCTGATATAAAGGTCTTTAGGTGCTCCATTGCTAAATCACTATTTTGTAAGTTTAATTTGTCTTTATGGGGTTGTTGTACAGATAAGAGTACAGTACTCTGTATCAGTGATGGTGAACCTTTTAGACACTGAGTGCCCAAACTGCAACTCAAAACCCACTTATTTATTGCAAAGTGCCAACACAGCAACAGGGGAGGGAGGAAATGCTCCCATTGGGGTGCTGGTCAGAGGAATGTGGTAAACTCTGTGCTGGGGTGAGGGAGGAAACGCTCCCATTAGGCTACTGGGCATAGGGGTGGGTCAGTTCTGTGCTAGGGGAGGGAGGAAGCGCTCCCATTGGGCTGCTGGGCAGAGGGGCAGGGCGAACTCAGTGCTGGGGTGACTGCGTGGGTGCCCACAGAGAAGGCTCTGAGTGCCACTTCTGGCACACGTGCCATAGGTTCGCCATCACTGCTCTGTATGAATATACACACCATCCTTATTTATTTGGAACGAGGGGGGAGTTAAGATGAACAGTAGTTACATCTCTTGCTGATACAGAGTACTGTATAGTACAAACTTTGCTCCATCACAGGACACAGCCAGAAAATATTTCTTGCTTTCAAAACGGCATTGCCTTTATGTAAATATGAAAAGCTGTGCCACTAGACATCGTAAATGACCAGCCCTATTTATTTGCATTTATTTGCCAAATCATGTATAAAGTTTAAATGCTATTGCTGGTGCAATAGCTAATAAATTATCTTTTTTACTTCTTCACTCATTAGTCCTCTGCTTGTCAAAGTCTTCACTTCTACAGATATTGTCCATTCTGTTACCAGATATTTTAAAGCAGGGGTTCTCAACCTATGGCCTGGGGGCCGGATGCATCCTGTGACACCATTTCATGTGCCCTCCTCCACCGCCTCTACCACACCCGGAAGTGCTATGTGTGGCAGGCAGGGCAAAATGACCAATTGGCCACCAAAGCTGTCTGAGGGAGCGTGACCTGGACCTTGGCTTGAAAAGATAGAGAACTCCTGTTTTAAAACATGTTAGTGTTAAGGACATCTGTCTGTTCCAGTTGTCATGATGTCTTCAGGCTGTTATATTTGGCACTAATCCAGTTTACACACGTTAGAACTCATTACAGAGCTTTTCTGTAATGGTGCAGAACAAAGAAATATTTGTGTCCAACTTCCATGACATTTTCTTAATTTTATACACTGGATCTTTTCTGGGTAGTGAGGGGCTTTAAAGCATTATGAAGTTATGCAGATGGATAACGTATCTCTTTATTGATTTAAATCATGCTTTGAAGAGGGGTTTATTTATTCCACCACACTATTATCTGGAATTTACCTTCCAAATACAAGAAGAACCATTCCAATTGAATGACACTCATTAATGCATTGGAGATGTGGGAGACTGACATTCTGTAATGTAGGTTGCGTATTGTTGATTTCATCAGACACAGTGATTTTTTTCCAGAAATAAAAATCCCCTCCTCAAGATTCTGAAGATCCCATTGGATCCCTTTCAACATGGATGGAACACAAAGGAAACTTTAATTTCAAAAAATAAAAGTAAAATAAACACCTGGTTTTGATGGAATGATTTTACTGATGGCAGTGATTTTCTGAAATTAAAGACTCTCTCCCATATTGCAGCACCCAGTTTGGAAAGACATATGCAAAGCAAAGCAATCACACTTATATAGTGCCTCATAGTGTTTGGTGCATTCTTTGTGGGGTTCACAAGTTAATTAGCATTTTGCCCCCAACGTGCTGGGTACTTATTTTACTGACCTTGGAAGGATGGAAGGAAATGTCCAATTAGACAGAAAAAATGAAATGTCCCAGACCATGCTATCCATGTTGACACAGGGCATATTTAGCAGCCTAAATAGGCCCCTGTGACTGTGAATCATCTGCCCCACTTGAATTAGTAATACTGTACTCTAATATGAAGCTATCAATATGCACAGATCAATTTTGAACTATAGTTTTCAAATTTATAATTGCTTATATTGTATTTTTTTCCTAGGCTATGAAATCTGTTTTAATCTCTCATCTTACATAATATTGAATGATATGCACTTGGAAAGTCCAAGTGTGTACAGCTTAATGTAATGTGGAATATTTTGAGAACACAACATACACCTGCTAAGCCTCCATCAGTCATGAGGTTATAACTGAGAACAGCTCTCCATTTCGCCAACGAAATTATCACTCATACTTGTTGAAATTTGCTAGCTACATTCCTAATGGAAGTAGCAATGGAATTCTTTTTCATTCCTAGCAGAACATTGATACTTAGGGTCTACTTCAGTGGTGCCCAAACTAAGGGGACTGGGTGCGGCCCCTGATGCCAGATTTATCCGGCCTGCAAAACCCTTGTTACTCCTGGAAGCGGAAGTAAAATGCGCCTGTATGGGCGCATTTTACTTGCACTTCCAGGAGCGACGAGGGCTTCGTGGGCCGGATGAATTGGCGTTGGGGGCTGCACCCGGCCCCCGGACCTTAGTGGCAGGCTCCCTGAACCACATGATTGGCCCATGGCCCAAAAAGTTTGGGCACCCCAGTCTACTTGAAGGTGCTACTCTGGATACCATATGTTACACTGTTTCTAAAGTTATTGTATGTGACTGTGATGGCAGCAGGGGGTGAGTATTGCCAAATATAGGCGCCTCAAGACCCTAGGCTACTTTACTTCAGTGATTTTCAACCAATGACACACTTATCACCAGTGGGACATAAAAAGTAGTGTAGATGGTGTTCATAACAGTTGCTTAGAACTCATTGCCCCTCAACATATCTTTCTGCAAAGTGTGATGTTCCATTGCCTACCGATCCTACCTACCATGCATGTTTTTGGCATGTCAGTAGTAATTTTGAGCACTTGGTATTTCTCCTAATCTCCCATGTCCCCAACACACTAAAGACTGTGCATCCTGCTACAGTTTATCCATTGCTCTGCTCCTCCCCATTACAGTCAAACCTCACATAAAGAGCGACTCGCTTAAAGAGTAACTCGCTTAAAGAGCAGAAATTTCTCTGAATGTTCGCTTCGCTTAACAAATAAAACCAACCAAAAACTCGCTTAACAAATAAATCGGGGTTTGCAATCCCCCCCCCCCCAATTGGTCACTTCCAATGGTGTTTCGCTTAAAGAGCAAACTCGCTTAAAGAGCAATCCTATGGAACACATTATGCTCTTTAAGTGAGGTACAACTGTACTTAACAATACCTCAGCACCTTGTAATGTCCTTAAAAGCTGCTGGCCAAAATCTATTTTGGAAAATTTATGAGTGTAGCAACAAACATTTCTCTTCTTTTGATTGTCTTTCATCGTGCAGCCATGTGAATGAATTGACTACGTCATTATTTACCAGTAGAAGAGGGAGGCTGTGATGCATGATCGAACAAAGTAAATATGCTTGATTATCTTTCTGAGATCACATATTGCAGTAAACTTCTGCAAATTAGAAATATAGCAAAAGAATGCTTGTAAACCAAGAGATGTTCTAAAGCGAGCTTTCTGTTTCTGTTATGATAGAAGCCTAGATTGATGATTTACAAAACATGTAAAATTCAAAGCTAATGCTTTACTTCAGGGGCAGGCAACCTCCAGCCCATGGGCCGGATCTGGGCCACAGGGCCAAATAATCCAGCCCCAGCCCTCCCTCCAGCTGCTGTTACTGTTGCTGGAATCGGCCACAGACTCATTAATGGCAGCCATAAATGGCAGGGGGACCACCAGTCCGGCCCCCTCAGCTGCCTGAGGGAGCGCGACCGAGCCCCTGACTCAAAAAAAAAAAAAAGATTGGCGACCCCTGCTTTACTTCTTAGCAAGGATTGAATGATTAGTTTATTGGCTATCAATAGTAAATATAATTTCTGGAAAATTACATATATAGAATTAATTATAAAGTATGTCAGCAATGTGTTTTTTATAGTTAATCTCTATGAGATGTGAAATGCTCAATGTTATTATTGGGTTATGTTTTGATTTGTTATTCAGACACTCATTAGTCTTTCATCTTCACTCTATTTAAAAAGTGTGTTGTAGATAACCCTTGCTGAAGCAAAAGATGTCTTCTTTGCAACAGCCTTTAGACATCAACTTTTTTGTTCTCTGTTGCTTTATCATATTTCTTATGTTCTTTCTAGCCGAGAATTGAAACAGAAAGATTGCATAAAAATAAGTTAAAAACTACTGTATTCAAATAATTATTCCATTGTTACTGCTTTCTCAGGGAAACAGGCTAGTTCTTGAGCCCTTAAAGTAAGAAAAAGATGATAGCATAGTACTCTTTGTTTGAATTTGTAAAATGCGGTCACTCGTGTAGTTTATTTGAAACTAGGTCACTATCATGCAAAAACTATAAATACATCTTTCTGTTGTTGATAGAAACACTGAAATGTTATTTGAGAATGTTACATTTTCAAGAGTGAGGTTTTGGATATAAATATAGGAGGATTTAGGGCAGGGGTGCCCAAGCTACGGCCTGTGGTCCAGATCTGGCCCCCAATGCCAATTCATCCACCCCTGGAAGTGGAAGTAAAATGTGTCCACATGTCCACAGAACCCTGCTGTAACTGCACCCGTGATTGTCATAAATGCAATTTTATTAAGAATGAGAATTTGCATTCTTTACGTTGTTAACAATGAAATACCTTTTCCTTACAGTTGAGTTTATCTAGATTGGTAATGAATATTCTTAGTTATTACTTATGATGAATCATTTACAACATTAGACTAAATTAGCTTAGAAAAATAAACTTCTCATCCAATGGCATTGCAGTTTTGTTAGGATGAAGATTGGTTTGTCTCAATCCCGCTGAGGATATCTGGAACAGCAGATATCAGCCAATCCTGTATTTTTACATTTCAGACAGTGGTCTCTAGAAGCCCACTCTACTAATGTGCCAGATACTACATAATATAATATTTATTTCATTTATTTTTATTGAATATTTTTAGACCTGCAGATAACTGAAACCATAAATACTGAACCTGCAGATATGGGGGATGATCTACAGTACAGTCAGACCTCGCATAAAGAGCGTCTCGCTTAAATAGTATCTCGCTTAAAGAGCAGAATTTTCTCTGAATGTTCACTTCGCTTAACAAATAAAACCAACCAAAAACTCGCTTAACAAATAAATCGGGGTTCGCAAACCCCACACACACAGACACACAATTGGTCATTTACAATGGTGTTTCGCTTAAAGAGCAAACTCGCTTAAAGAGCAATCCTGTGGAACGCATTATGCTCTTTAAGCGAGGTACAACTGTATATGTAAAATTAAAACTCCTGCAGAAACACACATAAGAAGTAGAAGATGATAAAGAAAAGGAAACACATGAAGTTCAAACTTACACATATTATCTGTCATGTCTGTATGTGCTTGAGTTTTTGTGTATAGTAAAGTTTTTTTATATACAGTGGTACCTCGGTTTACAAATTTAATGCGTTCTCCGGGACATTTCGTATTGCGAAAAAATTGTAAACTGAAACATGTATATTTGTACGGTGATGATCCATCACCAGGGATGACCACTAGAGGCCACTACCTGCAGTGTAAAATATATGATTTGTCTTGCAAAGAATTTATAAACCGAGGCATTATTTTTAATGGATTTTCATTCATAAACCAAAAATTACATTAATGGAGGCATTTGTCAACCAAGGTACCACTGTATAGTGCTTGAAATCCTGTTGCGGAAGTTACGCTTCTGGAATGATTGTATCAGTGGCATGAGGAGATATTTTATAATTAAAAACTTCCTTCTTCTGACCTACATCTTATTTTACTTAGTGTTGTCATCTGATGGCAGAGATTTTTGGTAATTAAAGGCTTTCTTCTTCCATCCCAATCTACCGCAAATGAAAATCAGGCATTACTTTCTTGTGATGGAATATATTCTATACAAACATTGCATGTAACATTGTATCAGGTAGTTAGGCAATACCAAAGACACATATGAGGTCATAGTCACATTCAATGATGAATTAATTACTGTACTGTACTTCTGAATTCTGTGTTTAAAAAATGAGATGACATTTTATTATTATTATTAAATTAGATTTATATGCCCCTCTACTCACCTCACTGAGGCGACTCAGAGGGGCTCACATAACACAAACATATACAGTATCACAATCTCAAATATAAATACAGCATAATATAAAAATATAACAACAGATGCAGCACAGATAACACAATAAATTTTACATAAAAGAAAAAAACAATACAATAAAATACAGTGTAAAAATACAATACAGTCAAGAGAGACAGCAAGGTCTTTATGGCTGAGCTAGCTGGTCCACACAGCTGGCCCTCATTCCCCCTCTCCAGCAGGCAGAGAGAGTTCTGTGATGTTCCTTGAGGTGGTCATGGAGGCAGCAATAGCAGTAGCAACAAGGTCTTTATGGCTGAGCTAGCTGGTCCACACAGCTGGTCCTCATTCCCCCTCTCCAGCAGGCAGAGAGAGTTCTGTGATGTTCCTGAGGTGGTCATGAATGCAGCAATAGCAGTAGCAGCAAGGTCTTTATGGCTGAGCTAGCTGGTCCACACAGCTGGCCCTCATTCCCCCTCTCCAGCAGGCAGAGAGAGTTCTGTGATGTTCCTGAGGTGGTCATGGAGGCAGCAATAGCAGTAGCAGCAAGGTCTTTATGGCTGAGCTAGCTGGTCCACACAGTTGGCCCTCATTCCCCCTCTCCAGCAGGCAAGAGAGTTCTGTGATGTTCCTGAGGTGGTCATGGAGGCAGCAATAGCAGTAGCAGCAAGGTCTTTATGGCTGAGCTAGCTGGTCCACACAGCTGGCCCTCATTCCCCCTCTCCAGCAGGCAGAGAGAGTTCTGTGATGTTCCTGAGGTGGTCATGGAGGCAGCAATAGCAGTAGCAGCAAGGTCTTTATGGCTGAGCTAGCTGGTCCACACAGTTGGCCCTCATTCCCCCTCTCCAGCAGGCAAGAGAGTTCTGTGATGTTCCTGAGGTGGTCATGGAGGCAGCAATAGCAGTAGCAGCAAGGTCTTTATGGCTGAGCTAGCTGGTCCACACAGCTGGCCCTCATTCCCCCTCTCCAGCAGGCAGAGAGAGTTCTGTGATGTTCCTGAGGTGGTCATGAATGCAGCCATTTGAAGTCATAGTCATATTCAATGATGACTTAATTACTGCACTGTACTTCTGAATTCTGTGTTTAAAAAACGAGATGACATTAATTAGTGTCAGATATGGTTACAACCAATCTCTTTCATAGGTACAACCCACTGAGTGTACTAAAGTAACTGTTCTGCTTAAGGCTAGAGCAGTGGTTCCCAAATGCTGGTTTTTGGACTTCAATTCCCAGAAGCCTAAGTCATTTCCCCAAAGCACTGATCAGCCAATGTACTGACTTAGGCTTCTGGGAATTGAAGTCCCCTTGTGGGCTGTGTACCCCTTGTTGGGAACCACTGGGATAGAGAACTGATCTAGATTCCTATTAAATGGCTTTCAGGTGAGATTAAGTTCCTATTCCTTCCTTGACATAGAAGTTATTCTGTTTAGTCTTACTCTCCCCTTATTAGTCAGTTTATCACTTGTAGAGCCAAGCTATCTTTCAAAAAAGATTAGAGTGGATTTTAAAAAAAATAATAATTCTGTAAGTCCATAACAAGTCTAGTAATTCCACTGTATTATATTTCATTTCTTTGAGAAAATATGTCTCAAAATAATGTTATTATAAAATGAGTATTTAAATTTTTGGAGAAAGCAAATGAAGTTGAATAAATTTTACTGAGTTTCATCGAATTACTAGAATTTAGGGATTAAAGTAGCCTTAACATGGTGCAGTACATTTTAAAGCCTTTTATATATTCTAGCAAGCTTACGTTAATTAATATGGAAGTGGTTTTAGGTACAGAAAACAATATGTCAGAATAATATTGTTTTGGGCTTTATAATCCTTTTTTTTTCATGTTCCAGACAAACCACGGAGTGCCAAAATGAAGCCACCTTCTTCGCTTTGTCTTTGGCCAAACTTAAGTCCTCATCGATACATATTTCTGGTAGCACTCCACAGACTAGCAATTGAGCCAGATTCTATATCTTTTCACATCCAATGCTCGTGTTGTCTGCAATCCTCAGCCTGTTCAGGGTCCTCCAAGTGACATAAGGGAGGTTGAGTTCCTCAGCTATATCCTTCTTTAATGTTATTCTTTGTTCAGTGAGCTCCTCCATCTTCTAATTTGATTTTGCTCTTGCATATCCTCAAGAATGTTTGTTCTTGCCATAAAGCTCTTCCTGTATTTGAGCTGGCAGACTTGAGGCATTCAGAGGATGTTGAGGGTTGTTCTCTTATTTAGTTCTCTCAGTGTCTGCTGCTACTTCTTATCTTAGGTGAAGCAATACCAACAAGAGGATATATTTTCTCAACTGATGTAGGTTTGAACCATCCTGTCACTATGTGCTTTGTTTCATTAACAGCAATGTCAACTTGTTTCACTTATGCAGATGCGCACAATACTCTGCTGCAGAGACGCTCAGGGACAAAGATGATGAACACAGTGTAGATCAGGGGTGGCCAAACTTTTTCTGTCATGGGCCTGACCAAGCTCCTGGACTGTGTCGCAGGCTGTACCACAGACCCTAGAAGCGAAAGTGGTGCCTTTGCGTCTGATGCAAATGCGCCCACTTACGCATTTATGC
Organism: Furcifer pardalis; assembly: GCA_030440675.1. Taxonomy (NCBI): domain Eukaryota; kingdom Metazoa; phylum Chordata; class Lepidosauria; order Squamata; family Chamaeleonidae; genus Furcifer; species Furcifer pardalis. The sequence continues at coordinate 86,805,136 of CP126897.1, read as the reverse complement.
CAGCTGTGGGCACATTTGCACATGCACAGGAGCATTTTATGGATTATGTAGACATGCCTGCTTCAACTTCTGGGTGCGGTGGAGGCAGAGATGGGCCAGATGGGAAGGAGGCTGGGGCTGGGGCCAGCCCACAGGCCGTAGGTTGGAAACACCTGGTGTAGTTGTTAAAGCTTCTTGACCTCCCCATTTTTAGTTTGTCAATTTCCTGATGATATTGTTTCTTGTATTAACTTTAGCTTTGGTATATAATCCATTAAAATGTTAGTGTCAATAGTGATAGAATCTTCTCCACCGCCATAGTTTGAATGTATCTATTCTTCTGCGCTCAGCCTTCCTTATAGTCCAGTTCTCACAGCCATACATCCATACATATCCAATCCCAAACTATTACTGTTGTCTAATAAAATCAGTATATCTGAGAGTAATGCTGAGAGAACAGCAAAAAAAGAAAGGGGGGGGGGAGAAAAGAAGAAGAAGAAGACAAAATTGTTGTGGCACTTTAAAGACTAATGCCTGTATTTAACTGTGAGTTACAATTCTTTGTGGTGTCTATGATGGTGTTTTTTATTTTCAAGGGAGAGTAAAAACTCTTCTAGAAAACTAATTAGGATTCAGTTCCAAGTAAATTATGGAAACATTCTGTGAAATATCATTTCTCTTTTAAAAGCATTTAACAGTTAAACTGTATCTGCCATGCAAATATCTTATCTCTTCTTCCTTATTTGCAGATGGGAAAAACAAAGAGCATCATATCCATAAGTCTATTGTACTGTAGCAATATGTTACATCAGGATTTTCAGATTTTCTCTTTCTCCAGAAAATACTATTTTTGTGGATAAACCATATATCATGACCCAGTCACACTTAGAAATATTAAGAGACTAGATGGATGGATTGCTGTGCTTGATTGGGTTGTTGAATATTTGGCTCCAATATTGTAGAACTAGGATGTGGATTTACATGTATGATTTCTGAGTTGTATAGTAGCAATTGCACTATGTTTGCATTGCTATGCAACACATTTTTAAGTTGAATACTCGCCTCCGCCGCCACATACATCATTATATTTGCATTGTTTATTTAATTTGACCCCCTCTAATTCCAAACAAATGGAAATCAATACTATGTGGCAGATATTGGTGATTATACTGGATATAAGGCTTTATGATGTTGTGTTCTTACAACTACTGTACTAGACCAGTACAATCTGATAACTGTCTTCCAAGATAACTTTATTTACATTATGTGTCTTTCTAAGTGCTTTAAAATAATATTATGAACATTCTAGATGTATATTATGAATGTTTCCTACTTTTAAATGAATATTATTTTGAATTTCAGGAAAGTAAAATATCATAAGGTCGCCCTTGCTCAAAAGCCAGACATATCTGACTCTATGGTTCAGTGCTCATCTCTGTTTATCGTCAAAGATCCAGCGTTGTCTGCATCTCCAGATGCTTCCATGGACATGTGGAAGGCATGCCTCAACACCAAAGTGCTCGGAACACTGTTTATTCTCCCACCAAAGTGGTCCCTATTTATCTATTTACAATTTCTTGCTTTTGAATTGCTAGGTTGGCAGGAGCTGGGACAGGGACGGGAGCTCACTCTGTCATGCAATACCTTGGAACTGAACTCTGACCTTCCAGTCAGCGAGTTCAGCATCTTAACCACTTGAGCCACTGCAGTCTCAGATAGATGCTATTTTTGCCAAACCTGTTGTACCAATCCCTCACTTGATAAAACTGGGAATTGAGGTTGGGGGACAGATAACAGAGAAAATGTAGATGAGAGAGGGAGGATGTTTAAATCTTTCTTCTGCCTATTTCTGTGTAGCCTTTACATCTTCTGTTTGAGTCTGACTACATCTAATTATTGAAATCTTGCTGGGGACATGTTTTTCAAAACTGAATGTTTGTTTTACATGGGGGAATTGAAAGGCTTGGGATCATGAAATGTGCCTTCTCTGCCTGTTGTTGTCCCTCTCCCCCAAATGTATTTCTAATCTCTACACTAGGGGTACCTGGAAGCACTTTTCCTTCTTATAATGCCTCTTTATCAACTTACATAGCAAATGGTTACTTCATCTTTTCCTAGATATGTGTCACAAAGATGTCTACACGGAACTGCCAAGGAATGGATTCTGTGATCAAACCCTTGGACACAATCCCAGAAGACAAAAAAGTCAGAGTTCAGAGGACACAGAGCACTTTTGATCCTTTTGAGAAGCCAAATAACCAAGTAAAGAGGGTCCATTCAGAGAACAATGCCTGCATTAATTTCAAGACATCGTCTACTGGGAAGGAATCTCCTAAAATCAGACGACATTCCAGTCCTAGCTCTGTAAGTCCAGACATGCCATATTTATCTCTACTAAATTCTCCAACCAAGTTCCAAATATTTTTGGAGCTTTTAATAGCAATAATGCTTTATACAAAGTGGTATGTTGAGATTGTGTATATTTTTAAAACTGCCCAGCAACAAGCATATTTAGACTCAAAGATAATCATGACCAGAATGATTCAAGTTACATAGTTTTTTGTGTGTGTAAGATGTAGATGTTAAAGGGGTACAACATGGAGTGATATTTGCAACCCTGATAAATCCTGTTCATGTGGCAATGCAAATCTTGGGTATCTTCTACAGTACAGTAATACCTCGGATAATGCTAAGACTTGGTTCCACAAGTCTTGGTGTTATCCAGTTTTTAGTGTTATCTGATGCATGTTAAAATCCTATGGGATGGATCAGAAATAGAGATACATTGTAACTGCACAGGCTTTAGCGGTTGTTATCCGATCCATCCCATAGGACCTTAATGTTATTCGATCCAATTCTCCTCCCTAGATTACTTAATGTTATGTGATTTTAGCGTTATCCGAGGTAAACGTTATCCGAGGTATTACTATATATGGAAAAACTGAAGGCCATGAAAAGTAAAGTGATGTTAATTCTAGAAAATATATTGGGAAATTTTTCTCAAGTAGCTTACTTTTTATTAGCCACCTTTTTTCTTGGGATTCTCATAAATTATATGAGTGAGTAGGATTAAAACCTGCTGGATGTCTATAAAAAGTGTTCCAGAAGTAAGATGAAAAAGTCTAAACCCTTTAATTCCTGTCTGAGGGTAGAAATTATGTTACCTGTTCATTGAGGTGGGTTGGAGGAGAGGTGATTTACCTTGTTAAGTCTTTGTCAAACAAGGACTTTTGATCAAGCAAACATTCTTATGTGGCAATAGTTTGTGAAATTATGAAGCAGTCTGAGCTTTCTGAACATGTTATGTTTTCTCACACGGTATCTCTATTTTCAAAGAATACTGATAAGTGAAATGTCATCTTGCATATGACGGTTGTGCTGGCAGTTATCCCAGAGGTGTCTTGCCAAATTATTGTATATGAAAACTGTTTTATATTCCAGTGTAGCATAAATCTATAATAATGGGGCCTTCGAGCTAAAGAATACAGATTCTTTGAAAATATTGAATAATGTTTTTATTTGACAGGTAAGGAAGTGTAGAACAAAAGCAAAAGAGATTAATAGTTGGCAAAGAAATCAACATAAGGATTCATTTTATATCAGTACAAGATGAATACAAAATAATCAGATCTTCCTGTCTTTGTTTCTTTCAATAGTACTATTTCTTATTAATTTACCTTCTTTTATTTAGATATTTTGAATCCAGTCTTTAGTAGAATAACATTATTTTTTATCTTGAAAAGGTTGTTGTTAATTCTCTCAGTTTAATCAGACCCTTTGCAACCCCATGGACCACAGCAAGCCAGGCTTCTCTGTCATCTGCCATCCTCCTTAGTCTATCCAGATCTACATCCTGCCTTGACAATACTGTCTAACCATCTCATCTGCTGCTGCCCCCTTCTGCTTTTGTCTAAAACCTTTCCTAGCATCAAGGCCTTCTCCAGTGAGTCCTCTCTTCTCATTTGGTGGCCAAAGTACTTGAGCTTTAGCTTCAGTATTTGTCCCTCAAAGGAGTAGTCAGGATTGATTTCCTTTAGGAGTGACTGATTTGATCATCTTGCATTCCTGAGAACTCTCAAAAGTCTTCTCCAGCACCACAATTCAAAGGTGTCCATTCTTCTACACTCAAACTTCCTTATGGTCCTTTTCTCACAGCAATAACCTTGGAAAGGTTAGGCTGAGGTTAAATTACATCAATTGAGATGTCAGAGTACTCTCCTACACTGTGGTGTGGTTCCTGGTCTTTCAGGGCTTGTTCTCTGCTTTTCTGATGGTTTTGTGTTAGATTTGGATATCCTGGCATTGGCGTTCACGCCAGGGGAAGAGTATTAGTATACAGATATAGTAGGATGTATCCCAGTCCACATATACCTAAATTGCTCTCTGAGGTCTCAGTCAGAACAAAGATTGCTGACTCTTTTTTGCCAATTTCGTCTGTCCTCCCCCTGGCTACTTCATTCTCTCTTCCCTTGCCTTCTTTTTTTACCTAATCACTATTCTCAAACTTTACCTTTTTGCTGAAGTGTCTTCTTTCTTTTTTAATTTTTAGTTTTTGCTTTTGTGCTGTGTTACAAAAGTGATAAATAGAGTGAGGATTTCCAGGACATGTTATATTTTTTCTGGAAGCTTTATTTGAATTTAAAAGTAAGTTAAAACATGTTTCAGAGTAACTTGGTGAGAATTGGAAGCTTTTTATTTTGCCTGAAAAATTTTTTTTTACATTTTAAAGATGTTATGTCATTTTTCTGCTTAATTTTATAACAAATGTCATATCTTCGTCATACAGTCAAACCTCGCATAACGAAATTAATTCATTTCTGCGAGGCTGCTCACTATGTGAGTTTTTCGCTATGCGAGTTTTTTTTGCACAGCAAAAATTCCTATGGAAAAACTCGCATAATGAAAATTTCTATGGAAAAACTCGCATAGCAATAATTTTTCTTTATGTGCGTTTTCCCCATAGAAATGCTTGTTATGTGAGTTTTTCCATAGGAAAAATCCGGCTCGCATAGCAAAAATTTTCGTTATGTGAGTCGGATCGCTTTTTTAAAAAACCACTCATTATGCGAGATTTTTGCTAAGCGAGTCGCTCGCTAAACGGGGTTTGACTGTAATCTGGTCATTGGCAACCCTTCTGATAAGCCGGCAAGTTTGAGCAAAGAAAGAAAGTGAGACTTTGTATTTTTAATTTTGTTTAAACATTTAAAATAAACACTTAGATTAGATTGCTTATAAGTAGATTTAGAGCAAGTTTCTGCCTCCTCTGAGAAAGAGTTAACTGTTTCTCATTGTTGTTTTTTTGAATTACCTAACATATTAAACATGCTTTATTTTGTATCAACTGAATATGCTTTTAATGCAGCACATCTGCACTTAAACTCTGCAACAAATCTTCCAACATAAAGTTTTCTGAAGTTTCCGCTGTTACAAAAATACTGTTGATGTATGTAGTGACCATCTGGAATGCTGAGTGATGTTTAGACAGACATCACTAACAATTGCCCTTGGTAGACGACAATATTAAGCATTAAATATCTGAGGTATAATCTCATTAGTTTTGGTAATAATATTTGATCTTCATGGTTCACTGAATTCAGTTAATGTAAGTGTGTAAATACTGGGGAAAAAAATATTTTTTTATTTTTCTGTTTAGCCAACAAGCCCCAAGTTTGGTAAAGCTGACTCTTATGAAAAACTGGAAAAACTAGGTGAAGGTTCATATGCCACAGTATACAAAGGCAAAAGCAAGTAAGTATATTAATGTAATCATGATTTAAGACTCTTTCAGACCAGTTCCACTTTTCTTTAAAGAAAATATTACCATTGGATGACAGTTTTGTAGCTCAGTTCCAAACTGACATAGTGTGCAATGTAAATATCCATGTTAAAATGAAGTAAAACTAAACTGTCTTAAATATAAAATCAATTATATTTGCCACAACAACTACTTCTTCTTTATTCATTCGTTGATACTGAGTCAAGCCACAGCTGCACTCTGTAATTTGATATACTGTACCAGTCTCCTTTAATTAAATTTGGTTAACTTTTCAAGTTTGCACATAATGGGAAAGGTGTTGTATTTTCCCCAAACACAAATTTAATCTCCTTGTGATTAGAAGACCTGGTTGGGGTTCCTGCCTGGGTGGATATATTCTGTGCTGTTTTAGTCTTCAGATTTAGCTCTTCCTAACTCATAAGAGGAGTTAACTTTTGGAGAAGGTAAAATAGCTCCTCCTGCCATCCTAACTCTCAAGATCACCTGAAGGGTGATAGGTTAGGATCAAAGTACTGTACTAATTACTTATCTTCAGAAGTATGCAGTCTAAAACTGGGCATGGGGTAAAACATAGGTTTTAAGATGGAAATAAGTGTCATTGTGAGAGGGTGTTAATTCATTTTTCTTTTGGTAGAGAATGAGAAGAGTCTCGCCAGGTTATACTACTGTGGTAATAGAGTAGACCATACTGCCAGTGACTCAATGCTGAGGGTCAGGTGGCAGTTAACTAACCTGAGAACCCTGAAGACTAACAGCCTTGGGACCAAAGGCCACAGCGAAGGTGATGTTCCTCAAGTGGATTAAATCTCACTTGAATCTATCTTGATGGAGGGCAGCAGCTTCATCCATACTGGCCTGGGGCTAATGAGGACTTTGTGTACCAAAAGTGCTCAGGACCAGAAAGTGACTTGCAGGAATGGATCAGTGGTCCAGGGGTCATGCTGCGATGTGGAAGGCAGATGAAAGGTCACAACATTATATTCTCATGGCTGATTGTTATGAAGATCACCAATACTGTATTCAGAATCTGATACGGCAGAAGAAGAATAGAAACAAAAACTAGGAGGATGCATCAACTATAGTTTTAGGAGTGTTTTCAGATATCTGGAATGTTATTTCACATTTATAGGGCAACAGGGGAGGAAAGATAAATTTGTTTGTGATAGAGCTAAAGTGAAAGTTGTTGACAGGAATATATGAGAATACAAGGGCAAGGAGGTGCAGAAGGAACGGTGGAGAGTGTGAAAATTACTTTTTGAGCAATGATTTTTCAGAATCTTCCAGCTAATATGCCTGCTTATTCAATCTTTGAGCATACAAGTAATGCTAGAGATGCCTTTCAAGGTAAAAATGAAAAATTAGTGCCGAAGTGGGCAGAAAATCTATGTAGGCTGTTTATGAAGAGGCACTGAATGGTCCACATTATAAGGTGGGCAAAAGTCTTACATGTAAATCTGGATAGAAGAAAGTTACTCAGTTTTAAATACAGCAGGATAGAGGGGCAAAGGTTGCAAGAGGCAGATTTCCAAAGAATTTGACATTTTTCACACTTCATCTATTCTCAACTTGATAAATGTATTTTTTAGTATACTGAGAGAATTAAAGTAAGTTATACCAGGTTTTTTTTTCATGTTCTTTCCATTATTTTCTTGGTGAAATATATTCTCCCTTCTATGTCATTTAGTAACTTAGGACTCAGGAGATTAGAGATCAAATAAACTTGTCTGGGTGGTACTGGGGAAAATTTAGTCTGATTGCCATCCGGTTAGATGCATGATGAAATTTAATAGGCTGTGAAGCTAATTTCAGCATATCAAATTTTTCTGTGTTGGCTGTAAGGGCATACTATGATAGTCACATCTGTTCATTTCACAAGGAATGAAAGGTTTTAGAATTGCATCAGTAGACACATCTGGAAAAGCAAAATTGAATACAAATATTGCATTTAGCTGAATTAGATTGTTTCAACTGTCTGAAAACATTATTCAATAATAACTATTTCTTTTTTAAGTCTTTAAAAATGCTTCCATAACAAATGAACTTTTACTGTATTTTCTAAATGAAAGGCCATAATACAGTCAAACTTCACATAAAGAGCCTCTTTAAGCGAGGTACAACTGTATAATAAGCAGTATAATAAATGCTTTACAGTCATTTTAACCTTTACCCTCTCCCAAATTTCAGGAAAACATTGTCTTTTAAGGAAACAAAGTATAGTTATGAAACACAGCTGACTCATGAGTTAGGGAAGCAACTTAAAATTATTTAGAACCCCTGGTAAATTTTGATCACAAATATGCCTTTTGCCTTTTTTTTTACCAGTATCTATATCAGGGGGTTGCCAAATTGTTAAGTTGGGGACCAAGTCACGCTCTTTCAGACAGTTGAGGGGGCCAGTTTGGTGGTCCCTCTGCCATTTATGACAGCCGTAAACAAGTTTGCGGCAGATTCTGGTGGCGGCGGCTAGAGTGAGGATGGGGGCTGGATTATTTGGCATCGCGGGCCTTAGGTTGCCTACCCCTGATCTATACAATTACCTAGTGTAGTATAATTGCTAGAGTGATAGACTAAGACTCAGAAGACCTGAGCTGAATCCATGTTCAGCCATGGAAATTTACTGAGGGTATGAAACTGGTAAAACCACTCCTTAAATATTTCACTTACCATGAAAGCCTTATTATGGTGGCAATAAGTTGGTTTCAACTTGACATAACATAAAACAAGTATAATTACAGAATGCATGCACAGTGACTGCAGATATATCAACTGAACAGAAATGTTTTTAGTTTGGAAAACAAGCTGTCAGTAAAATTTAATGGAACATAACTGTACAAGGAATTTAATTTTGTTGTTGTTGTGTCAGAAGCACACAAAGGTGCTTTCAGGGTTGAAAGGATTTTTTTGCTGGAGGAACTCCACTCAGGGGATGCCCGAATGAGGCTCCTTTTATGTCCCTGAGATCTTTTTCCACTGCAGTGGTCCCTACTGATCTACTTGCAATTTCTTGCTTTCAAACTGCTAGGTTGGCAGAAGCTGAGACAGAGACGGAAGCTCATATCTAATTTGAGACCTTTCCAAGCATGAGAGGGGACAGATCTGTGGCCAATTAAAAGGAAAATGGTAAAATAGGTACATATGTTATAATTTTGTCAGTGAACACAATATGATAAAATAGGTACATATGATGTTATAATTTTGTCAGTGAACACATTGTGACCTACAATTCCATTGTGAGAGCACCAGACTAAATCTAGCATTCCTTTAGTACAACAGCATTTTTACTCTCCAGTAACCATTAGACGGATTAATTTAGGTCAGTGGTGCAAGATCTGGGGTGCAAAGCACTGCCCATGACAAATTTCTCTGGTGGTCAAGATGTATAGGATTTACAACACTCACCCTTCCTTATTGAGTAATTTGAAGGAAATGTCTACCGAAAGTAGGAAACACTTAAATAGAAGTGTTTTGTGTTACATACTGAAGTAATGTTTGCCAAGGTAATAAATTATTACTTAAAGTGTGAACTATTTGTATGAAGTGTATGATTCTTTTTATTCTAGAGTGAATGGAAAGCTGGTAGCACTGAAGGTGATAAGACTTCAAGAAGAGGAAGGCACTCCATTTACTGCCATCAGAGAAGGTACAATTGCATCTTTATTTACTTTTTCACTTTTGTTATTAAAGTATGTGTCTTATTTTCAGCTTCTTGAGGCTAAAGAACCTTAAATTTCTTGAAATATATGGTTATCTTCTTTTTAGGGATGAATTCCTACTTAAAGACCCAAAACACCATGTCACAGGGAAATTAACCCAAAATAAAGCAAATCAGTTGTTCTGTGTTGCTGGCTTACATAGTAATGGGCATCAGGTGTATATGATAGTGTGTATGCATTCGTGGAGGCATACAAATATCAAAGGAGTTCATGTTGTCAGTATTCTGAGAAAAGAACCATTTGCTAAAAAGTAGCTCCTAAATGAAGGATAAGTTTTAACTTGGCTGGAATCCCTGATTAATGAAATTTGCTTGCAAATAATTGAAAAGTACACAGATATTCAAGTGATAAACTGAACTTGCTTGGTTTCAGACATTTCTGAAAATGATGTGGGTGAAAGAGAGTTTATATCATAGATAAGTAGGTATTGTATTAAGAAGTAATTATAGGATTGGTGGCACATAACAACAACAACTAAGGGGGCATTCAAATACCACGTGACCATTTTAGGGGGGGAAGGGGTCGGCCAAAAGTCACAGAAAGTCACAGGGGGAGGGGGTTCAGCATGAAGTCATGTTACTCCAAAATTATCAAAAAGTTCCCAATGCAAGACTTGGGGTGGTGGCAGAGTTGAGTGCGGCGGGCAGCAGCAGGTATTTATTTCCCCCCAATATTTTGCCAATTTTCCTTTAAGAGTATTTATGTCAGACATGAGCGTCACACTCTCTTTCAAATACTTTTATTTTTTGAATTGCTTTATTTGCATTTTCTTAAAAAGTGTCATGTCACACTTGCTCATCATGCTGTCTTAAATGATTTTATTTTTTGAATTTCTTTGCATTCTTTTTTAAAGTGTTATCACAAATTTTAAAAAGATTAAAGTGACTCTGACACAATTTAATGAAGTGCCTTATTTTACCACCATTGTCTGCAAGAACAGATGGAGGATGTCCATGCAATCTTAACATTTCAGGAGGCTTAATTGACCTTGAAAAGTCTTCATTTGTTATTTTTGGTTCCATAAATGGACTAGGGCAGATTTAAATGAGTCCCTTATTTGCTTTATGCACAGGAACAAACCATTTTTCTGTTTTGTTCAAATTAAAATTTGCATGGCACATCACAATTTAGTCTGATAAAATAAATATGTTATATATTATGGCGGTATCTTTCTAACACCTTTATAGCAACTTATAATGCAGGAAGAATTAATTACATTAAAGTTAGATATTGGCCTTAACTGCCATTGTCAGCCATAATAAAATTAAAAATTGATGTCATATACCATCATAAATCTGTTCATTTTTAAGTGATTATTGGTAGGACAGGGATCGTTATAGAGTACAGTAATACCTCGGATAACGTTTACCTCGGTAACGCTAAAATCACATAACGTTAAGTAATCTGGGGAGGAGAATTGGATCGAATACGTTAAGGTCCTATGGGATGGATTGGATAACAACCACTAAAGCATGTGTGGTTACAATGTATCTCTATGGAGCTTTAATGTTATCCGATCCATCCCATAGGATTTTAACATGGATCGGATAACACTTGTGGAACCAAGTCTTAGCGTTATCTGAGGTATTACTGTATTATATATTTTGTGTACATTCTAGTTCAGATGTGATTCAGGCCAAGTTTTATGCTACAGATGTAAATTCATGTAGTCACTAAGTTTCTCCTTAGTGGAAGACTTGTGACAAACATAATAGCAATTGCCATCTATATCAGGATTACACATCATAGTAATAAGCTGTATATTAACTGGTGGTCTGCATCAACTATATACCAAGCAGATGGAAAGGCCACTATGTGTGAGAGGAACTACTAGACTCCGAACCACACAGATGGGCTGTCTTAACATTAGCTCTTAACTGGGTGAAAATTGAGATATATGATAAACTTTAGAGAAGAAGGCTAAGAAGCAGTTTCCTCTCACTGAGTCCACTTCATACTCCTAGATTTACTTCTTTTCAACTCTATATGTAATTGGAAAAGATAGGTCCTGTCATGTATAGTTATGGCTTCAGAATACTTCTTCTGTCCCTGGCCAGCCTTTTGTAATATAGCAAGCTCTTTTCCCCCCTGCTGTGGACAAATTGTTTTTATTTTCCACTTAAACCAATTTAACTGAAGTGGAACCATCTATAAAGGGTTACACTTTGACCCTAATATAATCAATACTGGTTAGTTTTTTTTCCTCTGGCTTTGCTTTCTGCTTCCCTCATAACATGTAAGAAGCTTCTTTAACTCCCGCTACTTCATCTCCCAAGTGACCTTTCAAGGCAATCACGAATTTCAAATTATTGGAGTATAATAACAGTGATGTCCTTTTGGCCTAGTGAAAGGGAAAGGTGTGTTATTTTGCAACCTTGCTCAGACCCACAGTTTAGATTTACACGCAGTGTTGAAAATATTGGAAACTAAGATTGTGTGTTGACCATTAAGGGAAAAATATTCAATCTCTAGTTTGTTTTATCAGGTGTAATAGTATAACAAAACTATATACAGTAAAACCTCGCATAAAGAGTGCCTCACTTAGAGACTAACTTGCTTAAAGAGCAGAATTTTCTCCAAATGGTCGCCTAGTAGAACAACTAAAAACTTGCTGAACAACTGAATCAGGGTTTGCAATCTCCCACCAGAAGTCATGATCAGTCACTTACCATGGCGGCGGCGGTGCTTTTTCCAAGTATTTCGCTTAAAGAGCAACTCGCTTAAAGAGCAATCCTGTGGAACATATTATGCTCTTTAAGTGAGATACCACTGTAATTTATTATTATGCTACAATAAGAGTTGTGGTTTGTTGATCTGAAAAGATTATATTTATGTAATGCTTTCCAAAATCACACTTAGTGGAATTTTTATTTCTTAAATCATGTGCAACTTTCAAGGGAATCCTTACCCAGTACAGAACGAACAGAAACTTTGTTAAAGTTTATCTTCTGCCCACAAGAGCCTCTGTTTTGCCTCAGTCAGGTTTCAATTTACTAGGACTTATCTTATATTTGATGAGTTAAGAAGATAACAAGTAGCTTCCTTGTTATCTGCTATAAAAGAAAAATAAAACTATTGTATCATCTCTACATTGACAACATCTTGCTTCAAATTCCTGAACAGTCCTTCCTTCCACTTCTGTTTGGATGTTAAGTAGCAGGACAGTGTTGATCCATGTCAATAGCAGATAAATCTATCAGGAACATTCCAGCATCACTTTCAAGAAATTGTCAGCACTTCTGAAGAAGAATGGTGCTTCCCAAGCCTGGCCAAAACCAACAACATCATGTTCCCTCTGTCTATTCCAGTGATGGTAAACCCTGTAGAGAACGAGTGACCAAACAGAGGGGCGGGTTGAACTCTGTGTTGGGGGTGGTGGTGTGATCCCATTGGGCTACAGGGCAGAGGGCAGGGTAAACTCTGTGCTGAGGGTAGGGATGAAGCGGTCCCATTGGACTGCTGGGCAGAGGGGTGAGGTGAACTCTGTGCTGGGGCGATGACACATGTGCCCACAGAGAGGGCTGTGAGTGCCACCTCTGGCATGCGTGCCATAGGTTCACAACCACTGGTTATTCCCAGAATAGGCTGGGGAAATAAGGATTCCAGCCTATTAGTTTAAAGTGCTAATTTGGTCTTCTATTTAAAGGTATGGTGAATTAAATGAAATCAGCAGATATTACAGTAAATTAGAATGGTAGTACATGTTGCACAAAATCCTATTTAACAAAATCATATAGGAAAACAAGTTTGTCAGATGGTGAGTGGGTGAAATGCTATGGGAGAAAGAGGGTACACTTAAATCTCTTCCTGTTTACTCCTTTTCTTATTCTATTTCCAGGCATATTTCATGATGAGAGACCAAATTATCTTTCTCACCTTATCAGGAAAAAAAAAAGAAAGGACACCAGGATTTTGTTGTAAAGCCACTTGACTTATGCCTAAAGAGAACATGCAAGAAGCCTTATAACAGCAATCATATGTCAGGTTCCTTATGGCATCTTTATATAAGTGTGCTAAAATTCTCACTAAAGGTATACTGTACAAAATGGAAGGACATTATTGAGCATTTTTATGATGTACTGTACTTGAAGATCTGCAGTAGCAGCAGGTAGTGAGAGGAGATGAGACCAGAGTAACGCAAGAATACACTAGACACATAATGAATATTAATAAATAATCAGAAGGAGTGAATGGATTGGAAATGCTCAAAATTGCTAAAAATTGGTTTCTGAATGTTGTTGTTTAAAATCTAAATAAAATGTAGATAAATGTGCAGTTATTGAACAAAATGTTTTCTAGAACAAATACACTTTTCATTCATTTGGAATGTTACCAGAATTTCATTATACAGTTGTACCTCACTTAAAGAGCATAATGCGTTCCACATGATTGCTCTTTAAGTGCGTTTGCTCTTTAAGCGAAACACCATTGTAAATGACCAATTGTGTGGGAGATTGCGAACCCCGATTTATTTGTTAACCGAGTTTTTGGTTGGTTTTATTTGTTAATTGAAGCAAACTTTCAGAGAAAATTCTGCTCTTTAAGCGAGTTACTCTTTAAGCGAGGTTTGATTGTAATAACAATTGGAAAAGTCACCAAAAATTCAACAGCATTCATTAACTGCAAAATTACTGAAATTACTACAGTAATTTACAATTCATTAACATCTAGTACATGGGGAAAATACATTTAAATGAACTTTATGGAAGAATATTGCCTTATATTGATTTATAGTTATACAGTTATACTAATTTACCCTGCAAGATACTTTTGGTGTTCAATATTAAGTACCATGTTGGATTAAAAGAGCTCCTAGCTTCTTCTTTTTCTTCTTGTTCAGTTGCACAGTCGATTCCGACCCTTCAATACCCCATGGACCACCACACGCCAGGCACCCCCTCCACAATCGTCCTCAGCCCGTCCAACTCTGGGCCCATTGTGTCAGCAATGCCATCTAGCCATCTCATTCTCTGCCACCCCTTCTTCTTCTATCCTCGACCTTTCCCAGCATCAAGGGTTTCTCAAGTGAATCCTCTCTTCTCATTTGATGTCCAAACTACTTTAACTTCATCTTCAATATTTGACCTGCCAAGGAGAAGTTGGGGTTGATTTCTTTTAAGCTCTTCCAGCACCACATTTCAAAGGCGTCTATTCTTTTGCGCTCAGCCTTCCTTATGATCCAGCTCTTACAACCATACATCACTACCGGAAATACCATTGCTTTGACTATGTGGACTTTTGTTTGCAAGGTGATGTCTCTACTTTTAACTACCGGTATGTTGCCCAAATTTCTCATAGTTTGCTTCCCAAGAATTAGTCGCCTTTTTATTTCATGGCTGCAATCTCCATCTGCAGTGATCTTGGATTTCTAAGAATATAAAGTCTGTCACTGCTAGACTAGATAAGATAAAATCAGGAAATTCTGAGTATGCATGCAGAACAGAAGGGGCTTATGGTTGTTAAAACCTTGTACCCTGTGGGAATTCTGTTTGAATTCTTGTACTGATGTGCAAGGATGAGATCAATTTACTTATAATCATTAGCCTTTTATTATGCTGATGCAAATCTTCTTTTGTCTGGCTTGATGTACATATTCATCTTTATATGTAAATTAGCATTGACGTGTCCTGCATGTTTTGTATGGCTGAAATGCCTCACAAGGCAGTTAGATATTTTTATGTACCATCTACGTTTTAGTGATTCATCAAATAATGCACATTGTCAAGATTGTTGCTACGTGCCATAAAGTCACCCCAACATATGGTGACCCTATGAATGAACTCTAAAATGTCCTGTCTCAGCAGCCCTGCTCAATTCTTGTAATTTGAATCCTGTGGCTTTCTTTAGGGAACCAGTCCATCTCATGTTTGGTCTTCTTTTCATGCTATCTTCAGCCTTGCCCCACATTATTATCTTTTCCAGAGAATCCTGCTTTCTCATAATGAGCCTAAAGCAGGAATATCCTCAGCTTCATCAATTTTCTCTCCAAAAATAGTTGAAGCTTGATTTGCTCTAAGATTCATTTATTCATCTTCCTTCTGGTCCAGGGTATCTGCAAATCTCTTCTGAAGCACCATATTTCAAATAAATCCTTTTTTCCCTGTCAGCTTTCTGTATCGTATTACTTTCACATCCACCCTGGAACACAACAGTGTGGATGTACTTGGTCTCCAGTGATACATCCTTGGATCTTTTCTAATTCCTTCCTTGCTGCATTTCCTCAGTCCTCTTCTGTTTTCTTGGTTGTAGCCTCCATTTGGACTGATAACATTAAACAGTGGAACCTCGGTTAACATAATTAATGCATTCTCCAGGACATTTCTTACAGCAAAAACTGAATGCGATTTCCCAGAGTAATGCATTGAAAACTAATTAATCTGCTCTGAAAAAATTCTGTAAACCTAGCTCCTATTTTTTGTTATGCAATGTTTATGTTAACCGAGCTGTTTGTTAGCTGAGGTTCCACTGTAGCTATATAACATTAAAGTTATATGGTTCTTCTGTAGTCATTATTTTTGTCTTTTTGATATTCAAATGTAGTCCTGGTTTGGCATTCTCTCTTTTCACTAAATTCCATTTCAAGTCATTGTTGTTTTCTGCCAATAAGAGGCTGTCATCTGCATATCTTAAATTATTGATATGTCTTCCACCAGTTTTCACTCTTCCTTTATCTGAATCTAGTTTGGGTTTCTGTGTGATATATGCCCGTGATGACAAACCTTGGCACTCCAGGTGTTCTTGGACTTCAATTCCTAGAAGCCCAAGTCAGCACTCCTGCTGATCAGGGCTTCTGGGAATTGAAGTTCAAGAACATCTGGAATGCCAAGGTTTGCCATCACTGATATATGCTGTATGCAGATTGAACAGATAGGGGGATAAAGTGCAACCTTGTCTGACAACTTTGCCTCTGGAAACCATTCGCCCCGGCGAGGAAGGTGGTATATAAATTTGAATGAATGAATGAATGAATTCTCTCTATATTCTGTCCTAATAGAAGCTTTTTGTACACAATACAAGTTACGCATCAGGACGATAAAGTATTTTTCCAGAACAACCCATAATTTCTCATAATCCACATAGTCAAAGGCTTTGCTGTATTCAAAATTGCTTTCTCACACATATGCAAAAGGGCAAAAGGCTTCAGAGTTCCTTTGTGTGAAACAGCAAATTCTTTTTGAATTGAACATTATTATTACTTTATAGCTTTCATGGGAAAAGGCCACAGTTGCGTAAGGATAGTTGACTGGGATGTCCCATAATAATTGTAACCACTGATTGTGTATGTAAGATGTGAATTACTCTGCTGTTAGTATACTCAATGCTTAGAATTTGAATTTGTCTTTTATTATATCTGTTTTATTCATTCATGTCCTTTAGCCCAATTCTAATGGCTGAAACAGTGTAACATTAGAACATACAAGAACATTTCATAGTTACATAGTTTATGTATGCCGCCCAGAGTTGCATGTCGATTGGGGGTGGGGGCGCTATACAAATAGAATAAATAAATAACTAAACAAATCTGGTGTCTTATTTCTAGACAAACAATAAGGGCATTTGTCCTAATTTTAGATACTTGCATCATATGCTAGGTTGCTTGTTCAAAACTCTGTGGTGAATTGAATTAAAATGGAGCATCTGTTTGTCTTTACATTTGCTGTGAGGATAGAAAAGCCATGTTAAATTAGCATTATGTAACAAATTTGTTAATAAAATATTAGGTGTATTTTGTTCAACTTTGCCAAAAAAAAATTCTGTAATGTAGATGCTCTGTGCTTATTGATGTGATTTCTCTATTGCTTATATTATATAGTTTATTTCTCTCTTGATTTTCCTGACATCCAGTGTGAGATAAAATATTTGTTTCTAGCTTGTTCTAGCAACAGTAGCCATGGCTGGTGCCCTGCCAAAAAGCAGCTCATTGATGTTTTTAGCATCAAACATCCTTCCATTTTAGATGAGATGAGATAGATGACTTCTGATCTCATGAAGCACAAAGAATGATATGGAGGGAAGTAGTCTCTATGGTAGTCATTGACACTTTGGATTATGCCCAGTCCACAAGCAGACTGACAACTAGAGCAGGAGTCCTTGTGACAAGATGCCATGGGCAGGCATCCACCAACATGTTTGCAGTGATCATCAAAAGTGCAAGAGATAATCCTCTGTAGAGTGCATTGCAATAACCCATGCAAGATATTAAAGTCATTTTTGATCATTTCAGAAAAATAAACAGTTGATACATAAGCTTTAGCTGAACAATGGCTCTTATTGCCACTTTTCTGCTTGGATCATCTAGATCAGGGGTCAGCAAATTTGGCTCTCCAGATATGAATTGGACTTCAATTCCCGGAAGCCCTGATCAACAGGTGTACTGACTTGGGCTTCTGATAATTGAAGTCCAAGAACACCTGGAGAGCCAAGCTTGCTGCCCCTGAACTAGATGTTAAAGTAACTCCCCCTATATTTAATTTGATTCTTCAAGATGTGTATTACTCCATCAAAGTTAGGTTGATATTCTGGCAACAGTTTGTTTGCATTCTGAGAAGGAATATTAAGCATTGCTGACTTTATTGGATTAATTATCAGGGTTCTTTTAAAGGATGAGCTCCTGGTTTGAGATCAGTGGAGCAGCACCACTGTGTAAAGGGAAAGAGGAGGTGTCTGACTGGCATGATAGGCATTGGAACCAATCTGTACTTGGGAGCTTGACCTAGGATGTTTCTTTTACAGCAGTATCTTTAAAAAGTACAACTGATTGCTGAGTGGTGAATCATGGGAACATTGTGCTACAACAAGATCCAAGCATAATTTTTTATCTAGTTAATTACTGTCTTTGAGAATGGTGTATATCCATTTTCAAAAAAAGCTCTTTAGGTTACCACAAATAGACATGCCCACCACCCCCAAATTCAGAAGTTAAAGCCACATGAAAGCAGGTTATTATTTATTTAGTATTCTAGTTTATATATCACCCTATAGTGCAGTGATGGTGAACCTTTTAGAGACCCAGTGCCCAAACTGCAACCCAAAAACCACTTATTTATCGCAAAGTACCAACATGGTGGGGCAATCTCTATGCTGGGGGAGGGAGGAAGCGCTCCCATTGGGTTGCTGTGCAGAACGTGCCATACGTTTGCCACCACTGCCATAGTGCAACTCATTCTCTGGCCAGATAACAACATACAGTCAAACCTTGCTTAGCATCTAACTTGTTTAGCGAAAAAATCACATAACGAGCTGGTTTTTTCAAAAAGTGATCCGACTCACATAACAAAAATTTTCGCTATGCGAGTTGGATTTTTCCTATGGAAAAACTCACATAACGAGCATTTCTATGGGAAAAACTCGCATAATGAAATTTTTTCCCTATACGAGTTTTTCCATAGGAATTTTCGCTATGTGAAAAAAACTCGCATAGTGAAAAACTCACATAGTGAATTAATTTCGTTATGCAAGGTTTGACTGTACTAATACAGTTAGCAATATAATATAGTACAAATTATAACAATGAACACTGAATTGGTTCAAGCATAAAATAATGAGGTAAAACTTATGTCAGAATTATATAGTCTAAAAATCTGTTTATGTAATAATCATCACAGTGGCATCTTCTAGTACAATGGCTTAGAACTGAGAAGTATTCAGTTTGATTAAGACTTAACACTTCATTTGCGTCCTTTGGCAAGCCTGAGGTAGTTACTTTAGTTTTAATCACTTCCCCCATATTTTGACTAGACTTACCTCACTATTTGTAAGAAACAAATATTACACTGTAATATATACAGCACAGTATTATATTATGTATTCTGTGAAATGTGTTGAGCAGATTGAAGTACTACTGTATATAAATGTTAAGTTTGCTTTTTTTATTTTGAGTTTCTTTTTACAGCAGTACATTTTATCTAGAAATGTTTCACTGTCAGAGTTGAGATGATTTTGAGGCTATTTCCAACCATGCCTGCAGTACAGCAGGAAAACCTTTAGAAAAGAGCAAGATTGTAGATGGCTATCCTTTTGAGGATTGATAAGAAAAGATGGAGATAAAGGGAGTGAGCAGACAGTCCTTGGAGTGTGGTGAGGTCAATGTGCTATTTAAGCTTTAATGACCCATTAGAGGTTTTGGAAAGAAAGTAATGATTACCAAGAGGAGTAATAGGGCTGAAGTGTTATTTCAGCGGAAAAATGGAAAACTCATAAATACTACAAAAACCTGGAGTTATCTTCTGTTTGTTACATATATTCTGTTTAGCATCATCTGAATGTGTGCAAAGAACCAAAACAAATGAGTAAACAAACAAACAGTAATTTAAATCAGGGAAATGACCCTTGGATTGTGCTAGCCTTCCTTTGCCTGAATGCTTGACATATTTGTCAATTATGTTTAATGCTTACTAAGGTTTGGAATGAGCTTTTAAACCTTAACGATAATATTCTATATTAAGAATGAACTATATATAGAGACAACAAATAAAATGATTTGTCCATTTGGAGAGAATGTTTTGGAATTCCATACCATACAAAGCATATGTGGAAAAAGGAGAAGGACAAGGAACATTAGGCAGACCCAAAGGAAAGTGGAAAGACAACATCAGACACAGATTACAAGAACATGAAATAACATGGAGGCCACTATAGGTGCCAGAACCTTGTATCTTCCTTGACACCTGAAGGGGTAAAAGAGGAAGAAAAGAAGAGAATAAGAATGAGCATTGGCTATCATTAATAATGGTTAAAATTTATGCCATCATGATCCTGTGTGGAAAGGGTATTTGATCATATTCTTCTTTAATCATAGTTCAAGAACTTCAAATGCTGACCTTGACTGTTGTAGTGTTATTCCATACCCTACAAAACAGGAATCAAGTTTTGAGTCTTCATTATGTTTTTACTTGTTTACCTATCCATTGTCCTTCTGACTCAATAATTAGTAACTCCTACTCAATTTCATGGGTCAAGCCTTCTCGCAGAATGTACTGTAAGGTGCATTTCAGTATATGATCCTTTATCACTGTGACGCTTTAAAAATTATATGAAACTTAATCTTCCTTTTTTTAATATAGAGCTATAAGCTTGGAAAATACAGTGTATCTTGATTTCAGCAATGCTTTCAAATAGGTCCCCATTATATTCTTGAAGACAAAAATATTATGTACATTTATCTCTTGTTAAAATTAGGACTGTATCCAACAAGTGCTCCCCAAAGATTCTTCATCATCCTAGAGCAGGGGATACCAACCTTTTTGCATCGTGAGCCTGGCCATGCCCCCAGAACAGCTGAGCGAGCAAGACCACACTCCCAGAAACTGATACATTTATGGCTGACGTAAATGTACCCACTTCTGCGTTTACATCAGCCGCGGGTGCAATGCTCCCGCTTCTACTTCCAGGTGCAGGAGAGATGGTGATGGGATAGTTGGAATGGCATCGTGGGCTGGGTCCAGCACAGGGGCGTAGGTTGGGAACCTCTATCCTAGAGGGAGGTGAAGTACTGCATGACTGTGTCCTGGCCCCAGTGTTGTTTCTAGCTCTCTGCTTAGCTATTGGACATTCAGTATGGAAGTGAGAAGACCAAGAAATGATAGATGAGAAGATTTAAGAAGCAATATACCGTATCTACTATATTTCAATCCAGTAGAAGATGAAACGTGCTAGTTTTCTGTAGCTCCAGAGGGTAGAAATCAAACCAACTGATTCATATAACAGCAATGGAAGAGGCTGCCATTGAAAGTGGTGAGGTGTTCTTGGAATGAGTTTTTTAAACCAAAGTTGAATGACCATCTTTTAGAGATCCTTGAATTGCCAATTACTTCTGGGAAATTGGCCTGGATAATCTTGGGGTAACTTGCAACTCTACAGATACCCACTCTTGCATATTAATCTCCCCCATTGTACATATGTCCAGCTCCTCATCCTTCAAATATTTTGGAAGTTAGTTAAGGTGGAATTATGCAGGCTAGGCATTCATCAACATTCTGCCTCTCCCCTAACTTGATGTACTTGGTGCTTTGTTTTCACTATTACTACTTGTTTCATTCTGTTTACATTTGTAGTTTCTAGTTTTTTAAATTTATTCTATTTATGATTGTGTTTTCTACGTGGTTTTAGTATGTATGTTAATAATTCTGAGTGAATTTGGCCATAGAACAGTATATGCATATAACAAAGAAACACCTTTTATGTCTTGTCTTGAACTGAAAAGTCTTAAATGAATAGTTGTACCAGAAGGAAGGAAATAGACAAAGGAAGTGAAAGGGGAAAACACCCAAGGATGCTATTACTTGGTTATGATAATATAGGCTCAGATTATTGTTTTAAGTTTTATATTGCCATATTGATGATGTTAACCCTCCTCTGATGAATGCACGAGGTGACAAGTTACCACTGGCATTTTGACATCTGTAAGAACACATGACTTATGTCACATTGATTAAATATGCCATTAAATATACATTAGACTACATCAAATATAGATCACAAAGCAGTATAAATATGGGCACAACCTTTTGTAGGTTTGATAGGAAAAAGATTTGTAGTTATTAATAGATCTGCTATAATACTTTGGATTCTTCAATATTGTTGTTGTTATAATATTTGGATTTGTATGGTGCTCTTTTCTCCGACACGACTCAGAGTGGCTAACAACATAGATAACAAACAATACAATCTTACAATTGCAAACAACATAACATAAATCTGGCATATAATGCAACACAATACAGTCAATAAATCTAACCATACATCAGTAAAATAATACAATTTACATAATTTATACACCCCACACAGCTGTGGCCTGTTGCCTCCATCCAAGCTCAGGGCAAGGAAGTCCAGTTGTGTCTGTAAAATGAATGGGCCTATGATGGCTGCTGAGTGGGTTGTAGGAAAAATGTTTGTAACATTTATAATGTTGCAATAGAAATGTTTGTAATGTTTGAGAAGAAATCTAGAAATAATGAGATTTCTACTGTTGGCCTTACAGTAGAAGTGGAGATTTTATGTGGGGAGTAGAGTATAGGGATTAATGATTTGGAATGGTTTTCATTCATAGGTAAGCCATGCAACTCATTGGGTATCTTTGGTGCAATCACTCTTAGCCCAGCATATTTTATGTAGTGAGAAGGAAGAGAGCCATGCACGATGCCTTGAACCTATTAGAATCCAGTATATGAAGCCAGCTAATAAATTAATGAAATAATATTAACACAGATTCTGGGATAGTCCAGCCTTCAGAATATCTATAAAGTGTTACTACAGTTTATACCTCTTTTCCCATAAGGTTGTTAATCAGGAACATTTTTTAAATAAATGGTTCTTTTTTTCTTTCAGCTTCTCTCTTGAAAGGTTTAAAACATGCCAATATTGTGCTGCTTCATGATATCATCCACACAAAGGAGACGCTGACACTGGTATTTGAGTTTGTGGTAAGTTTAAACGTATGTAATGTTCTGTAATCTGAAACAGGACTTTAATTACTTAATGTAGTAATTGCCTCAGGCTGTACCATCAAAAACTGGAACCAGGGCTTTTCTAAAGTCCTCCCATATTATAGAAATAGAGGTCCCAATACATTTTGGTGTGATCCACAGACCTTAAGAAGCAGAGTGGCTGCCATTAACTAGCCAAGACTTGGATAATTCATATAATAGTTCCTTACTGCCTAGGCAGGGGAACAAAATGAACTACAGTATATCCTAGTAAACTGAGCTTAGAAAACTATATTTAATGTAATAATTGTCTCAGGCTGTACCATCAAATACTGGAACCAGGGCTTTTCTGAAGTCCTCCTGTATTATAGAAATAGAAGTCTTAATACATTTTGGTGTGATCCATAGATCTTCTATGCTTTAGATCTAAATTTATTTTCACCGCCACCAATCCCTTATACTTAGAATGTAATTTAGCATGAGTTTTAGCTTTTAGTTTATCTTTGCTTTATTTTATTCTCACTTTGTCTTGCGTTTTGATTGTACACCTTAAATATAGATTACACAGCAAAATAAAATATTCTACCCACAGACTTTTATATGCTTCAGTGGATCTGTTGTGAGCTGCCTTGGGAGCATCATGAAAGGTTGAAAGATGGGATATAAATATTTTAAAATGAAAGGAGTGAACTCAGTAGCAGCCTCCTATTTACATTCTTATCTGCAGAATGTAATTGCATGCAAAGTGGAGAATAGCATATGAACAAGTAATTGGCAAAAAAAGTACAGTGCTCTCTATTTGTGTCCATGATAAAAACTGAGAGGGCTCAGAGAGCCAGAAAGCATCTTTCTCTGTTTCCGATATGTAAACATTGCAAAATGCTACAAGAATAATGGATTTCCCCATCCTTCCATAGCTAAGCCACATGAGGCTAATTCAGGTGGATGGCTACTAGTGTTTGGGTGCATATGTACACATCTATAGAGCAGTTGGCTTACAGTAGTAGACAGTGTTGTCATGTAAAATGGATTCTCCAGCAGGTCTAATTAACTGTGGGGATTGCAAACTTGTTTGAGCTGCACAGACTCATTGTAAGGCATTGGGAAACAGAAAAATATAGGGTTAAAATCTTGCTATTTTTTCCCCTTGCACCTGACCATTTGTTTTAATACATAGTGTCAGAAATAGTCTGGTGAACGTTAATTTTGTACTCTATAGCCTCTTCTTCATGACTTACATTCCAGCTATTAATTAAAACCTTCGTTGCCACCATATAGACTAGAGTGTAGTGATCTAATTTTGTTCAGAGAATTGCTTTGTGAAATCTTAGGGTTGAACATCTAATTAATCATCCAAAAATTTCCTAAGACAAATATGTCCTATTGGTATGAATTTCTTCATGACTTAACTACAGTATTGTGCAATGTACAATCATAATTAAGCCTAGTTTCTGCAGATGAATCTTACATAAGCTGAATATTTAAATGATTTGTATCTTCTTCTTTTTTGCATTATTAGAGCAATACAGTCTATATTTAACGAGTTAGTTGACTGATAAATGAACCTTTTTGACTATATGAAATATACCTATTAATGTTATACATTATTCTTTTGGCTAAACTACTAAACTGGAGGCTGCTGTTCACACATTTTATCTTAAATTGTTCTTTCCTGACTATCCCTTTTTATGTTCCAGTTTTGCACATGAAACTTTCATTGCAAGACAATTGGTATTCCTTCTATTACAGTGAAAATGACAATATAGCTAAATGTTTTTGTATAAAGTTGTGAGAGCTGGACCATAAGGAAAGCTGAGCGCGGAAGAATAGATGCTTTTGAAACGTAGTGTTGGAGGAGAGTTTTGAGAGTCCCCTGGACAGCGAGGAGAACAAATAGGTCAATCTTAGAAGAAATTAATCCTGAATGCTCCTTAAAAGGTCAAATAGTAAAGATGAAGCTAAAGTACTTTGGACATCAAATGAGAAGAGAGGATTCACTTGAGAAAGCCTTGATGCTGGGAAGGGTGGAGGTCAAAAGAAGAAGGGGGCGGCCAAAAATGAGATGGCTAGATGGTATTGTAGACACAATGGGCACAGAGCTGAGGGAGCTGTGGAGGATGGTGGAGGACAGTAGTACCTGGCGGACAGTGGTCCATGGGGTCACAGTCGACTGTGCGACTGAACAACAACAAAAATAAAGTTCTAGAGAAGTAAATGAGAAATCTGGTGTCATTTAACTTCAGTTGCAGTAATGGCTGAATGTATAGCAGAAAACATTTTTTTTGTATAATTATTCCATCAGTAGAATGAGTTGCCTGATGTCAATCGCAAGATAGAGCTATGTCTGTAGCACACAGTAAAATAATTATTTCTGTAGTTAGATATAAATCTAAAAGCTTCTTTCTGACATTCATATTTTGTTCAAGACGTACTGGCTATGAAGTGAACTCCAGTTTTATTCTAGCAATGTACCAGCAATTGACAGTACACCAGCTGGATGTAGCGGAAAGCCATGGGTTGGACAATATAAATGTGGGCTCATATTATGACAATTGAAGACCTATCTCTTCAGGCAGACTTCTAACTTTTAACATTTAGCTTTTAACTGAGTCCCTAGATGCTGGGCTTTTCCAGTTTGTTAGTTTCTAAAGTTTATGTTGTTAATCATCTGATATACTTTAATTATCATCATACTTTGAAAGCAATTAAACTTGTATAATGTGTTATTTATTGCTCTTTTAATTTAGTTTGTTTTAACCTGTGAGCCACCTTGAGTCTTCTCATGGGGACAAAAGTACCATATAAATGAAACCAAATAACTAAATAAAAAAATCATTGGGTTGTATGTTGTCAATTCCACTGTTCTCAGCTTCTATGACAAATAATAATTTCCAGTTGGATGTAAAAATATACAGAAAAAAAGTATTGTGAAAACCAAAATTATGAGATGTTGCTTGTAAAACAATCTTGTAAATAAACTCATAAAAGTTGCTAGCCTAAAATAATCACAAGCATAATAACTTTTTTTTAAAATCACTATTAAGAAGATAGTAGTTTACAACTGTCTGTTGAGGAAAGGAAACTTCCATCTAGCCCTGAAAGTTTGCTTAGTGTGCATGATTTTCTCCTATAATGCCTCCCTTTTTAGCTTCACTTTAAAAGGTGGTATTGTCAATCATAATCAAATTGTATTTCCTATTTTAAGTAACCTAGCAATAGAATTAATACATTGACCAGTTTTATTATCAAACTATGATTTTGCACAAAATCAAATAGCAGGGAAAAGAATGCAGTGGCCTGAGGCTTATTATCACAACAGTCATTATAGTATTCACATTAGTTCATTTCTGTGAATTGATATTGCATAGAAGTGAGCTGGCAGTGTGAGCTTTTCAAGCAATCTAAAATGGTGGAGAGTCACAGCTTTTCTAAACTTCAATTGAGCTAATAAACTTTGTTCCAGTATGTGCCCCTACAGTGGTTTGTTGAAGGTGGCTTTTAAATGCTAATGAGATGTCATTTCTTTGCATAATTATATAATAACGCTATCAATAACAGAAGCCAAAGTATCACACCTTTCTGTATATTGGAGCATTTACAATCACGTTCTTCATTATAGTTTTAATATTTATGTACCACAAATTGAATTAGAGCTTTATAATTGAAAATTGGTTTGCTTTGAAAACAGTAATAGCTGATTCGGTTGCCTTACAAAAGGAGAATGCAAGGTGGATACACTACCGAACACATACAATTAATTAAAAACTTACCACTTTCCATTTATCATTTTAGCTTTGGCCACCTGTGTATGTGTGCATACATTTGTGTGTTTGTACGAAGTGTTAGGCTCTATGTTTTGAAAACATCTCCGAACTCATTTTAGAACCCTTTCAGTGGACCAATGATCAGACATGCTAATTTCTTTGGGTTTGTGTCTCTGTAAGATAGAAGAGAACCTTGTTTTCCTGGTATTTTGGCTTAGAGAAAGAGGCTACACCTGTTTTTGAACTGCACACATCATGTGAGTATGGAGAAAGTGGAAGTGGCCGGACTACGTCACTATCATTCTTCATCCATTTAGACCACCCAAATGAATAAGAAGAGTTTTATTGATACGTAAAGTATGCTAGGTAACACAGTTATGTCTCCACTGTTGTCACGCTCAGGATGATTAATGACACATTGCTGAATTTACAAGATATGTTATTGTTGTGTGCTGGTTTTGTAAATCAGATTAGGGAATTACAGCAGTGTGAATCAATACTGTGTACAAGCAGCTGTTCTTAAATCAGATGTGGCATAGATTTATCATATATGGCTAATAAATGTGTGGAGTGGAACAATGTGGAAAGAGTTGAATGACAATCTTGCAGATTTGACATGCTGAAGAAGACTGCAGTCAGAGTATAAACCTTGTGGGGGTTTGGTCAGCACAAAGCCCATAGGGGGATTGCAGGATAAATCACTTGGTTTAATGTTCTGTTCTAATGTGGTTGCAGTTTACAGACAATGTAACACCATGGTCTTGCTCTACAACTAATTCTGCTGTTTTCTTAGAGTGTAAGTGATTTTATGTGACATCTCAACTATGTATAGTTAAAGAATGTGAGTAAAAATATCATAATAAAAAACAGATGTCTCATTTTTCATTCATTTATCAATGTCATTCCTTGATGGATGAGATTGCCATTCTCTTAGTGTCTGTGTAATGACAAAAATTCAGATAAGAGAATGATCTTGTTTTTAACCTAATTCTGTTTTCTGGGTATTTGTGGAAAGAGAGGATAGCCTTCTACTTGTGAAACATGAGAATTATAGACCCAAATCTGTCATCATTATACAAAACTGTGATGCAAGTGCTGTAAAACCTTCCCTTCTGTGTCTAATGTTTTGTTTTTTGTTATTCAGGGTTTCCCAAAAGTCACCATACATAGTAAAAATTGGAAATTGTTGCTAAATGTAACTTTATTGACAAAATATTCATTACAAAGTCTTACAAAATATTCTCTATGTGTCGGCTACCTCTTCCTGCACACACATAAAGTCTTCTCCCCCACTCGTGGCCAAAACCTTCCAAGATTTCCTTTTTTTTTGTTACTTTTGGGACACCTTGATAACACATACTGTAGTTAGAAAACCCAGACAAGCATTCTTAGTCTCTCACAACATTTTTTCTGTTACTGTTGAATAAACATTAGGATGTATTTATTTCTTTTGATTTTCCACTTGCAGGAATAACAAAAATCATAAGAATAATCCCCATTTTGAGGAGATGCTCTGCTTAGAAAGAGCTATTTGCTACCTCAGCAGGCAAAATTATTAAGTGTGTTCAGAGAGCTAGCCAGAAGTGATGGAAGCCAAAACTTCAGTTGAAATGAAAGGAGGATGAAATGTTAAAGCTGATATTCAGCTGCCAATGCACAATTTGCACACATAATTCAAAAATTAGGGTTGGCTTTGGTTAGGGTCTAAATGGGACCATATAAGAACCAAACTATGTGCCTCCTTGAGTTCTATATTGGAAGAAAATTGGGACCCAAATGGAAGAAATAATTCACCACTTTATATTTCTTGTATCTCATTGCCAGTTATCAAACCTGCATTGATTGGATTGTGCACTTAATTTAAAAGTAGCTCTCTTCTACTTTCTGTAATGGATTAGCAATTATACAAATGGACCAATGATACCAATGCATCAGTTGAGCTTCTATGTTAAGTGGTAATGTAGATGCTTTATTTTAATTGTTGAGGATGAAAGTGAACTTTCTTTAAAATGTGCACTACAAAGAATGCAAGAAATAACAGAATCCACAAATGTTTAAATTACTGAAATATTGCTGACATTTGACTAGCTCCAGTTGTTATTTCCAACTAAATTAGCCTTCTGAGATTTTGGTATGCACATCCTATAGATTCAGTGGTAATTCTATTTGAATGAGACAGCATGCCAATTAATACTGCCCAGTTGTTCTTAATTTTGGTCCTCCTGTCAGTGTAAATGGCTGACTAACCCACAACATGTTTAATACTGTATATGTAAAAAGCTTAGGGAGACAGCAAGCGTATTTCAGGAATTCAAGAATGCACCACTGACAACAAATTATTCTCTAATGCTTACCTTAATACAGGAATTCTCAGCCTTTTAAAGCCAGGGGCCAGGTCACGCTCCATCAGACAGCTTCAGGGGTCAGACGGCCATGTTGCCCTTCCTCCACACATGGCACGTCCTGGTGTGGTGGAGACAGTGGAGGTCCACATGAAATTGTGCTAGAAGCCAATACTGGACCAGAACAGGAAAAATTCAAATTGTAATATGGCTAAGAAACAGTGGCAAAGTATTTAGACCTGGTTATATTTTCTCCCCAAAATAAAAGCAGATAAGATGATGAGTTTTATGTTCCAGCAAGTTAGCAATGTTTTGGTAAATCCTTACAGTCAAATCTGTAAAATAAGGAAATGATCCTGAAATTTAGCTGAATTTGACCTTTATTACATAAATCAGAATAATGACCATAAAATGCAGAAAGTTAGATTACTAAAGTGTAGGCCAGTATCTTATAATTGTAAAATCATGGCAACAAATTATTGTTAATTAACAAGTTGCCACTTGTCATTCATGGCTGTCTGACAGTCATATGACATGGCACATGACCAGAAGTGTGAGCAGCAACTTTTAATTAGCTGCAATTTGATATTACAGTTTACACAATTACACTTACGCCAGCATAAATTGACAGTAGCATTTTGGCTATATGTTTTTACAGCTGATTGTTCTTGCCTTGCCATCACTGTAAATTAGTTGGAAAAAGAAGTACAAAAAGGAGGAGACCTTCTTGAGTAAAAATATTTGAGACTGGTTTGGATGCAACACAATATCATTGCTTAGAACTGCCACATCTGAAATATAAATGGCTTTTACACATTTTTATCTGTAAAGCATGTGTAGATCCTGCTTTGGAAATTTAATTTCTGGCAACTATATAGTCCCTGTACTCAGGGCTGTCTAGGAAATGAATCCCATTACAATTTGAATTGTAATTCAGCTGTTGCAGAAGTCACAGCCATATTGCTCTCTTCACCAATCATATTACTCTGGTTTTGTTCCACCTTTACTGACTTTGGTTTCATTTCTAATTGTAGAAATGACAGAGCCTTTTCTGTTGTAACTTATGAAGTTCTCTGTTTAGGTACCCCTGTTGGCTCCTTATCATTTTAAGTTTCAAGTAAGGTGTTAAGACTTCTTTTATTTTACTACCCAAACTTTTGACTTTGTGTTTGCAGAGTGGTCATTTTAATCTTGTAGGAAAATGCTATAGCTTTTTGCAAATTGATCATATCTGCATGTTTCAGGCTAATTTGAAACGATGCAATAGGTAGGGTGCTTTAATTTTCTTTTCTACTCTTAATTTTAGCTTACCACATTAACTGGTAATTTGTTTTACAAATGAAGACTCATTCAAATAATTATTAAAAATGTAATCCATCTTATTGTATCATTTTTGGTTTCAAATAGTTTTCCTGTGGAGTATGTTTATGTGGTAATTGTTGCAAATCCCTTCCCTCAACTACAGCTTTATTATTGTTCTTTCCATTGTACAGTCTGTTTTAAAATGTCTTAGTGACAATGCGGAAACTATTCTAGTCAGTAGAACCTCCAGAGCATAACTAATGTGTGCAATCTCTTTAGCAGGAAAGAATGGGTTGCAACAGTCTTGCTGCCTTAGTGAAACAATACAATCTGTCTGCTGAATGATGTCATTGCCAGAAGCCAAATAGTACAGGTTTTGTTTTAATGGAAGAGCTCTTTCACACTGCTGGTTTGACATGATGGGAATGTGGTTGAAAACGCTTCCTGTTCATTCACAGGCTCCGGGCTGGCCTTGCATTTCAGCTTTAGAAATGACAGCTGAAACCAATTAGGTAGAACCGTGAGACGGCCAAGTCGTATGTAGATTTGTCTTAGTCGAGGAATAAAATAGCAGAAGAGTATATTTCATTGAAAATATCCGTCTCTAATTAATAGGGGATAAGGAAGAGAGAGCTGTAAGCTAATTTTATCAGATTTGCCCCTGACGTTCAGAGAAATTATAATCAATCTGTTTGTATGCATGATCATGCCCACATATATGTACGTAGTTGTTTGTATAACAAAGGTTGGATATCAGTTCCTGCAGATGGAAGTTTATTGGTTTGGTCCCATATTTTGAAACTATTGAGGGAGAGTACAGGAAAAGGTAAGACATATAAAGTTATATCCAAAATGGTGTAATGGATCAAATGATGCACATGAGGCCTGGGTTTGAATGCCTACTCAGCTTTCAAAGCTCAATGAGGTTGGGAAACTGGTTAAAGGAGTAAATATTTCAATAACCTTGGAAGCTTATTAGAGTTACTAAGTGGGTTCTTAAAACCTTTTTTTTAAAAAAAGACCCTCACTAAAATGGCCCTCACTAAAATGACCAAATAAGTAAAAACTAGAGAACAAGAAAGTGTTCCAAGATCCAGTGCTTTAACAGTACTGTAGCCTTGCACTATTGTGTCTGAATCAGTGGCATCACTAGGGGGTCTCCGGCCCCAAGTTGCACTTTTTGGGCTATGTATGTTCTTGGACTACAATTCCCAGAAGCCCTAGCGGGAGCAGGCGCCAGCTCCTGCCAACCTAGCAGGTCAAAAGCAATAAATTGCAACTAGATAAATTGGGACTACTTTGGTGGGAAAATATTTTGGGGACATGAAAGGAGTCTCATTTGAGCATCCCCTGAGCAGTTTCTCCAGCAAAAATCCTTTCAACCCAGAATAATTTCTGACATGAAATGTTGTTGTTGTTGTAGCCGGTCTTGTGCCTCCTCGGCTGCTTGTCTCTGTGTCTAGGATTGTACTTGTGGTATTGATATTATATAATTTTTATAGTGTATTATTATATGTTGTTCTTGTAATTTGATTTAGATATATTGTACTAAATTATATATATTTATTTATTTATTTATTTATATTTCATACTTGCTAACCCGCCCCAATCGGGCAAGCCCGACTCTGGGCGGCTTACAACCCAAGTTAAAACACATCAATAAAAAATTTAAAAATTCATAGACTAAAACAGTATCTGGGGGTGTCGTCAGAAGGGTAAAATCCTTAGACTAACCACCCCACAGTATTGTATTACTGTGCATTTATTGTATTTAGGTTGTTTACCTGTGATATGTGTATGATGTTATTATGATTGTGTTACTGTGTATTTTGCATTCCTGTAATCCGCCCAGAGTCACTGTATGCAAGCGGTGCGGGGTAGAAGTCTAAAAAATAAATAAAATAAATAAAATAGCCAAAATGTTTCAGCCAATGCCTCACTGAGATGGAGCCCCTAGCAGTGATAAGCACTTTGATTCTGCACTGTGCCTTGTCAGAGAAGAACCATCCTATGTGGTCTTGGGCAAGCTGCACAGTCCCTGAACATCCCACAAAGAAGGGAATAGCAGCCCACTTCTGTACACTTCTGTAAGTTGGAATCAACATAACAGCACATTATTAATAATTATTTTCCTAAATGATAGAATCTGTCACCAAATAATACAAAGCAGGACAAAAGTTTTGGAGAAAGAGTAGTCTCTTCTGTTCAGATGATTCTAGACCTGCTTCATAGCTACTTAGTTTATACCTCATTCTCTGCTATGGGGAAACTTTAGCCTTTGCTTCCCTTTTCAGCTGCCACACCGGGGGACCATGCACTACTTACTCTAATGGACCAGCCTCTCCTGAAAATATATACCAGTGGTGGCAAACCTATGGCATGCATGCCAGAGGGGGCACTCAGAGCCCTCTCTGTGGCCACATGCACCATCACCCTATCACAGAGTTCGCTCTGCACAGCAACCCAATGGGAGCCCTTCCTCCCTCCCCCAGCACAGTTTGCTCCACTCCTCTACCCAGCAGCCCAATGGAATGTTCCTCCCTACCATAGCACAGAGTACACCCTGCCCCTCTGTGGTGCAGCCTGCAGCCTGTTGAGTTTGGGCACTCAGTCCCTAAAAGGTTCACCATCACTGATTTTCTTTTTCATTTGCACAGTCAAGTCCGACCCTTCACAACCCCATGGACCACCACACACCAGGCACCCCTAACATCCACCATCCTCAACCCGCCCAGCTTTGTGCTCATTGCGTCAACAATGCCATCTAGACATCTCATTCTCTGCTGCCCCCTTCTTCTTTTACCCTCGACCTTTCCCAGCATCAAAGCCTACTGAAGTGAATCCTCTCTTCTCATTTGATGTCCAAAGTACTTTAATTTCATCTTCAATATTTGACCTTCCAAGGAACAGTCAGGGTTGATTTCTTTTAAGATATATAGTGTTATATAGTTCTTTTTCCAAGTCTACGCCAGACATGAACCTGCCAAAATGAAAGCATCTTTTAGTGAGTTCATTCTGCAGTTCATTTCACTTGACCCAGTATAAGAAATATAAGCTGGCAACAAAAGGTTGCTGTTACAAGGGTACATACAATTGTGGTTCAAAAATACCATAATCTTCATTGAAGCTCTTTCTGTGTACCCCGTGCTATATAGTCAACAGAGGAGACTAGCCGGCAAAACAAGGTTGCCGATTTAGTTATTTAGTTAACAAAATGTTAGTTTTTCAGTTGCAATGTTGTTTTCACAATGGCAAGTACATGATAGAAATTTAAATGAAAAAGATTGCCAATAAGGTAGTGGCTTGTGGGACATGGAGGGTGCTCTTGGGTTGATGAGTTTCGTAATATATGTTACATGCAGAATCAGAATTAACTTTAGGTGTAGGATGGGATATGCACCTTTTGATGTATTCTGTTCACGCTGGTTGGAAAGATTCCCCAGTATAGTGGTGGGAAAGGAGAATACGTCTATAAAAACTGTTCTTAATAACTGGAAGAAAAACCACCTGTTTTGCCCTGACATGTTTATTACTGAATGTCCTGTATTTGAACATATGTATGTGTGGTTGGCAAGGCTGATGCTAGTTCTGAACAAATGACTGGAGTAGGCCTGGTAAAAATACTGTTAAAATGGCACTAACTAGAAAATATTTTAAAGTCAGCTTTTAAATTTCTTCTCAAGTGCTTTTTCATTTAAGTACTGTAGTGTAACTATCTTAAAAATTATTTTGACGAAAAATGTTCTAGAAGCAGTGAAGATGAATTTTAAAATATTTATTTAGAACAGCTAAGGATCAATTAGCCTGGAAATAATGTCTTTATAAAAATGGGGGAAAGGTTAGTGCTAAGGTTATTTATACCTGCAGAGTTTGCTGTGTACAGACTTTTTGAGGACAAATGGATTCTCAGCAGTCTGAAAACAGGAATATCAACTGTCCTCCATATCCACAGGTTTGGTATCCAAAGTTTCAGTTATCCGTAGGTCCAAAAAAAATCAATAAAAATCCATGAAATACATAATTTATATGTATTTCTGTGGTATGTTACCAAAGCTGGCCACTAGAAATAGAAGCAAACATTTTTGTAGCTCTCATGTAGAATGATGGAAACATTTGAAACCCGTCTCCTGCTTATTTGACTCAGGTATATGTGTTAAATATAGGACTAGCTGCTACCCACTGTTTCATGTACCTGTGGAAGGTCTCAGAATGTATCCAAAATGGATACAGGGTGGAGACTTGTAGGATAACTTCACATACTGTAATTTCTTGGTATGAAATTAGTGTACTGTCTTTAACTTTAGAAGAACAGATTACTTATCATTGAAAAATCTCTCTGTGTCCTTTAAATATCACATCGTTTTCTGGATTAGCTCTTGCTTCAGTTCTATGATCACTGATAGTTTTATACTGAGCAGCCTTGAAATTTAAAACTGCATTATTAACGTCCTTAAACCATTTATTTCTTATTTAGTCACCGTCTATGAATGATACATGGACTTTTATTTTTTTTCCTTGATATTAATGGTAATGGTTTTTTATTTGTGATGGAAATGGTTGAAATTTCAGCTTATCCATTAAGACTATGGCCTATTAAAAGGTTATAAATTACCTTTCAGTTTTTCATCAACAGTTTTATGAGCTGGTAGGTACAACAGAGCCTGAAGGAAATGTCAACGCAAAACAATTCAGGAAATATTTGTTTTACACATTTTCTATTAACTGTATCCAGAGGAAAGAGGGACATTCAAGTAAAGGAAAATTGATTTGTTATAGTTATATGACAACAGTAGTAATATATTCCTTCCCTTTCTTCTCTTTTCAAGCATACTGATTTATGTCAGTATATGGACAAACATCCTGGAGGACTTCATCCAGAGAATGTGAAGGTATGATACTGCTTCCTGAATAAGCATTATGACATCAGGCTCATCTTAGAGTAAGAAATAATATACGTACCTAAAAAATATTTATTTTATTTTATTCTATTCTATTTATATCCCACCCCTCTGGGATATTTTCCCACTCTGGGTGGTTTACAAGATATTTAAACCTCTTTACAATAGAAAAGTAGACATAAATAGTAAACACACTAAATAAAGTAGAAATAGCAATAAAAACAAGTATTTGGATACTTTTGAGATCATGGTTTAAAAATAATAATTGTTGCTGTTATCATAATTCCACTATTTTATTAATCTTTTTATCAAATAAGAGTTTCAGAATAAAAATAATTCTGTTTAAAAAAAATTATTCCTTTTTGTAAGTTAGGTCTTAACAAGCATAGCTAAAGTTAGATTTTTTTATGGATATGGGCAGAAGACTTTATCTGGCTATCTAGTGGGAATCATTAGGTTGGTTTTCAGTGTGAAGTGTTAGTATTCTGATAGTACGCATCATTGGTTAATGCTTAGTATTATACTACAGAGATATGGAGTTTTACTCCTATTTGTTAAATGAGAAATCTTTTTCATATCCGTGCAAACTTGAAGAATATGAATGCTAAGATATATTACTACTGTCCAGACGTTACTTCCACCCCAGTAAGTATATATGAATGAAAGAGCAAGTGGGAACATTCTCATCACTCAGCTCCATGTTGTTCATTCACTGATGAGGTTGTTATGTTATTCATTTCTGCCAATGCAGCTGATATTATACTGAGACCAGGTCTCCCATACTGGTCACACAGTCTCTCAGTCACTAATTCCATTCCAGCCACTTTTGAGTATGCAACTTGTTGTCCCCCAATGTGTTTCCTGGATCAGAAGTATGTCATGCTAATGTTTACTACACATGTCTGCTAGTAGAATATTCTAATTACTAGAAAGTCCCTTAGTATTTATTGTGATCATTGTTAAGGTGATGAAGACCTTTTTGGTGAATTCATTTGTCAGTTCTTTTGGCTTGATCTGGTGTGAGAAAGATTAACTGGCAATATTTCTGCTGTTGCCTTGGATATGCCTGATTGTGATTCAAAAATGCAAAAAAAGTATTCAGTTTATGTAGTTTGCATACAGCAAGTTAAATATTACATGCATGTTTTAATGTATTCCAGTAACACCTTTTTATCCCTAACTTGGCTGTTTTGCATCTTTTGGTGATTATGTCTCTTTTTGTGCAAAGGTAAACAATTTGTTTTCTTTTGACCATGTTTATGTGAAGCAGCTCTGAAGGCTTGTAAACAAAGACCTCTTTTCTTAGCAGCTTTGTTTTACAGAGACACCTCTGTTCTAATTAGGAATCCATTCTCATTTTCCATCTGGAAGTAATGGATTCCCCTGGGGCTTAATTGCAGAAAAATAATTGCAGGTGAAATTTCTTTCTGATAGTCCGGGTGTTCTAATAAGTGAAATAATTCTAAGTTGTAATAATTTGTTTACTTTTTGGATTCTGCTATAATACCTTGAATAAAATATGTTTTAAAAAAGATACTATAGCTTTTCCCTAGGTAATGCAAAATGTGTTCATTTTCTTGGTAGTTATTTTGATGTGTACAATCAGTCCCTCTCTAAACCATAAATATATATAACATATGTAAAGTACTGTATGGTGCTACACATATAAGACTCCAGGTTGTATCATTTAGATCAAGTCAATAAAGATATGCAAGAATATGATAAATTAAGTTTGACACGGTCTCTGTTTAATTTTATTTATTTATTTATTTATTTATTTGTATTTATATACTGCCCTCCTCACCGGGGCGACTCAGGGTGGTTTACATATCATAAAACATAACAACAACAAAAATCCAAACCATTGGATGAAAAGCATGGCTGCTTACTATGAATGAGTTTAGTAAATCTTTGATTTACACACTTTCCCTTTTTCTGCTTCACACAGTAAGAGAGAATTATGAGAAGTGACCCCCCCCCCCTCAAAATCAGAAATCCAATTACACCATAAGCAATGCTTAAACCATCTCTTTAGACATTATTTAAGTACAGGTTTCTGGTAGAAGAGTTGTCAGCTGCTACTTGTGTCTGAGGATACATTCTCCCGCCCTTCTGGAAATCATTTTCAGGAAAATGCAATTGGTGTAAATTTGTTTAAGGTGGATCCCAGCTTGTTATGAAGTGACCCACACACTATGAGCACAGAGCCATCTCCTGCAGCATGTACAAAATGAGACATGCAGGATTTGACACCGGGACTGAAATGGACTGCCGCAGCCTTGAGGATATTGACAAGGTGTGCCTTCACAACAGCCAGTCCATTTGTCATGGCCTCTTCCACCTCCATAACCATTGGGAATCAGAATAGTGAAGTGGTTCCTCCTCCACTCATTTTGCTGTTGGGCCCAATCTGATGGTTTCTAGTGGCATCTGAGGGGACCATCACCCCACCTAAAGGGGCTCATCTGCCTATAGCATTGGCCTCTTTAGTGAGTCAGGTTATTTACTGCCACACAACACTCGGCATTGAGTCACTGGCTGTACGGTCTGCCCCATTAGTGTAGCAGGATGTCTGGCCAGACATTATAGAAGGGTATAAAGTATATTACTGAATGGCTCAAATAAAAGAGCTCAGTTTTAGTTCTTTAAAAATTAAGTGATAATTCGCCCCTCATGAATTCCTACCTGGTTTGTTGTCCTTTTTGAAACCATGAGAAATACATTGAACTTGGTTAATAGCTCTGAAATCTCTTAGCAAAACCTGTTGCAAGAGTAAATGAAGAAGGCTTTCTTCTACTTTTGCTTCCATTATAATATATGTGAGTGATATTCTGTTTCAATGGCAACATTTCTTAATTTTCGAGCAAGGAAATCAGTGTTCCAACCATGTGGCAAATTCACTGTATGCCTGTCTCTTATGAAAGGTTCAGGTTTCATATTTTAAAAAATGTGATTTCTGAATCTAAATGTTGGTTAATTACTTTACATTAAAAAGTAAAATTTAGGCATGGTGCTCACTGTTCTTGAGGTTAGAAGAATAGATAAACCAAGATAAAACTAGAATAAAATACCAGGAAAAGGGACTAAGAATGGTATAACTATCCATTCTAAACACTGTGAAGAACTAGATCTGTGAAGGCAAACCTTGGCACTCCAGGTGTTCTTGGACTTCAATTTATGTGCAGTAAACCCATTTGTGTGGATTCACAGAGACTTGGGGCTTCTGGGAATTGCACTCCAAGAACACCTGGAGTGCCAAGGTTCGCCATGACTGAAGTAGATGGTCTCTATGAACTTTGTAAATGGTTAGTACCTCTTCCCAAAGATTGTGTTCAGCAGGATATGCCACACAGTAATTAGCATTTTGCCGCCCAACATACTGGGGACTCATTTTACCGATCTTGGAAGAATAGAAGGTTGAGTCAAGCTTGATCCCCATTAGGATCAAACTCACAGCGTCAGCAGCACTTTCAGCTGCAGTACAGCGATTTAACAACTGCATCATAAGGGCCCCAAAGGACCTGTATCAGCCCAGCTTTCTGCAAGTAAAGGAATACACAATAGAATTCATTTGAGTTGTGGGAGAGGAGAAATGGAAGGGCAGATAGATAGTGATATCTAGTTGAAGTAATACGATATAAAATCACTGTCTGAATAAAAGTCCCATTAGAATAAAAACCTGTTGGATCCTAAAATGGGCTTGTAGAAAGGACAGTTAACCAACTTTTTCTTACAGAAGCAACAGCAAACACTTTCAGTATATACAGTATAACTAATGCAGACCAAACTAATTGCTTGCCCTAGAGATGTTTGCTCTGTTGAGTGAACTGGATTATATGATGTCTTTGGTTTTTTTTTCCAAAACAAAAGAAATGTCATGATTTTAATAAATTTTAAAGATGTTTTTTAAAGGCTTTTAGCATAGATTGGATCTTGCTGTCAGAATTCTTTTGTTCCCCATGTTCTCTATCATGAACATTATCTGT
Source organism: Furcifer pardalis (assembly GCA_030440675.1). Classification (NCBI taxonomy): domain Eukaryota; kingdom Metazoa; phylum Chordata; class Lepidosauria; order Squamata; family Chamaeleonidae; genus Furcifer; species Furcifer pardalis. Next base: position 86,765,952 of record CP126897.1, on the reverse strand, counting down.
TAACTAATGGTTATATAGCCTCAGTAATATCTGTTCTTGAGGAATAGGTAATTTCAGCTGTTAATGACCAATTCGAAAATTAACAATTAGAGTAAAAGCCTTAGGGTATTTGTCATCTTATAAATATTTATATTTTGGAGACATAAGTAATTATGCTTGAAATTACACAAAAGTAATGAAATATTAGAAAGAGCTCTGAAAGTGGAAGTAATTTGTTAACATTTATTATGCATCTTCTGCTCATGGTAATAAAAAGCCTTTTAATATTACAAGTATGTCTGAGAAAATAATGTCTTGAAATATAATCTTTACAAGCAACAGATCTGCAATAAATCTTACAATTCAAATTAATGCTAGGGTTTAGTTTTCTTTTATTGTAAATTACCAGAAATATAAGTGGAGGAAAAGGCATTTCTTTTTTGGAATTTATGTAATGAATATTTCTGTGTATCTGTGCTGAAATAAATGGAAGTTAGTAACAAGATTGTTGTTCATTTTTTAAGACAATAGTAAAAATAAATTGTCTTATATTAAACGGAATTTGAAAAATATCTAATAATATTTGATATATTGACTTTAAGTCACATCTTACTGGATGTAGTATATTCTAAGATTCATTTTCATAGTAATGTACCTGTATTATATATTTAATATTTCATTCTGAAAGTGCTGTGGAGATAAATTTGTAGTTCTCTTCATATATGTGTAGTGGCTTGTCTGAAGTAACTTTCAGAGATGTTGTTCTGAAATGTCCAGCATTTTCAGACAAGTCAATTTCTGTAGCATATGACTGGATTTCCTCTTAATTACAATGGATATGCTAAACAGGATTATTTGGTATTTAATGTGTTGATAAGTTGCAGTTTTCTATTACACTTCAGAGGACAAGCAGGTGCAAGGAAAGGAAAGATAATGTCATGCTAAATTAAGACCGCCTCTCTCAGATGGCGTTGAGAATCAATTTTTAAATAAACCTTTCATGTGATCAGTCATCGAATACATCATCAGGATTTTATCCAGCTTATTTTGTCTCTTACAGTTAGACATTAACAAGTTAAACTATGCATGAACATTAAAATTAAAATTTAGAAATGCTATCCTATTAATCAGCATTGCATACTTCGTGAACTTTGAGTTCAAAACTTACTGGTATATACAGAGACTTTTCCTAACCTTTCTCTGTCAAGGTGTTAGTTTTGTATGCATGAGATTATCAAAGAACAAAGATGGAGAACAGTGCATGTGTATGGATACAGGTATTTATTTATTTATTTTTGAAACTTCAGTCAATTTTTGAAACAGACATTGATCAAGAAGTGTTGAAGGAGCCTTTTAACCTTACTGGTTACATAGACAAGTTTCTTAGTGAATGTTGGTTGCTATGATTAACATAATGTGAGTGAGCTCCTGTTTCTCTCCCAGCTCCTGCCAACTTAGCAGTTCAAAAGCAAGAAATTGCAAGTAGATAAATAGGTACTGCTTTGGTGGGAAGTTAACAGTGTTCTGTGCACTCCTGGGTCTAGTTATGCATGCCACATGATCACAGAAACATATACAGACAAGGACAGCTCTGGCCAGTGGTGTAGTGTGGGTTTCAGCTGCTCAGGGGCCCAGGACGTGGGTTTCATCCACCTGGGGTGTAAGCCGGGGTTTGCCGCCCCCTGGGCAGAGCTCAAGACGCCGACACCCATCCCTGCAGCAGCCTCTAAGGCTTCTGAGAATTGAAGTCCAAGAACACCCATATGCCAAAGTGACATTTTGCAGTCCTCCAAAAGTGTCATCTGGGGCACCCCCCCCCCCCACCTCTGGCTCTTCGGCTGATAGTACTGGCTTTCATGCAAGGGTGTCTTTTATATTTATCTTACTGGTTATCACAAAGCACAGTTCTCAACCACTGTGCTTTCTATCTTCCTTTCAAGGGCTCTATGGGGAAACTAATGGCTGGTGGCTGCTATAATGTGGAATTTTGTTCTACAGAAATCAATGTACCTACCAAAAAGAAATGAGGAAAATGAAAATATTTTCAAGAGAAAGCTTATAAAATTATATTTGTTTGGCATTACTAAAAAAATACTTTGCCATTTTCACTATTCTTTCATGTTGCACCATTTGCCAGTGCAGGGGATAGAATTCCTGGTGAAAATCTCTAAAGTTAATAAGCAGGAAATATTTGATACATGTAACCTGAATGGAAAGTACAGTACAGTACTTAATTCTTGCTGAGAGCACTGATGTGTCTTTATTGGAAAAATAGTTGGTTTTAACGTATTTGCCCTTAAATTTTAATCATAGCTAACACATTGGTATCACACTCCATAAACCTCTAAATTGGTTTGACCTTCATATAGCAACCTCCTCCCAGGACTCATTACTGGAAAACAGCAACTCATTACTGGAAAACAGCACCTTAGTTCTCTCCAGTTGTCAAGGCAAAACAGCAAAGTCTTGCCTTTTTGTGTGGCTGTCATATGTAGTTTTTCTAACACTTAGTACAGATGGATTTTTAAAAAAGCACTTCAATCCTTACAAACATGTGATTATCTAGATTGAAAGATTATACCTGTAAATGTTACAAAACAAAATTTTGATAGGTTTCTATTTTCCCCACATTTGACATGGGATGTCACTGATGAAGTGCTTTTAGAAACCTTCATAATGCTTCAGTGTTATCATATAGCTTTAAATAAAGGCTTTATTTGTTTGCTGTTGTTCTTTGAACTGTTTCTTAATACATAATTGAGACAACTTTTTGTTCTAGTGTTACCTGTAAGTGGAGACATGTTATCTCCAATGCCCTTCAATTTTTATCTATTTTTTTCTTGCCATTTCCAGATTTGTACAGAAAGTGATTAATGTTCTGTATGAGAATAACAGATACAGAGGATGACTACCATATAGGATTCCCATCCATGATTGTTTTGCTGCTAATGTATTTAATGTTTGCTCATCATAAAGCCATAGCAGATCAGTTTCCACAGAAATACTATCTTCAGTGAAAGATCCGAATTAAATAACTTGTGATAGCCTTGTGTGTCATTTAGATTCTGTTTGCTGCCATTAGATTGTTCCTGAAGGAGGACACTATCAATAGTTAGATTTCTTGCTTCCCTTCAATATATGCAGTTTGCATGAAATGGGCTGTGTCAATATGGATTAGAAAACTAGAGGGACAACATCAAGAGTTAGAGATTAGATTGTATGCTGGCCAGGTTATCCTGCTATGGTAATAGAGTTGACCATACTGACAGCAACTCAATGCCGATTGTCAGGTGGTGATTAACTAACCTGACAACCCTGAGGACTAATGGCCTTGGGTGCCGAAGTCCACAGGGAAGGGTGATGGGTCCCCAAGTGGATTAAATCCCGCTTGAATCCATCTTGATCAAGGGCAGCAGCTTCATCAATACGGGCCTAGGGCTGATGAGGACTTTGCATGCCAAAAGAGCTCAGGACCAGAAAATGACACTAGGATTGTTATTCCATGTTTTTCTTATTACATGAGCAGAGAAGACAGCCAGCACTGTGCATATTCTTAAACTCTACCAAAAGCTTAAAAAAACGACTTCTAATTCTCTCCCGTCTCCAGTTTTGACAGAATAGTTGGGAAAAATTGGAACAAATGTTCATATCATATTTAATGGCTTTCTGCAGCTGCAGCATCATCTGCTTCAGGGTTCCTGTCTTATTGTTACAAGCAGTAATTGTTATGATAGAGAATACTGTTTGGGAATGATTTCTTATCCTTGGTAGAAAAGTGGCATTCTTTGTGAATGAAGTATTTGGAGCACATTATGGTTTGAGGAACTGGTTACAGAGTACATTTACTCTGTGCTGTAGCTGAGTCAAGAGATTTTTTTGTTCAGCATGAGATATGCACATGAACTCAATTGTTAAATAAATAATAGGTTTGAAAGCTGTTGGTTATCTCATTTAGAAAGAGCATAATGGCAATTGTTGATGAGAGCCAGGATATTGTCAGGATGTGATGTGCCTTCCATGCCAAATACTAAGTAAGAAGTGAAGATGCAGTGGCTCATGGATACAGAATCTGTTCCACAGACAAAACCATAATCCTTCTGTTGATCTATAATGTTTGCTACCATGTCCAGTGCATAATGCATCTCCTCAATTCCAAATCAGTTTTAAGATTTGATTCTTCAACTTTGTGAAACTACCCGAAGAGTGCACTAATTGTTAATGGGTGGTATATGTGTAATTGCTGTTGCTGCCTCTTCCGCCTTACCTATCTACCAAATACAGTCAAACCTCGCATAAAGAGTGCCTCGCTTAAAGAGTAACTTGCTTAAAGAGCAGAATTTTCTCTGAATGTTTGCTTCGCTTAACAAATAAAACCAAGCAAAAACTCGCTTAACAAATAAACCGGGGTTCGCAATCCCCCCCATTGGTCATTTAAAATGGTGTTTCTCTTAAAGAGCAAACTCGCTTAAAGAGCAATCCTGTGGAACGCATTATGCTCTTTAAGTGAGGTATAACTGTACCTTGATTTTGCTTTCTAATAGGTTTAATTGTGACTACCAGTTAGATTTATCCTATAGTATCTCTTTTGTGTCATCTTTCTTTATTATTTCGTTTATTTAATAGCTTCATTTATTTCCCACCTTTCCCCTAAAGAGGTCAAGTAAGATAAATGTCTCCTCTCTTCTACAGTTTATTATAACAACATTTCTGTGAAATAGTTTATGGTGAGTCAGTGACTGACCGAAGGTTAGCCACTGAATTTCATGGCTCATCAGGGGCTGTGACTTTGATTTTCCAAGTTCCATTCCAGCACTCTTAACTACTATACCATATCATTGGGCTCATTTAAAAGATGTCTCCTGAAGATTTACGTTATATTTGTCAGTTTATTCCTCCACCCCCCTGGTTGACTATATATTTCATTATAGTATTGTTAGTTTTGGGGGGGGGAGCTTTAATATTGTGTGCACTACGTAGAGGAAAAAGAAAATGTAATTAAATTTCTTCTGTTAAAAAAACCCATTGTGACATTTTTGTGCTTTCACATCACTCTTTGTTCTCTTCTGTAATATTTCTTCCCCCCCCCCCCCCAAGTTTCATGAAGGTGCTGGGTTGGTAGCTAATTGGGTACTATTGCATGTTAGTACAGTATTTTGATTGTGAAAATGTTTCATAATCAAATACTCCCACACAAATTAGAGGGCCTCAGAGTTTGCAGATGGCACATCATGGTGGATGATGTGCAGTTTCTGTATTATAAGGTCTCCAATATCTCAGTTACACTATTTTTTTTAATTTGTATTTATTTTCCAATTTGTATTGCTGCCCAACTCCGAAGACTCTGGGCTGTTCACAGAAAATAAACCAATCACAGTTTAAAAAGCAATAAAAACCCATTAAAAACTACTGGGAAAAGTTTAAAAATATTAAAAGAGAGAGTGTGTGTTCTACTAAATTAACCAGCAGGCTGGGATTATCCCTCCCCTGCCAGCCAGATTTTTAACCCTTTCCTGAAGGGCAGCAACTCTGTCTGGAGATGCAACTCAATTGGCAGGAGGTTCCATAGGGCCGGAGCAGACACTGAGAAGGCCCTCTTGCTGGTTCTAGATAGACGCCTCTCTCTAGCAGATAGAACAATTAGAGAGTCTCTCTGGTCTGCTCTGGTGGGATGGACAGATGTTCTTGGGGTGACACTATAAGTTTAAACTATATTTTTGCCATTTAATAATTGTTTATAAATCATTTTACAAAATATTTACTGCTGCCTTATTACTTGGCATGCTGAGGTTAGCCATTTAAAACCTCCTTTCAGCAATAATGATATTATTATGGTGAGACTAGCATGTAAGACTAATATTTTACGTAATTTCTTGACTCCTGTCTTTCATACAAGTCCTGAAATTTAATAAGATATAAAGTACTGTACATGGTGAATTTGTGGATATGTTTGCATAGTGAGAAGATACATAATCTTGTAGTCTGTATTCAATAACTAGAAAGACCTGCTTTAGGACACATTCTGAGTTGTTTTGTTTTAACTAACTTGTGTAAATTGCTTGAAAATAAAATGCCCTTTTGTATTGTTTTATAATCTTTATTCACCTTTTAAAGGATATATTTTCTTTTCTGAACATTTTCTTCCTTTCCACCCATGTGCTATTGTTTTCTATAACACATGTGTTTGGGCTGTCATGTTATTTCTAAGGTCATATGGCAAAATAAAATATCATTATGGATTCCTAGGAACTGATTTTTAAAGTTATCATTGTGGATTATTAAAGCAGATGGATACAGTTAAATGCTCCATGTTCCACATGTTCATTAATGTTCCCAAATTATGATGTTTTATATTAGACCATTGACAAAAATACAAAAAACCTGTTTTACCTAAACACAAACTATTTGTATAGGAAGCCAGTGCATTGCATACAAGTGTTAATAAAGATAATGTTTTCCCCTCTTTTTCAGTTGTTTTTATTTCAATTGCTGCGAGGACTTTCGTACATCCACCAGGGTTACATTTTGCACAGGGACCTGAAACCCCAAAATCTTCTGATCAGTGACACTGGGGAGTTGAAGCTGGCAGATTTTGGTAGGAAAGCCATTCATTACTAGATTATTTTATAATGTTGTGGGGAATATGAAGGGATGATTTCAGTAGTTTTTCTCAAAGTCAAAATGATTATGGTCAATGTGGCGATAGATTAATGAAACAGGAAAAGACATAGTTCTCTGTAACCCAGGGGTTCCCAACCTAAGACCCGTGGGCCAAATCCTGCCTACGATGTCTTTTCATGTGCCCCCCCAAGGGCATTTGAGAAACAAAATGGCTACCTCCTTGGACCTTTTGAGACAAAATGGCCACTCCCATCATGCAGGCAGGGCAAAATGGCTATCTGGCCCTCAAAGCTGAATGAGAGAGTGTGACCCAGCCCCTGGCTTGAAAACATTGGGAACCCCTGCTGTAATCTAAATGACAAAAAAAGGCTGGAAAATGTACCTTTCTCATAAACCTCACCTACTTCTGTGTTAGAGAGAATGTGTAAAAAGAGAGACTAAACATCCTAGTGATGATAACAAGACTTAAAGTAGTAAGAATAATATGCTGTAGTAGTCATTTAACATGCTTTTTGTAATGTTAATGACTTACAGTTGTAAAAAAAAAAAACCCACCTGTTTTGATATACATCTGGAAAACCCTGAAGCAGCATAAATACAATGTTACTTGGCTATTTCTTGAGTTGTGGCTAGTTCTTGAGTTGTGGCTAGATTCCTCCCACATGTTCATGCTATCAGTGATATTAGGTTGTCTTTCTTTTTTTAAAAATGTGTATAAACAAAAGAAAACTGTAATTCAAAGTTTGCACAGTATGTTTAAAATGAACAATATTACTCAGTTATGCAGTTAAAACAGAAATGTAAATTTAGATGTTTGAGTTTTGCAGCTAGGCTATTAATAAGGAATCTCCCTCTGGACAAAACTATTTTTCTGATGTAATAAATGGGAAAAGATCTCTTGGTCCCTGAGGGGAAAACCTTCAGTTCTGGTTTCTAAAAGTCAACAGTACAACCCGGTTTTTAATTCAGTATCAGACATACAGTACTGTACTTCATCTTCAGCATACATCATCCCCTTTGGGCTAAGAAATAAATACACAAAGTTAGACCTTTTGGAAAGTTGATGTTATAAAGAATGTAAGGACTGAAGAATTTTCCTTTAGACAGTGACTACTTAATTGTTTTTAATAATTTACTTTTCTCATAATTTTTTAAATTAAAAGAAACAGTCCAAAGTTGTTTTTATTTCTTTAATTTCTACTGTACTATTCTAAAAGATCATGTTTGTAAATAAAAAGAGACACACCTAAAATGGATGAAACATAAGAAATTTCTTTTAGGCAGTGGGGAAATCTTGTTGCTTAGTCCTGCAAAAGGAGTGACATCACAGGCAATGGAAGATTGCCACTAGTTAAAGAGTTTCTTCTTAGATGTTGGGTTGCAGACAATTTAATTCCAATTCAAGTGACTTGCATACAGTCCAAAATTGAAACAAGAGCTCTTAAACAAGTGGTCTTCTGCAAGTGACATTGATATAGTGGTAGGTTTTCTATTATGCTTTTGCATTTTATAAGCCCCAGTGTTTTTTTTTAAATAAGATTGCTACTTTGATTCACATTGAATGGAAAAGGAACTAGAAACAGCTGCTTTGAGGAGTCATTATGCTTTTGAGGACATAAGCTTGGTTTTATTTGAATGTGTTAAACATACCTGCCATACAGTATATAGTAGAAGAGAAAACTGGCAAGTTCAACAGACTTGCTGAAAAATTGATTTGACCTCCAACAAACTTGCAGTCCAAGCACTTTTGAGGTCTTGAGAGTAATATCTTTCAGCAGCAAATTACCATGAGTTAAGAAGTAAGAGTAGAGATTTTCTGTCACACAAATTGTGCATTTCTTATCACACACCAAATCACACATTTTTTGCCATAGGAAATACCTACACTGACTTCTTAATCTATGGCAATTTGCTCCTGCAAATTGCACCACTGACAAATACAGTATGTGCCATTAATTCCTGCCATTAGGATATTTAAGTGAATTGTTTAAGAACTTTCTTACTACTCCCACTTCCCACTGAATATCCAAAGCCAATCACAGATTCCAACCCAGTTTTTCTGCATCTCAATCCAACAGTTTATTCACTCTAGCACACTGGTTCTTGTAAGAAATACTTACATTCATGCAATAATAATTTTGTGTCAGAAATTATTCTGGGTTGAAAGGATTTTTGCGGAAGGAAATCCACTCAGTGAATGCCCAAATGAGGCTCCTTTCATGCTCCAAGAACTGGGACAGAGACGGGCACTCAATCTATCATGCAGTACCTGGGTCTCAAGCTGCCGACTTGCCAGCCTTCCAGTTAACAAGGCAAGCTTCTTAACCACTGATTTGCATGTACTTTATGTAAAAACTACATACTAGTCAATATTAAATATTTACTTAACACAGCCTATGTGTCAATTTTTTTTGTTTCAAGGAGTGTATAATGTCTCCTTTTTAAAAATAAATAAAGAACATCTGTGTACCTTTTGGGGGATTAATAGAGACCAAAAGAATGTTGCTTTCAAAAAAAAAAACCTGTATAATCAAAATGCACAATAAGTTTTCTATTACTAAATTTGATGAATGGAAGGTCTGCAGGTCAGCAGTTTGAGACCTGAGTACTGCACGACGGAATGAGCTCCTGTCTCTGTCCCAGCTCCTGCCAACCTAACAGATCAAAAGCAAGAAATTGCAAGTAAATAAATAGGTACCACTTCAGTGGGAAGGTAAACCGCATTCCGTGTCTAGTCATACCGGTCACATAGCCACAGAAATGTCTGCAAATGCAGACAGCGCTGGCTCTTTGGCTATAAACAGAGATGAGTATTGAACCTTAGAGTCAGATACAGTAAAACCTCATATAACACTAAAACCTGGTTCCACAAGTCTTGGTGTTATATGATTTTTAGTGTTATCTGATGCATGTTAAAATCCTATGGGATCCATAGAGATACATTGTAACCACACAGGCTTTAGCGGTTGTTATCTGAAGCATCCCATAGGATCTTAATGTTATCTGATGCAATTCTTCCCCCCAGATTCCTTAATGTTATGCGATTTTAGTGTTATTCGATACTAATGTTATATGAGGTATTACTGTACAACTGGCTTTCGAGCAAGGGCGACCTTTACATTTACCTAACTGCTAAGTCAAATGTTTGTTGTGTCTGTATCCATAATATATTGGTAAATAGATTCAGTTCAGTTACAGTTTAGAAATAGCTATGCCACTTAAAGTTTATCGACAATGCTTGTAATCTGATGACAGTCCTAACTGATCCAGTGAATCCCAGATTAGGATTTAAAATCATAAATCATTAGCTAACCATTTCCCCCTAAAAGCAAACAGAATCCTTGGATTTGTAATCTCTAAAATTAGTGTAATGTCCAAGGCCAAATAGGGATTCAAACCTCTGTTAATTTAGTTGTTTGTACTACTTAATATGTTATTGATGTACACCATGAACTGCCGCTGGTTGGTTATTAATTATATTTTAAGTTTGACTTGCTTACATTGCTTATGGTGGTCTGGTTCTAATATGTGTTTTACATCATTGTTCACCAGCTAGTGCCTGCACTAAATCTGTGGTAGAGAAAGGTTAAAAATAAATAAATAATTCTGCTTCAGTATGTCAAGGTACTCTTAAAATTTCCAAGGTGAGGTTGGATTTGGCCTTTTTGGCATAAATGATCTTAAAGTTAGTGGCATGTGCATTTTTGAGTAAGGTGAACCCAAATGTGATGGTGTTTTACATTTTGCAGTGTTTCCTTTGATTAATAGATTGGTTAATAGTTAGCATTTCTTCTTTGGGTCTGGCAATTCTCAGTTGTTCCTTCTCTAGATATGTCATGCAAAAAGAGCAACAGCTTTCCATGCTAATGGAATTCTGATGGGAAAAGATACAGATGAGAAGGAAACTCTGGAAGCTTGAATTACATTTAGGATTATGCAATTATAGCGGATATCTCTGCTTGTAACTGGTGTTGTTTTTCAAAGAGTCAGTAATTTGGATTGATTACATGACTGTAGTAATATGTACTTTATGTTAGACTTCACTTGTAAGCTTAATATCAGTTGGACCTGTCTAACATTCATTTTAGTTGAATTTTTTGGAATACAATGGAACCTCGGTTAACACAATTAATGCATTCTCCAGGACATTTTCTTACAGCAAAAATTACTTTAACCAAATTTCCCATAGGAATGCATTAAAGGCAATTTCCCATAGGCATGCCATTTCTAACAAAAAGTAGGAAGTTAATTATAGCAAGTTAAGTAAATAATAATTTGTTCTTGTTTCATAAAACTGAAAATTTGCTGTCAGGGTGGAGCAGTTGTCTATAAACTTCCATCATCTGGGGTTTTTAAACAAAATTCTCTTCATAACTGTAATGCCTAGAGCAGGGTTTTTTTGTGTTGCAGGCCTGACCATGCCCCCTGAACGGCTGAGCAGGCCGGACCCCCCCTACCCCCAAAAGGGAAGTAAATGTGCCTACTTCTGTGTTTACTACAGCCACGAGCACATTTACAGGTGATGTAACCGTGTTTATGGATGCACGGGCGCATTTTATGGCTGTTTTAAACATGCCTGCTTCTACTGCTGGGTGCTGCAGCGGGCCACATGAAATGGTGCCGTAGACCGGGTCCGGCCTGGGACTGTAGGTTAGGAACCCCCTGGAGTAGAGGGAAAGTTCAGTTAGCTGATATGATTTCAGTTAATCAGGTGCTGAAGAACCAATAATGATACTGAAACAAGTTGTGCTGTGTGTCTTACAAAACAAACGATTAGCAATAATGAAAACATGCTATTTGCCATGCTCAAAAGCAACACTTAATAGGATCCTTCCATTGCTATCAAGAAGTAGCACAATCACAAGTTTGTAACTCACAAAAATGGTGTGTTATAATAATATTTTTTAAATGAATTGCCTCCAGCTTCAGCCTGAAGTATCTGCTGGCATTCATCAAAAAAGGCTATCAAGTTATTGTGAAAGACAGAAGTCAAGAGAGTTGTCTAATTTACACGGTGCATAAGTTGTACGATAATATGTACAATATCTGCTTTTCTGATGTCACATTATAACAAAGCTTACAGAGATCACAATGGAGTCCCTTTTAAATGTTCACAAATTTTAACTATTTGAGAATCTGTCTCACATAAGACAACACTGATAAATATTATATTTCTATCCTTGCTCATTCTCTGTATGTAAACAGAGTAGAACATTCAAAACATGCAAATAGTCAGAGATTTTTAAAACGTTAGAGCTACAAATATGAGGAGAAAAGAGGATATTCCTATTCTGATTTCTGGGTAACTAGGAATTTTAGCTGATTGTAGTCTCTTTCAATTCCTGCACGAATGCTGAAAAATTAGTACACAAGCGTGAATTGCAAGCAGTCTAAATCGATTAATATTGAACAATGATTAGCCCTGAACTTTTTATGCTTACATTCAGATTAGAATGATTGCTCATCTTATAAACTACAAAAAATGTGGAGAGACAAAATGACATCTTGAAGTACTTCCATTTATGTGAGGAAAAGATTGCTTAAAGTATATTAAAGAGAATCCTAATTATCAGTAAGTGACCTTGAGTGAACATTGTAAGGATAAGAGGATGGAGGAAGTGCGGAAAGTAAAACATACAGCACAGCTCCTATCCCTATTATTTTGTTGAGGGTTTGTGTCAGATTTATGATAGGCTTGGCCATTAAATGATGTGTCTTGACTCCTGACAATTGCCTTGTTGTTGTCTTGTTATTGTAAAGAATTGAGTTGTAGCAGCGGGATGCCTTTTGGGTGACCTTTTTATCTGTTAGAAAGAGCAAGATCTGAAAGATGTTCACTGAACTGTCATGAAGCCATCCATATGTCTTCAGGCCACAACTGAGAGTAAATATTATAGGCTCACCTGGTGATCTTTTTCCCCATTACCTTTTGACTTTATCTTCTTTGCAGCTCTCAAAATTAAAAGTTCTGATGATCACTGATGCAAGTGGCTCTGACTTTCAGAAGAGAGGAGGTGTGATTTCCTATGGTGTAACCATGGAAACAGACAAGGAATCCTTAAACAAAGTGATTGCACATGCTGTGCTAATTAATCCTGTCCTACAGCTTTCCCTCAGTTGCAGGATGCAGTTAGATAAATTTTGCATGAGTAAGCATGTTTAGGTTTGTAAACAACATGAAATGTTTTGCCACGTCTAGGTTATCAGTTTTGTCAAAAAGTAGGAAAGGCGACAATCTTTATTTGTAAAGATTTGCTGCAAGTGAAGATTATTTTTCTGGAGTTTGTTTATTAGTGTTGACGGTACCATTGTAATTTGATTTTAAAGACTGACGTGTTGGTTCATGTTTTACAAATCTGCTGAAGGATGGGTGCTTGTTTTAAAGTTGTAGGCCTAACTTTTATAATTGCTTTCTGAAATATTTCATTTTTTCATTGTTATCTGCATGCCCCATTTATTCCTTTAAAAGAGTTCATTTTCAAAATATGGAAGTCAGAAATAGTAAAAAGGATATAGTAGAGTAGGGGAAATCCATCTTCAGATTTACAAGAGATAAACTGCCTCTCATAAGTGTTCAGGTATTCCATATGCCTGTGTCTTCACTTCTTCATTTCTTTTATCTAATATTATATTGGCTGAAATCTAATAATAAGTCACAGTTAGACTATGCCCATTGAACCAGAGATGATTTGAAGGGTCAGTACTTCTATAAGTTCCATGGGTTCAAATAGCCTGTTCTATTTGTGGCTTATTACTGGATTTCAGATGTTGTATATCAAAACATTTAATGAAAAAATAGTAGGACAAAACTATGATATTAGACTTTTAACATGCTACTACCAAAACTGTAACAAAACAAAACATTTAACCCCTTACCAGAAGGATCTGATTTGAACTATACTGTATCCTAAACTTTTTCATCCTGAGATTAAATGAAAACATATTGTAACATAATATCTTTTTGCAACTCTGTTATATTAGTCAGTTTATAAAATCTGTGTTCAAAATCCTTACAGACTATTCATCAATTGTAGGTGGAATAATTTTTCTTTCAACTGTAACTTTACTAACCTACATATTGCACTAAAATGATAGGTCATAATTACAGTATTCTCTAGCAATGTAATGCCAATAGGATACCTAATAGGATTGTCAGGGGATCTAAAAATGATTCATGACTTAAGTTGTTAGTTATGTTATTTATTATAATTTCCTAAGATTTTAAAATGTTGAAACCAGTCTAAAAATTAGAAACATTTACTATGTTAGGGGCACATAGTCTACTTGTGGCTAGATTTTGCTAAGGGCAGTGTACTTTTAAATGAGATTTTATTTTATTTATTAGATTTGTATGCCTCCTAATCGACAGTGTGACTCAGGGTGGCTTACAAACACCACAAAACCTTTAGTAATACAATAAAAATATAATAGCATACAAAACATACAGTAGCAAACAATACTGTCAATAGAGTCAATAGCATACAATACAATCAAAATGCAGAATATAGGGGCAGCCCCGTGACCGCAGCATCTTTTCAACCCTCCAGCTGCAGGTGGGGCCAGGAGGGTGGCGATTGCAGCCACAGGTGCATCTCATCCGCAGATTGCTATGTTTCATTTTAATATGTTTTGTACTGTATTGATACAATATTGAGTTATTTCAGCCTAGCATTTTAAAAAAGATATATATAGCTCCATGTGTCCACAAACAGTAGTTTATATCCACAGTTGCCAAGTCCAGCACTTAATAGATGGGGACTTGGTGTAAAAGGGAGGGTAAAGAAAAAATATAATTATATTGGCCAAAGAGAATGATGAGTTAGGGTGAAAGGGCTACAAAGGGAGGGCCAATATCACCCACTGTTTGGACAGATCTGTAATTATATATCATTGTGGGGCAGCCACCTTGTCTGGTCACACCTTAAATCTGGAAGGTGATAAATACTCTCTAAATACTAATCTGTAAAGGCTCTCCTTGAGGTTCATTGTTGTTGTTCAGTCGCACAGTCGATTCCAACCCTTTGCAATCCCATGGACCACTGTCCGCCAGGCACTTCTGTCCTCCACCATCCTCCTCAACTCGTTCAGCTCTGTGCCCATTGTGTCTACAATACCATCTAGCCATCTCATTTTGGGCCGCCCCCTTCTTCTTTTGCCCTCGACCTTTCCAAGCATCAAGGCTTTCTCAAGCTTCTCTTCTCATTTGATGTCCAAAGTACTTTAGCTTCATCTTTACAATTTGACCTTCTAAGGAGCAGTCAGGGTAAATTTCTTCTAAGATTGACCTATTTGTTCTCCTTGCTGTCCAGGGTACTCTCAAACTCTCCTCCAATACCACATCTCAAAGGCATCTATTCTTCTGCGCTCAGCTGTCCTAATGATCCAGCTCTCACAACCATACATTGCCACTGGGAATGCCATTGCTTTGACTATGCGAATTTTTGATTGCAATATGCTGTCTCTACTTTTCACTATGTTCCCCAGGTTTCTCATAGCTTGTCTCCCAAGAATCAGTCGCCTTTTTATTTCATGGCTGCAATCACCATCTGCAGTGAGCTGTGTGTCAGCCATAATCCAATAGTATACTGTGTATGTCAACACCAGTTAAAATGGAACCCTATTTCTCTCCCTTTCTTACTGAAGCCTTCTGATCTAAATCTTTCAGCACAGGTTTTGGGGGGGGGGCAACACATTCTGACAGAAACAGTGGAAATATATTACTGGATTCTGACTGTGCTCGTTTGATTACTTTCCCAGATCCAAATCCCAGCTTCCTGCCTGAGATTCTGCCCCAAACCTTTTTCCAGTTTTCCCTTGAACATGTCTAAATTACATCTAAATTTGCATTTGTTTACTAAAATTCAGTTATGTAAACATGTAATTATGAACACATAATTGTTGCTTTAAATGATTATATTCTCTTAAAAAACCATATTTATTTACCCAATTGATTATTAGGTAAAGGCAAAGGTCGCCCTTGCTCGAAAGCCAGTCTTCTCCTTCGTGTTGTTTGGGGATGCACACTGATGGGTTCTGCGCCTGCGCTGAATCCGGAGCGGAGCTGGAAAGCTGATTGGATAAAGAGTTTTGAATGTGGGACCGCCCACCATGCCCAACCCCTTTAGGCGCCATTTCGCGCTCTCCCCTCAGTTTGCTTTTTTCCGCTGCGCAAGCAGGAGCCTGGAAAAAAAGCTGTGAGTACTTTGCTGAGATTGTCTCAGAATCTTCCAATTTTTCCTACCTTACAATTTTTCTCGGACTAGGGGACTTGTTCCCTTGGTCCTCGTGTGGCTGGGGCTCGCCCTCAGCCGCCGTTTAAAAAAAAAAAAAAAAAAAAGACCAACATCTCGTGTCGGGGCCTCCCGGCCGGGATAATTTTTTCTCTTCGGCCATCTACTTCGGTGGATGGCCTCAGCGGCAGCGTTCAAGCAGTGTCCGTCCTGCAAGAGAAAGTTCCCTAGCTCGGACGGGCACGTGCGTTGTCTTCGCTGCCTCGGGGAGAGTCACCAGGTCCAGACCTGCGAAGTCTGTCGCGGCTTCTCGAAGGCCGCCATCAAGAACCGCCAGTACCGCCTTCAAGCCTACCTCATGGAGGCCGCACTGGCACCACCGGCTCCCCCAGCTCCAGAGCAGGCCGCTTCCACGTCTGCTCCTTCAACCTCCGCTTCTTCTTCCAGGCCCTCGGCCTCTGAACTGTTCAGGCGGAAGAAGGAGCAGGAGAAGAAGAAGAAAGACAAAAAAGAGAAAAAGAAGCGCCGTAGCTCTTCGTCTTCTCTTCCTCCGACCCCGGCACCGGCTCACCTTTCGCCGCCACGCTCCCTAGCATCCGCCCCGGTCGCAGCTCCACCTACGCCGGGTAGGATGTCGACCGAGGCCCGGGACGCCACGCCGGAGAGGGCCCACAGCCCTCCACCGCCGCCGGAGACTCCTCCACCTGTACCACCGCACAGGTCTTCCTCCCTCCGCAGCCCTTCCGTGGTTCCTGGTCCGGCTACCGAACCGCCGCCCCAGTTGAGCCTCATCGCCCCGTACATCGAGGCGATGGTGCGGAAACTGCACGCCGAGCTCCAGGTCCCGCAGACGACACCGTGGGAGCGCCCTCTGCCCTCACCACCAGCCACGGAGGCACCACCGCTCCGTGAGGAGGGCCCCGCACCGAAGAGGCAGAGGGTGGAACAGGCGCGGTCGGAGGCCTCTCTCCCTCCGTACCAGCTGCCTTTGCCGGGGAGCGATCCGAGATCCGCCAGGCCGTACTGGTCGGACTCGGACCCCGAGGTCTACCTGCCACCGCCCAGCGTCTCGGAGCGGTCAGGAGACTCCGACTCGTCGGATCAGGAGGAGGAGCAGCATCAGCCACCGCCGGTTGCGGTCGACAAGTCCCCGGACGACAACATCGGCGCCGTCCACGGGTCCCAGCCGGAGGATTTGAAGACCTACACCGGACTGATCACTCGCCTCGGATCCACCCTTGGGATTCGGGCGGAGGCTCCCCTGGACGACTGCGAGGATGTCGTCTGCGGCTTGGCCGACCGCAAGGAGTTGGTCCCCGTCCGCCTCGGACTGCTCCCTAAGATTGCTAAAGCGGCCAAGGAGGTGTGGAAGAAGCCGGTTTCTTCGCACTCCGTATCCAACAGAGTGGACTCTATGTACAGACTGCTGGACGATTCCAACTTTCTGCACATTCACCCGGCGCCGAACTCCCGAGTGGTCAAGGGCTCCCAACACCGGACGCCGATCAGCAGCACTCCCATCCCGTCGACCCAGGAAGGGAAGAAGCTGGACGCACTGGGCAGGAGGTTCTACGCCAATGCCTCCTTGTCCTTCCGTGCGTCCAACTACGCGACGGCCATGGGAGGCTACCAGTGTCGACTCTGGGAGCAAGCGGAGTCGTTCAAGTCCCTGCTGCCACCTGATCGACAAGCGGACTTTGAAAAACTCTGCATGGAGGGCAACCACCTCGCCCTCCAGCAAATCCGCACCGGCCGCCACGTCACCGAGTCGGAGGCAAAAAACTTGGCCTCCGCCATCCAGCTCCGTCGCCACGCCTGGCTCCGTTCGGCTAACCTGCAGGACGATGTCAAGCGGCTCGTGGAGGAGCTTCCCTTCGATGGCGAGGGCCTCTTCGCCAAGGAGACCGACACCTCCTTGGGAGAGCTGAAAGGGGACTACGCAACGATAAAACAGCTCCGCCCTCCACACCGTGGGTCCGGCCGTTACCATCAGGACCAGCCGTCGACGTCTCAGGCGGGCCCATCCTATCAACCTCGCCCGCCACAGAGACAAGGGGACTACTCCCGGTACCAGCCCTACCGGCAGCGCCAACAACCCAACCGTCCACGCTACCAGCAACGGCCTCAGACTGGCAAGCGTACGGAACGGAAGGGCAAACAACGTGTTTGACTCTTCCGTGACCGAGACTCTACCCTACCGCCCCCTTTCCGACTACCTATCGGCGTGGTCTGCCATCACCACAGACCGATGGGTTTTAACCATCTTAGACTCTGGCTACGCGATCGAGTTCGAGAGATGCCCTACTGTCGGACGGATCCGCATCACCGATCCATCCCCACCGCTCCAGGAGGAACTAACAGCTCTCCTAGAGATGGGCGCCATAGAGCCGGTCGCAGCGTCGGAGTCTCACGAAGGGTTCTTCTCCCGATACTTCCTTGTGGACAAAAAAGACGGGGGGGCACGTCCCATCCTGGACCTCCGTCTTCTCAACAAGCATATCGACGCGAGGAAGTTCCGGATGGTAACCCTTCACTCCATCCTCCCGCTGATCAACCACGGGGACTGGTTCACCGTCATCGACCTGAAGGACGCCTACTTTCACGTGTCCATCAGGAGGGAACATCGTCGTTTCCTCCGATTCCAGGTGGGCGGCAACATCTACCAGTACACATGCCTACCCTTCGGCCTCTCCACCGCTCCGAGGGTATTCACGAAGTGCATGGCACCGGTGGCTGCTCATCTGCGACTGCAAGGCGTCCAAGTGTTCCCGTACATAGACGATTGGTTGATCTGCTCCCCGACCCAACAAAAAGCCAAGGACGACGTTGCACATTGCCTCGCCCTTATGCAGAGCCTCGGTCTGCGGGTCAACTTCAAGAAATCCCAGTTGACCCCCACTCAACGAATAGAATACATCGGAGCTGTTCTAGACTCTCTGGCTCTAAGAGCCTACGCTCCAACCAAACGTCTGCTCGACATCCGCACAGTGGTGGCACGGATCCAGGGCAGACGTCGGGTCCGTGCGAGGGACGCCCTCCGTTTACTAGGACTCATGGCGTCGACCACGGCGGTGGTCTCGCACGCCAAACTCAAGATGCGCTCCCTCCAGTCGTGGTTCCTCTCCTCCTTCAACGGCACCCACGACAACCTCGGGAAGTGGCTCACACCGACTCCCGAACTCCGAGACCAGTTAAACTGGTGGACAATGGACCAGAATGTGACCGCGGGGAGACTCTTCACCCTTCCCGCACCGTCCATCCAAGTCACCACCGACGCGAGCACCCACGGATGGGGTGCGTGCTGCCGCGGACTACGGATTCACGGCATATGGACGCCCGAGGAAGCCGACCACCATATCAACTTCCTCGAGCTGCTAGCGGTGTGGAAGGCGATGAGGTCCTTCAGACCGTCGATCGCGGGCAGTGTGGTGCAGTTCGCCTCGGACAACACCACGACACTAGCCTATCTCAACCGGCAAGGAGGGACCAAGTCTCTCTCCCTCCTCTACCTGACCGTCCAGATGTGGGAGTGGTGCCTGAAGGTACACGTGTTCCCCATAGGTGTCCACATCCAGGGCACCCTGAACTCCGATGCAGACTCCCTGAGCCGCAAAGGGACGGCAATGCACGAGTGGGAACTGGACGAATCGGTGTTCGACCGCCTGTGCCGACGGTGGGGCACACCGACCCTAGACGTCTTCGCGTCACAGACCAACTCCAAGTGCCGCCGTTACTGCTCCCGAGCAGGGATCGGCCACGGATCGGAGGGCGATGCCTTCATGGTGCCGTGGCACCAGGAACTGCTGTACATGTTTCCACCGATCCCTCTCATCCAACGGGTCCTGATACGGATCCGTGCGGAGAACGCCTGGACGATCCTAGTTGCCCCGTCCTGGCCGCGCCAGCCGTGGTTCCCACTACTCCAAACCCTGGCTTGCGATCGTCTCCGCCTACCCACCAATCCGAATCTCCTCCGCATGGAAGACGGTCGGATCCTTCACTCGGATCTGCCGAGCCTACACCTGACGGCCTGGCTTATCCGCCCAACATAACACGGATCCTTGATCTGTCCAGGAAACCTTCCACACGGAAGTCCTACGATGCCAAGTACCGTCGCTTCACTGACTTCCTAGCATCCAGCGACCGCACCGTGGACTCCGCATCCCTGCAGGATGTCATGTCCTACCTCCTGCACCTAGCCGAGTTGGGATCCGCACATTCATCATTGAAGGTCCACCTAGCTGCTGTGGTCGCCAAGGCCCCACCTTCTTCAGTATTGTCCTCCGCCTTCAGAGACAAAACTATTAAAAGGTTCCTTCAAGGGCTACGCAACGCCTATCCTCCAGTGAAGATACCACCTCCTCAGTGGTCACTCACTACAGTGCTCACCGCACTCACGAAGGCACCTTTTGAACCCATGGCTTCGGTGGACATTAAGTTTGTCTCTTACAAGACTGCCTTCCTTGTAGCTATCACTTCTGCCCGACGGGCAGGGGAGCTGGCAGCCCTTCGGTCTGACCCTCCTTTTCTCAAGTTCTACCCCGACAGGGCAGTGTTGCACCCAGATCTGACATTCCTGCCCAAGGTCCTGACTGAATTTCACCTGGCCCAAGCCATCACGCTTCCAGCATTCTTCCTGAATCCCTCGTCTCCACAAGAGAGAGTGTGGCACTCGTTGGATGTCAGGAGGGCCTTGCTGTTTTACACCCAGAGGACTGCGTCCTTCAGGAGAGCAAAACAACTGTTTGTGGCTTATGGTGGCAAGACTAAGGGACAGCCTCTGTCTGCCCAGAGACTATCTAAATGGATCTCAGGTACCATCTACCTGGCCTATCAGATGTCATCCCTGCCACCTCCGCCTCATGTCCGGGCTCACTCCACCAGGACACTGGCTTCCTCCACTGCATTCCTAGAGGGCATCCCGATGGAGGATATCTGCAAGGCTGCCACTTGGTCCAGGTCCTCCACCTTCATCACCCACTACCGGGTTGATACAAGGTCCGCCCCTGATGTCAGACGGGGCAGGTCCATCCTGACGGCTGGTCTCCGATCTTCTTCGTTGATGACCGCCCATCCATGATGACATCGCGCTCTCCTGCATCTCAGGACGCCGGCTGCCCACCATCCAAGTAAGTGAGCTTGTTAGTCACCCATCAGTGTGCATCCCCAAACAACACGAAGGAGAAGGACAGGTTTCACTTACCAGTAACTGTCGTTCTCCGAGTATGTTGTTTGGGGATTCACACAACCCAACCCTGCCTCCCCTCAGGGCTGCCGGCCTGAGATGGCCTTAGGCTTAGCGGGCAGCTTTAATATCAAACTGAGGGGAGAGCGCGAAATGGCGCCTAAAGGGGTTGGGCATGGTGGGCGGTCCCACATTCAAAACTCTTTATCCAATCAGCTTTCCAGCTCCGCTCCGGATTCAGCGCAGGCGCAGAACCCATCAGTGTGAATCCCCAAACAACATACTCGGAGAACGACAGTTACTGGTAAGTGAAACCTGTCCTTATCCGACTCTAGGGTTCAGTGCTCATCTCTGTTTACAGCCAAAGAACCAACGCTGTCTGCGTTTGCAGACATTTCCATGGACATGTGGCAGGCATGCCTCAACACCGGAGTGCACGGAATGTTGTTTACCTTCCCACCAAAGTGGTCCCTATTTATCTACTTGCAATTTCTTGCTTTCACACTGCTAGGTTGGCAGGTCCTGGGGCAGGGACTCATTTTGTCATGCAGTACCTGGAAATCGAACTCCGACTTTCCAGTCAGCGAGTTCACTTGACTACTTGAGCTACCACAGTCCCCCTTGAGCTACCGCAGTGTAATTGATTATTTTGTTGTACAGTTGCAGAGTCGAGTCTGACTCTTTGCGACCCCATAGACCACCATGCGGCAGGCTCCTCAGTCCTCTGCCATCCTTCGCAGCCCAGACAGATCTACGCCCATTGTGTTAACAATGCCATCTAGCCACCTCATCGTCTGTATTTTAAAAATGGTTTGCAGTATTGTTCAATTAATAACTTTCCTCATTTCTTTTTTTTTTTACAAACTACAGTATCTTTAATAATTTTTCTTTTTGCTAAATTCTCCTCAGATATAAAAGTTAAAAACTTTCTGTCTCTGTTTTCTCCATTGCATTCATTGGTGCATGCAGCAATGGACAGGGCAGAGGGTGAGGCTAGTTCACTTAGGACGTTGAAGTTTGGACTGACACATGTAACTTCTTGCTTCTTCTTTATTTTGCAGTACTATATTCTGGCATAATATATGTAAAGGATAAAAGATACCATTCTC
Organism: Furcifer pardalis; assembly: GCA_030440675.1. Classification (NCBI taxonomy): domain Eukaryota; kingdom Metazoa; phylum Chordata; class Lepidosauria; order Squamata; family Chamaeleonidae; genus Furcifer; species Furcifer pardalis. The sequence goes on along the minus strand of CP126897.1, from coordinate 86,743,831 downwards.
TTCCTTCTCAACCCACTTAGTACATTCACCGATCATTGAAAAGAAAGTAGTTTTGTTAAGTTTATCTCCCCCCCTAAAAAAAAGTGTGTGTGTGTGTGTGTGTGTGTGTGTGTGTGTGTGTGTGTGTGTGTGTGTGGATATAGATATAGAGAATACGCAAAAGTCGTAACAAATTGATATACTACTATGTGCTCCCACCACCAGTGGGACATTATAGACCTTCATTTAATTATTAGGTAAAGGTCACCCTTGCTCGAAAGCCAGGGGTATCCAACTCTAGGGTTCAGTGCTCATCTTTGTTTATAGCCAAAGAGCCCGCACTGTTTGCATCTGCAGACGTTTCCATGGTCACATGGTAGACATGCCTCAACACCAGAGTCCACAGAACGCTGTTTACCTTCCCACTGAAGTGGGCCCTATTTATCTATTTGCAATTCCTTACTTTTGAACTGCTAGGTTGGCAGGAGCTGGGACAGAAATGGAAGTTCACTCCATTGTGCAGTACACAGGAATAGAACTCTAACCTTCCAGTCGTCGAGTTCAGTGTCTTAACCACTTGAGCCACCGCAGTCCCTCATTTAACTATTAGGCCCCCATATATGTTTCACTCAAAAATCTATTCCTGTTTCCCCCTGCCAAGAGTTACCGTTGTTGCAGCTGCTGCAAAACATCCAGAAATATCTTTCCGGATCTTACCTTCTGCTAATGCCAGATTTTTACTACAGAGACTTACATTGAATGTTGCGTATTTGAACAAAATACAATTTTTGCTGGTGTTTTGGCTGTATGCAATTGAAACTATGCTCCTCAAGCTTCACATTTTTCTGAGTATATTTTTTCAGTGTGCAGCTGCAGAAACAGTGTTTTTCTTAAACATGTTTAGCTTTGTTTAATTTATCAATTGTCTCAAGTTAAATGTTCTTTTATTCTAACTAGTTATATTTAAGTATCTGTTTGCTTTGTTGTTATAATTATTGTCCTATGCCATCCCTCTCCTTTCAAAATTAAAAAAATATGGCTATTATGCAATGACAAAATTATTAATGCAATTTCTTGATATTTTGAGTCATTGCTTTGTTTGGTGATATGATGAATGACAGAAACAGAGGTGACTTTTCCACCAATTAACACATGGTTAGAAGAAACAAAATCCACTTTTTCAACTTGTCTCATTCTGAACATTTATTCCTTTCTTTGCTTATTTCTTTGTGTTGACATTTATTTTTAGGACTAGCAAGAGCCAAATCTGTCCCCAGTCATACATACTCCAATGAAGTAGTTACTCTGTGGTACAGACCCCCAGATGTTCTCTTAGGATCAACAGAATATTCTACCTGCCTTGATATGTGGTAAGAACACAGCATTTATAGACTCTTTGTTGCTTTGGTTTTGACTTCTTTAGATTAATAGTACATACAACAAGCTAAGTCTACCATACAAATTTGCTGACTTAGGATTCTGGGAATTGAAGTCCAAGAACAGCTGGAGTGTCAAGGTTCACCATCACTTGACCTAGAAACAAGTCCCATTGAGCCTATTTTGGAAACTTATGCATACCATTACTCTGTGAGATAAATAGTTCAGACCATACTTTTTATAGACTATAGTTTCTCTCTTTTCCCCAGAGAAATATGGCCTATTTAAGCCCATGTACACTTGAAAGCGTATTGTGACAAGTACATGGGTACATGAACTCAAGAATACTGGTGACACCCTGGATACAATAAGTGGCAAATTTAGAGAAAGATTCAGTAGCAATTTATAGGCCACCCTGTATGTGCATATGATTAGTTGTGGACTACAAGCAAATATCATGACAATGTATTCTTTGTTTTGTTGTTGTTAAGCCATCCTTTATTAACTAATACTGTACAGGGATTCTCAACCTGTGGCCCACTGCACTATTTCATGTGCCTCCACTGCACCTAGAAGTGCCATGTGGTGGAGGAAGGGCAAAATGGCTGTCCAGTCCCCAAAACTGTCTGAGGGAGCATAACCCGGCCCCCAGCTTTAAAAGGTTGAGAACTCCTGAACTAATTAGTCATCTGATCATATCAGGTTAAAATGTGGTAAAATGCATTCAATAAAATATGATTACACAAGGTTCTCAACCTTTTGAAGCTGTGGACTGGATCACGCTCCCTTACACAGTTGAGTGGGCTGGACTGGTGGTTCCCCCCACTGTAAACGCTGCTGTAAAACACACATCAGTGGCTGTTGTAAATGCATCTATGACAGCCGTAAAGGCGTAAAAGTGCATTTACGACAGGCATGGCTGCATTTACAGCTGCTTCTGCTATTTATGGCTTCAGGAGAGGAAGCGAAGGTGGCGGGCTAGATGAAATGGCATCACAGACAATATCTGGCCCACAGGCTGTAGGTTTTAGAGAATTGACCTAAAATTTCTGATGTTGTTTGTGTTTCTGTAATTATGGTAACCTTACTTCAAACTCATGATGCTTTTTTTGTGAGATGGTGTGCTTGGGGGGAGATATGAAAGATTTGATTGGCCTGTATAGCAGTTTGATAACCGTTACTACAAGTAATATTCTATTATGGAAACGCAGAGGCCATCCATGGTATGTATAAAAATGGAACCTTAATTTTAAAGCAGTTAATATAGGTCCTGTAAACAGTATAGGATAACTATAGTTCCAGAGTGAAATCTATCATGGTGAAAGCTACCAAGACCAAACAGAGACTTTTACCCCCATATATTATCATTGCCAAGGAGAAAATGGTTCCTAGCTGGAGGGCACAAAAGGAATCTCTTTAATAATAGACATGAAATATTGATGTCCCGTGATGTAGGACCTTTAACACAAGTCAATAAGATATACAGGGCACTTTCCAAGAGGAATGTTTTGTTCCAGGTGAAAAATGAGGCAGTACTGATTGCATCTATCAAATATATGAATCCAGCAAAATGGAAAATAATCCATCTTCTGTAAAATACTGAGGAATCACAACACAAGCTTAGACAGCAGTCAAGAGCAGACAGATCAAACAAATGACAGATGAAAGGTCTTTCTTTACTGGGTGCCTCAGATGACAGGCATTGTGAACTATGTATATTGGGTGCTCCTAATAATTATATTCAGTTAGTAAATACAGGGTAGAAGAATTGCTGATTACAGCAAAATGTGTTCCATGTTAATATGGTTAGAATAGCATCCTATGCTATGTTTTTCTAGAGGTCAAAAAACATGCCGAGCATTTCAGAAATATTTTTCCTGAATTTAGTTGTTTATGTTAAACACTTGTGTGTTCTAAAACAGGAGTTCTCAACCTATAGCCTGCAACATCATTTCATGTGGCCCATGTCGCTGTCGAAAGCAGATGTGTTTACAACAGCCGTAAATGCATTCGCTGCTGTTGTAAACACGGCTACTACAGCTGTGGATGTGTTTTATGGCAGTGTTTACGGCGAGGGGAACCAACAGTCTGGCCCACGGCTTGAAAAGATTGAGAACCCCTCTTCTAAAACATAGCAAGTATTTTCTTAGACCAATACTATGTGTGTGTGTGTTGTACAGTACATAATCATGCAAAATAGATTAACATATCAATTCCGAGGTGTGTGTGCACACGTGTGTGTGTGTGCGCGCGCGCGAAGTTTAACAGTAAAGGGGGAAAGCCTATACAGTAATACCTCGGATAAAGTTTACTCGGATAACGCTAAAATCGCATAACGTTAAGTAATCTGGGGAGGAGAATTGGATCGAATAACGTTAAGGTCCTATGGGATGGATCGGATAACAACCGCTAAAGCCTGTGCGGTTACAATGTATCTCTATGGAGCTTTAACGTTATCCGATCCATCCCATAGGATTTTAACATGCATCGGATAACACTAAAAATCGGATAACACCAAGACTTGTAGAACCAAGTCTTAGCGTAATCCAAGGTATTACTGTATATAGATTCCAAAATGACAGACAGATATCCACAAGAGATTATTTACAAGGAAAAACTCTTGTTTCCCTTTTTGAAGCTAGGTAGACACAAATAATGAACACGAAAGGATTATCTGAGATACAAACAACCCATTCGGTGCTTTTGACCTATACTAATTCGTGTAAAAGGAAATTTGTTGTATTTCCTACTGTGGTGCATTTTACAAATATGTGAGGGAAAATTTCAGAAATGCTATTTGAGGCTGTGGATGTGTGCCCTACTATCTCATTTTAAAGAGAATATTTTTGAGTTATCCTGTTTACCTCATGAGTACAAACCAAGAGGGGATTTACATCCCTAATTATTATTATTATTATTATTATTTATTAAATTTAATACCCCGCCCCAATCGGGAGGACCCGACTAATAGTACCTGCCATAGCCTGCCATGGGAGGAGTTGTTGCTCAGTGGAAATAAACTGCCTGGAATTCTGAAAGGCAATGGAAGTCTGACTTTTTGACTTCTGTATCCCTCTTGTAACCTTTCTTCATTCAGATAAAAGTATCCTGTCTCTAAAATGCAAAACCCCATTTTACTTTGTTGTTTGTTTGTCCTTGAAAATGTTTCCCAGATGCCTGTGTCCAACAACTCCATTATTTGTTAGCTTTTTCCTAATAACTCATTGCTTCATGAAGTTTTTGGACCATTCCCTTAGGTCAGTGATGGCAAACCTTTTAGAGACTGAATGTCCAAACTGCAACCAAAAACCCACTTATTTATCACAAAGTACCAACGGAGCAACAGGGAAGGAAGGAAATGCTCCCGTTGGGCTGCTGGGCAGAAGGATGGTGTGAACTCTGTGCTGGGGGAGGGAGGAAGTGCTCCCATTGGGCTGCTGGGCAGAGGGGCGGGGCAAACTCTGTGCTGGGGTGACTGCATGGGTGCCCAAAGAGAGAGCTCCAAGTGCCATCTCTGGGATGCTTGTCATAGGTTCACCACCACTGCCCTAGTTGGTTTAATAATTATTCAGTGTCAAGGAGATTCTGACATATAGCAACTCTTTCCAGAGTTTTCTAGGCACCAGGAATAGTGCCACTAAGCCAAAGCTATGCAGACTGGCTTTTCTCCCAAGAGCCAAGTGGGGAATAGAACAGCTGACTCCTGGCTCTACAGTCAGGCACTCTAGTCCACTGAACTATCCAGTTTGCTTTTTAAACCCTTTATTGCAACTAGTATGTGTGAGTTTAACTTAGGGTGTATTCTTTTCCTGCTTATCTCTGTTCCCCACCCCCCAGTATCTATTTTGGTGTATAAGCATAGGGACTGCAGTGGCTCAAGTGGCTAAGATGTCGGCTGGGAGGTGGAAGGTCAGCAGTTCGATTCCCAAGTACTGGAGGACAGAATGAGCTCCTGTCTTTGTCCCAGCTCCTGCCAACCTAGCAGTTTGAAAGCAAGAAATTGCAAGTAGATAAATAGGGACCACTTCAGTGGGAAGGTAACAGCATTCTGTGCACTCCAGTGTCTCATCATGCCTATGACATGACCACAGAAACGTCTGCAGAAACAGACAGTGCTGGCTCTTCAGCTTTGAAACAGAGATGAGCACTGAACCCTAGAGTTGGATATGACTGGCTTTCGAGGAAGGGAAACCTTTATCTTTAAGCATAGGAATGTGCCTTTTTCCCCTTTGTAAAAGGCAGTACTGTATATAGGGAATGGTCGCTTCGCTTTTAGGATTACTATCATTGTAATACTAAATTGGCAGCACAAAGTGACAGATAGTCTGTGTTCTACGGAAGGGTAGAAATAAGCAGACTTTACTGAAGTTAGCTTTCTACCACGTTGATACATGGTTCAGTGTGTGTGGAAAAAGTTATGATGGGAATAATAATATAATTAGTATTTATTTAGCACTATCACTGATACGGATGAATGGATGTGGGAAATTAACAGAATGAAAACGTTCCCTGTCTCTCACTTGTTCCGCAAGCCAAACTAGCCATCATGAAGTTAGACTGGTCTCTTCTTGTTTTCTATAATGAGGAAGGGGTAAGGGAGAATTATCAGTCACCAGCTCTTAGCCTGGAGAGTAAAGTGAATAATGTCTGGTTATACATCTTGAGTAGCAGAAAAAACGTAGGGGAACAAATGCTGAAAAAGAATACAAATATTAACCATTGGACAGTGTCTGAGAAGCAGGTGGCAGTAGCTGGGAGCTATTTTTGCACTTCATTTGTCATTGGAAAGCATTGGGACAGTAACCAGGAACTAATGATTCATGTACTGTTATTAACATTCTCTTGCTTTCTCTGTAAATAGCCACTAGCAATTTAAGTATATTAATGAAGATATACATGTATTAATGCTGGTAGCTAGCAATGAGAATCAATATGGAATATGTTGTAATTTAATACTGTCACTGTACAATAGATCAAGATACTGGATGTATTAAGCAAATTCACACTGCATCAGTGCATGACCATAATGTCTGTACTTTTAATCGTCACTAAGGTAATTGGTGTATTTTATGATTTTGGTTGTTTCCATGTCAACATAGTAACTAAATAACTCCTGGGGTTTTAGTGACTCGGGGCCAGAAGTCACAGAAATATTTGAGGTATTTATCTTGCAGGGGAGGGAGGCTGAACTATGAGTACCAACTTTTCTGTTCTGATGTTGAGGACCAGCTATGTTTCTAAATTATGAATCGTGACTGGTCAGGTTTCTGAACAATGTATTCCCGTGTGTTTCTAGTGGGCAGAACAAAGGCAAAACGAGAAGTAGCAGATGCCTGACTCAAATGGCATGTGGTACATAACCACCATTTTCTACCAACTACTTTAGCAGCCAATTTGTGGCCAGATGCGTAGGCAGTTGTTAACAACACATGTGGAAGGGGCTGTCAACAGAAAAAGGCCCCCCCACTAGGAGCACAGACAGAGCGTTCTGTTAACCCAGGGGTGCCCAAACTTTTTGGGCCGGGGGCCGATCATGTCGTTCAGGGAGCCAGTCACTAAGGCCAGGTGCGGCCCCTGATGCCAATTCCTCCAGCCCGTGAAGTCCTCGTCACTCCTGGAAGCGGAAGTAAAATGCACACTTCCAGGAGTGATGAGGCTTCGCGGGCCAGATGAATTGGCGTCGGTGGCTGCACCCAGACCCCTGGCCTTAGTTTGGGCACCACTATGTTAACCCCTGGGCAGTAATAGTGGCCCTTTCCTCATTCCTGGAGAAGATGATCAAGTAACTGCTATTTCACCTATAGTTCCTGCCATTCTTCACTGCATTTCTCCCAGCCTTGCCTACTGGCTCCACTTCTTCCTTTCTTATGAAATATGGTGGTCTGAAAATGGGAAAGCGGCACAATTCATGGATTAGTTACCGGTATATGTCATTGAGAAAAAGAGGTAATGAAGATGAAACAGGGGATAGTTTACTATTCTCTATAATTGCTGTTGCTGTTTTAATAACACCTACAATACCTTGTAAGAAAAATATGCAAATACACAAGTGATAATTTATTTATGCTTAGAGGGACAGGAATATAAGTAGTCTGAGGAGACGTAGCAGGAAAGGCTATTACTTTCATGCCCTGAATTGTAGCTTCCTGGAGCAATTGACTCCCATTTGAAGGAAAAAGACAGGCTAAAAACTTAATTAAATAAAGAAATATAGGCACTGAGGGAAACAGAACTATGAGACATGACCTGCAGGCCTGCTTTTACATTCTTAATTTTCACAGACAGAAGATCCCAGTGAGACCTGATAATGCCAGTTTTTCTTCCCACTCTCTCTATTTAGGGCTGACATTTTGGTCAGTGTGATGTCTTTGTTTATCTCTCATATTCTAATTCAACCGTTTCATGTTCTGTATAGTGCCAGTTACCTACCCAGGCCATAAATAACTGAAAAAGACATAGACAAAGGGATTAAATAAGGATTGTAGATTTGTTCAGGCAAATTTATATTAAATTCCTATAGATTTATTAAAAGTACTGTACAATGTAATAATTAAAATTTTAATACATAATAGATGTGTCCAGTGATCTGGATATTTTGATTGAAACTGTCTGATAGATGGAGTAGTTTATGACCTTTAGTTGTTGTGTTGTCTTGTTTAATTGATTTTTCAGATAAATCTCCTAGTCAGACACAGTATCTTTAAGGGGGAAATCTCACATTGACTCATCCAAATTGCATCTGTGTTGTTATCTATAGCCCAAGATTCCTGCATCCATCTGCCATTGTTACTGAACTAATCTCCATTGGCAAATAATTAAATATCAACCAGAAGTCTTAAGTCATTTCAAGACAGGAGATTCCCCATTGACTCCCATGATTTGCAAGCTGTGATTAACCAATCACTGTCTCTTTATCTTTTGCCCATTTATAAATGATTGTCATGTAATCTCATTATTATGTTTGAGGAGATAGATTTGATCCGCAAAACCTCACAAAAATAGCAGCTAATCTTTAAGGTGCCACAACATTTTTGTCTACTTTGGGTTTAGTTGTTGCTATTGTTGTCTTTATTTGTGTTTGTTCCCCCTTGTCTGATATGCCTCCACAGGCTACCATGGATATCACTTCAAAAACGGCATTTTTGGCTAACCTTTTTGTTGTCTATATTAGGAAGACACATGTATAGGAGAGACTTAATACCATTGCTAAATATTTTACAGTATCATAGCATTTTCATGTTTTATATTTTGTTTTTCTGATAAAGGAAGCAACATATTTGAGCTTCTAACAGCTGAGCAGGGCTGTTAATGATAGGATATTTTATTTATTTATTTATTTAAATTTGTTTATCGCCCTCCTCCCCAAAGGGACCCAGGGCGATTCACAACAAGTCAGCATCGACAACAATTTAAAACCAGTTCAGAAATTAAAAGTTTCAAAAGAAGCTTAAAAACTTAACATTAAAAACTAGACATAGCTAGGAGGCACTGGGGGGGTCAAACCATCCAGCCGGCTGGGGAAATTGATCCATCCATTCCCCAGACCTGACCTGCCAGCCAGGTTTTCACTCCTTTCCTGAAGGACAGCAGCTCCGTCTGCAGGCGTAGTTCTATTGGGAGGAGGTTCCATAGGGCCGGAGTGGACACCGAGAGGTCATTCGTTCATAGGGTGGAAAAAACTTGATGGTACATAACAATACATTTAAAAATTTCCATTCCACTAACTAATAAAAACACTTAATAGCTCCTCACAAGTAATCCCTTTCCTAAAGAATTGCAAATGATGGTCTACTCCTGTGAACAGTTCCTTTCTAAGAAGTAGATATTAATTTTTGCTAATGTCCTATGCAGTCCTTAAACTAAAGAAAGTCAATTGCAAGGTTACAATAGCTACATCCAGTGGGCATACAAAATGCCCTTTTCATTTAGAAGAAAGACACTTAACTCAGTAATAAACAGTGAACCACAGTTTTGCTGGTTTTGGGAGTCAGGAATTGAAAACTGAACCTTTGTCTCCCTCTGTGGGAGAAGTCTTTACAACCTGTATTTATACGTGCTGAAAACGGGCCTCTTGATACCACATTGTCTTCAGTTTTTAAGACACTTTCTCAAATTCTCCTCATGTCAGCAGTTCAGACACAATTCTGAGCTCATTGGTAACATGTGCATTATGTGTTTCCAAATTAGAACTGATTTATAGCAGCCTCAATAGGGCTTTCAAGGTAACTCAGATATTTAAGGAGTGTGTCTCAAATTCCACCTAGCCATAGTTGGCTGCTGTGGCTGAGCAGGGATTTGAACCCAATCTTCTAAATCCAAGTTTGTCATGTCCAGCATATCTACAGCATATTGAAATCATGCGCACAAATGAGTGTGCATACAATGACTTCAACCTTTGTGTAGGAAGGCTGTGCAGACAGATTTTTATATTCCTTTGGAGTGTCAGCAGATACGGATTTAATAGACATTGACACATAATTCACAGATCTTCATTCCATACAAAGGTATGTGTCTGGATTAGGTATATATGATTCTATCACAGCTTTCCTCTAAAACAGGAGTTTTCATCTTACGGCCTGAGGGCCAGATGTGGCCCACAACACCATTTCATGTGGCTCCCACTGCCTCCGCCACACCCAGAAGTGCTATGTGTGGCAGGCAGGGCAAAATGGCTGTCCGGCCCCCAAAGCTGTCTGCGGGAGTGTGACCGGCCCTCGGCTTTAAACAGTTGAGAACCCCTGCTCTAAGCAGAGAAGCCACTTTATTTTATCTTCAGGTGTGAGGTAACTCATGAGGTGATAATAACAAAATCTATTGTTATTAAGTAAGTTAGGTATCACATACAATAGAAGAACAGGTCCAGCCTGCAGGCTTGAACTCCAAAGGCGCTTCAAAAAGGAAGAAAGGAGTGAAGCATGCAGGAAGGAAGACTAAAATGGTAAGAGAAACTGAGATGAAGATGCTGATGCTTCATAAACAGGATTATAGACGTTGAGAGCTTCAGAGACAGTGGGAGGTTATTGACAGATGATAACGAAGAAACATATTATACAGCAACAAGTAAGAAATAGAAACAGTTTTAGGATTAAAGAATATTAGATGCATTAAAAATTGTAAAGAATCAAAACAAAACAGTGACTTAAAGATCATAGATAGGAGAAAGGAAAGCAATTTAACGAAGGAAACAATTTAAATGTAATATATTATACTAAATATTGCTACTAAAAATCCAAAGATGACTGCCAAACATCATGCAGAAAAATGGAAAGCTAGAAAAAGTAAAATAGAGTAATGGAAACTAGTACAACTTGGTTCAAAATAATAGAAATAACACAATAGCACCTGTTCAGCCACTTCAATGCTGTAACTTAAATCCATGCTTCAGCATTTGCCACTGTGCCCCCCTCCCCCCGGCCTCATTAATTACTGTGGTTATACCACTATCCCTAGAAAATTAAGAGGGAGGGTAGTGTGGTTATATTTAGATACATGACTGCATATGCTTCCACAGTATGTTAATGGGATTGGTCATGGTCGTTTTGAGAGGGCAGAGTACACATCTTTACATCATATGGTTGTCACTCTGTTTCAGTCATGTTTTGTGGTGTCACGGGACAGTCTCAGTTTTGTAATGTTATCTGGATTACTTACTATTTATGGTATTACTGAATATTTCTTAGGGCTTTGTGCAGTGCTTTCTTTCTATGGATGTCACATATCTTACTGCTGTTTGGTAGTATAATAAAGAAAATTAGGGTGTATCTGAAACATCTCAGGTTTGGTTTTATATGCTTAGAGTATGTAAAAAAGTTTTATATTTTAGAGAACATTTTTATATTTTAGTGAATTTAAGTCTTTTTAAAGGACTGCGGTGGCTCAAGTGGATAAAATGCAAAGCTCGCTGGCTGGAAGGTCAGAGTTTGATTCCTGGGTACTGTGTGGCGGAGTGAACTCCCGTCTCTGTCCCAGCTCCTGCCAACCTAGCAGTTCAAAAGCAAGAAATTGCAAGTAGATAAATAGGGACCACTTCGGTGGGAAGGTAAACATCGTTCTGTGTTGAGGCAAGCCTTCCACATGTCCACAGAAACGTCTGCAGCTCTGGCTCTTTGTCTATAAACAGAGATGAGCACTGAACCCTAGAGTCAGAGTTGACTGGCTTTCCAGCAAGGGTGACCAGTTTCTTTCCAGTTCTCTGCTTTCCGCTGCAGCAACCTTGAGGGCTAGCAAATTTTTTCACCATGTTTGGCTAAGTTTGTAAGCCTACCAGATCATTAATTTTTCTGTTTGCTACTTAATTCTTGACTAGGCTGTAGCCTGTTTTAGCTTCCTTTTGCTTAATTTTTCCAACAATTTGAGATCAGAAGTAAATGCAGTTGCTAATAGCTAACAAAGAAAGGAATTTGTCAAAATATTTACTTCAGACTTTCTGTGTCTGGTCACTTGCCATTTCATATTCATAGGCACTTAGAGGTTCTCAGAATATCTGACATGCTAATATTTAAAGAAATTAAATTATATTAAGTGAATGCACAGCCAGGATGTAAACTGCTTTTATTACACAATAGACACAAACTATATAATGTTTATATAAAATATTATTCACTCCCATCTCTAAATATTGTGTGTGTTTGACATCAGATTTAATGAAGCACTAACCAAAATAGATGATAAATATTCACCAATGCAGATGTTTCCATATGTGTTATTTGTTGTAGAGCAATGATGGCAAACCTTGGCACTCTAGCTGTTCTTGGACTTCAATTCCCAGAAGCCCTGATCAGCAGCTGTGCTAACTTGGGCTTCTGGTAATTGAAGTTCATGAATAACTGGAGTGCCAAGGTTCACCACCACTATAGAGAGTAATTTTAATCCACAAAGAACATAATACATTGTCCTTTCAATTTTATTTTTTTGTTGTTCAGTCGCACAGTCGATTCCGACCCTCTGCGACCCCATGGACCACTGTCCGCCAGGCACTCCTGTCCTCCACCATCCCCTCAACTCACTCAGCTCTGTGCCCATTGTCTCCACAATACCATCTAGCCATCTCATCTTGGGCCGTCCCCTTCTTCTTTTGCCCAAGACCCTTCCAAGCATCAAGGCTTTCTCAAGTGAATCCTCTCTTCTCATTTGATGTCCAGAGTACTTTAACTTCATCTTTATTATTTGACCTTCTAAGGAGCAGTCAGGGGTGATTTCTTCTAAGATTGACCTATTTGTTCTCCTCGCTGTCCATGGGACTCTCAAAACTCTCCTCCAACACCACATCTCAAAGGTGTCTATTCTTCTGCGCTCAGCTTTCCTAATGGTCCAGCTCTCACAACCATACATTGCCACTGGGAATACCATTGCTTTGACTATGCAAATTTTTGATTGCAATGTGATGTCTCTACTTTTCACTATGTTCCCCAGGTTTCTCATTGCTTGCCTCCCAAGAATCAGTCGCCTTTTTATTTCATGGCTGCAATCACCATCTGCAGTGAGCTTAGATCCTAAGAAAGTAAAATCTGTCACTGCTTCTACTTCTTCCCCATCTATTTTCCAGGGACTGATAGGGCCTGTTGCCATGATCTTGGTTTTCTTGATATTGAGTCTCAAGCCAGCTTTTTCACTTTCTTCTTTCAACCTAATCAGGAGCTTCTTTAGGTCCTCCTCACTTTCTGCCATGAGGGCACATTTTACTTACGCTTCAAAGAGTGACGAGGGCTTCATGGGCCGGATGAATTGGTGTTGGGGGATGAATCTGCCCCCCCCCCAGGTGTAGTTTGGGCACCCCTGATATAAACCTTTGCATGTGGGGAGTTAGGTCATTATATTTGTGACATATAAACTGAAATAAACTGTTTTTTAAAAAAAATCCTGGAAATCTCTATGAATATCTTGCGTTTCAGTAATCTAAATTTGATAGTCAGAAGTGAAGACTGTTGTGATGGTCTGCTGGTTGTGTACTGTTATGAATTATTTATTACTGTATATTGTCTTTCTTTGCAGGGGGGTCGGATGCATCTTTGTAGAAATGATCCAAGGTGTTGCTGCATTTCCAGGAATGAAGGACATTCAAGATCAACTTGAAAGAATATTTTTGGTAAGTTCCCTATTGCCAAATAGGTCTTGGTTATTATATTACACTTTTGTACTGTATCTCTTTCCCCCTGCTTTCTTCTGCCTTGTATCACATAAATACCATATAAACAGCTCCCTGGTGGCTCAGTGGGTAAAAGCACTGTGCTTGGAGACCAAAAGCATGGGGTTCAATTCCCCCAAGAGCTGCACAATAGGAGACATGAAAGGAGCTTCATTGAGGTGTCCCCTGCAAAAATCCTTTCAACCCAGAGTAATCTTTGACATGAAAAACAAACAGCACATGAATATCACAAATCTACAGTCACACTGATTTTAAGTTTGCATGGTTGAAACTCATATGGTTTGCACCCAGGTTACAGTTTTAAAGTGTTGAATTTTAAATGTTTAGCTACTTTAAACAAAAATGCTAGCAATAACTATGTAATATATTGTGTGCATCTTTGAAATTATCTTTTTAATAGTTATAGAAATGGGATTATTCTGTTTAAAGAGGATTGTTTTCATTGTTGAGAAAATTGAATACAAGACAGTAGCCAATCAGTTTAAGTACAAAACTAATCAGACTGTTTAAGATAAGAAATGCATATAGAACAAATTTTCTTTGAATGTTGAGAAATTCAATCGATGCAGCATTTATGTGCATGCAATTTATGCCCCACCAAGTGTACAAAAGAAGATTTAGTAAACTACATAGATAATGCTACTGAAGTAACCCAGTTGTGGTCAAGAATAGTCTAATTATTTTAATATTTATATTTCAGTTCAATTTTAGCTTTATTTCATATATGCCTGAAATTTTAAATTGTGCAGTGATTGGTTTTGAATAATGAAAGATCTGGTTGTTGACCTGTAGATTTTGAATGTCTGGGTCCATTTTAATTAGGCTTGCTAAAGGTTCCACAGCTGTAACTAATAGAATTGGTGGCAGTGACCAGACTCTTTCTATAGCATAAGTGAGATCCAGTCTCATTTAATAGTTGAATTTTTTGGAATAGTAGCTGTGTCAGTCCTTGGTTCAGGCATATCAGAAAACAAAAACAATACAAGAAAATAAAAACACTGCTGCAGTTGTTTTTATTTTATTTATTTGTTTGTTTGTTTTCTGATATGCCAATCTCATTTAAGCACTTGATTAAGTGCTTGTCTTTCAGTTCCAGCATAACTCTCAGGCAAATTTTCAGATTTTTTTTTATTTTCCAGTTTCCCAGTTTTTAATTTTTGCAGGCAGTAGGTTTGTAGCTGCAGAACTTTGACTTTACATTCTTGTGATCAGCCTAAATCCAGTTTGTGTCATTTGCTGGGGTTTCAGATTTTGTCGATTCCAGTGGCATGGTTGGTCAGTCTTTTATCTCGGGATGAGAAGGTTTCTATTCAGTGTTGTTGTTATTCAGCTCTAACGTGCCATAGGAGCTCTTGAATTGCCTTTTCAGCATACAGTTGTACCTTGCTTAAAGAGCATAATGCATTCCACGGGATTACTCTTTAAGCGAGTTTGCTCTTTAAGCGAAACACCATTGTAAGTGACCAATTGAGACTTCCGGGGGGGGGGATGTGAACCCCAATTTATTTGTTAAGCAAATTTTGGTTGGTTTTATTTGTTAAGCAAAGCGAACATTCAGAGAAAATTCTGCTCTTTAAACGAGTTATTCCTTAAGCAAGGTGCTCTTTATGCAAAGTTTGACTGTATGCCATACTCTTTTCTTTCCTGCCTTTGGAGGTTAGATATTAGACATCTGTCTCTGCCTCCCTCTGCTGGCCATCGTGAAATATTCTATGATAGTTTTAAATTAATAGACCAAACACAATAAAGTGAAGTAGCTTGGAACAATTATAAAATTCTATTGTCATGATGTTAACTGCTCATATATTTTAATCATACCATGATTCCCCCAGACCTACCTCCCCGCCCACACACACACTGGCCAATTCAGAACAATTAACAATAATTTCAATAACTGTTCAAGGTTTAAAGTAGTTTTTTTCATGTAGTCTTTTCAGGTGAAAGATTGATCATGATTAAGAAGAGAAAGCCATAGTGATATATAAATATTAATCAAACATTGGCCAGGATCCTACTGAATGCATGAAGTTTCATATCGATACATATTCCAGTTCTGTTCTAGATTATACGCTCATTACATGATTGGGAACACTAGCACACTACAGCTTTATTGTTTTGCCAATAAAGTACCAAATTTTAGCAACTAAAGTAGGATTCCTCTTAAATCCAGGAGGTGGGTCACACTGCCTCAGACACCTTCATGGGCCAGACGGCCATTTTGCCCTTCCCCCACCACATGACACTCCCTGGTGTGGTGGAGGCAGCGGGAGGCCACATGAAATAGCACTGGGGGCCGCAGTGAATCCTTGAACTAAAGGAATGAAGAGACATACTAGTACAGTAGTTCTCACTATGTTGATTCCCGCTGTCATGATTTTAATTACACAGTTTTCACTTTTAAATGTTCAAATAAATGACCGCATATTTTTAAAGACAAGAATAATTACTTTGCATGCTGCCTGGAAATCATCTGATGAATGTTTTTAAATGACTTGTTTATTTCTTTTACAGTATTAAATACTATGTATCTTTAAGAGGATTTATTACATTTCTGTTACCATTTTATTAAATTGCACATAAAAGACTTTGGCCAGGATCCTAAATATCACTGTTTGTACAGTAACAATAGTGCAGTTTACTGGGCTGGTGGAATTATCTGTGCATTGAAAGCTCAGTAAAATGCTGGGCTCGTGTTTTGTGGGGATTTTTGTTTTGCTTTGGCATTTTTCTCTAAAATTATTTTTCTTTCTCTATTCTTTTTTAGGTACTTGGAACCCCAAATGAAGATTCGTGGCCTGGAGTTCATTCTCTCCCTCATTTCAAGCCAGGTAAAATTCAAGAACATGCAGTTAGAATGTGAATCTTTCCCAGTCTTGGAAAATATTGAGAGCCCTCTACATCACAGAGCTGTGTGTAACAATTCCTATTAGTACTGTATGAAAAGGTTATAGTGTTATTTTTATGTTACAGTAAGAGAAATGTGATTGTTTATAGTCATGTGAAAAAGATTTAATGACCAATTTAAGTAGTATTGTTCATCTTCGATTATGCCAATAAGCCCTTCCCTCAGCTGTGCTGTGTGTGGTTGGTATGACAGATAATAATGCAGTAGCTCATACA
This sequence comes from Furcifer pardalis, assembly GCA_030440675.1. NCBI lineage: Eukaryota > Metazoa > Chordata > Lepidosauria > Squamata > Chamaeleonidae > Furcifer > Furcifer pardalis. The sequence goes on along the minus strand of CP126897.1, from coordinate 86,727,210 downwards.
TTTCTTCTGTCAATATATCTTATGTGATGCATCTCCACATAAAATGCTGTAGGTACTTAATGTCAAAGTAATGCTCAGAGTGTCTCTAGAAGAACTTTTATCTTATATGGAGTAAGAAATGCTGATGTTCAACTAGATTCCAAAAAGGAAGAAGCACTCAAGTTCATATTGCAAATATTCGCTGGCTACTGTAATACACCAAAGAATTTTAGAAAAATATCAGTCTATATTTTCAGTATTTTTGACTCTGTGGGGTTATGAGAAACTATAGCTTGTCTGAAAGAAATGAATGTGCCTCACCATTTGATTGTCCTGCATTGTAACCTGTATTGTGGATAAGAAGCTACCTTTAGGACAAAATATGAAGGTACAAAATGGTTTCCTATAAGCAAAGGTGTCAGACAAGGATCTCCCCTTATCTGTTCAATCTGTGTACAGAAGATATACAAAAAGCTGAACTAGGTTCAGGTGAAGAGAGAGAGTGAAAATGGATGGAAGAAATATCAATAATTTTAAATATACAGATGACCCCATCTTTCTGGCAGAAAGTAGCAATGAATTGAAACAAGTTTTAGTGAAATTAAAAGAAGAAAGTGTCAAAGCAATACTTCAGTTTACTGTTAAGAACACAAAAATCATGACTACAGAAGAACTACCAAGCTTTACCATTGACAATGAAGAAAGTGAAATAGTGAAAGATCTTGTCTACCTTTGTTCAATCATCAATCCAAATGGATACTGCATCCAAAAAATCAGATGAATGAGGCTTAAAAGGGCAGCAAGGAAGGAACAAGAAAAGATAATCAAGTGTAAGGATAATGTCTGTGGAGACCGAGACCAAGATCATCCATATTCTTATATTCCAGATGTTGTTGTTCAGTCGCACAGTCAATTCTGACCCTTTGCGACCCCATGGACCACTGTCCACCAGGCACCTCTGTCCTCCACCATCCTCCTCAACTCACTCAGCTCTGTGCTCATTGCGTCTACAATACCATCTAGCCATCTCATTTTTGGCCGACCCCTATTTCTTTTGCCCTCCACCCTTCCCAGCATCAAGGCTTTCTCAATCGAATCATCTCTTCTCATTTGATGTCCAGAGTACTTTAGCTTCATCTTTACTATTTGACCTTCTAAGGAGCAGTCAGGGTTCATTTCTTCTAAGAGTGACCTATTTGTTCTCGTCACTGTCCAGGGGACTCACAAAACTCTCCTCCAACACCACATCTTAAAGGCATCTATTCTTCTCCTTCGTGTTGTTTGGGGATGCACACTGATGGGTTCTGCGCCTGCGCTGAATCCTGAGCGGAGCTGGAAAGCTGATTGGATAAATAGTTTTAAATGTGGGACCGCCCACCATGCCCAACCCCTTCTGGCGCCATTTCGCGCTCTCCCCTCAGTTTGCTTTTTTTCTGCTGTGCAAGCAGGAGCCTGGAAAAAAAGCTGTGAGTACTTTAGCTGAATCTTCCAATTTTTCTAACTTACAATTTTTCTCGGACCAGGGGACTTGATCCCTTGGTCCTCGTGTGGCTGGGGCTCGCCCTCAGCCGCCGGTAAAAAAAAAACAACCAAGAGAAGGAAACCGTTTTTTTCCTGCAATCTCGTGCCGGGGCCTCCCGGCCGGGATAATTTTTTCTCTTCGGCCATCTACCTCGGTGGATGGCCTCAGCGGCAGCGTTCAAGCAGTGTCCGTCCTGCAAGAGAAAGTTCCCTAGTTCGGACGGACACGTGCGCTGCCTCCGCCGCCTCGGGGAGAGCCATCAGGTCCAGACCTGCGAGGTGTGTAGAGGCTTCTTGAAGGCCGCTATCAAGAACCGCCAGTACCGCCTCCAAGCCTACCTCATGGAGGCCGCACTCGTACCACCGCCTCCCCCAGCTCCAGAGCAGGCCGCTGCCTCAACGTCTGCTCCTTCGACCTCCGCTCCTTCTTCACGGCCGTCGGCCTCTGAACTGTTTAAACGGAAGAAGGAGCAGGAGAAGAAGAAGAAAGACAAGAAAGAGAAGAAGAAGCGTCGTAGCTCTTCGTCTTCTCTCCCACCGACCCTGGGACCGGCTCACCCCTCGCCGCCACGCTCCCTAGCATCCGCCCCGGTTGCAGCCCCACCTACGCCGGGCAGGATGTCGGTTGATGCCCGGGAAGCCGCCACGCCGGAGAAGGGCCCCCAGCCCTCCGCCCTCGCCAGAGGCTCTTCCACCTACACCGCCGCGACGATCTTCCTCTATTCGCGTCCATTCCGTGGCTCCTGGTCTGGCTTCCGAAGCGCCACCCCAGTTGAGCCTCATCGCCCCGTTTATCGAGGCGATGGTGCGGAAGCTGCATGCCGAGCTCCAAGGCCCTCGACCGACACCATCCGAGTTCGTGGAGCACCCTCTGCCTCCCGATCCAGCCACGGAGGCACCACCACTCTGTGACGAGGACCCGGCACCGAAGAGGCAACGAGTGGAACAGGCGTGGTCGGAGGCCTCTCTCCCTCCGTACCAGCTGCCTTTGCCGGGGAACGATCCGAGATCTGCCAGGCCGTACTGGTCGGACTCGGACCCCGAGGCCTACCTGCCACCGCCCAGCATCTCAGAGGAGTCGGGAGGCTCCGACGACTCGTCGGACCAGGAGGAGGAGGATCGGCCACCACTGGTTGCGGTTGACAAATCCCCGGACGATAACATCGGCTCCGTCCATGGCTCCCAACCGGAGGACCAGAAAACGTACACGGCCCTCATCACCGGCCTCGGATCCACGCTGGGGATCCGGGCGGAGGCTCCCCTGGACGAATGCGAAGATGTCGTCTGCGGCATGGCCGACCGGAAGGAGCTAGTCCCCGTCCGTCTGGGACTACTCCCGAAGATCGCCAAGGCGGCCAAGGAGGTCTGGAAGAGACCCGTCTCTTCCCATTCGGTGTCCAACAGGGTGGACTCCATGTACAGACTGCTGGACGACTCCAACTTCTTGCATCTCCACCCGGCGCCGAACTCCCGAGTGGTGAAAGGCTCCCAACACCGGACACCGATCAGTAGCACCCCCGTTCCGTCGACCCAGGAAGGGAAGAAGCTGGACTGTGGCACTGGGCAGGAGGTTCTACGCCAATGCCTCCTTGTCCTTCCGTGCGTCCAACTAGGCGACGGCCATGGGGGGCTACCAGTGCCGACTGTGGGAACAGGCAGAGTCCTTCAAGTCACTGCTACCACCGGACAAGCGAGCGGACTTCGAGAGGGTCTGCATGGAGGGAAACCAACTCGCTCTCCAGCAGATCCGTACGGGCCGCCACGTCACGGAGTCGGAGGCGAAGAACCTGGCCTCCGCCATCCAGCTCCGCCGCCACGCCTGGCTCCGCTCGGCTGACCTGCAGGAAGACGTCAAGCGACTCGTGGAGGAGCTACCCTTCGATGGCGAGGGCCTCTTCGCCAAGGAGACCGACACATCCTTGGGGGAGCTGAAAGGGGACTACGCCACCATAAAGCAGCTCCGCCCTCCACGCCGTGGGTCCAGCCGTTACCAACAGGACCAACCATCGACGTCGCAGGCGGGTCCGTCCTACCAACCTCGCCCACCACAGAGGCAGGGGGACTACTCCCGGTACCAACCCTACCGGCCACGACCACAACCCAGCCGCCCACGCTACCAGCAGCGTCACCAGACGGGTAAACGGACGGAATGGAAGGGCAAGCAATGTGTTTGACTCTTCCGTGACCGAGACTCTACCTTACCGTCCCCTCACCAACTACCTATCGGCCTGGTCTGCCATCACCACAGACCGATGGGTTTTAACCATCTTAGACTCTGGCTACGCGATCGAGTTCAAGAAATGCCCTACTGTCGGACGGGTCCGCGTCACCGATCCGTCCCCACCGCTCCAGGAAGAACTATCAGCTCTCCTAGAGAAGGGCACCATAGAACCGGTTGCAGCGTCGGAGTCTCACGAAGGGTTCTTCTCCCGCTACTTCCTCGTGGACAAAAAAGACGGGGGGGGGCACGTCCAATCCTGGACCTCCGTCTCCTCAACAAGCACATCGACGCGAGGAAGTTCCGGATGGTGACTCTTCACTCCATCCTCCCACTGATCAACCACGGGGACTGGTTTACCGTCATCGACCTGAAGGATGCCTACTTCCACGTATCCATCAGAAGGGAACACCGCCGCTTCCTACGCTTCCAGGTCGGCGGCGACATCTACCAGTACACCTGCCTACCCTTCGGCCTCTCCACCGCTCCGAGGGTATTCACGAAGTGCATGGCGCCGGTGGCTGCTCATCTTCGGCTGCAAGGCGTCCAAGTGTTCCCGTACATAGACGACTGGTTGGTCTGCTCCCCAACCCAACAGAAAGCCAAGGACGATGTTGCCCATTGCCTGGCCCTTATGCAGAGTCTCGGTCTACGGGTCAACTACAAGAAGTCCCAGTTGACCCCCACTCAAAGAATAGACTACATCGGAGCCGTATTGGACTCTCTGGCGTCGACCACAGCAGTGATCTCACACGCCAAACTAAAGATGCGATCGCTCCAGTCGTGGCTCCTCGTATCCTTCGACAGCACCCACGACGACCTCGGGAAGTGGCTCACACCAACTCCCGAGCTGCAAGACCAGTTGAACTGGTGGACAATGGACAGCAATGTGGCCGCGGGGGGACTCTTCACCCTTCCCGCACCATCCGTCCAAGTCACCACCGTCGCGAGCACACACGGATGGGGTGCATGCTGCCTCGGGTTACGAGTCCACGGCGTCTGGACGCCCGCGGAAGCCAACCACCACATCAACTTCCTCAAAATGTTGGCGGTGTGGAAGGCGATGAGGTCCTTCAGACTATCAATAGCGGGCTGCGTGGTGCAGATCGCCTCGGACAACACCACGACCCTAGCCTACCTCAACCGGCAAGGAGGGACCAAGTCTCTCTCCCTCCTTCGCTTGACTGTCCAGATTTGGGTACACATGTTCCCCATAGGTGTCCACATCCAGGGCACCCTGAACTCCGATGCGGACTCCTTGAGCCGCAAAGGGACGGCGATGCACGAGTGGGAACTAGACGGATCGGTGTTCGACCATCTGTGCCGACGGTGGGGCACTCCGAACCTAGACGTGTTCGCGACACAGGCCAACACCAAGTGCCACCGTTACTGCTCCCGAGCGGGGATCGGCCACGGATCGGAGGGCGATGCCTTCATGGTGCCGTGGCACCAGGAACTACTGTACATGTTTCCACCGATCCCTCTCATCCAACGGGTCCTGGTACGGATCCGTGCGGAGACCGCCTGGGCCATCCTGATTGCCCCGTCCTGGCCGCGCCAGCCGTGGTTCCCGCTGCTCCAAAGCCTGGCTTGCGACCACCTTCGCCTACCCACCGATCCGAATCTCCTCCGCATGGAGGACGGTCGGATCCTCCACTCGGATCTGCCGAGCCTAAACCTGACGGCCTGGCTTATCCGCCCGACCTAACACAGATCCTTGAACTATCAAGGAAACCTTCCACGCGAAAGTCCTATGATGCCAAGTACCGTCGCTTCATGGACTTTCTGGTATCCAACGACCGTACCGTGGACTCAGCATCCCTGCAGGACGTCATGTCCTACCTCCTGCACCTGGCTGAGTCAGGATCTGCACACTCATCCTTAAAGGTCCACCTGGCTGCGGTGGTGGCCAAGGCCCCACCTTCATCAGTATTGTCCTCCGCTTTCAGAGACAAGACTGTTAAAAGATTCCTCCAGGGACTGCGTAATGCCTACCCTCCAGTAAAGATACCACCTCCTCAGTGGTCCCTCACTGCTGTGCTCACCGCGCTTACGAAGGCGCCTTTTGAGCCCATGGCTACAGTGGACATTAAGTTTGTTTCTTACAAAACTGCCTTTCTCGTAGCCATCACCTCTGCCCGGAGGGCAGGAGAACTGGCAGCCCTGCGGTCTGACCCTCCTTTTCTCAAGTTCTACCCCGATAGGGTAGTATTGCACCCGGACCTGGCCTTCCTGCCCAAAGTCCTGACTGAATTCCACCTGGCCCAGTCCATCACGCTTCCAGCATTCTTCCTGAATCCTTCGTCTGCACAAGAGAGAGAGTGGCATTCACTGGATGTCAGGAGGGCCTTGCTGTTCTACACACAAAGGACTGCGTCCTTCAGGAGAGCCAAGCAACTGTTTGTGGCCTATGGTGGCAAGTCCAAGGGACACTCTCTGTCTGCCCAGAGACTTTCCAAGTGGATCTCAAGCACCATCTACCTGGCCTATGAGATGTCGTCCTTGCCACCACCTCCCCATGTCCGGGCACATTCCACCAGGACATTGGCTTCCTCCACTGCGTTCCTGGAGGGTATCCCAATGGAGGACATCTGCAAGGCTGCTACCTGGTCCAGATCCTCCACCTTCATCACCCACTATCGGGTTGACACAAGGTCTGCTCCCGACGTCAGACGGGGCAGGTCCATCCTGACGGCTGGTCTCCGATCCTCTTCGTTGATGACCGCCCATCCATGATGCCATCGCGCTCTCCTACATCTCAGGAAGCCGGCTGCCCACCATCCAAGTAAGTGAGCTTGTTAGTCACCCATCAGTGTGCATCCCCAAACAACACGAAGGAGAAGGACAGGTTTCACTTACCAGTAACTGTCGTTCTCCAAGTATGTTGTTTGGGGATTCACACGACCCAACCCTACCTCCCCTCAACGCTGCCGGCCTGAGATGGCCTTATGCTTCGCAGGCAGCTCTAGTATCAAACTGAGGGGAGAGCGCGAAATGGCGCCAGAAGGGGTTGGGCATGGTGGGCGGTCCCACATTTAAAACTATTTATCCAATCAGCTTTCCAGCTCCGCTCAGGATTCAGCGCAGGCGCAGAACCCATCAGTGTGAATCCCCAAACAACATACTCGGAGAACGACAGTTACTGGTAAGTGAAACCTGTCCTTCTGCACTCAGCTTTCCTAATGGTCCAGCTCTCACAACCATACATTGCTACAGGGAATACCATTGCTTTGACTATATGAATTTTTGTTTGCAAGGTGATGTCTCTACTTTTAACTATGTTCCCCAGGTTTCTCATCGCTTGCCTCCCAAGAATCAGTTGCCTTTTTATTTCATGGCTGCAATCACCATCTGCAGTGAGCTTTGATCCTAAGAAAGTAAAATCTGTCACTGCTTCTACTTCTATGTATGGATATAAAAACTGGACAGGAAAGAAAGCTGACAGGAAAAAAAATATTTATTTGGAATATGGTGCTGAAGGAGAGTTTTGCAGATACTCTGGACTGCCAGGAAGATAAACAAGTGGGTTCTAGAGCAGATTAAGCATGAAGTATTTCTGGAGGCAAAAATGATGAAACTGAGCCTGGCTTATTTTGAGCACATCATGTTAAGGAAAGATTCTCCAGAAAAGACGGTATTGATGGGAAAGGTTGAATATAGCAGGAAAAGAGGAATACCAAGCACAAAATGGATTAACTCCTTAAAAAAACTTGAGTTTGTAATACCTGAACAGGCTGTCTAAGACAGCACATGTGGACATGTCTCATTCACAGTTTCACCATAAGAAGTCAGAGGCAACCTGATGGTACATAAAAGCAGTACTGATATGTATATGTTGAATTTGGTTGGGAAAATATTAGATTCTATTGCTGCTAAATTACAGTTATTGCTTCCTAGTATATGTCTCAGTGAAGACCTATCTAATTTTTCTTTCCAGCTTTAATTGGAATAGAAAAGTATGCAGAAAGCACAAATGAAAAGAAAGTTAGCATCTGCTAAAAGGGCTTTGATGTCTAAGCTTAGTTACTTCTACAGTAATAAAACAATGGATTTTGAACAGAAGGAAAACATAATAAATAACCACTGTGCTAAAATTGCAGGCAACTTAATTAAATAGCTGCAGTATTTTAGATTAGAAAGAGGGACTTAAAATTCACTTTATCCTAATCACTTATTAGCATCCTACTTCAAGCTCTCTCTCCCAAAATACAATTCAGTATAATAGCACTATGAAACATTTGTGCTTCGTGGAATGATGGTGCAGTAAATAAATTCTGTATAGAATCTGTGATGAAGAATGATCTCAATTGTGGTTGCTGCAAGAGGACTGTTTTTAATGTTATCCCAAGACAACATTATTAAGTCTTGTACTCTTACACAAATCTTAGCACTTGTTAAAATACCTTGTCTCTTGAGGCTACATACTTGTACTCAAGTCCCGTGAGGATGTGAGAGAAAAGCACATTAGAACCTCCTGCTAGCATGGTTCTTGGAACCATAAAGACAATTTATTTAATACAGTCTTTTTTCTGCATGACATGTTACTGTTCTTTTTAGAACAAAGATACGATTGTACTAGGCATCAATAATTTTTCCTTCTCACTCCCTTAGGTGCATTGAGTTGGGAGCCAAGCGTATTAAAAAAAACAAGCAAACTAAAGGAGCTTTAGTGACTGGGGTAGGGCTGGTGGTGGTGATTCAGAAAGTTGAGATTGTGATACAAATGGGATGGGTACAAGGATGCCAGGATCCAGGTGTACAGTGCAGTTTGTGGTAATTATTTAGCAACTTGATTAATCGGCTGCTGTTAAATGTCAAATGCCCATAAAATTTGTATTCAGTGCTTTGGTAGTTGATCTGATGTTCAAGATGAAATACAAACTCAGACAACATGATGCTTTGGTGTCAGGCTGATATTAGTCTCTCTCTAGTGTTATAAATGCCAGAAAACTTTTAAAATATGGTCTCAGATTAGTGAGAGGGAAGAGAAGGATATAAAAGGTGATTAGTGAGAGGAAAGGATCATAAGAAAGAGGGAGGAATTGAAAGATTCAGTGAAGTCTTGAAGTTCTTCCTACACCTTTATCTTCTATCCTCCCTGATCTTTTCAGTCCCAACCTCTCTGGTATGTGTTTCTGTCAAGAGACTGGAGCAGATGCATATTTTCCTGTTGTAGGATTCTGTTTGGGAGACTTACCAGTAATAGCAGCAGGGAGGAAAAATTCCAAAGAGGATTTATTTATTTATTGTATTTGGATATCAACAAATTATCGCAGTTCCAAAGACTAGCTTCCCAACCTACAGTCTGGGCCAGACACGGCCCGAGATGCCATTCCATCTGGCCTGTCGCCACTACCACTGCACCCCAAAGTAGAAGTGGATGCATTTACAACAGCCATAAAACACACCCATGCGTGCATAAATGTGGAAGCTGGTGCATTTACTTTCGCTTCCGGGGGGCGTGGTCTGGCCCATTCAGCTGTCCGGAGACATGGTCAGGCCTGCAGCGTAAAAAGGTTAGGAACCCCTGAGGAAGGAAAGAAGATAAATTAATTATGTATCTGTACAAGTTCAACAACAGTAATGAAGCCACGTTAATAAGCTTTCTTCAAGAAATAAAAAATGCTTAAAAACAAACACTGCAGCTTTTAAAATGCAACGGTTATTTTTTTCATTAAATATTCTGAAAGCTAAAGCCAGTTGAAACAGAAAAATTGCCAGCCATATAGAATAGCCAATGATTATTCAGAACATATAGTGCCATGTTGGGCAAAAGATATGGCAGTTTGCTTCTCTGTGAACTCCTGGTTGTTGGAGAGCAAATGTATTTCTGTGAAGTCATGGAGTCAAAGAATAATTGAGTTAGACGGGAATCTAGGAGGCTATTTAATCCAACTACCTCCTAAATGCAGAAAGTTCAGGGTGATGGATATGGAAAAATAGGAGAAGAAATTAGCCAGCTGCTGCCTTTAACATTAACTGTGTCTGTGACAATCAAGAGGTATGGCCCAGCAAGATGCTTAACCTAACCAAGCTAAGGATGGGAAGAAAAAAGCATTGCCATTGCTTGCCAAGATAGGGCAGCTTGATAATCCCCATTAAGAAATACAGTACACAGAAGCGTAGCTTACCTTGGCGGGGCCCCGTATAAAAATTGTTTGGGGGCCCTTTATATGCGGGGCGGAGCTAACGTCATGACGTCGTGGGGGGAGCCAACGTCATGACGTCATGACGTCGTGGGCGGGGCCAAAAATAAAAATAAATAAATAAATAAATAAAATAGAATAGAATTAAAATAAACAAACAAACACACACACCTCAACCCACCCACCCACCCAAACAACCACAACACAAACCCGTAAATAACTTAAATAATTAAAATAAATAAAGAAATAAAATAAAAATTTAATAAAAATCCACCCACCCACCCATAAACTACCCACCCACCCGAAACACAAAACCCTCACTTACCCTCCTGGGGCCGCATGGCAAGGCACGCTGCCCCCGACTGCAGCCTCCTCCTCCTCTTCCGGAGCCGCTGCTGCTGTCGCTGTCGCCGCCACCACCGCCGGACCCGGGTGGTGGAGCAAGGTGAGGGGAAGGGAAAGGAGCCAAGGCCTTGCCGCCCCTTTTGGAAAGCGCCGCTGGGGGCAACCGGTTACCGGCCCCCGTGGACTCCGCCTTCCTACGCTGCTGGACCTTGGCGCACTCTGCCAGGCGTCCCCAGGCCATGGGGGTTCGGCAGCAGCGGACCGCCCGGGCAGGCCTCAACCTGCCCGTGGGAGCTGGGCGGCCCCAGGGGAGGTGCCCTCCTCTGAGGGCCACCATCGGAGCCGCTCCGAAAAGCTCTGAATTTTTATTTTTTAAAATTGGAGCCAAAAATGGCTCTAATAAAGTGCGCATGCGCAGAAACTCAATCTGACGCATGTGCAATGCGTCAGATTGAGTTTCTGCGCATGCGCAGTAAATTTTTACTCCATTTTTTTTTTTTTGCCATTGGGGGCCCCCGTAGCCCGGGGCCCCCGTATAATTGATACGGCTGATACGGCGGTAGCTACGCCTCTGACAGTACAGTACAGTAATTGTATTTTTTTTGGGGGGGGGGGTTGCCTTGATGCAATACAGTCCAAATTTGTGCAAACTGTTTTCGGTTTTCCACAGTATATCCTTAGTGTTCTACTTAGAAGAAAATCTACAATGCCTTGTTGAAGAAGACAGCAATTTACTCTGCTAGTTGTTTTAGAAATATTGCACAGTTGTAATGAGAAAACGAATATTTTCCATGTATGCAATATCTCTGTGTATTTCTTCTGTAAATGGTACTCATTGTTTCCTTTTTTATAATGGTTGACCAAACAACTTAGTCACTATGATAAATTACAGGTATGGCAGACTGGAGTGCAAAAGTGAAAGACCTCATGTGCTGCTTTGAAATTATGAATTTTAGCAAGCATTGAGCTTGAAAATTTCTGAATAATGGTCAGAGACAAAGAAGAACACATCTTATTTTTTTCACCGGGTATTATTTTTTCCACCAGGAGAGATTGCTAAAAATCCATATACTTGATGCTGGATAATACTGTTTTGGACTGTGACAGCTTGCAAGGAAAGCAGCAATGGAAAAGGCCAAATGTATATACAGTACAATGGTACCTAAAGTTACAAATGGTTTGAGTTACAAAATTTTCACAGTACGAATGAAAATCAATTGAAAATAATGGATCAAGTTACGAATTTTTCCGGAAGGAATTCATTGGTTTTCAATGCATTCCTTTGGGAAATTTGAGTTACAAATTTTTCATAACATGAAAAATGCCTTGAAACGCATTAAATTTGTAACTCGTACCACTGTAGTTAATAATGTAATGTCTCTGTTTGTACAATACATACTTGTCTGTATAAACTAATGGTAGATGATAAAATGAAAGCACAGAGAACATTAAAGCTTCACTTCTATAGGATAAGTGCTGAGTTCCATAAGTCTGACTTTAGTCATAAAACTGTAGCTACAATGTATCTGAAAACACCAAAAGATGTCCTGAAAAATATTGGATTTTTTTCACCATTTAGATTAAAACTGTATGTAGATTTGTAGGTTGGTTGGTTGGTTGGTTGGTTGTTTTTGGGAGTACAGATCCCATAATTTTCCATTCTGGGTAGTCCACTTGGTAGACCCACATCTACAGACACTTAAATGTAGTTGACCTAGGAGGAAAAGCCTAGCTGGGAAGGCTTTGAGAAAGGAGACTTTAGCTTAGCTATTCAGATCATTTTTGTGCACAGGAAGGTATGGCAGAAGCTAGACCTCAAAACCTTAACCAGGCTTATTTTTCCCAGTTGAACCACAAATTAAGAGTCTGTAGGTATGAGTCTTGTCAGCTGGACTATCCGGAATGGAGACTTAAGGGATTTGTAGTACAAAATATCCCCCATACCTTATTTGAGTGCCACAGAAGCCAAGCAAGCAACTGGATTTCATTGTTTGACCTGTTATAGATAACAAGCAGATTGCTTGTTAGGTTAATCATTGTAAAGGTATCTTTATCCTTAAAAAGTGACTGAGTATTGGTACATTTTGCTCAGAGATTTTATGAAATCATTTTATAGGCATCTTGGAGGGAGAAAGAGATCAGTAAATAGACTGATCTACTCAAGAGATTTGGAGCAGTAATTAGGCAACTAGAGACCATAATTGCTCTGCAAGTGATGCAGTTTGCAATTCAGGAACAATAAAAGCTGCTTTTTCTTCAGAAAGGATTATTATTTCCCCCCTCTGAGGTTTGTAAATGTGGCGCTTACAGAATTGCTTTGAGAGCTTTAGAGCAGAATGCAGGGTTTTTTAGAATATTGAGTAGAAAATATGTAAATCAGAGGTATGTTAACCTCCTTATTTCTAGCTAATTTGGTACAGAGTAAATTACAGTATGAAGTAACATTTGGTCAACAAAACAAATTGGATGCGCAAAATTGCATGAAATTTGCCCCAATTTCTCTACATCCTTAGATGCTGCTAATCATTTGAACAACTGACAAAGTCTATTTATGCTGTAAAGATTATGAGGTTGTATACTCCCCCCCCCCCATTTATGCTTTTTAATTGTTAACTATCTTAGCTTCTTCAAAGAAGTTAGGAAAATATCGAGTCTCTGAAACCTTACATTTAGGGTAGGAGGAACACCTTCTGAGGCAACCTGCATATTGAACTACAACTGTGTGCAGTAAAACCCCAACGTCCCTTTTTTAATGCAAAGTATATTTCAGAAGAAGAATGCCCTGCTCTTTGACACAGCCACACTTATATTGCTACTTGTAAGCTAAGTGTGACATTAGAACAAAAGTGGAAGAATTGGTTTTTATTATTGTTCTTTTCAAAAATCTACTGCTCAGTAACATAGTTCTCTAAAAGACTTAGTAAATGCTAGTAATTGAAGGATGAAATTTCAGAGGAAAGTTGTTTTGATAGCCACCGAGAGTCCACAGAATTAGGGATTCTTGCTGTTGTTCAGTTGCACAGTTGAGTCCAATCCTTCATGACCAAAACATGTCAGGCTCCGTGTCCATTGTGTCAATGAGGCTGTCTAACCATCTCATCCTCTGTAGTTACCTTCTCCTTTTGATCTTTCATAGCCTCAGGGCCTCATCCAGTGAGTCCTCTCTTCTCATTTGATGGTCAAAGTATTTGAGCTCCAGTTTCAGTATCTGTCCTTCCAAGGATAAGTCAGGGTGGATTTCCTTTCAAGTTTGACTAATTTAATCTCCTTGTAGTCCAGAGGGCTCTCAAAAGTCTTCTCCACACTACAGTTCAAAGGTGTATATTATTCTCTACTCAGCCTTCTTTATGGTCCAGCTCTCATGGCCATATGTTACTACTGGGAAGACCATCACTTTAAAAATGTGGACTTTTGTCAGCAGGGTGAGGTCTCTAGTTTTTATTACCCTGCCTAAGTTTGCCGCAGCTTGTCTCCCAAGGAGTGTCTTTTCTTTAAGGGAAAACAGTTTGGATTCCATTCTCAATTCTGCAGTGAATCTATGACAAGCAATCTAGTGATAGAGTGGTATATTTTCATTTCTAATAAATTTCATACAGCATCATGGTATTTATAGGGATGGGGTTAGGAAAAACAAACAAGTTTCTGAAACAGTTCGTCGTCGTCCCCCCAACAAAACATGATTAAAACATATGGTGATTTAGTATTATATCCCAAAACAATAAATGTTGGTCAGATGCTCCCAGCAGGGAGACTTTACGGAGCTGGTACCCACATGAAGGGCATCAAGCAAGGATGTGTACTGGGCCCACTACTATTGAACTTCTTCATCAACAGTACGGTTGACCATTTAAGAAGCCCTGCTTTCAACCTGCCAAGCTTGCTGATAAACCCATATACATACCCCAGTGGTGGGAATCAGAAGGTTCGCACCAGTTCGCTAGAACTGGTAGCAGAAATTCTGGCTGGCCACGCCCACCCAAGTTTTGAAATATAGTAGTTCTAATTTGGGTGCAACACAGGGCTTTTCCCATGGCCATGCCCACCATACCACGCCCATAGTGTAGTAGTAAAAAATTTTGAGAGCCCACCACTGCATTCTCCTATATGCTAACTATACCATAATTCTCTCTAGGGTTCCAAAAGGTCTCAGAAAGATCATTGGCAACTCTGACTAATTATTGTAACAGGAACCAATTGGAAAACAACTATTGGAAACTAAAGTTATAACCCTTGCTAAAAGGCCTAAGAAACACACCTGGGGGGGGCGGAGCCAAGATGGCATAGGGGAAACATCGTCTCTCGCTCGCTCTGCCATACTAATGTGGAATCAATGGGATAAATAAACACAAAATAGAAATAAATATACCTGGCGGTCCTGCTCCGAAATGCAGAGGGGGACAGAATTGGTGAGATATCCGGAGAGCAGCCGATTGTGAGCGGGGCATGGAAGACTGAGCCCCCGGTGGCGGAAGGGGGGGGTCGGAAGACTCAAACCTCGCCGCTGCCTGGTGGAGCTGTGGAAATAGTTTTTTTCTGTGCCGGAGCTTGCTTTGTGACGGAGGTTGGCGGCTGAGTTCCCGGAGGTTCTTGGAGGTTTTTGGGACAAAGTGGAACGGAAGGAAGACGTGGACGGCGGAGAGGAGGCAGGCCGTGGTGAGCCGGGGATCGGAGGCGCGTGTTCCGGGCAGCGGGTGGAGGTGTGTGTGTCCCGCTGCCTGTTAAGCCGCGCCGGGATCGTTGGAGCAGCGGGTGGAGGTGTGTGTGTGTTTGCTGCCTGCCGAGCCGCACCGGGATTGCTGGAGCAGAAGAAAGGCAGGGGAAGAGGAGTGAAGCGCGAACTGAGGGGGCAGTGCTGAGAAGGCAGCCTGAGTGAAATCGCACATAGAGCTTTATACATATATACTTTTAAAACATAGTTGAAGCGGGATTAAAGTGCTCTTGTTGGGTCATCGCTGTGGTGTTTGGGCTATCGATTTTTTTTTTTTTTTTGAGAAGTAATGGCGGACAGTTGAGCCTGAAAGGGGCGGTGACGAAGCGGTTTCTTTGTACTACAAGCCATGCCCAGGAAATACTGCGGTGGGAAAAGTGCCTTTTAAACTCTGTCAGCAGATTCGTTTTCAGGTTGTTTCTCTGTTTGTTCTTTCGGCTTTGAGAGATAGTGCAGGCCTTCAAGAAAAGACCTTGGAACTTTGATAAGAACAGTAATATTTTGACTCGGGGGCTAAACGTCAACTCCTTAATTAACAACAATATACAAGATCTTATATATAAGTGCCTTTGACTTAGATCAGGGGTGCCCAAACTTTTCGGCCCGGGGGCCGGATAACATTTTATCAGAGAGGGCCGAACTATCTTTCAATATACAAGATCCTATATACAAGTGCCTTTGACTTAGACCAGGGGTGCCCAAACTTTTCGGCCCGGGGGCTGGATAACATTTTATCAGAGAGGGCCGAACTATCTTTCAATATACAAGATCCTATATATAAGTGCCTTTGACTTAGACCAGGGGTGCCCAAACATTTCGGCCCGGGGGCCGGATAACATTTTATCAGAGAGGGCCGAACTATCTTTCAATATACAAGATCCTATATATAAGTGCCTTTGACTTAGACCAGGGGTGCCCAAACTTTTCGGCCCGGGGGCCGGATAACATTTTACCAGAGAGGGCCGAACTATCTTTCAATATACAAGATCCTATATATAAGTGCCTTTGACTTAGACCAGGGGTGCCCAAACTTTTCGGCCCGGGGGCCGGATAACATTTTACCAGAGAGGGCCGAACTATCTTTCATGTGTAAATTCTGATTGCCATAGCTTGAATTAAGACACTGGGGTGTTTGTTGGGAAGGGAGGGGAAAGTAATGGAGGAGGTTGTGAAACCAAAAGGTCGGAAAGGGAAAAGGGGCAAAGAGCAAGAAGTGGGTAAAGAGCAAGAAGAGGAAGAGCGGCACACTCCATCACCGAACATGGAGCCTACAACGGCAGCAACGGATTCCACAGCAACAGAGCAAGGGGGCTCCCTCGACCTGGCCCAAAGGATGGACAATATAACGACAATTCTTCAACAGTTGGCCAAAAACATGGCTGATACTCAGGCAAAAATGACAGATACTCAGGTGACAATGCAAAAACTGGATGCAAATCAAACTAAATTGAATAAAACAGTAGAGGCCAACAGTGAAGAAATGAAAAGGGACAGGGAATTGGCCAGGCTACAATATGAAAGCCTGGCCAAAGCCCTTACAGACGTGAAGAAAGATGTGGTAGTAAATACACAAAGGATTGATGAGATTACAAATGCAATGCAGAAGGAGGTTAAAAATGCTATAATATCTGTAAATGAGCTTTATATTCAAGAACATGTAATGGAAAACAAGATGGCTGTGCAAGAGAGGAAAATGATGATGATGGAGGAGGGGTGGAGAAAATCTAACATTGTGATCCGTCACCTGCCTGAGAGGACGCCAGACAAGCTGAAAGAGAGAGTTTTGGAATGGTTGAACTCACTAAAAACGGGTAAAGATTTTGGATTAGGCGATATTGGTGCTGTGTACAGGGTGGGGGGAAGGAAGGATAGGAAGACATCCAGAAACGTTCTAGTTAAATTTGCAAATTGGGCGGATAAATTGAAAGTGATGTCCTTTATTAGGCAAGCTGGGTCTGGCGCCCTAAAAATAGAAGGGCTGGATGTGGAGGTCTACAACGATATTGCGCCCGAGGAGAGGAGGTGGAAATACAAAATGAAACCTGTTACAAGATTGTTGGTAGCAAAGGGCGTTAAGTATGGTTGGCAATTTCCACAACAGCTGAGATTTTTTTATGACAAAAAATGGCATGTTCTTGATGTGAATACTGATGCATTGCTGTATTTAACACAAATTGGCCTGATCAAGGAGGCGGATGCGGATTGGATTCTTTTGAGAACAGAATTGTATAAAGTCGGTGTTATGGGATCGGTATTGGGCCGGGAGGAGGAGGGAGCAGTGGGAGGAGCAGTGGGAGGAGCGGACATTCCAGGGACAAGCGCGGAACAGGTGGGATGATAAAAAGTAAAATTTAATCATGGTCAGAGTCGGGGAGCTATTGGAGGAAGTATATGCCATCTCTCTCCGGGGCCCCCCTCCCCTCTTTGGAGAACAAAGGTGACATCGGGAAGAAAGATGTGGGGAGGGAAGAAGAAAGGGAAAGATTAGGTAAGTCTCTTTTTTATTATTTTTTATTTAGTGAAATTAGTTTTTTGATATTATTATATTTTGCTTTGTTTAATTTCTTTAGTAGTAGGGAAGCAGGAGGGTTTTTAGGGAGCACGTCCAGGGAAGGAAACGAACAACGGGAGGTGGAGTTAGACACAAATGGTTAAGTCACTGAAAATAATAACGTGGAATGTGAAGGGAACAGGGAATGCCCTGAAAAGAAGGAGATTGCAGATGTCGCTCAACAAAGATAGGGCTGATATAATTTTTTTGCAAGAAACTCATCAAAAATCCGCAGATGTCAATAATTTGGTGGTGAGGGGAATCGAAATATATGAAAAAGCATATGGGACATCCAAAGCTAGGGGAGTTGCAATCCTGATTTCGGAAAAATTGGGGTTTACGGTGAATAAAATTATTGCTGACCCAGAAGGAAGATATTTAATAATAAAAGGAAAAATAGAGGAAGAAGAGATAACGTTGGTTAACATCTATGCTCCAAATGACAAACAGCAAGAATTTTTAGATAAAGTGGGGAAAATTTTGAATAAGGAAGGGACTAAACGCATGGTCTTATGTGGAGATTTTAATATGATGTGTTCAGATATTGACAGTACAAGTGTAAAAAAAAGAGGTAAAAAGTACATATTAGAAGAATGGAGAAAATTCATGGGTATGAAGGATGTTTGGAGAGAACTTAAAGCGCAGGAAAGAGAATATACTTATTATTCACACGTGCATGATATGTACTCACGGATAGATTATATTTTTGTAACAGAAGAATTAGTCAAAACAATTGAGGATATAAAGATCGGGACATTTAGGGAATCTGACCATGCAAAGGTAACAGCAAATATAAATCTTAAAGAGATAGAAAAAGGAGGGTATATTTGGAGATATGATGCGAAGTTATATCGAGAGGAATCAACGAGGAAACAAATTATGGAGAAATGGGAGGAAAGTTGGAAATTTAATGAAAATAATGAGGTCAGTCGGGGAGGAGTTTGGGATACAATGAAGGCAATCTTTAGAGGGGAATCGATAAAACTGAATAGTATTAGAAATAGACAAATTCAAAATAGGAATCAGGAATTGGAACAACAATTAAAACACCTTCACATGGAATATGCTAAAAAGAAGGATCAGAAAACATTTCAGAAGATAAAAAAAAATTAAGAAAGAGTTGGATGGGAAAGATATTGAAAAAGTAAAGAAAGATTTGATCTTTCTTAAGAGAGAATATTTTGAATATGGCAATAAAAATTCTAAATTATTGGCAAAAGCAGCAAGAGATAAAAAGAGTAAAGGGCAGGTTGGTGTCTTGGTAGACAAGAATGGGAAAAGATGCAACAAAAAGAAAGAAAAAGCTTTGCTTATTGAAAACTTTTATAAAAATTTGTATTCAAAAAAAGAGGTAAACCAAAGAAAAATGCGACTAATCTTTGAACAGCAACAAAATAAAAAAATTACAGAGGAAGATAGGAATAAAATGGAGCAAGGAATATCTATGAAGGAAGTAGAAGATGTAATAAAAAAGTTGAAAAAGGAGAAAGCACCTGGGGAGGATGGTTTACCAGCTGAGTTTTATAAAGATTTTATGCCTTGGATTGCCCCGAGATTATATGAGTTATATAATGGGATTTTAGAGGGAGATGCAACTCCAGATTCATGGAACAGGTCGATTATAGTTTTGATTCCCAAGCCTGGTAAAAATATAGAAAAAATTGAATCTTATAGACCAATTTCCCTGATCAATCAAGATGCAAAAATTTTTACAACGATTTTGGCAAACAGATTAAATGGTTTCATAGCCAATTATATTAAGAAGGATCAAGCGGGATTTGTTAAAAACAGACATATGGCGGACCTTATAAGAAGAGCAGTGGACATACTGGATTTAGCTGAAAAAAGAAAGGAAAAGATGGGATTCTTAGCATTAGATATTTTCAAAGCCTTTGACTCTTTACAATGGGTGACGATTCATGAGTTGATAAGATTATATGGATTCGGAGATAAATTTCAAGGGGTTATTGGAAAGTTATATAAACAAGGTTCGGCAAGAGTCAAATTCAATGAATCTTATACAAATGAGATTAGGTTAGAGGCGGGTACGAGACAGGGCTGTCCATTGTCACCTTCATTGTTTATATTGGCTATGGAAATGTTGGCAAATACAATTCGTCAAGATGAGGACATAATTGGAATGGAAGGTACCAAAGTAAGCCTCTATGCAGACGATACACTGATAACGGTGAAACATCCAACAAAAACTATAGCTAAAATAAATAAACATTTGAAAGACTTCGAGGAAGTAACAGGACTGAAAGTTAATTGGGATAAAACAGAAATGATCTTAGTTAATGGGAACAAAGAAGACGAGGAGTCAGTAAAAAGGAATTATAATGTGCAGATTACACAGAAAATGAGGTATTTGGGAGTAATGCTATCACATAAAATTGGGGAACTCAAAGAGTTAAATTATGGAAGACAGAAGAAGGAAATAGAGAAGAAAATAGCACAATATAGTAAATTAAATTTGTCATGGTTTGGTAGGATAGCCATATGCAAAATGATGTTAGTTCCCAAATTGAATTTTTTGTTTGATGTTTTACCATTAAGACACACTGACAAGGAGTTGAAAGGATATCAGAATATGATCAATAGGTACTGTAATGGAAATAGAGGAGCTAGAATAGCCAAATCACTGTGGTATCTCTCACAAAAGGAGGGAGGACTAGGGATTCCCAATGTTATTAAATATTATAGGGCCTTTCAAATAAGAAATGTGATAAAGATTTTAATTAGGCAAGAAACAATCTGGGAAAGAATTGAAGGGAAAGGATTTACAAAGGAGGGTAAGGCGCAGTTTTTATGGGATGGAAAGGAAAAAGGAAAAAAGGAGATTCAGGTTCTGATGTTAAAGACAACAGTGGAGACATGGAACAGAGTGAGGAATGAGCTTACTCCGGGGATTTCACCGATTTTAGAGGTGGAAGATTTTCAGGATTTTCCAATTAAAATTGATAAAAAGATTAGGGATATATTGGTAGAAAAGAAGGTAAAATTATTAAAAGATTGGGTTAACACTTGCAAAGATCAGGAAAAAAGGCATGAGCTGTACACGCAACTACAATTAGACTGGTTTAAGATCCTTCAGATAAATAATTGGAATAAGAAATTCCTAAGGGAAAATGGACTAAATAGAGATTGTACGGAATTTGAGATACTTTTGGCTAAAGTCAGGAATGAAGAAATGGGTATTAAAGGATTAGTCAGTAAAATCTACAAGATCCTGAATAATAGCCAAAGTATACAAGAGGTGTTAAGACAAAGTTGGGAACAGGAACTAGATATAAGAATACCAACAAAAAAATGGCAAAAGATGTGGGAAAGAAGGATAATGAGAACAATGTCGGTCAGAATCAAAGAGCATAATTACAAAATAGTATGGAGATGGTATAGGACCCCAGTCGGCCTGCACAGAATGTATAGTAATCTGAGCGATATATGTTGGAGATGCAAAAAAATGAAGGGAACATATGAGCATATGTGGTGTAGCTGTGAGGCATTAAAATCTTTCTGGGAAAGAATAGAAAAAGAAATAGAGAATATATTAAAAGTGCAGATCGGAATGGGGTCAGATACAATCTTGTTAACAGATATAGGAGATTATGATATGAATAAGAACAATAAAGAGTTATTGACTATAATGTTGACCGTTGCAAGATTATGTATAGCCAAAAAGTGGAAATGTAATGAACAAATCAATATTCAAGATTGGTATATACAAATGTGGGATTTAGCGTTAAATGAAAAGCTTACATGGGAAATAAATTGTAGGAAAGGAAAAATGCAAAGTAATAATTTCTGGAGGATCTGGGAACCTTTTATAAGTTATTCTTTGGAGGAAAAAAAGGGCATACCCCCTGTACAAGAACAGAATGACTTTTGGAAATTGTAAAGGTACAGAACTCCCTGGACAGTGTATATAGCACGAGGGTGGTGTTAATGGGCTAATAGAAAAGAAGGTGTAGAAGATTATGTCTAAAAAGGTGGTAAATGTAACACGTAATATCGTTATGCATAAAATACTTTACATGATCTTCATAAGTCTAGATATTTCTGTAATTGTCTTGTTATGTATTTCTGTATTTTTGTACTTTTGTACTTTTGTATCCTTGTATTATTTTTTTTAATACCTAATTAAAAAAAAAAAAGAAACACACCTGGAGGATAAATGGACATAAGATAGAACAGGTTACCTGTTTGAAATACTTCAGAGTAGTCCTCCAAGCTTCAGGCTTAAGAAATAGCCATACCACACACACCCTTCTTACAGCCCAGAGATCTGTCTTCACCATACTTAAATTCCTGAGGCCAATACATCCCTGCCACCCTCAAGGTATTTAAAGCCAAAATCTTGTCACAGCTACTCTACAGAGTTCAATCACTCCCACCCCCACAACCTGGGCCTTATGGAAAGAGTACAATCCAAATTCTTACTTACAGTGGTCTGGAAATGGGTATGATAAAGGATTGAGGTAAGATTGTGGTTAGCGACCCTCAACCTTTGGTTCAAAATTTAGTTTAATCCCAGGATCTTGGCTCCTCTAACTCGCCAATAAATTGTATATTATACGACTGTTTTATGCTAGTTAACACAATCAAACAAGTCAGAATGAGCTTTGCTTCAATAAAAAAAAAGACTCAGTAATAGTATTTTAATTTTATCTCTTTGTTCTACAGAGAAGGGAGTAAAACAACAACTCCTGTTTTTATAAAACACTGGTTATGTACAATAAAGACAATATTTTCTTGGGCTGTGAGCAAAAAAAAAAAGTCATTGTTATAAAATTCTTTTAACAAAGAATTTACATAAGTGTATGTAAGGTATAATTATGTACATCCTACTTGTAGGTTTTCCAAAGATGTGGTTTGCCTTTATTGGAAGATAGTACAGTACAGTAATACCTCGGATAACGTTTACCTCGGATAACACTAAAATCGCATAACATTAAGTAATCTTGGAAGAAGAATTAGATTGAATAATGTTAAGGTCCTATGGGATGTATCGGATAACAACCGCTAAAGCCTGTGTGGTTACAATGTATCTCTATGGAGCTTTAACGTTATCCGATCCATTCCATAGGATTTTAACATGCATTGGATAACACTAAAAATCGGATAACACCAAGACTTGTGGAACCAAGTCTTAGCGTTATCCGAGGTATTACTGTATTGGAATAAATAAGATTTCAGAGTGTTTCTTTATGTTTTTGATGTATTCAGATTAAATAAATCTATTCTTCCATTATAAATTTATTTCTCCCTGGAAAGATACATCATATTGAGAATAGATCATTGACTGATGTTGGCATGTAATATTTCCCAGGATTAAATTCTTGGTGGCTTCCAGTTTTTTTGAATGAACAGTTCAAACTTGGTAATTTCATCCTGTAAAGCACCTTTAAGATTTATGCATCAAGGTAATTGAATAGCTTCATTATAAATGGCTTATTCATAGGAGATTCCCAAGGCGCTGCTCTGAGATATTAACGTCATCTGAAGTAAAAGGGCACCAACTAGAAATAGCACCGTTTCATTGGTGGTTCCCCTGTTGTGGAATAGTATGTCCAGAGATACTCAGCTGGAACTTCATTGGGTTTGGGTATTAGGTAAAGGTAATATTGCTATCCTCCGCTTTTATGTCTACTTTATTACTCCTGCTTTTACTATTTTTATTGCTTTATAGCTTCAGCTTTTGTTTTTTTCTAGCACAAGTACTAGCACAAGAACCTAACTTTAGAAAGGTTAGAAACGTTTTGGTCTCTGCTCAACTTGATACACTTTTAATGTTCTTTCTTTCCTCTCCCATTATCCTATTTTTTTTTCTTACTGGTATTTCTCTTCATTCCAGGATTTGTTTAGATTTTTACTTTGCTCACTCTCTTTCCTCTTCCTCAGCAGAGAACAGGACTTCTTTGTCTCTCTCTCAGTCGTAGAGTTCAAAGTGCCTGGAGTTCAAGTCACCATTTGGATCACTCCAGAACCTTTCTGATAAAAAATTAGTCTCTCAACTGAAACTGTCCCTTCATTTCTAGCAAATACTGTATTACTAAATTCTGGCACCTACTTGTGGAAGATTACATTTCAGGGTTACGGTCAGATGTTAATGAATTGTAATTAATCAATTTTAGGAAACAAAATAACTCAGAGCTGTAAATCCCTGTGCCTCTTAATATCGATACCATATTTCAGATGTGTCGGTTTCATTGTCTTTGAGCAGTTATGGAAATACTGTATACACATGTTTTGTTTTTGGTATTTATTTGTTTGTTTGTTTGTTTGTTTTATCTCATCCTTAGGTAACATAGAAATTTGCCTTGAATGGTAGATTTTTTAAAAAATGGTCATTTGAACAACTAGCAGTGATGGCTGAAATTAAGCAAAAATAGTTTTAAAAAACATTTAAATGTATTCCTTGTTTTAAAAATGTTACATAGAATTGAAGATCTTTATCTTTTGTTACAGATCGCTTTACACAATACAGTCCTAAAAACCTTAGACAAGTCTGGAATAAGTAAGTGTCTTAAATAAAACTTCCTTTCCATATTGCTAATTGTTTCTAATTATTCCAAATTAGGAATATATATCTCTTCTTGTTTTAGAATATGGTGTGTCTCTAATTTCAGAAACTACCCATATTATGTTTGTCATAAATGGCTGAAAATCTCTCTTTGAATATTTGATTGATCAAATGTATACTTGATGATAAATGGCAAATATAAGCTACATTGTTTATCAATATATAGGGGAAGTGGAGAAGTGGATTGAGAGCTGGCTGTAGTTAAATTTCTATTTCTTGAAAGGTGATTCCGCTCCACCCAGGTCATATGTTGAGTGATAAAACAATTTATAGTGTTTTCAAATTTAACACTGTTCTATTTCAGTGATGGTGAACCTTGGCACTCCAGGTGTTCTTGAACTTCAATTCCCAGAAGCCCTAATAAGCAGGAGTGCTGAATTGGGCTTCTAGTAATTGAAGTCCAAGAACACCGGGAGTGCCAGTGTTTACCATCACTGTTCTATTTGGTTCCTATCTGTATTGTAGAGAAAATATGTTCAATAATAGCGCTGGACTAAAAACTATTTTTCATAAGGAGTACAATTCTGACTGTAGTGTACAATTTGGACTGGAGTGGCTCAAGTGGCTAAGATGCTGACTGGAAGGTGGGAGGTCAGCAGTTCGATTCCCGAGTACTGCAGGACAGAGTGAGCTCCCATCTTTGTCCCAGCTCCTGCCAACCTAGAAGTTCGAAAGCAAGACATTGCAAGTAGATAAGTAGGGGCACTTCGGTGGGATACGACTGGCTTTCGAGCAAGGGAAACCTTTACCTTTACAATTCTGATAAGATGTTTCTGAAAATTGTTCTTATTAAACTCAATACCTTTTCATTGGATGGATACAACCACAGCAAAAGCTAAAGGAAGATAATTATTAGAAACGATCTTAGCATAATAATTCAGCCTAAGTTTCCCAACCTTTGTTTCTTGGACTTCAGTTCCCAGATGCCTAAGTCAATTCCCCAAAGCACTGATCAGCAGATGTACTGACTTAGGCTTATGGGAATTGAAATCCCGCTGTGGGGCATGTGCCCCATGTTGGGAACCACTGGTCTAAATGGTATGATGAATAATGTTATGAACGATATCAGAATATATGGAAACAAAATATTTAAAACTGACAAATGAAAAATATTTAGTTTGCTAGTTTTACATAAACATCCATGAGCTATGTAAGAGATTTTCAGTGTTGTATTACTAAATGTACATCTTTCTGTTATATTCAGAGAAAAATGTTATTAGTTGGCCTTACATAAATACAAGAAATAAATGAAATAGTACTTTAATTGAAACATGTTGTCCCTGTTAGTTTGAAGAACTTCAGATAAAATTTACCAGTGATAAGATCAAGAAATTACTTGTCTCAAACATTTGTTTCACTGTTTTTGATTTTCCTTTTTAAATACAATCAAAGCTTGGGTGTATTTCGATAAAGTAAAGGGAGTTTGCAACAGAATTACAGTGTGTTATCAAGTCCCTTGATCCCATTTCCCTTCTTTCTAAAATATACTCTATCCTGGACAAATATGTTCAGGTATAGCATTACCATTTTAGGGTTTTTTCCTTTAAAAATGTTTCTTGCATTTTTGCAACTTACTTATGAATTGTACCAAACAGATGGTAGGAGAGTGAATTTTACTATTCTATATATTTTTTCATATTGTTTATCAGCCACAAGCTATTCCCAGTTTATGGCAATCCTATGAATTTGTGACACCCCAAAAATCTTATCATTAGGAGCCCTAATCAGGCTTTGCAAACTAAAGTCCAGAGTTCCCTTTTGCTTCATTTTTGCTAGTATTATTGTTTTCCCAGTAAGCTTTCTCATCTCATTATATGTCCAAACTACTATAGTAGCAACATAAATTTTAGTACAATGGAGAGAACAGTGCGACCAACTCAGTACCATATCTGGGCCTGAATCCTGACTGAAAGGGGTCCAGATAATCTTCATCCAGAACCCCCTGTAACTGCCGCACCAATGCCTTCTCCAAAACCTTCTCTAAAAAGGGGAGGTTGGATATAGGCTGATAGTTGGCCATTATTGTTGGGTCAAACGCTGGCTTCTTCAGGAGGGGGCGCACCAAAGCATGTTTTAGTAGTGTAGGAAACACCCCCTCCCACAAAGATGTGTTGACTATTGTTCCAACCTACCTACCTGTCACCACCTTGGACTCCTTGACCAACCAGGCGGGACATGGATCTAATGGACAAGTAGTGGCATGAACAGATCCAAGGAGCCTCTCCACTTCCTCAGGGACAACTAGATCAAACCAATCCCAGATAACATGGCAAGACTGCAATCTGGTCAACTCCAGACCCATGGTATCCACACCAGGGTCAAACTTCCGAGTGATTTTCTCCACAAGATAATCAGCAAAGTCCTCCTCTCACCCCTGCCAACCAGGGCCAGGATTAATAAAAAACTTCCACGCAAAGTATTATTTTCTGACATTTAGTTTTTGAGCCTGTATAAAACCTCTTAAGGAAATCATTGAATCATTCTTTTCTGGACATGTGTTGATCTAAACCATGTTTTAGTTGTTGTAATGCTAGTGTATGTCCGTTTTGAACTGCATCAGGTGACTCCGGGTGGGTTACACAAAAAACAAATAAAAATTTTGCAAAAACATTCAAAAAGCATTAAAAAATTAGATATGTTTAAAATTTAAAAATTTTATTTAAAAAAATTCCCCCCAATGTTGCATCAGAAGATTTTTTTAAAAGCTAACAGCCCAGGCAATACTTAAACAAACCACCCCAGGATAACTATCTCCCCAGCCATCCCCCACACCCCCTGAGCAAGCCAGATCTTAAGGCTGTTGCAAAAGGATAAAAGCTCTGCCTGGAGACGAAGTTTCAGTTGGCAGGAGGTTCACAGGGCAAGCAGAACAGTTAGTCCTGTCAGTATCTCTGCTTTCAGGGACAATCTGGAAGTAGTAGTACAAAAACATAAAATCTCTCATTACAACCTTGCAACACTCATTCACAGAATGCAGGGATCTAATAATAGGTATTGTGTTATTATCTCACCAGCAGTATATAATAAATACAGGTGTTTATTTAGTGTAAGTACTGGTGTTTAATGCTATGAAAAAAATTATGTTATTCAATAGTTTTGAATTAAAGAAATACTTTGAACACTTGGGGGAGCCCTTTGACTTAGCTCAACAGAAACAACTTTGAACAGGGAAATGGGGAAGATTATTTATTTGATACTATAGCATATCCCAGTTGTTATTTCAGTTATAAAGTAGTTAGTCATCCCAACCATCTTTGTTTCATGGATAAATACCAAAATTAAATCATTTTTTTTTAAAAAATCTGTAAACTATTAAGGTAAGTATTTAAGAGCAGATAGTCTAATGTCCCCAAGAAGAAATAAATGCACCTTCATTTAACAGCTCTTTCTTTGGACAGTTTTATCAGATGACCTGAATACAGGTGATTTTTTTAATTTTGCATTTGCATGGGAGTGACATAAGGTGCCATCAGATAAATGTACAGGCAATGCTTTATGCTTCATCAATTGGCAATCTAAATTGTTCAGATTATTTATTTATTTTACAAATATATATTCAGGATGTTTGCTGAATACTGAAGTATGCCAAAGTCTAGCCAATCTAGTCTATTGTAGAGGCTACATGAAAGGAACCAACCTAAAGAAATTGGCAAATATTTATAACACCCTTGCACTGAAGAATTATATTTCTGATTGGTATTTGGATAAAATTGAAGTTATTCCTTTTGTACGTTTGACCATGATGAGTAGGCAGTGAATTTCTGTACTGCTTCCTATAATGATAAAAGTGATTCACAATAAAGCTTGGGGGGGGGGACCCAAAGTAATTTGTTAATGTCCATAGGAAAGAGAACTCTAAGCAGTTTCATAACAACAGAGCTTTAGTTAAACAGTGAGTGTAATCCTTTTGCTCAGCAGAGTAAATTGCATTAGAGTAAACCCACTGAATCAAGAGGAAAGTTGTGAGTCAACTCTACTGATTCAAAAAGGATCTACTCTACCTGTGAGTTACTTAAGCATAGTAATTATCAGTGAACCAACTCTGAAGTGATTTACTACACTAAGCAACAGGATTTTGACCAATATCCGTTCCAAGAAATTTAATTCACATTTCTGTGCCAGCAAAATTATCCTCTTTTCTTGCTGCTTGATAACAACAATAATGAGGCATTTCAGGAAGCTTTGGCCATAGGCATGACCTGTTCTCAAGGTCATTTGTTAAGAGGGAAAGAATGATGCACCCTCTGGTGACAGTGGAACAAGAAGCAGGAGAATTAGCCCCTTTGAACTAGTACAGAAGCAAACAGAGGCATTTTGCTGAGGTCTGAATGTTATACAGTATTCTTAATGAAGAGTTTGCAGTATGTCATCCTTGAGAACCACAACTGCAGTGAGCTCATGTGCTGTTTATCCCTTTGTCCAGGATATTTAAAAAAAGATGTTAAATAAAACTGAACAACACTAATCCCTATAACACACAGCTGGATATTTCCCCTCTGAATCAATATATTATCTTTACTCTTCATTTATGGTTGTCAGCCAGTTTTCAGGTTTGTGTTATCTGAGATAATTTGAGCTAGTCTTTTTAAAAAAGTTGTCTGAGTAAGATTTCTTTTTAAAATAAAATTACAGAAAACATTTCCTCTTTATGCATACCTTAGTTCTTATTGACTGTGTTCCTTTTACATGGAGTAAAAACTTGAGCAGAACTCACTGTGCAGTATCCACAGTACTACTGCAAATAATGGCAAAAACCCAGTTGGCACAATTGTGGCATATAAATGGTGATGATGTCATTGCCAGGTGACATTTTTTTTAATTTTAACTTAATTTGAAACATTCTATCCCCTCAACACACATCTCCCCCAACTTCAGGTTCTGAAAATCTCTGGAGATACCTTTCACCCTGGGGAAACATTTAGGGATCTCTGGATGGGAGTGGGGTAGTCTTTGATACTGGAAAATTAGCCTAATGCAAAACACATTTAGAAGACTTTCAACGTATTCCTAAACCAGAATCTAGCTTGGCTGAGAAGAAGAGGAAGAAGAGAAAAAGAGGATATATCAATGTAAAGGAGAATCAGGTATGAAGGCACTCCCAACAAAACTCTTTTAAACCTGGACTCTTTAATACCAAAATTGTGGTTAAAAGTTGGAGAGAAGCAAATGAGGCATTCTTTTCTAGATCATGAAGTACAACCTCATTGGAATCCGTGTTTAAAATCTCAT
This sequence comes from Furcifer pardalis, assembly GCA_030440675.1. Lineage (NCBI taxonomy): Eukaryota > Metazoa > Chordata > Lepidosauria > Squamata > Chamaeleonidae > Furcifer > Furcifer pardalis. Next base: position 86,697,930 of record CP126897.1, on the reverse strand, counting down.
AGGAACCAGTTTTTAAGACTTTGCCTATCAAATGAAGAAAGTTAATTTGGGTGCTCCCACTGTGATATTCATATGTTATCATCAAATATTTTTCTTTTCTAAAGGTAAAGGTTTCCCTTGCTTGAAAGCCAGTCGTATCCAACTCTAGGGTTCAGTGCTCATCTCTGTTTCAAAGCAGAAGAGCCAGTGCTGTCTGCTTCTGCACCCGTTTCCGTGGTCATATGGCAGGCATGACTAGATATTGGAGCACTCAGTATGCTGTTTACCTCCCCACCGAAGTGGTCCCTATTTATATTTTTGCAATTTTTTTCCTTTCGAACTGCTAGATTGGCAGGAGCGGGGACAAAGATGGGAGCTCATTCCATCCTGCAGTACTCAGTCAGCATCTTAGTCACTTGAGCCACTGCAGTCCATGCTACATCTAATGTTCGTTTCTGGCCTGGCCTAAATGGGATTTGGGGTACATGCTTTTTCTGGAGGCTAAAAGAGATGTATTTAGCTCACGATAAAGTAACACTGTTGTTCTTATCAGTTGTAATAGAAGTACATTGCAGATTCAGTGTGTTAAATCTATGTTGAAAGTCAGGGGAAAGAATATTCATAGTTGTAAGAGGAGTTAAGTACTAAAACAAACTATATCTTCTTTCTGTAAACTAAGTTCCCAACTACAGTGGTACCTTGCTTAAAGAGCATAATGCATTCCACGGGATTGCTCTTTAAGTGAAACACCATTGTAAGTGACCGATTGTGACTTTTGGCGGGGAGGGGGGATTGTGAACTCCAATTTAGTTGTTAAGCAAGTTTTTGGTTGGTTTTAGTTGTTAAGCAAGGCAACCATTCAGATAAAATTCTGCTCTTTAAGCAAGTTAGTCTCTAAGCAATGCGCTCTTTATGCGAAGTTTTACTGTAGATTAATTCACTGCTAGCTTTATGATATCTAGTCAGTCACTCTATCCATTACATCACATTGGGTATTATCATGTTTATGTAACATTCCATTAATTGCATTACAGTACTTATTATATACATTTTTTTTTAAGGCCAGGATGCCTATTAGACATTGTGGACAAAATGTGCAGTTACATTCTTTTACTACATTTTAAAAATTATCCAATTAGCAGTGTACTATGAATAAAGCAATATAATGTAGCATTGGCACACCTGTCATTGCTTGCGGGCAGATAGCTGAGTGGGTCCAAAGGGAACTGACCTTTTTCTTTTAGGTATTAAGTCAATTTTATAGCTTAAGGCACTAATTTTCTATGAAAGCTATTATATCCCTCATTGTACTGGACTTTGAATGTCATTTTCTATGGCCATCACAGGACCTCATGAAAATACTGCAAAATCATCTAGTCTTTGTAGAAAACAGCCTAAGTTTTTTTTAGTGAGTTAAATGAGGTCAGTTCTCCTATGATCACAATACATTCAAATTTGTGTTTAGACTTAAACCTAATATGCAGTTTTCTGTTAGGTCAGTAACCAGCTCCAAAGATTCGTCTCTGTGCAGCAGTATTATCTGCCTGCAGAGTTGTTTCATGAAATAACGTGATCTTTTAAATCATTTCAAGCTACTTTACACTCAGTTGTAGCACATTTCAGTTACACAGTGGTACATCATACAACAATTTTAATCCGTTCCACAGGGCTCATTGTTGCATGAGACAATTGCTATACGATGCATGCATTGTATAGCGATTTTCCCTATGGGATGCATCATACAATGATTTTTTTTTTTTTGCTAAGTGGTTTTTTCCAGTGAAAAATTGTTGTATAATTTTTTCCATAGGGAAAACTATTATGTGGGACACCATTTCCCCCCAAAACCTAATTATTATACGATTTCGTTGCTATATGGGGTGGTCGTTGTATGAGGTTCCACTGTATTCATATTTTCAACATATTTAAATGGGTGAATTGCTATTCCTGGAGGCTTCCAGAGCAAAACATTTAGCTATTGCCCCATTTTTTTTCTTCTGGTTGAGGAAAATGACTTTTTTGGTGGAGGGCATGGGAGAATCTGATGTGGCCAGAGAGACGCGAACACAGCCTCCGCGGAAATGCATGTGCCCTAGGGTAGTTAACCCAACTCTGATCTAGTTTATGATAAAGACAATTAATGCTGAATATAGTATTTTCTCTCTGAAATATTTACTTCTTAGATGCCATGTTTGCTGGCATATAAGAAGCACCAGAGTATAAGACGCACTCTGTTATTACCAAAATAGCCCACTATAGGTCACTATATACAGCACAAGACGCACTCCATTTTTCCAGTGTATTTTAAGGGGGGAAGTGTGTTCTTATATGCCAGCAAACACAGTAATTGATTCTCCAGCATTCCCACATTGGAATATTAATTTTACTTTTCCAAACTGTTAATATAACATTAAATGTAATATTAAATTCAAAAAGGGAAAAGAAAGAAAAAATATTAAATAGCCAAATGAAAGCAATTATCTGTTTTTGTTATTAAAATGGCAATTATAACAGTAGCATTTACACTTATATACCATCCCATAGCCCTTAGTGCACACTCTAGTGAATTAACATTTTACCCCAACATACTGGGTACTCATTTTAATAACCTCAGAAGGATGGAAGGCTGATTCAACCTTGCGACCTGGTCAGCATCGAACTCACAATGTTTTGTCAGTAGTACAGCAGTTTAACCACTGCGTCACTGCTCAGTGAACATTTTAATACATCTGGAATTTGTTGATAGTTGCAGGTTTTGTCAAGATGAACTACAGTTTACAGTATGTTATCAGTGGGTTTAGACCACTCACAAAATCTTAAGTAGATTTATGACTTAACTGTGCTCCTGAAGCCTTCCTACAACTTTGGTCCTGCTATGGAACAGCGTTAGGGAAATGCCAAGCTAGGCGGAGGGTACAAGGGCAGTGGTGGGCTGGATGGAATGGTGCCACAGGCCAGATCCAGCCCATGGGCCGTAGATTGAGAACCTCTGATCTAGTTTTCACCAGTGATAAATTCCAAATCTGAATTTATTCTTTAGTTTGCTTTGGAGACTAACTGTTGTAGTTGTAAAAAACAGACACATATGTGTTGGATAGGCAAGGATTTTTGCTGTATGATGTACTAAATCTAGTTTTGATATTCCTAAGGAATGTTTATCTCCCTCTTTTCCTCCCTCCTCTTTGGTCCATGCCTAGGTGCTAAGGAAATAAATATGGGAAGAGAGTATTCTCTAGTATAGTAACTGCAGTGATGTATTTCGCCCCTTTTTTATTATTATCCTCAAGATTCAGTGAAGTTGATATAAATTCACCATGGCTTCTTTAAAAAGCATAACAGAAAGGCATTCTTACTTTAACAGTCAGACTGTAAAAGATGATTTTCTTGCACTCAGTTTGGTTTAAGCCTGTAAAAAGCATTAAGTGAAAAATCTGATATATTTGTTAGGGCATTTATTGCATTACTAACTTACTTTAAATTCTCAGTGAAAGGTTTTGAAGAGTTTTTTGCACAGAGACTGCAGATTCATTCACTCTTTGCTGGAGAAATAATAGTCTGTAAAATAATGTTTTTAGCAATTATTTTAGCTCTGTATATTTTCTAGGAATGAACTGTTTAGTTTGCTAAAACAGAGTGTTATTTGTGAAGCTGTGTCCTAGTTAAAAGACTGATAGCCTTTAAGGATTCATACTGAATTTTAAAAATATTCTCATTAAAAGTAGCCACAGAGTTGGATGCTGTTTAGTTATGTTTATAACTAGCACCTTAACTCCAGATATGCTAAGAATGTTGCACATGCTCAAAAATTCTGTCATGGTGGTTTTTTTTTGTAATGGATAATACTGTATTAACTGGATTTCTGAATTGAGATAAATTACTGAGCTGCAAATTGTGGAAGATAGTAAGGAAAGAGGAGATAATGTTTTGAACCAACATATTAGACCACATACATGCCAGGTGCTGTACAGGTAGGAGCTAGATGACTTGTCCTAGGTTTGTCATTCCATATATGTAGTCCTAACTTTTAAAACAGTAGTTCTCAACCAGATGTTTCTTGGACTGCAACTCCCAGAGTCCCAGCCCACTGGTCCTATAGGCTACAGCTTCTGAAGTTCACAACCAACATCTGACGACCCAAGATATGAATTTTTGCTTTACATCAGGATTGCAGAAATTTTAGTCCTCCAGCTGTTTTCAGACTATGACTCTTATCAGACCTATGTAGGATGGCCAGTGGGGACACGTTATAAGAGCTGCAGTCCAACAACATCTGGAGGGCTACACATTCCCGAGCTGTGCTTGAAGCAATTCTAGACGTAAAAGTAGTCTAGCTATAAACCCTACCAAGCTTCCTTCTTTTTTTGTCTTCGTATATTCTAGATTTGTTCCTTATTTTTTATCTGCAATACATATCTTTTTTTGACTTGCAGCTAAAATGTCCTCCATTTGAAAATGTGTTCAATGCTACTTTATGTAACCTTTATTTAAAATGGTCCTCACTACAACCCTTAACCCTTCCCCTGCTTATTTTGTTCATATTTTTAAAGTATAGGTGCTCTGTCAAGTCCACAGTAATGTAGCAAAACAAGCAGTATCAAGCAGTATTGGCAGTAACCCCCCACTTTTTTCAATTGGAGGGCCTTCTAGGTCATAGAATGCTTTTAACACCGAGAATACTATGTTATAACTGCCAACTTATCCGTTTGAAAGCAAGAAACTGCAAGTAGATAAACAAGGACCACTTTGGTGGGAAGGTAAACAGTGATCTGTGCACTCCAGTGTCTAGTTATGCCTGCCATATGACCACAGAAATGTCTGCAGAAGCAGACAACACTGGCTCTTCAGCTATGAAACAGAAATGAGCACTGAACACTAGAGTCGGATATGACTGGCTTTCAAACAATGGTGACCTTTACCTTACTATTTTATAACAGCTTTGTTATGGATGATTTCTTCATTTCATTATATTCATTCTCTTAAAGGTAACTTTCCATGCCAGCTTTTTATTCCATCCTAGTTGTTGTCCATCATCACATCATATTCTGTAGTTTTAATTATTGTGCTGTATGATGTACTTCCTTTTGTTTCTTTTGAGTTTCCCACTGTTCAGCTGGCTCTGAGTTAGAAGATCATGAAAGAGGATTAAAAATATGTCTGTCAATGCACTTTCTCCATACCATACATAATTATAAAATTCCGCCACATTTCTTGTTATGTGTGTGTCTGCTTTTAGTTTATCTTGTCACATTTCCTCCTTAGAGAAGTTTTGTGACCAAGCTTTTGCAAAAGACAGGAAATGCTGGATAAGATACTGTGATGGAGGGGCTAAAAGCTCTGACACATGCTAAAAGCTCTGTCACATGTCAAACAGAAAAGTCTGCAAACTCAGTGCTGGCTCTTTTGCTATAAACAGATGAGCACTGAACCCTAGAGTCAGATATGCCTGGCTTTCAAGCAAAAGTGACCTTTACCTTTATGTGCTCTTAGGAAAATCAAATCTTTTAGTCTCAGTTTCCTTGCAGGAAAGTTTACCATACAGTATCTAAATTCTTGCATTGTAAATCTAAAACATATTTGCAATCAACACTGAATATTAATGGAAGAGGCGATACAATGTGATGGTCAGAAACTCATTACGATGTGAAAAGCAACCCAAACATAATTGTGGAATATGGTACAGTACTAAGATCAGTATTTTTACAAGACTTATCTTGGTCTTGCTAAAATTTATGCAAAAGTTTTTGGAATGCATATTAGTTAATTGTCATTCAAACTTTCCTTATATGTCCTTGGATGTCAAAGAGAATACCTTACCAAAACATTGTATTGCCAGACATAGTGATGTTTTGTAAATCAACAAATGAGTTTTCAAAGTGATCTGATCCCGATTTCTCAAATGAGGGGTATCTTCTTGAACAGGAAACTGGTGGTTGTATTAATATATTTTGGGTAACCCTCATAATTGGTTACTTGATCTGCTGGCAAAAAATGTATCCGGGATTAATCTTTGTTTGCTTTTAAATACTCCAGTCTTGATTTTGAAGTGAATTTGAGCTCTGTTCTTCATTTCATTTAACAAGCAGCATACCCTGAGTTCAGAAGTTCAGTGCACATGCCCAAATCTTTTTTTCCTTCTAGAGTTTCAGTAATCCAAGTCATGTTCTGCTTGACCACATATTGACCCTTTTCACAATAGCAAGAAATTCAACATGCTCTTTATAAAGTTTAATTAAACATTCATGATCTCAGTGCATTACAAAATGTGAGGAAGTATTAAATCTTGCGTGATTTGCAAATTCTGTTAATTGTGTGGTTGGGCTGTTGTGGATAATGTTCCAATACAAGCAAACAGTTTTTTATTTTAGGAAATACTAAACATTGGGGGTGAGAAGAAGAATTCTGCAGGTTGGATTGTTCTAAAAACCTTTTAAAAGTACTCCATTCCCTATAAACCTTTCTTTGTTCATAGCAGAGCATTGCACAAGTAGATTATTTTTTTACCAGAAGCCGACTACTTAAATAGTGTTATCTCAGCCATTTATTAGATCTTCCGTACATATGATGAGAAAAATTACATGCACATAAATGCTGCATTGGTTCAATTTCTCCACATGGACATATTTACTAACTCCACATATCTTACCTCTGGTGAGACAGTGCCAACCAAATAATACAGTAATACCCCGGATAACAATTGCATCAGATAACGCTAAAACCGCATAACGACGACAAATTTGGGGAGAAGATTTGCACCAGATAACGTTCTTTTTAGCGTTATCCGATACAGTCGTTCTTAGCAGCAGGGTGGCTGAAAAGCTGAACGGGGTTCTCCGTTCAGCTTCCCAGCCACCCTGCAGCTACGGAGGCAGGGGTGGGGTGGCTGGAAAGCTGAGGGGGGGGGGCTCCCCCATCGGCTTCCCCAGCCACCCCACAGCTGCAAGCAAGGGCTTCCCCAGCCACCCTGCAGCTATAGATCAGGTCCTCTGATCTCTCTGGAGCAGGCAGGGGACCCGATCTACAGCTGTTACTGGGCTTCCCCGACGTCCCCAGCCAGTGGAGCAAGCCAAAATGTCAGAGTTCGAACCCTGACGTTTTGGCTTGCTGAACTTGATGAGGATGTCGGGGAAGCCCAGAAACAGCTTGGATCGGGTCTTCCCACCTCCCTGGACCTGGCAGGGGGGTCAGGGACCCCAAAATTGGTAAAAAAAAAAAAGCCAGACCCGATCCAAACTGTTTCTGGGCTTCCCCGACGTCCTCAGCAAGTGCAGCAAGCCAAAATGTCAGGATTCAAATCCCGACGTTCTGGCTTGCTGCAGCCTCCAGGGAAACAGGGCTTTTTTAAACGTTGTGCGATCAATGTATCGCACAGCGTTAAAAACCGGATAACGACGAGACTTGTGGAACCAAGTCTTATCGTTATCCGGGGTACTAGTGTATACTTTTTCACTGGAGCTGCTAATAATCTGCATGATTCATTGACACTTCTATACTGTAAATGGCATAATAGAGAGATTGGCCTGTAGCTTTTGGGATCTGGTGATAGCAGTACAGCAATTTCTTTAATCTTCTGTGATATTTTTGAGATTTGTTTGCTTGTCCTGCAGTTACTAAAGAGATGGGGGAGCCTTTCCTTTTTGTTTTGCTCAAAATGTTTAATTTGTTCTATCCCGATATCATCAAGTCCTGCCACTTTGCCATTCTTAATAGCGCCCTCTAGTTCTATTAATGTAGAAAATTAGAAAGTTCATTGGATTCACTCTGATTATCCGTTTGATTTTTTTTGAAGAATATTTGAAGAACAAAGTTGATAGCTAGTGATAATTACAATAGAAAGATTTTGTGTAACAACTCAAATATAGACCATTCCATAAAACTCACTCTTAAATAATATAAAATATGCTGATGAGGCAGTCCTGATATCCAGAAGTTCAGGTGATATCCAGAAACAGTTCCTGGGAGTGATGGGGGTCCAATGCATCTTCAGAGTACAAGTAAAACCTCATATAACACTAAAACCTGGTTCCACAAGTCTTGGTGTTATATGATTTTTAGTGTTATCTGATCCTCTATGGGATCCATAGAGATACATTGTAACCACACAGGCTTTAGCGGTTGTTATCTGAAGCATCCCATAGGATCTTATTTTTTATTTATTTATTTTTTTTATTTAATTAAATTTAATACCCCGCCCCAATCGGGAGAACCCGACTCTGGGCGGCTTACAGCCAGAATGTTATCTGATGCAATTCTTCCCCCCAGATTCCTTAATGTTATGCGATTTTAGTGTTATTCGATACTAATGTTATATGAGGTATTACTGTATCAGTCTGAGGGAAGCTAGATTAGACAGGAAAGGATTAGACCCATAGGGGATGCTGTGATCCTGTGACAAATGAACTGAAGTTAATCTCAAGTGAATTCAATGAAATTTAACTATAGAATTTGCTGTAAACCAATTACACTTCACACTAAAATCAGTGTGAAAATCTAGTCATTATTAACTGAGTACAACCAACATAGTCTGGATCCAACTCCAACTTAAGGTGAACTCTCATATCAGCATGAATACTATCTTCACTTTGATGCTTTCTAACTAGGGCACAGGTTCCCAAGCTAAGGTCCGTGGGCTGAATCCAGCCTGTGGCGCCATTTCATGTGTTCCCCCCTCCAAGGGCATTTGAGAAACAAAATGGTCACCCCTTTGAAGCTGTTGGGACAAAATGGCCACCGCCCCATCATGTAGGCAGGGCAAAATAGCCATCCAGCCCTCAAAGCTGACTGAGAGAGCGTGACCCGGCCCCCGGTTTGAAAAGGGTGGGAACCCCTAAACTAGGAATTCCATCATAGGCTCATGTTGTTGTTATGTGCCATCAAGTTGTCTTTGACTTATGGCGACCCTATGAATAAGAGAGCTTCAAAATGCCTTATTAAACCAAGGAAGACAGTATCTTCTTCCTCTAGCTAACTATGAGGAAAGACAGTATATTCTTCCTCTGGCTAAGCATTTTATTGTATTAAGTATGTTTGTGTTGAGCTGCAATATATATATATAACAAAATTTATTATACAGATCCCCCCTCCCATTTGCAACCACTGATTTAGCAGTCTAACAGAGAAATACCTGCACATATTAAGAACAGGCTCATAAAAATAGAATACAAATGATCTGCTTCAGCTCTAAAGGTAGTCTTACAGGAAAGGAAAATTTCCTAACATTTACAGTAAGTTCAAATGGACACATCTACGAGGCTATCCCACAATTTCTCAGAATTAATATTCCATTCATAATAACATGTGAGCGGAATGCACTAGCCCTCCCATTTTTCTCCTTCAAAACAATGTGTTTATGAGTGAGGTCCCATCACCCCATTGAGTCAGTAGGTTAAGCATCATTTTGGGGGAAATGAGCAAAGAGAATGAACGTTTGGAAATGTTTTTAAGTGTTACACATTGCACTATGAGAGTGAAAATGATAGAACAGGAGCAAGGGATACAAAGGTTAGGGAATGCACATGTAGCAAACTGAAATAATGATATGCCCATTTATACCCAAGGCCTTCTGCAAAGGTCTGTGTGTAATGCTGCAGTTACTATAGCACAAAGATGAACACCCATGCCTCCTCCTCCTCCTCCTCCTTCTTTATCCAAATCCAAACATAAGTGATCATAATGGTGATCAGCCATGAAGACTGTCCTGAGAATATAATGCAGTGATCTTTCATCTGTGTTCTGCATCACAGGGTGACACCCATACCACTGGTCCAGTTCCGCAAGTCACTTTCTGGTCTTGAGCCCTTATGGCATTCAAAGTCCCTCCTGAGACAAAGGCCAGTATTAATGAAGCTGCTGCTCTCCTTCAAGATGGACTCAAGTGAGATTTAATCCACTTGGGGACCATCACCCTTCCCTGTGGACTTCACCAAGGCTGCTAGTCCTCAGGTTTGTCAGATTAATTAACCACCACCTGACACTCGACGTTGAGTTGCTGGCAGTGTGGCTTACTCTTAGTACCATACCACAAGGGTGCCCAAACTTTTTGGGTCATGGGCTGATTATGTGGTTCAGGGAGCCGGTCACTAATGCCCGGGGGCATGATTTACTTCCACTTCCAGGAGCAAAGAAGGCTTCGCGGGCCGGATGAATTGGTGTCGGGGGCCGCCCCCAGGCCTTAGTTTGGGCACCACTGCCATAGCAGAATAACCTGGCAAAGAACTTCCATTTCTCAGATCTATTTATTTGAGAACTGTCTGCTAAGAACTATTTTATAAAGAGAGTTGCTATACTAAAAGCTTCTGTTTTGACTCCTATTATCTGTTTGTACTTATTGATGTGAAGCTGCCATTGGTGAAAGCTTATCTCATAATAATATCTTTTTAAGTCTCATGGGATTCTTCTGAGTTTTTCTACTGACAGTGGGTATGAGAAACATATACATGTCGGGAGAAATGTGGTTATGCATGTGGGGGTGGGTCTGCATTTTTCTTTCTGTTGATCTAAACATTACATTGTTGAACAAGTGGAAATGGTCCCCCCCCCCCACATTACTTTCTCTTTAACCTTTCTCCCCTTTTGTTTAAGGCTGAGCTATGTGAACCATGCAGAGGATCTGGCATCCAAATTGCTCCAGTGTTTCCCAAAGAACAGACTGTCAGCACAGGCAGCTCTGAGCCATGAGTATTTCAGTGATCTGCCCCCAAGGCTATGGGAGCTGTCTGACAGTGAGTATAACAAAACATCCAGACATAAAATAATAAAGGTTTGGGCAGGGAGAAAGAGAGAGAGATTTGTATTTCAAATTATAGTTTGCTTGACACAGGGAAAATGGATTCTCCCTTACTATCTCCACTGTGCAGTGTGGAGCTAGCTATCTTTGTATTTGAATTATGTGTGCAGTCAAGAGAATGATATGAAATGTCATAAGAAAAGAAAGAGAGAGGGAAATACAATTTACATATTTAGTGATTTTCCATTTTATGACATGCAGCACTTTTTAGCTAGCTGCAGCAATCCCAGGACAATAATCCAGTGATATTTGATTCTCAAGCATGTTAGAACAATAACCATTTTTTAAAAAGGGTGTGTGTGTGTTAACTTTTAAAAGATTGAGTATGCAGTTGGTTAATTTGCAGAATTTAGTAAATGTATAAGAGAGCAAGATGACTTTATGTTTTATAGCTTGAGGATGGTTTCAACATTCACATACTGTACTTTTGTTTGACGTTTTAAAGAAACATATTAAAATTATCATGGCTAATTTTCTTAAGAAGATGTTTTCAATTACTTCAGTAATGAAGTTTTTAAGAAACATGACTCTTTGTTTTTCTTTACTATTAAAACACAGCTGTAGGACATTCAATCAAAGCTGTTTTGCACTGAATGTTGTAGCAGAAAATATTATTCCTGTGTGATACTAGTTTTAACCAAGTTCATTTTTAGATGATACTTGTATGTGCAAGCATGCTGTACAAAAATGTTATTGAACTGTGTGCTGTGCTTAGTTTTGAAAAGCATTTATCTTTTTGCTTTTCGAATTACTTTTGGTATCCAATCCATTGTGTAATACTGTGTATCTGCATTTCTCAAGTCCATTGAGATATATATTCATTTGGACCCAATGTAATGCTTTTTATGCTTTTACAGACCTTCAAAAAGGAGTGGGACAGACTCCTATCTGAACCTCTAGAACAGTGATAGCAAACCTTTTAGAGACCCAGTGCCCAAAGAGGAGGTGGTGGTGTGGGTGTGTGGATTTGCACTCGTGGTGCCTACCTGTGTGCTGCCGCCTCTCTCTCTCTCACACACACACACACACACCTCACCTCATCTCACTAGGGCAACGGTGCACATGCCCATGGAGAGAGCTGTGCGTGCCACCTCTGGCATGCATGCCATAGGTTCAGCACCACTGCTCTAGAAGCTCACTTTCACTCATTATAGAACAATACTCAGCTGCATGAAACAGTAATCCAATTTGTCAAGGCTTACCTGAACTGCCTGTTTAGGTACTTGCTGAATCAGCCCTAAAAGTGCTGCTTGCAAGAGGTGAATGAGAAGCAAATTTTCACAAGCTTTCCCTTATCATCTGTGAACAGTCAGGGGAAGTTTTTTTTTTAATAATACTAGATCATTGCTCATAAGATGCATTACAGTGGAAACCCAGCTTACGAACACCTTGAGTAATGCAATTGTCATGATATGAAAGGAAATCCACTAAAAATGATGCTTCATGATACGGGTTTTTGTTTTTGTTTTTTGAAATACAGACAGTTTTTTGGGGGGTTTCAGTGGCCAGCTGGTAATGTGCCAGACCAATCCCTGACAATCAGCTGTGGTTGCTCCCAGTGCTTGGCACATAGCGTTGAGGCTCAATTGTACCATTTTTTTTGGCTGCTTGAGCATGCAGTGGATATGTAGAGCATTTTGGCACCACCTGAAGCTTCCCCTGCCAGCAGAAGTGCCGAAAACACCATGTTTAAGCTGCCGAAATGCACCAAAAATGCAACAAAAAATTCTAAAAACAGCAGAAATGCTCAGCATGCCCAAGCAGCCAAAAAAATGGCACAATTGCACCTAAGCCACTACATGCCAAACACTGGGAGCAAGCACAGCTGATTGTCGGGGATGGGTCCGACACATCACCAGAGCTGGCCACTAGAGGCCGCTCTCTGAAACACCCCCCCCCCATGGTCATATTGCATTGAAATCCAATTAATCCATTCCAGAGGTCAGAGGGGGAAAAGGGGGGAGATGTCTTTTATCTGTTAAAAAAGTGGCAAAAACACAGTGAAAAATTCCAAAGTGCACTTTATGAAGAGTTTTGAACAGATAAAAGACATTTTTTGTTTACTTTTTTTCTGACCTCTGGAACAGATTAATTGGTTTTCAATGCATTCCTATGGGAAACTGCATTTCAGCTTACGCATTTTTGCCATACAAAGAACCCCAAGGAATGGATTAATTTCATAATTCAGGGTTCCAGTGTACTTCATTTAAATTTAAAAAAATGTTTTTGCATTTCCGATTAAGAAGCTCTCCTGCAGCTGCGAGTTCAGCAATAAATGAACAAAGAACTTTTATTTTTTTAAAATAAACATCAGCAATGATGTACAGACATTTTTTAAAAAATCACTTCCCCTGACTGTTCACAAATGATCAGGGAAAGCTTTCAAGTTCCAATATGCTGAAGCCAGTCGTTGGCCACTTCGGCGTACCAGCTATATACAGCAGAAGCTGCCTTTGAGAGTAGCAAAACTACTCTTAAACTTCCCCAACATACACAGGTGCTAGGAACAGCATATATGCAGCATACCAAAAAAGTAGAACTTCCTGACAGAAATAAACACACTGTCTTAGTGACCAGTGATGTTTCTAATCCATTGTATGATGCAATCAGAATTATTTAAACTTCCTAAATGTATTCAGTGTGGTAATGGTGGGACCACTTAAGTTCCATCTTCCTTCTCCCTACCCTTCCTCCCAAAATCCTGCACTCCTTCATGTGTTCAGTGCAGAGGTCTTAGGAGGTGCTATTGATACATTGACCAAATGTATTTACAGCAAGTGTGTGGGCTGTTCAGGTGGAGGTGAGATTTGGTTACATTCCCACAACCCTTTGAGCCCTGCATACTCTCAGGCTGAATGCCTGAACAGCATTTGTTGGTTTGCTAAAAATAAAAATGTACAGTGTTTCAGTAGTTCATGGCCACAGAGACATTAAAAACCTAATTTGTTTGTTTCCATATAGCCAGGGATGGCTAAATATCCTTCTACACTGGTGACATCTCAATCCTGCCTGTGTATTTTAGTCTAGCCAGGATTTTGATAGTCTATGCATACCATAGTAACATTTTTCAGTTAATAAGGACTTATTACCCACTTGCCACTTAGTTTATCAGTTGGTGGTTAAATCCGGTTCTATCAGTAAAGTAAATGCCTACATATTATCACTGTGCAGCAGGCTGCCAACAGAGACAGTCTTGTCCTAGTCATTAACAAGCACAATGTATGCAGAACACCAGAGGGGAATTAAAGCCACAAAAAAATACCTCAGGGTGGTATTTTTAATATGAGAATTTAATTTGTAATTTCACAGATTAAGAATTTTGGATGCATTAATCCTTTTATCAGCTCACAGCAGGTTATTTGCAGAAGCATAACCATAAGGCGATATTCATTGGCAGAAACACGTCTTTGCATAACGTTAAACATCAGGAGCAGTGAAACCTTTTGAAGGGGGAGAATAAAGATGAAAAATCATTATATTTTAAGGCAAGGTTCTGCTACATGCCTCTAGTAAAATTTCTGAGTTACAGAAATGATATTTCTGTGTCTCACAGATAATCGTTATAGAGCATGAATCCAATACAATCCTTGTATCAGTTACTGTAATTGTTTCCATTTGGTACACATGCATAGAAATTGCAAATACTGTATATATATATTCAAAATTGTAAAGTTGTGTCTCTTGTTGGGGAGACTATGAATTAGTGTTATTTAGTAGATGACGACTTGTGCTACTTTCCTTTGCATCTGGAAAGATTTATGGCTTAAATCCTGCATTAGTTTATGTTGTAATTATATTCACCGCCTAACAAAATTCAAGACAAGGGCTCCAACCACATCCCCCCAAAGTTTAAGGTTTGAATTGTGACCTTACTTTGTGGACTTCTTATATAAATACAGAACTTCTGTCTAACTTGGAAGTTTTCTGAAACACTCCACAAGTAAGTAATCTTTATCTTTTAGAGATTAAGGAAGATATACATCTCTTAATACATTTACAGAATTTCAAAAATTATTATTGCTGTAGGTTTGGACATAGTGTGTATTTAAGGCCATAAATGCTTAGGGCTACTTTCTCAAGGATCCTCACAAGGACAGTAAAAAAACAAAACAAAACCCCAGTCTTGTAGTGACACTTTACAAACAGAAGTCCTATTTCTTTAATGGGTACTTTATTTTTGTCATTGTATTCAGACCTGAAATTTATTGAGAAAAATCACAGTTTCAATTTTTAAAAAAATAAAGTGAAGTAATTTTGATTTTATCCTAGTTAGTTATCAACAAATCCTCTAGATTAAAGAGTAGTTTGTTGTCTCTGATTCAAAAGATGTCAGATATCTACACCTCTTTTTGAAACAGCTGTCCATTTTCTTCTTTTTGATATTGTATAGCTTTAAGATACTGTACATGCTTTGAGTGATAAGATTTGATTTTTACAAGTTCTTACTCATTTAAAAACTAATAACTCAAATTCCATCTTTTCTCCACAGTGTCTTCTATTTTTTCTGTACCTAATGTAAAACTACAACCAGAGGTTGGGGAAAGCATGAAAGTCTTTGGAAAAAACAATATTTATGGCAAAGGTTTATCAAATATAAAGCACTGAAACATTTTGATTTCTCACAAATAATTCAGGTAAGATTGCTTTAATTAAATGTGTTCATTTTCCAGTGAAACTTTCTCTGCTATTGGCTTGCTTTGGTCTCTGCCAGCAAGAAATATAAGTAAAGTAGGGATGAGCAGAGTTTCTTTGACTCTTTCTAAAACATGAATGAGTGCAGCCAGGGACGTGTGTTGAATGGGAAAAATAGGAAGACGTGATGAGGTTTACAGAAGGAGTGGACATAAAGAGTATGAATTTTTAAAGGTATGCTGATTCTGGTCTTCAGTGCCAACTACAGCTGAATGGTAGACCTCTAACAGAAATTCATGAATCCCAGCCTGAACTGTCAAAGAAAAGGTTGTAAAGAAGAAGATTTCCAGTTTAAATTATCTGGCAATGGCTCCGTTGAATACAGAAGGCAGTGCTTGTAAGCTGAAACCTGTTAATATTCTCAGTCCTCACGGGTCTGTCCTCATGCCGCAAACAACTCCCCCATCCTCCAAGGTGGGGAAATTACAAGAACCCCCCCCCTCCATTTTACTATGCACACCAGACAGTACAAACATAAAGAGGGAGGATAGATGGAAGACATTCCAACAATAAGGTGAAGGTCACCTTTGCTTGAAAGCCAGTCATATCTGACCCTAGAGTTCAGTGCTCATCTCTGTTTATAGCCGAAGAGCCAGCGTAGCGCAGGTAGCCTGCATCTTCGGCTGTCCTACAATAAAGAAGCCAGCTAATTGAGACCTGGCTTTTATACTCTCCAGACTGAGCTCTGCCTACTGGCTGATTCAGTCGGTCAGTTTGGGACCTTCTTTCTTTCATACAGAATAGTTCCAGTGTGGTGGCCACTGCATTGCCATGGGCTACTAGAGCTCTGACAATGACAAAAATGGCCCTCATTAACTCAGAGACTGTTGCTTCAGTCCCTTCTTCTTTCATGTCCTGATCAAACCGTTGACTGCCAAAATGAAGCCACTTTCTTCACTTTGCCGTTGCCCAAACCCAAGTCCTCATCCATACGTGTCTCTGGCAGCAATCGGCAGACCAGTAAATGAGCTGGACTCTCTGTCTCTCCACAGTAACACCATGTTGTCCACCAGTAGTCCCCACTTGAGCATGTTGGTCTTTCATTTAGGGACTCCAACTCCAAGTGATGTAAGGGAGATTGAGATCTTCAGCTATATCCTCCTTTAATGATGTACTGTGCCCAGTGGGCTCCTTCCTCCATCTTCTAATTCGGTTTTGCTCTTGTGTACCCTCAAGAATGAGTTAGAGTCCTTTACAACTTCACCCTTATAAACAGCCAACTATATTGTTACAATTTATATTACTTATACATCCATGAAGGAATAAATAAATCTAGTCAGCTATCTGTAACTGCAGTGAACTATATTTAAGAAACATATTCATATATCGGTATTGGGATGCTCATAAAGCAGTGATAGTGATATAAAAGCGACCTACAAAGTAATGAGGACAGCTTGCTAGAAGGATAGCAGCTAGTAAAAACTCAAGTCATCAGATGTCAGTCTGGCCCAGTTATTTCATATGCTTCTCTCTAGATAACCATTAAAGGCTGTACAGTGCCAAAAATCAAGAATTGGCTTGTTTAACTAAAACATAGCTTTTTCAAAAAACAGTGTCTCTGCAGGTAGTTCTTCAGCTTCACCTGTTTAATATACTTGCTTGTAACTATTAAATGACCACTGTTGTCCAAGTCTCTTGCAAATATAACACAAAATATACAGGAGTTTTACAGGGCAGGTGGCTTAGTGGTTCAGACGCTGAACTTGATGACTGGAAGATTAGCAGGTTGAGACCCAAGACCTGTCTCTTACAGCTCCCGCCAACCTAGTAGCTCAAAAACAAGAAATTGCAATTAGATAAATACGTACCACTTTGGTGGGAAGATAAACAACGTTCCACGTCTTGTCATGCCTGCCACATGTCCACGGAAATGTTTGCAGACACAACAGCTCTGGCTCTTTGGCTGTAAACAGTGATGAACACCGTACCCTAGAGTCAGATACAACTGGCTTTCAAGCAAGGGCAGCCTGTACCTAAACATCCCAAACATGCATTTGAGAATTTATTTTCATTTCTAATTCTCTTTGTGTTCCTGCAGTCCATCTTTCTGATGTGAGGCAGCTTTTTAAAAAATTACTTGATGTTTGGGACTTCATTTGATTTGATGGTGTTAGTGTGAATGGTTTTCTTTCACAAAATTATTGTAAGATGTGTTTCATAATGGAAGGCTTTATACATATGGGGTCATAAAAAATTTGCTGTTCCATTTTTCACACTTGATAGTGTACTTGTTACTTGCTTCACCCACATTTTAAAAGTAATCAGCCCTTAATATCTTTGTCCATTCTCTTCACAAATGTACACAGTTGTGGATAGAGAAGTTACATGGTTGTCCAGAATTTCTGCTATGATTTTGAAGGATTAACATAGTAATATCCATCCTACAAGAGGAGAATAGAAAATATAAATCTGTCCCAGAATGTCTGAATAAAATTCTGGGGATCCTTATCAAAAGAATGTTCTGTTTTCTTGAATGGCTGGTTTGCATATGTCATTGACAGTATGTTGTATAGGAACTAAATATTTCTATTGCTGAAATATTTCCCTCATTTTTCCTTCATTGAATTTACTTGTAAGTCTTTTCATCTCTGGCTTTGCAAACTGTGTAAAGCACTCTTCTCAGCAGTCCTGTGTAACTACATTATTTTTGCAAGATGTTCTTTTGTCATGCTGTGTGGATGCCATAGTCCAGCAGCGTCCGTGTCAAAGGGTTTTGAGAAGTCATTCTAATTCCTCACCTCCTTTCTTTCTAACCTCTGTGTCTCATCACTGTTGAATTGCCAGGAACAGCTTAAATATTGTGTCATTTGTTCCCAATTTGACCAATGCTGGGTTATGACACTTTAGTCATTATATGAAGTCAGTCTGTATAAATGGGTTTTATGAGACTGAATTTTGGTAACAATGAGGTTTATTTTAATATAGTATTTGTTAGGATAATAAAATGTTGCAGTGACTGGACTGCATTTTCTACTCTTGGTTTTCAAGCTTAGTCTAAAGCTAAATATTTGTATATGGGACAAATAAAAAATTTGCCGTTCCATTAAGAGTAATCAAAATTTTAAAACTTTTTTTTTTAAAAATCAAGTCTGTGTGTGTATTACCTAAGAAGATTGGGTCTCATTGTTTAACATGTATCACTCAAATCCTAATTTCTCTTGCATTCATTTTTCCAAGTCATGCATACTCATGAATGTTGAGTGTTGCTTTAATTATTCCACTAATGTGGCCTCTGCATAAATTGGTACTAGTGAAAAGGTCAATATAATGTAGTTGTGCCAGCAGCTGAAGCGAGCAGCTGAAAGCAATCTAGGCTTTAGAATCTAATAACAACCAATGCTAAATGTAGCTGAAATTGTTGCATTTATTTTATAAATGTTAAATTAGAGAGTAGGAGATAATCCAGGGTCTCAGAGTCCACTTTATTTTGACTGCTCTTAGCATTTTTAGAGCCCTAATTTTCAAACTGTCAGCAGCAAGCATTGTTTCAACGATGATTTATGACTGTCTCTTTTGTTACCATCAAATACATTAAACCAATGCTTCCCAACCTTTGGTTTTTGGACTTCAATTCCCAGAAGCCTAAGTCAATTCTCCCAAAGCACTGATCAGCCAATGTACTGACTTAGGCTTCTGGGAATTGAAGTCTCCCTGCGTGGTGTGGTGCCACATTGGGAAACACTGCATTAAACCAATAGAAAATATCCTAATTACTATGCACGTCAAATGCATCCATGGTCTCATATTGAACCTCATGATTTTTACTAGTTGCTATGTTTGAATGTAATGAAAATCCACTTCTATCAAATCATAACTGATGTTGCACCATTTGCTGGTGTGATATTCTTATGTTACATAAACTTGATGTATTTAGGCCATTGCAGAAGTACCTGCTTCCTTGTTTCCACATCTTTGAATAAATAGTGTTACCCAAGAGTTTTATTGTTGTTTTATAATTATTATATAATTGTCAGCTTTGGAGGTGCATTTTTAGCTCTTTGCTCCATATAATAGATTCCCATACTGTTGTGACCTGGGGTCCTGGGTGTGAGGAGTAGAAGGACTTTCAGGGGGCTCAGCTGCCAGCTCCGACCTGCAATCTAAGCCTGAGGAGGACCCCTTGCCAGTCCCCCAGGCCATGGCTGGCCCAGATCAGGAGGACGAGCCAGAGGACATGGACAGGGCCGGATTTACATGAAAAGAGGCCCTAGGCTATTCCACTTGTGTGTCCCTTTCACCTCCCATTTTTAAGTTTGTAAATTACATTACTGTGATATATATCAATATATAGGCCCCTCTTGATCTTGAGGCCCTAGGCTGAAGCCTAGTTAGCCTATAGGAACATCCGGCCCTGGACATGGACCTGGCACCAGCCAGATGTCACTTCGGAGCCAGTCCATCATGGCCAAGCCAGGCCGGTGGATTTGGGCTTGAGAGCTAGGCCAGGTGCCAGCAGTCAGGTTGATAAGGAACAAGCTAGCACATCTTCCTGTTGCAAGGACTTCAGCTGAGGTGAAGGAGGGTCAGGACACGCCTCCTAAACCAACCCTCAGCTGTGAAGCCTGACTCTCCTTAAAGGAGAGGCATGCTGGCAGGCTCCTGTTGGATCAGTTCATCTTTCTCGTGACCTGACACTGCGCTCCTGGCTTTCTGTCTTGAACTACTGGATATTGAACCCCGACCATGCCTTCAGAAGACCCCTGCAACCTTGGTACGATTCAACCGGCTTCTGACCTTTGGACAAAATTTGCATAGTCAAAGCAATTATATTCCCAGTGGTAATCTATGGTTGTGAGAGCTGGACAATTAGGAAAGCTGAGCACAGAAGAATAGATGCCTTTGAGATATGGTGTTGGAGGAGAATTTTTAGAGTCCCCTGGACAGTGAGGAGAATAAATAGATCGATCCTAGAGGAAATCAAGCCTGACTGCTCCTTAGAAGGTCAAATAGGTCATTTGGACATCAAATGAGAAGAGAGGATTCACTTGAGAAAGCCTTGATGCTAGGAAAGGTGGAGGGCAAAAGAAGAAGGGGGCAGCCAAAAATAAGATGGCTAGATGGTATTGTAGATGCAATGGGCATAGAGCTGGGCAGGTTGAGGAAGATGGTGGAGGACAGAGGTGCCTGGAGAGCAACGTTCCATGGGGTCGCAAAGGGTCGGAATCGACTGTGCAACTGGACAACAAATTGGTCTATCTGAGAGTAAAATACTGTACTGTTTAAGTTGAAGTGGGTTGATAGTCTGGAATGACATTTGAATGCAAAGAGGACAATGTCTTAACAACAATGACTTAAAAGGAGAAGCAAAAGAAATTCTAACCCATCCCGTCTCACACATTTCTTCTCTAGCTCTTTCTCTGGATCATGTCATGTGGTCTGTTAGCTAAGCTTTGTCTTCAGCAGGAGAAGGAGGTGGAACCACTGAAGGAGAGAAACTGCCCTTCTCAAACAAAGCTAGATGGCTTTGTTTCTGGCACGTTGCCTGTAACCTATAAAGATAGCAAAATAGTATGAGAGTTTGTCTCGGAGAAACACTTTATAACATTTTCAAACTAAGAAATCAGTTTTATTTGTGTAGTTTTGAAGTAAAATTTAGGATTTTTTGTATGAGTTAGAACTTAGTAAAGATTTATAACTGAAATGTTGATATATCATGTGCAGTGACTACGGTAAATCAGTCTTTGAAACAAAGAAAACTAAACACCCGAAGGACTTCCTTAGTTCAGCTGTCTGATAACTGTGCAACATTCACTGAAGTTAATGAGGAATTAAATGTACTTTGCTAGAGGACGAATCTTGCCTATCAGTACAGATATTTTAAACAACAATTTGATCAAATTGCAGACCTTTATTATACCAGTATGTAGTAGGCTGTTGTTTTTGTCCTTTTATGTCCTAACAGAAAAATTAATGTTACAGTTCAAATAGTGTGTGATGGTCAGGAAATCTTGAAGTAAATTACTCATTATCACAGCACATTAAAAAATAATCTAAGTAATCACAAGAATGTCTAGTAGATGTCTCCAAATTTACACCGTGAGTTCCATTTATAAATACAGTTTTTTTAAAGCCCAGATTACGGAATTCCTTATCATGAATACTCCATAGTAATGCATTGTGCAGTTTCCAATGGGAATGCATTGAAAACAAAAAACAACCATTCTGAAAAAATTCCATAAGCCGAGGCATTATTTTCAATGGATTTATTTCCGTAAATCAAGTTTTCCAGTACCCGAAGTGTCTATAACCTGGGTTTCCACTGTATATGTTTGTGCACAAAAGCATATACATATATATTAGCTATTATTAAATATTAAAAACTTTATTTTCAAGCTATAGTCACACCCTCGCAGAAAACCTACACAGTAATTTCTGGTACAAAATGTTCATTTCAACAGACTTTACAGACCTTAATTAATTGTATAAAAATGGCATTTGAAAAGCATCCTTGTGAGAATTGTGTAGTAACAGTGGCAGAAGAAAGCAATATATTTTGTATTTCTATGATCGATTTTACTTCTCTTGGTTTTTAAAAGCACAGCTCAGAGGTGCTGCTCTTCACTTGATCTCAAGATGGAAAGAAATCAGTAATTACAGAGCCAGGCATTAAATTCTGTCCTAATTTTCCCACCAGTTTTTTTTCCGATATTTTACCTGCCTCAGAGATTTAAAATATTCTCATTAGGTAGCTGCAGAGGCAGCTTGCTTGCCTATTCCTTCATTCTCTTGCTAGCTTTCCCTTTCTTTCGAATTCTTTCTTTCTTTCTTTCCCCCTGCCTTGGGAGTGACTGTGAAGATCATTTGCTAGAATGATTGGCAGGTTAGAGAATTCAGTGAGATGAGTTCTCTTAGTGCAGGTCAAAAAGGCTAGTTAGCAGGAGCTGTCAAAAAATGCCAGCAGCATTCGAAATGGGAAATGTCATGACTTCGAGGCAGGGGGTGCCACCTGGAACAGAGAGCCCCCAGCTCATTAGCAAGTTGCAGGATGCAGCATGCTTAACTGGAGGGAGCAGAAGAGGAAAGATAATGCCCAATAGGGAAAATTATTGTGAAGTGGAATTGATTTCATGTATAATTTGTTTATCACTAGAGGGGACAAATACTGCCCATCTGACATGTGCAGAGGACTGTGAATGAAGCAATTTAGCATAATCCCTAGGTTGAGCTCTGGATGTAAAGAATGCAAACTTCTTTCTTGCTAACTGTGGAAATGATCAGGTCATGTTGTATTAATTAAACCTGACATACTCTCAAATGGTTTATCTCTGCAATTCATATATATATATGAATTGCCTTCATTACAAATCAGGGAGGGTAGGAATTTCTAGATGAGATATCCCTCCTCCCCAATTTAGCTTCTGCTTGAGGGGAAAAGATCTGTCTGTCACAGACTGAATTATAAACCAGCTCATGTTTATTTTCAGTAGATAGGCAGACTGTATAAAATCAGAACACATTTCTGGTTTACACTATAATGTTATTTGATTCTTTTCAAGGAAAAAAAGTGGGAAACTACTCTATTCCCCCAGGATCAACCCACCCCACTCCCGATTTAGGGTTGGGTAAAAGCAATGAAATCTAACCCCTCTGTTTTTTCCCCTATTGCTAGCATCTCATACGTTATTCCAAGTAATACATAAGCATACATCAGTGTTCTCTAAACCATATTTAGCAATACTGCAAAGTATTTTTTCATCTTGATTTTATAAGCCACTTGGCACTTGAAGTGTAGTTAAAATAGTTTGTGGAAGAAATACTTCCCATGTAAATCTTTATCAGAAATATAGGGCAGTTTTAAAAAGTTCAATTAGTACATGGAAGGTGGCAAGAAAGATACTACTGCTATGACACGCGAAAGAGTGCTGCAATTAATTTAAATTGGATTATAAATGGGTCAGTTTTATAAGCTGTAACTAAAGTTAATTTAGACAGAATATACAAACCATAAAACTAAATCATCACAGAGCTACGTACCTGATTGCATAACCAGTTGTTTATTATGTGGGTCATGAAGTGTTGTGACTGATTGTGACAGGAAAAGGGAAAGACAGTTATATTTTCCCCTTAGCTATATACTTTTTCTCTTATTCACCCATGAGCATACACATAGACACTGCCTCAGTTGAGTGACTAGGTAACAGAGGTCTGGTAGATGGAACAGACTCAAGTGAGGACTGCTTTGTTTCATCCACCAACTCAGGTAAACCAATTAAATGCCGTAGGAGAACACATTCTCTATGCATGCATAGTGCCTCAATCACATTGACACATTCATTATTCATTCATTGTTGTTATTTGTATCTTTCCTTTTTTATGGGAGGAGCCAAAGCACCTTACAATATTTAAAACAGACAGTACTTAGAGCTAAAAATACAATGTGAAGCTTCTATGAATCACTTTAGGAGTTTAATACATTCTACTTTGACAGGCAGCGGACATCTTAAGTTCCCGGATGAAGAAACACTTAGCTTTACTAAAAATCCTTGTCACAAATTTCAACAGGGAAGGATTAGATCAAGGATTCTCAACCTGCGGCCCATGAGCCGGAAGTGGCCCATGATGCCATTTCATGTGGTTCCCCCACTGCCTCCACCACACCAGGAAGTGCCAGGTGGTGGAGGAAGAGACAATGGCTGTCCGATGCCCGAAGCTGTCTGAGGGAGTGTGACCTGGCCCTGGGCTTTAAAAGGTTGGGAACTCCTGGATTAGATAAATCCTGGAGGATCAAACCATCAATGGGTATGAGTCATAATGGATATATACTATTTCTAATATCAGTTCTCCAAGGAACAACACATGAATGCTCTCCACATTATTGTTTAATGGGCCTTTGGTGTGATTCAGAAGGTCTTTGTTAGTCACACATACTGGTTCCTTTCATATCTACATGAACTTCAAGAATGAATCTTTTAGAGACCAAGTGCCCAAGGAGGTGGGGGAAGATGGGCGGCAGACATCACGCTGCTGGTGATGTCACGTGATATCACCATCACGCTTCAAGCTGCGCATGTGCACCACCCCCGCACCACCAAGCTTTATGCCCCCCCCCCGCTGCCATGCCAGGGCCTCCCCACTGTCCGCCGACAAGCCCTGTGTGGATGTGCTTGTTACTGGACAAGCTCCATGGAGCGACACTGGGTAGGCCCTGCACAGGATAGGCCCTGCACAGCCATGCTGGGTGCAGGAAAAGCCCTGTGTGGCTGTGTCAGGTCCCACACCACCACTGCCCCCCCCCAACAAAGCCCTGGGCAGCCATGTCATACCTCAGCAAGCCTTGTGCTGCCACACCAAGCCCCAGACAAGCCTTGGGTTACCTCACCAAACATTGCTCACCCCTAATTGAGTAAGACTGAAATCCCATGCAGGGGCATGCACCCACGCCCATTAGTTTCAGTGGGGTGGGGCTTGCCAGTGTTGGTATGCCTGCCCACAGAGAGTCCTTCATGAGCAACCTCTGGCACACGTGCCATAGGTATGCCACCACTGCCCTAAAGCATTACCTATTTATTGGTAATCTCCACAATTGACTATTGTAATGCTCTCTAAGTGGGGCTACCCTTGAGGCTGGGATGGAAGCTTCAGTGAGTACAAACTGTGGCTGATTGGCTGATTTGACCCTATCACTCCAGTCCTGGCTAGCCTGCATTGGTTACTCATTGCATTCTGGGCCAGATTCAATATGTTGATGTTGACCTATAAAGCCTTGATCAGTTTGTGACCATGTTATCTTCCTCAGAAATTATACCTGGTATACCCAGATGCTTAAATATCAAATGGTCATCCCTAGATATGTGAGAAAAGTATGGACAAGATCGAGAGATTTCTCTGCCATAGCCCCCCCACCCCGCCCGCCGAATGACTTTCCAGTGGAGGTGCAACTCAGTTTACAGGGAAGATGAGGGAATGAAGAATTACCTGCATTGTTCTTTAAATGTTTTGACCTTTTCTGACATTTTTCCTATATGGACTAAGACTCTTAGCTTTGCTGATGTCACGTCATATATCTTTGTGGGATCTGAGTTTAGAAAACTGTTGTATGTAATTTACTGATATATTCTTCAAAATGCTAGTAATTAATTGTGAGGAAGAAGAGAGTAGAATGTAACAGCAAACTAGGCCATTCCATGAAGAGAGAGTACAGTAGTTCACATTTGGGAACATCTAAACTCAATATCCAAGTAGTTTAAATTTTATCTTTCAAGAGGAAATACTCCTAACAGTTCTGTAAATCAGGAGTTCACAACCTTTTTCCCTCCACGAGCCAGATCATGCCCCCTCAGGCAGCTGTGCGGGCTGGAGGTGTTCTTGCCACTACTTCCACGATTTCCAGTAGCTGTGGCAGTGGTGTGCACATTCACAGTGAATTTTTGGAATTTTGTTTGCCTCTTCCACTGCTTTCCGTGGTGGTGGGAGCGAAGGCAGCGCATTTTCACTGGGTTTTTTGGTGGGTTTTTCGTGCTTCCGGCACATTTTGGGGACTTTAGGCATCTTTTGAGCACATTTTCACTGCTTCTGGCACGTTTTCTGTGCTTCGGGTGCCGGCACCAGGGTCCCCACTGTAGGTTAGATTAGTTGGCGCCACAGGCCAGCCCCGGCCCACAGGACATAGGTTGTGAATCTCTGCTGTAGATCATCTTCAATAGTATTAAAAGATTGTTCCCTATTAAGAACAGTCTGCATATGTATGAGATTCCAAAAGAAACCTCTTTGATTAATTGCATCTGCATAGTAAAGGGGTGTGTGTATGTGAGAGGGTAACCTTAATCTTTGACGAACATGATGGTCTATTTAATTTGGGTATTTTCTTGTGGAATGATCTCCCCTGATTTAGTATCACCACCAACTCAGGATTTGAGAGGGAAAGGAATGTGGTTAAGAAAAATATTTAAAACATTTGTCACATGACTTTAATTATTCCTGAGTTGGGCAAATAGATTAGTGTATATCCTTTGAGTAATAATACCTTTAAGTCTGTTTATTTTCACTCTTAGAAAGTATAAAACAGATTTAATAATGGATCTTATGCTGTCATTTGTGCTGTTTGAGAAACACTGTACCCCTTCTCTCGCTTTATCTTCATTATGCCTTATTTCTCCAAAGTTTACCAAAGGGTAGGCTAATAATAAGACATAAGAGGAAAAGACATTTCTGAAATATAGTGTGGAACAGAGAACTAAAGAAACTAGAACGAATGCTTCACTTGTTGGCTATTACCACAATTACCTTAGAAAATGTGCAGGGAATAGCTAATTATGACTAAATGAGCTCCTTTTAAACCCCATGGCAGGCCCCAAGATCCAACTGTCAGTACTGTGTAACATACTGAATTAGGAAGACTGCTCTCCTTGTCAACCAGTAGGATGGTCTGCCTGAATAAAACAGACAGTGAAAAGATATCTGGTTTGGAGTAGCCGCAGACAAGGGAACCAGTACAACATTTGCATACTTTTCCTGCAGAGGGGTTTAATCCAAAGAAAGAAGGAGATTTCTGTATTGTCAGCCAGGGCTTTGTTCAGGATGAAGAGCAGAAGGAAATCTGATGAAGGGGGTCTTTCTGAAAGCTTTCCTCTCAGCCTTGAGGTTGTCCTAGCAAAGTTATATATTTGCAGATTGTTTACATACTATTGTCTGCTTTAAGGTCTTCTCTATTCAAAAGGCTCAAAGTATTCTGGTTGCACAGAAACAGGGGCTTTGTGTGGTAAAAATTACTTGCACTCTAAAGCTGAAACCAGTTCCTTCTACTGTGTATGCAAAACGCTCTCATTCTTATCAAACTCAAACAACACAAAATATTTGCAAGCCTAGAGAAAGAAAACAGAAACTACATGCTCCATTTTATAGACAATGTTTCTCCTACTAGAAATCTGTACATAAAATTTATATTTGGCCTCCTCCACCTACAAATTGGAATTAATGCATATGTGGGGAAATGCATAATTGGCTACAAAATATTGTTAGTTATTTGCAATGTACACTAAAATAATGGTACAACTTATTAAACAGGTGCTAGAATGGAAATTTGGTTCTTAATTTTCATATTCTAGCTAGCTAAATGCAATGCAGCTATAGATCTCCCCTTGTATTTTCCACAACTGCTTTATCCATTTGATTATAAATAAAATAACCCAGTTT
This sequence comes from Furcifer pardalis, assembly GCA_030440675.1. Taxonomy (NCBI): domain Eukaryota; kingdom Metazoa; phylum Chordata; class Lepidosauria; order Squamata; family Chamaeleonidae; genus Furcifer; species Furcifer pardalis. The sequence goes on along the minus strand of CP126897.1, from coordinate 86,670,344 downwards.
TAAAGCTGTTAGAGAAAATATACCAGAAATCAGAAGGAGCTGTGATGGCCTTGGCAATAAAATCAGTGACTGTTGTGTGGTACACTGAGGAATTATATGTCTAATACCATAAGCTTTTGTGGAATACTTTTTTAATTTGACCAGATTGCCTGATTGTTCTCAGTTCAGGAAGATGTATATGTGTAATAAAACAACTGTAAAAATATAGTATATAGTATACTATAATAACATAGTATACAACAGTGGTGGCGAACCTATGGCACATGTGTCAGAGGTGGCACATGAAGGCCTCTCTGTGGGCATGCATGCCATCATGGGCACTGATGAAGTGGACTTGATCCACAAAAGCTCACATTAAAAATATAGCAGTTAGTCTTTAAAGTGCTGCAGTGGTTTTTTGGTTTGTTTTTCTTCTGATATGCCTGAACCCAGACTAATACGGTTGCTATTTCAAAGAATTCTTGGGGTATCAGTTTCTGCATCTAATACAATTTTTCTCTCTCTCTCTCTCTCTCTTTATTTTATTTTTTGCTTTTTTATTTTGTCTACTCTCTGATTAAATTGAAATGTGTCAAAAAGAACTAATAAAAACCTGCACTACCAAAAAGGTGTTTTTTTAAAAAAAAAATGTTAATGTATATTTCATATTTTAAAAGGGCATTTTAGCAGATACTGTACTAAGATAAAGATTTGTTTCTTTGATGTGAAGCCTTAGAAAGAGGGAGAGGGAGCAGGGAGAGGGGGGGGAAGAGAATATATATAAAATTAAACGTTTTCATTACAAAGGAGAGAGCAATGGACTTCCATCTGTAACCTACCCTTGTTTATGGAAAAAGACTCTACATTTGTACAGTATTAAGCTAGATAGAATAAGGATAAACTTACACCTATGGTCTGAGCACGCCTTAGAAACAGGTGGAGGTTTCTGCTTATTTTTGTATGGGAAGGAGGCTTTTAGTCTGTGATTATAAATAATCCCTTGGTAGATGGAATAAACTTTGCCCTTATTCCCATTTGCATTTTTTTTAACTGTGAGAAGCATGTCAGAATTTGGGCTGAGGTTTGGGGAACTAAATATACTTCTTTGTTGCTGAGCTTGTCAAGCACACCACTGTGCTCTCTTTCCCACCAGGAAGGTCAGACTGCTGGGGGCCATTCTGTTTTCTCAAATGATCCCTACTGTCGGTCCACGCTGTCTGACAGATTGAAACAGTTGTCTGTGTCAGTGTGCTTTCAATGCTTTTTAAATGCTCACTTTCCATGAAAGAGGCAAAATATGTCGGCAACAAGAGAAGAAAACCATAAAGGAGCCTTAGCCTTTCCTATACTATATTTTCTTCTACCTTTGTGCTAAGATGACCCACCAAAATCTGAGCTCAAGGTTTCTTCAGAGCCAAGAAAATAAATACTTGTGTTGCTGTCTACTGATTAAATATACAGTGTTTCAATTTTGTTGTTGTTGTTCAGTTGCACAGTTGATTCTGACCCTTTGCTACCCCATGGACCACTGTCCACCAGGCACTTCTATCCTCCACCATCCTCCTCAACTCGCTCAGTTCTGTGCCCATTGTCTCTACAATACCATCTAGCCATCTCATTTTTGGCCGCCCCCTTTTTCTTTTGCCCTCCACCTTTCCCAGCATCAAGGCTTTTTCAAGTGAATCCTCTCTTCTCATTTGATGTCCAAAGTACTTAAGCTTCATCTAAGATTGAGCTATTTGTTCTCCTCGCTGTCCAGGGGACTCTCAAAACTCTCCTCCAACACCACATCTCAAAGGCATCTATTCTTCTGCGCTCAGCTTTCCTAATGATCCAGCTCTCACAACCATACATTGCCACCGGGAATACCATTGCTTTGACTAAATGAATTTTTGTTTGCAATGTGATGTCTCTACTTTTCACTATGTTCCCCAGGTTTCTCATCGCTTGCCTCCCAAGAATCAGTCGCCTTTTTATTTCATGGCTGCAATCACCATCTGCAGTGAGCTTTGATCATAGGAAAGTAAAATCTGTCACTGCTTCTACTTCCCCATCTATTTTCCAGGGACTGATAGAGCCTGTTGCCATTATCTTGGTTTTCTTGATATTAAGTCTCAAGCCAGGTTTTTCACCTTCTTTCAACCTAATCAGGAGCTTTTTTAAGTCCTCCTCACTTTCTGCCATTAGGGTGGTATCATCTGCATATCTCAAATTGTTGATGTTTCTCCCAGCAATTTTGATCCCAAATTGTAATTCCTCCATCCCTGCATTGCACATTATGTGCTCTGTGTATAAGTTGAATAAGCAGGGTGACAAAATGCAGCCTTGTCTTACTCCTTTTCCCATTCCAAACCACTCTGTTCTTCCGTATTCTGTCCTAACTGTTGCTTCTTGATTCATGTACAGGTTTCTCATGAGGTATATAAGGTGTTCTGGTATTCCCATCTCTTTAATTACTTGCCACATTTTGTTGTGGTCTACACAGTCAAAGTGTAATCATTGAAAAAGAAGTAGACTTGTACAGTGAAATACAGTAGTACATCAGATAACGCTAAAACCTCATAATGTTAAGCAATCTGGAAAAAAATTGTATCACATAACGTTAAATCCTATGGGATGCATTGGATAACGTTCACTAAAGCCTGTGCTGGTTACAATGTATTTCTATGGAGTTTTAATGTTATCCGATGCATCCCATAGAATTTTAATGTTATCCGATGCATGCACTGGATAACATTAAAAATCGGATAACACTAAGACTTGTGGAACCAACTTTTAGCGTTATCCAAGGTTTTACTGTACTGCACTTCTTTTGTTCACTTATATTTCAGTTTAATATATTTTGATCTGAGGTATGTATTGAAGCCTGAAGAAATGAGTGCTCTGCAGACTCTTGAGAGAACTCTCTAGATAATTGAACTAATTAAATCTTTACCAACATTAACACAACTGCAGCATTCCTCGGACAGTGAGTAGAAACACAGCAGGCTTCAGTTAAACAGATGAAAACAGAGTCCTGTGAAATGGTTATTGAGTTTATTCTTTATTCATCTTTTGATAAGGTTTAATTAAAACTGTCCCTCCCCCCCCTTGTAGTGTGAATGAATGTGCTTGTTTTCTTAGTGAAAGCCAAATTATTCACTTCAACCATGGTTCAGCAATCAAAGCTGCCTCCGAGTTTAGAGTTATACTGTAGCTGTGCAGATAACAATTGCTAGAACTCTCTCTAAATTTCTTGGATTTTTACAAAATTTACTTTGAAGAATTTCACCATCTTTTTTCAGGTATAGTTAATCTTTCCAAAGTTTGATGATACGTATAAGGCAAAAACATAAGATAGGACAATTTAAAACCACAGAATATTTATACAAGCTCTTCCTTGACAAAGAGTTAAAGGCTATTATTTTAACTTTTTTGTTCCAACTAATAATTTAAAAACTCATTATCTGTTTGACAAAAGGGCTCATACTTGTTGCATGACAAGCTTTATGTCCTGAAACCCATCCTTCTATATAGTTATTAAAGTTACAAAACACCTGTTATTTTTCCTACAGCCATCCTGAGGAGGCTCAATAAACCAAGAATAGTATTAGGTATCAAGAGATATCTTCACTGTGAAATTTTACCCCTTTTGTTTTGGAAAATGCAATCATTTTTCTGCTGAACCCAGAACAAACCACAATTTTGCTACAGTTACAGTGAATATGGCAACAGGGAGAAATTGGATTCAGAGCTATTTTCCTTTAGTTAATCCAGTAATACTGCTGTATCATGAGAAATACTATCTCTCTTCTACCCCCACCTCCACAATACTCTATGGCAGGGGTGGGCCGCTCATGTGGTTTCTCCCACCGGAAGCAGAAGTAAAACGTACATGCTCAGAACTCTGCCATAAATGACCCTGGCTGTCATAAATGTTTTTATGACAACCACGGATCATTTACAGCAGTGTTCTGTACATGCGCGGATGCATTTTACTTCCACTTCCAGGAGCAGCGAGGACAGTGCAGGCCCAGATAAATTGGCATTGGGGGCCCAGATCCGACCAGCAGGCCATAGTTGGTCACCCCTGCTTTATTATTATTATTATTATTATTATTATTATTATTATTATTATTATTATTATTATTATTATTATTATTATTATTATTATTATTATATTTCAATTTCTATACCGCCCTTCTCGGTTGGACCGACTCAAGGCAGTTTACAACACATATAAAGTTACAGATTCGTAAACACAACATGTAAATATCACAAATAATCAGCATCAATACCACAAAACATCAAAAAGCACAATATCATTACAGCCTCGAAAATTCTATAGGCATCAATAACAAATAATAATCGAAAATTCCAAATCATAATCATGTTCACACAAAAATTATAAAAATTACAAAGATTACAAAAGGTGACAAGCCTCTCCGCCCGGCCGCAGATGTTCCCGCCGGCGGCGGAGTGAAACAGTCTTGCCGCCGCATGACTTAAAGCCCCAGCCTGGGCGGGACCTCGGGGCAGGTGGAAGGCTTCCCTGGTGTTGTGTGCTGCGGTGGCCTCTCTGCCCGGCCGCAGATTTTTTTTTTTAATGTATTTATATGCCGCTCTCCTTGCCGAAGCAACTCAGAGCGGCTTACAATGTTACAGTATCAAATATAAGAGCAACAACATACCAATATAACAAATATAATACAGTCAATATAGTCATAAAAGCAAAAGCACAATACAATCTACAGTCCATAAACAACATATGATACCAAATAGGCAATAAACAATATAATCACAATACTATTCATATATAATACAAAGAAAATAACCCTACAGTAATCGATTCAGTAATGTACAATACAAAACATCATCCCGCTGCCCATCCACATCCCCCCCAACACACCTGCTATCCAGTCCCGGTATGGCTGCGGCGAACACCCACCCCCTATCCCCAGGTAGTCTCTGGGTGCCGGTGGGGCAAAATCGACTCCCCCGGACAGGTGTTTCGAGTCCGGGGGAGGTCGAGACGTCTGCGCGGGCTGTGCGGGCTGGCGGCGTTTTCCCCGGCTGTGGCTCCTGCGGCGGTCCCTTTTCAACTCCCCCGGACAGGTGTTTTGAGCCCGGGGGAGGTCGAGACGTCTGCGCGCGCTGCGCGCGCTGGCGGTGTTGCTGATGGGGCGGTGCAAGAGTCCAGCCGCCGCGGCTTTTAAGCCCTGCCGGGCGGGTGGTGCCTCCGGGACAGATGGATGAGCCCGGGGGCCGAGCGGGAAGGCAGCCTCGCTCCGGCCGCAGGTGTTGCTAATGGCGGTGGCGCAAGAGTCCAGCCGCCGCCGCTGCGGCTTTTAAGCCCTGCCGGGTGGGTGGTGCCTCCGGGACAGATGGACGAGCCTGGGGGCCGAGCGGGAAGGCGGCCTCACTCCGGCCGCAGGTGTTGCTAATTCCCGGCGGCGACGGAGCAACAGTCTTGCCGTCGCACGACATTTAAAACCCCAGCCTGGGCGGGACCTCGGGGCAGGTGGAAGGCATCCCCGGTGTTGTGTGCGGTGGCGGCCTCTCCGCCCAGCCACAGATGTTCCCGCCGGCAGCGGAGCAACAGTCTTGCTGTTGCACAACTTTTAAAACCCCAGCCTGGGCAGGACTTCGGGGCAGGTGGAAGGCATCCCCGGCATTGTGTGCGGCTGCGGCCTCTCCGCCCGGCCGCAGATATTCCCCGCAGCAGCGGAGCAACAGTCTTGGATACATAGGTTCGAAAAATAAATGTTCCCCACTCCATTTTTACATCCTTTTGCAGCAACCAACAAAAAGTTGACACTATTTTTAATTTGTAGGTTTGTTTTGATCAATTCATGCTTGGCAGATACTACCCTCCACCACTTTAAAGCTGGAAAAATGCTAGAATCAAATTAAGAGAAAAACTATAAAACTCCTTAAACAAGTTGTCAGAGTGTTTAAAAGGGGGAAATGAAGACTTAACTTGAAGGAAACCAGTTTTTAAAGTACTAATTCTCTAAAATAGTTAGCATTGTGGGTTTTACATTTCACTGAATTAAGTAGCGTTAAACATTATAACCTTAAGAGGAATTGAATTTTGATGTTTTGTATTCTCTTGGCCTCTCACAGAATAGTTAACAGTTAAACACTGAAATTAGATGTAAGAATAAGAAATAAGCCTGCAGCTAGGATTGCCATGTAGTGGCTGAAGTCTTAGGTTATAATATGAAGCAGTGAGCATACAGGCAGAACCTTTGTTATTACAAATCTATTTACTTTCAATTGTTATCTTCTTCATGACAGCCGTGGCCTTTGTAAATGATTATATATTGATCCCCAATGGATGCAAATCTGTAAAACCCCCATGACTGTTGTATAAATCATAGGACATCACTCCATATTTAGGCATTTGTGAATGTGAACACATGCAAAATAGGAACAGCTATTAAACTGCTGTCATCAGCATGAAATGAAAAGGATAGCATTGATTTTGAGATGCTGAGTAGGCACCCAATTGGTGCAACGTTGGTTGCACCAGTGGTTGGCCTCAGCAGGTTCGCACCAGTTCACCAGAACCGGTAGCAGAAATTTTTTGTTATGCGGGGTATCACCATTGCTTAATGAACACTTTGTTGTGTGAATTTTTCGCTATATGATGCATTTGTTATGCGAGGTACCTAATTCGGGTGCTACACAGGGCTTTCCCCCTGGCCACGCCCACCATACCACACCCACAGTGTGGTATTAAACATTTTTGAAGCCCACCACTGTGTTGCACCTTCTGACTTTTTCATTTCCAGGAGTAAACACTGGTTTTTCTCAGACAAATCACTGAGCAGAATGTTGTCATCCAGTTAAACAATGCAGTTTGCACATCTCACCAAGAGTACTAGTGCTAATTATCTTCTGGTTGACATTGGCCTTCCCCGCCCTCACCCACAGTGAATGCTCAGCAAAGATATCATCAGTTTTTGATATCTCTCTGTGTCTCTTTCTCTCTTATGTTGTCACAATTGCATCCAGAGTTTGTTAGTGGTGCAGGGATGTGCAGTAGTTCTGCTAGAAAAGCGATGGCAAACCTTTTAGAGACCGAGTGCCCAAACTACAACCCAAACCCCACTTATTTATTGCAAAGTGCCAACACGGTGACAGGGGAGGGAGAAAGCATTCCCATTGTTGAGCAAGGGGGCGGGGCGACTACACAGGTGCCCACAGAGAGGGCTTTGAGGGCTACTTCTGGCACTCGTGCCATGGGTTCACCACCACTGTGCTAGAAAGAAAGTTAAATGTCCCCAACAACATAGTCTTACCTCTCCATTTGCCCAGCCTATTTGTGATAGAAAATTCACAGCCCTAACCATAATCTTAATTAAAATTGTGTGCTGTCAAGTCAATTCTGACAAATGGCAACCCTTTTGAGGATTTTCTAGGTAGAAAATACACCGCAGTGGCTTATCATGTACTTCTTCTGGGGTGCCTTGGAACTCTGCCTGCTTGCCCCTCACTATACAAGCTGACTTTTCTCCCAAGAGGTACACTGGGGAATTGAACTCGCAGACTGTGGCTCTGCAGCCAGATACCTAAACCATTGAATTATCCAGCCTGAATAAATAATTAAAAAACTTAGCTAGAAGTGCATAATAGGAATTTTCTTCCATTTCACCAGAAATCCAGCTTTATGAATGGCTACAAACACCTCGATCATCAACACTCATGGTTGTTTTATTTATTCAATTGCATATTGCTGTGTGTCAGACTGCAGTGGCTTAGTGGTCAAGATGCTGAACTTGACAACTGGAAGGTTGTCACATCAGCAGTTGAAGACCCAAATGCTGCATGATGGAGTGAGCTCCCATCTCTGTCTCAGCTCCTGCCAACCTAGCAGTTAAAAAGCAAGAAATTGCAGGTAGATAAATAGATACCACTCCCATGGGGAAGCAAACAGCATTCAGCGCACTCCAGTCTGCAGATGCAGACAGTGCTGGCTCTTTGGCTATAAATGGAGATGAGCACCAAACCCTAGAGTCAGATATGAGTGGCTTTCAAGCAAGAGCAACCTTTACCCTTTATATTGTTGTGTATGTCAGCTGCTATACCTGAACTGCAAACTAGATTGTATTTAAATTGGACTGTCCATTTTCATTTATGAAAAACACTTTGCATTTGAACCATGAGGAAATAAGAGTTGACCCTTGTCCACCCTGTCATGTTTTCCTTTGAACAGCCACCTCCAGCTGCAATAGAATCTTCAAGAAAACAGTGCTACCTTCCCCTTTTATATTCCTAGTCCAGATTGGTTCCCCCCCCCGTGGTTTTTGTGAAATAAAGGCCAAATTGTAAGCACATATTTATGTAATAACATTCAGATTGACCCTTTGACATTTATCCACTGATGCCTTTATTCATAATATCACAGTCACAATTTGGTACTGTCCTATATATGCATTTACAGTATAGTGTTGGAAACAGAATTGAGTGATAAATGTATTTCTAATGCACTAACAAACTTGGTAAGATTCCTTTCTTTTTCATGATTGTTTGTATTAATTTTGTTTCATAGCTTCTCTTTTGTTTCCCTGTTCTTGACCTTAGCATGCAAATATATAATGGGGGGAAATGATTGACTCACAGAACAGGGTTCTGCAGTGTACTGATTTCATGCTCAGTTGTTGGCTAACAAGCTGCCATAGTTTCATTTAGTGAAGCCCAGTTGCAAAAGATGAAGGATTGTGTAAGGCCCAGCTGCCAAGGTTACAGAGCAGGCTGCTCAAAAGATTTCAGAGTTCTCGGTGCGAAGGGAATTGTCTCTGCCCAGCAGGTATGGAATAGATTTAGACAGATTCTGTTGTGCACAAGATGCTGACTGGCCTAAGCAATTCATAATCCCCATCAAAATTACAACATTCTCCTCCCATTCCAGTGTGTACATACTTAACCCTTGCAAAGCTGAGCTCAACTGCATTGTCTTTCAAAATAAGCAGAAAAACACTCAGTATTGTTTAAAAGCTTTATTTCGATTGACAGTTCGACATATCTAAGGTAGAACCTGACTTAAACAATTGCACCTGCACAACATTGTGTAGACATTTGTTAGAAAAGAAAAGCTATGATTTTTAATCACATGGTATCCAACTGCCCAACATATTTTAGTGGCAGGAGATTACCCAGCTAGCCAGCAGTTCTTTATTTCAGGAGAGAGAGAGAGAGAGAGATCAGCATGTTGATCTTGTGATCGTCTCAGAGGAAGTGCAGCTTGTTCTCAAGTTTGTTTCCTACTTACCATCCTGAGAGCTGAAGCATATCAGATGTCTCAGCCTGAGGTTTATCTTTTCATTCTAGCGCTTCCAGTCCATTTTTTACTTTGGTTTGTCCTGAGGAGGTTGCCATGTGAAGTAGGGTTAGTTTGAATTATTAATGTGGCAGTCAGGGTGTAGCAAATATTTTTGTTGGTGGGTTGTCATTTTTTTAACTAACATAGCTGAAGTTTATTATTATTATTATTGTTGTTGTTGTTATTTAATGTCAGAAATTATTCTGGGTTGAAAGGATTTTTGCAGAAGAAACTCTGCTCAGGAAATGTCCAAATGAGGCTCCTTTCATGTCCCCAAGAGCTGGGACAGAACTGGGCACGCAATCTGTCATGGGTTTCAAACTGCCGACTTGCCAGCCTTCCATCTAACAAGGCGAGCTTCTTAACCACTGAGCTGCCGCAGCCCCATCTGATTTAGATAACAGATGCTTTAGTAAAATAAATGCAAGAGGAAGGTGATACTTTTTTCAGGATCACTATTAAAAAATCAAACCTTGCAAGCTTTGGTGATTCAAGTTCACTTCTTCAAGCAGGGTAGGAAAACTACAAAGAAAAGTCCCAGAAATTCATGGCATGATGTTTCAGCCAGGCTCTGTATCTCAGATGTTCTGTGGGGATGGGGGGAGGGGAACAGCAGACTGATTCATTGTTGTAGTTTGTATAAATATTCAAGGTATTTTTATTTCTATATTGTCTGTGCAATATTACCATTTTTGCTACACTAGTATCTTAAACAGATACGGGACACCAGTACATCATAGGAACTATCTCAACTAACTATAATTGACCCTGCTTCCCATTAAGTGACATTTGGCTGTGCCAGATACCAAAATATTGAAACAGGCTTTAGGTGCATGCCATGGGCAATTTCTAACTCTTCTAGAAGAAGAGCTTAAAGGAAGCTTGCCTTTGATACAGAATGATTATTTTCTAGAGCCTTTCTAGAAGGGTCATACGTATACTGTTGTTGCATCTTGATATGACTTCCAGTTCAGAAGTTCAGTTTTCTCCGTTGCTGAATATCTCCTCCATAAACAATTGGGGCCAATATGATTCAACTTTCAAGAGAAGAGCATTGGCATGGACATTTTGATATGGGAATTCTATGAAATACTTAATATTTCTATATCAGTTGTTTTATGGCAAAATATATACACACAAATTACACTGCATCACAAAAAAATATTGTCTGCTACTTGGTCTAATTCATGTGTCATATACTAAATCAAATGCACTGAATCAAAATCTGAAGTCTGAGTCTGCCTATGATGTCAGGATCTTAAGTAAGCAAATCTCACCCTCTTGATTAGGTTCTTGCATTGATCACGTGGGATATATTGCCGCAAATTGTCCTGTTTATTAACACAGCTGCGCTTACTCATCTTTGGCTCAAAACAGACTCACTATGGCCTAGCTGAACTATCCAATAAGATGGTTTCGCACTAGAGATAAACCCTTGCTCCACCGCGCCTTATATACCTATCTCCGATGTCAGCTCAGTGGTAGCTGCAACTGTTATAATGTTCCCATGTAAAAATAAATTACCCAATACCATTTGAACAGCTATAGCATGCCTATAACTTAAAAGTTGTACGTGATAGGCAAATTCTGAATTCAGATTTGGAATCAAGCACACTCGATATCATGTGAATCACATGTTTTATTCCCAGTAGCAAAATCATTGTTGTGTAGTGTTATCTTGATAACTAATTGATTACACTTGGCTTCTGTATTATTCAACTATCCAGGCTACATATCCCCCCGCCCCCCGCCCCCGGAAATGGAAGATAATGTTGAGAAAAACACGTTTTGGATTTGAAATGTCCAAATTAGTTCTTAGTTACATATAATTCGCAAAGTACTTGGACGTAAACTATGCTAAAGCATAGTTTAACTATGAAAGAAAGCCATAGTTTAGTGTTATTCTGCAAGTCCTCTCTTACCTTGTACACATATTTCCACAATAGCAAATAAAGTAGAAGCATTCACGTTGATTCCAAATATAGCTTCATTTTGCTAATTTTTTTATGAACCTGGAAGTACAGTTAAAACAAACAACATCTGAGCAGTTAAGAATCACAGATATAATTATGGTTAGTGCTTCTTTGCCTTAAAAATATGAACCACAATATCTGGGCAGTTTGCCCCATCTCTTTTAAAAACATGTGCACTTAAAAATATATATACTGTGCTGTACATAGTGTCATGAAAATAAGTGACCAACTGGGGAAAAGTTCAATTTTTCTCATGCCTTTCTTTTTGCCTCTTAGGATTTCTTAATTATTTAAGGTAGTAGTATTATAAAACTCTATTGTTTGCAAATTTAAAATAGTTTAAATAATAGAATATTTCCAGTTCCGTGCTGAGAAGGTGTCGTTCTTGTTAATTAAAACACATTGCAGTTTTTAGCTCCAAGTTTTATTGTTGCATTTAATTAACACATTTTATTATTCAAACTTTGCATTTACAGATTAACTTTGGGTACTATAAACTGGCAGACTTTGTCTATTAAAAATTTTCTTGCATTTATAATTTCATGGTGTTGGAATGAATTTGTATAGTTTTTAGATTTTTTTTTCCTGTTGTGCATTAAATTCTTCATAGCTTGTATATTCTAAATCATGTGGAGCCCTTTCCTAGTTCTACTTTACCTTTCATCCATATGTAATTCTTATCATAATTTATTGCTATTCTGCTACACATTTCAAATATTATTTTCCATTAAGATCTCATCCTGTATTTGATTCATGCTTAATAAATAGGAAGGTAGTGATGTGAGATTTATGAAGTGAAAGATTCCATAGTTTCTGCATTCTAAAAGAGAAATATATAGATTGTAGAGAAATAGCACACAATAACTATATTTTAATGCTGTAGAAACCCAGAAACAGTAATTAGTCAGTGAATAGTATACTGTTCACTTTTTACAATTCATAAGTTAATTGGAAACAATAATATTTAGAAAAATTAAAAACTTTCCTATTGATCTCTTATTTTATGTACAGTACTTTATTATATTTTATATAGTCTTTTATATATTTTTATAAATGATATATATAATTGGCAGTGTCAGCTTGACAACCAATTATAGCATGTTTGTAGTACATTGTAGTTGCTTAACTCCAAAACCTTGCCTGCTGTGTCTTGGACATCACACTGACCCACCACTTTTATCAGCTTTTCACTCTAAAATCTCAGAGAATGGGATCTTGCTGACCTGGCACCCATTAATAAAATGGTTTCCTTGCCCTCTCCTTCTCTGCTCCAAATAATTGTTGTTAAACATTTTTATTAAGTTTTATGAGTACCTTTTTCATTTTAATGTCACAAATGAGCCTATTGTTCATTGCTAGACCCCAAACATCATTGTGCCTTTCCCCCCAGGTGAAAATCTTAGTTGACTTTCCTCTTCTTCTTTTGCAATCAATAATTTTGCTACTCTCACTAAATTAGTAATTAGTTCACTCACACCCATCCACCCCCACACACCTCACCCCAACATTCTCGTATGTAGACAAAAGTGCATTTTTTGGGCAGATATCATTGTTATGTTTAACAAATTATTCATTTCTTTGAAAACTAATTTCCTAAATTTCTAAATTGATTCACACTCCCTCTACATATAGAAATAAGTACTTATGGCTAGATCAAATCTGAGCAATTAGAATCCAGAGAATTCAATTTTACCACTGTCAAATTGTTCCATAATTCAGGATTTTTCCCCCTTCCCAATTCTTATTCCTATATCGTTTTAACAGTTTCTTAATGATTCCTTATCTCAACCAGTAGAGTACAGTACAGTAAAACCTCATATAACACTAAAACCTGGTTCCACAAGTCTTCGTGTTATATGATTTTTCGTGTTATCTGATCCTCTATGGGATCCATAGAGATACATTGTAACCACACAGGCTTTCGCGGTTGTTATCTGAAGCATCCCATAGGATCTTAATGTTATCTGATGCAATTCTTCCCCCCAGATTCCTTGATGTTATGCGATTTTCGTGTTATTCGATACTAATGTTATATGAGGTATTACTGTATCTTGTAAATTTTGTTTATCCTTTCTTTCATTCCCTTATTTCTCTTTCCTTTGTTTCTCTGAACTATTACTTCAAATTTTATCAATTACTGTACTTATATTTGCCATTCCTTTTCTTCGATTCTCTGCTCCATTGATCTAATTGTAACACATTAACCTTCTTATAACTTAGGTTTGATTCTTTTTCTTTAGAATTTATTTATTTTTCTATCAAATCCCTTAATATAATTATTTGTTACCTTTTTAATATTTTCTGCAAACACTTTTTTAAGTTTTCCAGAAATCTCTCCAACTTCAATATCGGAGATAAAGGGGAAAGCAAATCTGCTCATATTATTAGTAGAAATAAAGATATAAGGTATACATCTCAGTTTATTTGTACAGTATTAGGAAGACCTAATCAACCAATTTTTTAAAATTTATACCACAGGGCTTTTTTTATTACCAACTTTCCAACCCTATTTTTCACCTGATTTTCAGACATAGAGTTAATGAAAAAAAATCTGGTTTTCTAAGACCACTTTAAGCCCTGCACTGAAACAGTTTGGACAGAATATGAATCATATGTACTCATGGTTTCATTGTAAACACCCATTTTTTCTGTGTTATTTCTATCAATTTCATGTAGTTTTAACTGAGAATAATTATGTAGCATCAGCATTAAATTAAGAAGATTCAATGAAAGATGCTGCTTAGTCAACAAGTCTCTAGAATATTTCTCCAGTCAATATGCTTTCATAATTATGAAATATATCTCTTTCATGGCCAGTATTAATTTTTTGTTAGACTATGATCCATTTTCTTTCTTTTTCTTTGAACACAGTCCACAGTTAAATGTATTGTACAGCTTGCTGGTTTGATATTACTTTGATAGACACAAAGTGACCTCATATACACTCTCCCGTGTACTCTAATCTGTGGTCTCCCAGCTCCCGCTCGGCAGGAATTCTGAGATGTTGATGGAACCTTCAGATTTAACAAAGCAGCTGCATTGCCCTTTGACCCTTCACACTGGTTCTAACAGCTGCCTGCCATGTGTAGAGAAAACCTCACAGACTAACATTTCTGTCCTAAAGTAAAGATCTTTAGATAAACACACATGAGCCCCACCATGGATACGACTTTAAAAATAAATATTTGAGAAGCAGATCTTGGTATTTATGCTAGAGAAGACATAACAAATATGTATTCAAGGTAGCCATGTCAAAAGTACCTTTAAGCAAATCAACAAACATATTCTCGTAAACCAAAAGCTGTACCCTAAATATACCAACCAGACATTAGGTCATGTTATTAATTTAAACGATTTAGGTCCTGCCTATATAGATGTACACCATTAGTAATGTATATAGATGACAGGATTCTCTGTTGTGGTCTCTCAGAATCACACAATTGGGTCTTGCGTCCACACAGAGCTTCATTTAAAAAATGCTAGAGTTCGCTGACTTTAGACCGCGACCCTCACCCTGCTGCTGCACATGTCAAGGTGTACCCTGGGATCTTTTCCTCACTTCTTTTTCAACCCTGTGCTAATTGCATCAAGATGGAAATTTTAGAATTTTGTCTGTATAGGATCTAAATAGCACTTTGATGTGGGTTTTTTGAGGTCAACAATTCTTGTGGTCTCTATAATTTGGAAGCTTTATGCCATGTTAGAAACACAATAATACGACAGGTCTCTAAAATCAGCCATTACAAATGGCTTCTTCAATTTGTAAATCTTGATCCCCAAAACTGGTTGCTATATCAGAATCTTGTCCCACCATCTTTGGCTGAAGAATTGATATCAGTTGTTGATTGCTTTTCTGTGTCAGCTGCTTAAGTAGAGAATATGCCATCATAGACACTGATATTGATAGACTCTTCTGCACATAGAAAATCTAATTACTGTAATCTCAAAATCTCAATTGGTTAAAAATCAAAACGACAAGGAGCAATATGCATCTACATAAACATATGCTGTTCAACTTGTATCTTTCATTTTGTTTCTTCAGATGTCTGCAATTATGCTCTCCACACTCTATATATATGATGTTGGCAACCCCACATTAGTTTTCTCTGATGATTTCTGGTGTTCCAACAACTTTTTGATGATATCTTAAAATAAGGTGGTTTCTGTGGATTGCTACTCTGAGAGGGAATTGGGAAGCTACTTATTTCACAGTACAATCCATTCCTTTCTCCACATCAAGCTAATGTACATTGGTCTCTGTCAGAGATTCTTTGTGAATTTTATGTATGACACTTTTTATATTATTATTTATTAAATTTAATACCCCGCCCCAATCGGGAGGACCCGACTCTGGGCGGCTTACATCCTGATAAAAACAGAAATAAAACCTAAACACTCAATATCAATAAAAGCGTCAAAATTAAAAAATCATCAGAAGTTAAAACAACTGATCATCAGTATTGATGTACAAGAGCTAAATCCTGATCAGAAATTCTTCTTCATCATCACCATTATTCTATATTGTCATACAATTCAGTCTATTGAGCACCTCATATAGATTCTCAGTATGTGTCACCTTAACATTGAGCTTTTCATACCATTTATTGTGGCAGAGAAGATACATATTCTCAATCACTTTCCAAAAAGAAACTTTCACCTCAGATTTCATAAAAATATTATGCACATAAAAGTCTGTTTAGAATCTATAGCGTAGGACTGAGTATTTGGTTTCTAATCTTAACTTTTAGAAACGATTTTTAAAGTAAGATTAAAAATAAAACCAGATGGTATAATTCGTAAGTATCAGGGTTGCTCCCCATGTAATATTTAGTTGGGCAACTGAGGGACGTCTTTGACTGTTTGAGGCCTTAGTAACTCTGAATCATGACAGACTGCCCCCCCTTTTTTAACAAGCATAGATCCTAGTTAGCCATATTTTAATCCCATCTCAATGGTAGAACCCTTCTCATGGTCAGTGGACTGGGCTCATCCTGCAGCACCATTTCATGTGGCCCATGGCTGCCCTCACCTCTTCCCGAAATGGGCATTTTCTCATGCTCTTTGGGTTTAAATCGTCACTAAGATAATTATTTCAGCCAATTCTGGGAAACCACACAAGTGTTCAAACTCATGGGGCTAATTGCTCCTGTTCCAAATATACATTACCCTATTTTGAGAGTCTTCTGACATTGCTAACCACATAAAAAAGTACATTTATTAACCCTGCTGCTAGAACAGGTTATCTTGGTACTGAAGTCAAACCTTGGGATCATAGTTAACTTTAGGCCATTGTACTATTTCACAGTACCATTGTGTGCTTTGAATAATCTCAAATTTCCTTGTACTTGGAAAGTTTAATTTGTTCTATATTAGAATGGGCTAGATGGCTATTGCTCATTACAGAAATAACTGCTGGATGTCATTCTAACAGCATGCCACCATTTTTTCTTCCAGCAGACTCTTCATGTAGCCTTTTAATCTACCTCTTGTCTTTGAATGTTTACACCTGATATATTTCACTCTTTGTTGTAGATGTTTCACATATAAAGGCTTTAGGATTGACTCGTGGGATTACCTAGCATTCCAGTGTCCTTACTATATCCACTTTCATTTCTACATTATCCTAATTGTGATGCATGTAAAGGCCAGATCTTATTTCTCTGAAATAAGGGAAGAGTGAGTTAGTTAGAGGTCTTATCTAATGATACATGAGAGGACAATTGTTTTCCAACCCATGTAAATAATTATGGTACCACTGCTGTTCATTACAAGCTTTTGCTCTTAATCTGCATCAGTGGATGGTGCAGTCTGTGCAGAATTTAAAGCAAAATTCAAAGTAATGATGTTGACATTAATATATGTCACATGTATGAAAGAGTCTGTTTTAAATACAGTATGTAGAACCCCACATAACGAAAAAACTCCATTCCACTGAGCTCTTCACTATGCATTTTTTTTTTCATTATATGGTTCCCTATGGGAGATGCCCCGCATAACCGGGGGGGGGGGGATTTGTTAACCAGGGTTCCCATTAAGCGATATACCTCAGTTACCAAAAATCGCACATAACAAAAAGAATAGTTATGCAAGATATTGCCATTGCATAACGAACGCTTCATTGTGCAATTTTTTTGCTATTTTTCATTATGCAAGGTACCACTGTATATTGAAAGCATTTTAACAGCATAATAAATTAATACAGAAAATTACAAATTGTTCAAATGTTGCATATTAGCTGTATGGGAAATGGTGCTGTTTTTAATTTTGGCAGATCGAGGACCAGCATTTTAAATTGACCATCTAAAATTTGATATTGGGGGACAGTACTTCTACTTTTTCTGATTTCCCCTACTTATGTAGCCATCTATACCATTCACATTCTGTTCCAGAAAATCTACAATTCTCAACAACCTTGGAAGAGAAAGGATTGGTTCCAAAGGCTTGTGAAATTAGCTAAAACCAGTCCCATGAGATATGCTCTAAGTACGTATTTGGTTCCTCTACAATGTACTTATTTGTAATTATCAGAAAAATGGTAGCAAATAAGAAAGGATTAAGCTACAAATAATAATGGGATTTGCCACTATGATTTGGAGTAAAATATCAGCAATATAATTAATTTTATATACCAAGATTGGAATCGGGAAGAAATATTTCCATTATTGCATCTAATTAGAAGATTTTTTGGAATTAGAAGATGTAGATTCACAAAGAGTCAAATGTATACCTTTGTATCTAATATCACTAAAAGTGATTTCCCCCTTCCTCCTCCTTTTGATAGTTTCATTTGACCAGTAAAAATCACAAACATAAGGTAGCTTGCCTTATATATGACCCTATATATGTGGTGGCTAACCTTGGTACTCCAGATGTTCTTGGACTTCAATCCCCAGAAGCCTTGATCAGCAGGAGTTCTAACTTGGGCTTCTGGGAATTGAAGTCCAAGAACACCTGGAGTGCCAAGGTTAGCCATCACTGCCCTATATGGATCTTCATCAGGTTGGACAGAGGTGCAAGCCAGGTTCAGTTGTTTAAAGAAAGTTTCAGAATAGTAGATATAGTCTCAGGTCAGAAGTGTAGGTTTCAGATTTCATCTTGGATGGTGTGGATTAGAATGTCTTTGCTGATCTTGTTTGACAAAGGGTTTCTTCTCTTTCAATAGTCTTGCTGCCCCATTGCCCTGTATTGAAACACATGGTTCCTTTTGGACAGGGAATAAAGGCCCTCAGAAGTTTGGCATACCTGAGATCAGAAATGTTGGGATGAATTTTCTTATATGTCCTAGGAAAGCCAGCCACAGCCAAATTGGAAGTAGTACCTAGGGGCTGAAGGTAGATGTTTTCCTCAGTCCACAGTCTTGCTTGAGAAATATTAGATGCCTTTCCTTAGCTATAGATAATGCTTTGGTTAACTAATTAACTAATCAGGTTGTTTTCCCTAGTCCAATTAAAAAGAAACAAAAAAAACATGGAGAGGTCAGCTCAGTTTCAGTAACCACTGCCCAATCCTTGGTATTCACCTCACAGTCTAGCACTTTATATGATAAAATCACTCTTTAAGCATTTAAAGTAAAGAAAAGATATTTTAACCTTTCGAAACCCAGAAAAATGTGGGAAGAACCACCATGCTTGTTGCTTGGTCAAAAGTCAGAGGAAGAAGAAGAGCCCTATAAACAAAACAGTGGAAGCAAAAAAGATAAACAGGAAGATGGTATGTGGTGTCTTTCCTCAAATGCCAGAGGCAGGAAAAGAACTTTACCAATCAAAGTAATAGTAAAGAACAACCATATTCATCTGTAAAAGCCCCCTCCCACTTGATACCAATATAAGATTGCTGTTACCCCAACAAGATTTATTGTGCCCAGCGTAACGAAGACCAGTGTGGTACTTTTTGGGAATTTTTTTTAATAATCTGGTCTAATAAAGTTATCAACCACCTTTGCCTTTTGATTGTATAAAAGGACAACACTGTGTTTTTTCTTTTGTTTACAATAAATTGCACATCCTCACATGCCCTTGAGGTGTGCCATACCTATCAACATCCCATTAGTACTGTATCTAGATTTGAACCATTTGTTTAGTATAGAAACCACTTTAAATACGATTTCTGTTCCCATCTTAATAAATCTGTCCCGGGAGGGGGTGGGGAAGAAATGTATTTTTTATATCCTTGTATTTAAATTATAGCCTACAGTGCATTTTTCAGACAAGAGTGAAAAATAATAAAGCAAATTTTAAACACTTTTAAAAGTCAGCTGTAATGAAAAGCAAATTAAAATGTAAGACTTTCAACGTTTCATTGTAGTTTGCTGAATGTGTTGGATGGTGAACAAGGGAAAAATATTGCAAAATGATGCTCTTGCATTGATTGGTTTTTGCATTTTCTGAGAGACAATTGACAGGTGAAAGAAGGCAATACAATTCAGGTCTAATTCTTGCATTCAAATGAGATGCCATGTGAATTATTTCTGCATAGTGGCTAGTTCATGTCAATATATATATATATATATATAAGTTGTATTATGCCTTTCGACAGCAGTGAACAATTGGTCCTCTCCTGCTCAAGAGTTTAATAAGGTTTTCAAAGGTACATGAGATGCTTAAGGAATAGCTTTACCATAAAATTCACAGACAAATAATAAATAAGGAATCATTTCAAACTTGTTCCAATAATACAATTGTATTCGTTTTATCTAAAAATAACTCTTGGTTATGACATTCCAGCCATGTTGGATATGTTCATTCTGCTTTCCTTCAAGTCTTGAAGTGTGCTCAATTTTTTTAATGTTAAGAAAAATTGAAAAGTTGCCTGAATGATTCAATCAAGATTACAGTCACTCCTACCTAATGATAATAAGATTTATATATGCTGCTAGAGTCCCACATTTATCTCCCATTAGAACATATTTGTAAACATCCCATTTCAATGCCTTTTATGTTACCACAGCATGTATGAAAATACTTCTTTGTTTTTCATAACAGAATCATTTGTGAAAGAAAAATGTGAATCTTTGCTTATTTCATTCTTCCCCATGAGAGAAATTCAGATGTTTTCTTTTAGGTAGACAACATAATGAAAGTTTTTGTGCATTATTTACATCCTCATATTTTTCATGAAAAATTTACAGAAGTGATTTTGTGCAAAAACCCTTTATTCCTCTTCTTGATTCCTATAAACTCACATCTATGGATTTTCCTGCACTTATATAGAATATACTGAAGTCATGTCTTCAGAAAACCTCATATTTTGTACAAATACAAAGTTTTAAGCACGAAATATTAGATTTTGTGTAGATTGCAGGGGTAGCAGAGAACAATTTGTCAGGAACACGGAAAATCATTCTGTGTATAGGGGTGCTTTCAAATACCAGATGACCTAAAATAGGCCACTTTTGACACACACACACACACACACACACACACACACACACACACTGTGACTTTCCACACACACACACACACACACACACACACACACACACACACACACACACACACACACACACACACTGTGACTTTCCGTGACCTTTGGACCCACCCCCATCACATGGTTTGAAGATAGATCTATGGCCAGCTGGATGCGAAAAGCAAATGATAATTTTGGAGTCATGTGACTTCACTCTGGACCCCCCTCTCCCCTGTGACTTTCCGTGAATTTTGGTCGACCCCCTCTAAAATGGTCACGTGGAATTTGAACGACCCCTAGAGCAACTCCTGCCCTTTATGAGTTCAATAACAATGCATTTACAGAAAGTTGTGCTTATTTTACCTATTCTTAGTAAAGGTAAAGGTCACCCTTGCTTGAAAGCCAGTCATATCCAATTCTAGGGTTCAGTGCTCATCTCTGTTTATAGCAGACATTTCCATGGACATGTTGCAGGCATGACTAGACACTGGAATGCACCGAACACTGTTTATCTTCCCACTGAAGTGGTACCTATTTATCTACCTGCAATTTCTTGCTTTCAAACTGCTAGGTTGGCAGGAACTGTGACAGAGATGGGAGCTCACTCCATCATGCAGTACTCGGGTCTCGAACTGCTGACCTGCTGACCTTCCAGCCATCAAGTTAAGCATCTTAACCACTTGAGCCACTGCAATTCCTCTGTATACAGTACATGCTACCAAATAAGCTACCAACTAGATTTTTTCCTTTACACTTTCATTTGTTCAGTGATGTACAAAGCTACAATAAATAATTCCTTCCCTAATATTTTCAGCTATACAGTAAAACCTCATATAATGAAAATAATTCGTTCTATGAGGCTGTTCACTATGCAATTGCTTCGTTATTTTTTTTTTTGTACAATGAAAATCCCTATGGAAAAATTGTGTAACAAAAAAAAATAGCTAAGCGGATTTTCCCATTAAAAAATTCATTATACATCTCCCCCCCCCCCCCAATAGCGATACCATTTTGTATAGCGAAAATTTTCATTGTACAAGTTTTCTCCATAGGGAGCTTGTTGTTGTTGTTTCATGCCAGAAATTACTCTGGGTTGAAAGGATTTTTGCTGGACAAACTCCACTCAGGGGACACCCAAATGAGGCTCCTTTCATGTCCCCAAGAGCTGGGGCAGAGACGGGCACTCAATCCATCATAGAGTACCCGGGTCTCAAACTGCCAATTTTCTGGCTTTCCAGCTAACAAGGCGAGCTTATTAACACTTGAGCCACTGCAGTCCCTTTTAGAGAGATAGAGACCATGAATTTCCTGCAAATAGTACTTTTTATCTCTCTTTTAAAGTTATTGAACAAGTACAGAGATAAATACTGTTGATATTCATTTTTTTATTCACAATGTCTGAGATAGTTTATTTCAAGGAAGCTGAAAGATGTGTACTTCAGCCAGATAATGCAATAAGTACAAAAAGTAAGAAAATAAAATTCTTTTAAAACGAGTAACAGCCAAGACTAAAGTAGAAAATAATTGATTGTTCAGAGTCACATTGAGTTCATATGTGAAGCCTTTGGCACTTCTAATAATGGGACTCTCTCTGTAACTTTGGAAAAACCAAATCTCCCCTGTAATTTCCAGATTAAATCCTCTTGTTATTTTTACAAAAAGATCTGGAAATTCCCTGATCAATGCTGATTTTTTCATTTTTCTTAAATCTTAGTTAAGCACAGGAGCCA
Source organism: Furcifer pardalis (assembly GCA_030440675.1). Classification (NCBI taxonomy): domain Eukaryota; kingdom Metazoa; phylum Chordata; class Lepidosauria; order Squamata; family Chamaeleonidae; genus Furcifer; species Furcifer pardalis. The sequence goes on along the minus strand of CP126897.1, from coordinate 86,647,950 downwards.
CAGAGCCTTTTTTTAATCAATTCATAAGGCTTTGTGTGGAAAAAATATCTGGGGAAGGAATCTATTTTACCTTTTCATATCTGAGAATGAAATGCACTCTGATTCAGACCACATGCACATACCTCCATGTCTGAAACCTGTTTACTCGAAAGCATGTAATCCTGATTTCAGAGGAGTTTATTTCCAAGCAAATATGGCAAAAATTGCAGTCAGAGACATAGCTAGGATTTTAGATGTGGGTGAGCGAATATTTTTTCAGGATAGGCAAGAATGTCATCTATAAGTTTAAGGGTGGGCAAACTGCTAACTCAGGGTGGCAAAGCCCACCCTGGTCCCCCCCCCCCCCGGCTACAGCCCTGTTTGTAATGCTAGTTACTTCACTACGGCTTGTGAACAAAAGAGTCTTGTCGGGGTGCGGGAGCTTGAGCGATCTAACTAGGGAGCGTTGCCCATCTCTTGTCAATGATGTTAAACCAGGACTCACCAAAGCATCCTCCATTGGATTCTTTGGGCCAGGTGAAAGCGAAGGGCAGGACACATATCATGGTCTGCCTAGCCAGAGGGTGACACAATATCAAAATAGCTAAAAACCCACATGCAAATGAACTTCCATGTGCAGAATGTTGCCCTGGAAACATCCACGACTGCGCAGACTCCTAGCTGAATAACGACTCTAGGATACCCAAGTTACTTAATAGTATAGCAGAGTGGATGAATTGCAGTATAAAAGCTTGTGCTGTTTAAATACTATTTGTATGAAACTCTGTTCACAAAAAGAGGATATAGCTACTTCATCTTTACTAATTATTAATTATCAAATATTAGGTCTGAAAACAAATTAAGAGAAGAGGTTAGTTGCTTGGATACCAGATGAGTTTTGCAAGAAGCAGCCTAAAGAAAACCTGAAGGGAGGGGGTCAACTGCAAGCAACAACAGATTTGAGTAGTTTTCATAATGAAAGTCTCATAAATTAGTGACTGAGCCAGTGGTGGGCAGCAACAGGTTCACACAGCCCAGGAGGGAGGGTAGCAAAATTGGGTGGCCTTTGGGCAGGGGGTGGTGGCAAAATTGGGTGGCCTTTGGGCAGGGGAGTGGCAAAATTGGGTGGCCTTCGGGCAGGGGGGTAGCGACATTGGGTAGCCACGCCCACCTCCTGACCTGCCCCATCAGGTTTTGTCCCTGCAAGTGGTTCAAGGTCTCCCTTGCTCAAAATCCAGTCATATCTGACTCTAGGGTGCAGTGCTCATCTCCATTTACAGCCAAAGAGCCAGTGCTGCCTGTGTTTCCAGATGTATACATGGCCATATGACAAGCATGACTAGATCACCCGTGATGTAGGCTCCACCCATAATGGCTCTGCCCACAACATAGGCTCCGCCCATTGTGTGGTAGCTTTTTTTTTTTTTTTTTGCTGCCCACCGCTGGGCTGAGCACATGATTTGCAACACTTGCAGGAAAGTCCCTTGCAGATATATCACCTCTGTGTAGAGATGAGAAGATTCCTCTTTGAACTTGGGCAAACTGGAGTTGGTCAGTGCAGATAATACTGAGCTAGTCTGTCTGATATTGGACCTTTGTAAAGATAATTACAACATTGAGGTAGACAACTTCTTCCTAAAATTGCTCTGTTTTGCCTGTGCAACTGAAGGAATATTTTCTCTCATTTTTTCCCTTCCATGTTACTTAGAAATAAGGTTTTTGCAGTGGCTCAAGTGGCTAAGACGCTGACTGGAAGGCAGGGTGCGGGTCAGTAGTTTGATTCCCAAGTACTGCAGGACAGAATGAGCTCCCGTCTTTGTCCCAGCTCCTGCCAACTTAGCAGTTCAAAAGCAAGAAATTGCAAGTAGATAAACAGGGACCACTTCGGGCGGAAGCTAATTAGCATTCCATGCATTCCAGTGTCTAGTCATGCCTGCCACATGACTACAGAAACATCTGTGGAAGCAGACAGCACTGGGTCTTCAGCTTTGAAACAGAGATGAGCACTGAACACTAGAGTTGGATACGACTGGCTTTCGAGCAAGGGAAACCTTTATCTTTACTTCTACCTGTTGCAAGAAATGCAAGAAATCCCCTTAATCTTGTAAAATAAGAACAGTAAAGAATAAAATGCTGAAAAGCAATGGCTTCAAATGATCTCTATCTTCATTTTTGTTCACTTCTTCATACATATTTCTATACAGAAGAACATTAAACCTTAACTTCAATTCCTGTATAAAATTTAATCCCAGTTGAACTCTGTTCATTGTTAATCTCTGGTAAACAGTGTTACTTAATGAAATGATTTGGCACAAGAATAGAACCTTTAGAGATACAATCAGGGTTGAATCTGTGTTATCAGCAGTCATACACCCATTAACTCAGTCTCTCACTGCTAATGTTACTACAGCTTCAGAGGTAAAACATAGCTAATATGCAGCTGCCTTGCAATAATCCTAGCCTGAGGAAAAATTGCAGAATTGAGCTACCTCTACTTGTTTGGTTAAGTGCAAATAATATTTCCTTTTTCAAACAAGCAGCAAGAAACTGTAAAAAATGGTTTTCCAGAGACCAAAAAGTAATCTATTTGTAGGATGCAGATTTTCAGTCTCCTTATATAGGAATCTTATGTACACAAGTATGTTATCAGAAGACTATAAATATAATTCATATGCATAATGGGGAGGAGATGGGAAACTTTTGAGAAGCTGGCAAGGTTTAATTTGTGTCTGCTTGTATTTAGCAGTTAAAGTTTCTCATATTCAGTTTGCTCAGAAGCGTGATGAAGGGCTCCTCGCTTTCTGCCTCAAATCAGAAATGCATGAAGTGCAGCTGCAGAGATAATACATTCTCCCCAAAGGCTTTGGCTGAGCAAATTAGGTGTCAATGGGGTGCCTGCGCAGGCAGTACTCTCTCTAATTAGTCTCTTGAGCCTGGTTGGTGGCAAGAATAAGATGATCTAATCAATTGGTCTGTGTCTGATGGTGGGTGTAAAAATCCTACCAGGCAGAGCTGTTTCCCACAGGTCACTCACCTGCACAGTAGGATTGTTCATTTTCATTTTTCATCTCTTCCATCACATGATGCTGACAGTTGGTTTTAAGAACATTGAATTTTTTAAAAACCAAGAAAAAAAAAGAAATCTGGTTCATAGGGCATCTGGGTTAGAATGGAGTTGCTTTAGGGAGGGGAGGGTTTATTGTTGATCTAGTTCATTAACATGTATAGCAAAATAAGGTTTTCACCCGTGTGGTTTATTTTTATTTTTTAAATAACAGAATTTAATAGCTGTTTCACAAAAGACGGCTTCAGTAGCATGCAAGCTGGGGAGAAGACAATTGTCCACTGCCTTGAGAAAGACTGAGATATCTGCCTAATAGAATTTAATTGGAAAGGGCATGTTAGATGCAAGAAAATATGACATTCTCATTGTTACTCTTAAGAAAAGAAAACATTGTGATTGCAGGAATCAGGAGTGGTGTTAGTATTGGAGAAATATAGTTGAACAATGAAAATGGGGCAATGCTCATGCTCAGCACACTTCTCAGCCAAAATTAATTACTCAGACCAAAAGTTTGAGATAAAAGAGAGAAAAATATGCTCAGAAACCTTAACACAGGAAACAAGAATCAAGGGATTAAGGTTAGACAATTAAATTTCAGGTGGGAAAGCAGGAGCAATTTAATACCAGTAATGGAAACTCCTTCTTCCCAAGGATTATGTGCTAACTCTTTGTATGCTGAATTGCCATAACCAAATAGCTAGGCCAGCAATGTAGAATGTTGAAAGATGCTGTGGAAGCCCTGCCTCACTTCCCTCTGTAGAATATATTTCCAGGTGGACTAAATAAACATTGTGCATGCAATTGTTACACAACACAATGTTTCTTAATCACTGGTTAAATTGTGCTGTGCATTTAAATAAACTGCATAACTTTTATTATTATTATTATTATTATTATTATTATTATTATTATTATTATTATTATTATTATTATTATTATTATTATTATTATTATTATTATTATTATTATTCATAACTGCATAATAATAATAGCTTTTGGAAGTCAACTGCTATATTTTAAGAAATTTCCATAGGCTTTATATATTGCATATCGAGTTGTATGATTTGGCATGCAATAGATAGGGTCAACAGTGATTTCTTAACCTGCAGCAATTGGCCTCTTAACAGTTATTTATTGTAACCGCACAACAAGACTTCATCCATTGTGTTTCTCAATCATTTTTTAAAGTTGAGAACAGATACTGTTTTCCCTTGCACAAAAGCTAGTCGTATCTGACTCTAGAGGACGATGCTCATCTCTGTTTACAGTCAAAGAGCCAGCGCTGTTGGGTTTGCAGACATTTCTGTGGTCACGTGGTATGCATGACTAATCACCAAAGTGCTTAGAACACTGTTACCTGTCCTGCCTATTTATCTACTTGCAATTTCTTGCTTTCAAACTGCTAGGTTGGCAGAATACTCAGGTGCACAATACTTGAGTCTCGAACTGCTGGCCTGCTGATCTTCTCGTTGTCAAGCTCAATGACTTAACCACTAAACCACCATAGCACTTTAATCTATCCACTATGCTTTGATTTAGGACTATTTTAAAAAAATCAATGGTTATCCTATTTCTTCTGTACCTTCAGCCTAGTAGCAACAATATTTTAATATTAGCATGTTTTTAAATTGGGCAAAGAATCAAAAATAGCTTTTTAATTTTGTTGAAAAAGAAAAGCTGTGATTTTTAATCACATGATATCCAACTCCCCAACAAATTTTGGTGGCAGGAGATTACCCAGCTAGCCAGCAGTTCTTTATTTCAGGAGAGAGAGATCAGCATGTTGATCTTGTGATCGTCTCAGAGGAAGTTCAGCCTGTTCTCCAGTTTGTTTCCTACCTACCATCCTGAGAGCTGAAGCATATCAGATGTCTCCGCCTGAGGTTTATCTTTTCATTCTAAAGAAATGTTGATGTTGCCTTATCTGGTGAAAAAGTGGGTCTCCCCCCCCCCAAAGGAAAAAAATACAGCTATTTTAGAAAAGAACATTATAAACAAGCTGGGAATTGTTCTATAATGTTTGGGATTATATGTTATATGTATGAGACTTGAGTATTGAGTAAAGTCTTCGATTCCTTCAAATTTTGATTGGTCTATTCCTTTCCCCTAACTAAGGCTCTGGCTTATTTAGCATCACAACGTAGTGGAATGATTGGGTGAGCTCATTATTATAATGAGCTATTTCTGCTAGTTCTCCTCTGTAGTAGTTTTCTGCTAATTTCCCTCAGCAAATGCATTTTGAAAGGCTGGCATTTACTTACAGGATTAATGAGGATCAAGAACACTAGCAGAAGTCATTTTTGGTTGGTTGGTTGGTTTAAGAAAGAGGGCAGACCTGTGAATATAATTACTGTACTACCCTTCCTTTGAAAGCAAAAGAGAAAGTTGGAGCAGGAGAAACTACCTGTCTTCCTTCTGTCTCCCATATATGCAATTGTTTTAATTTGTAATACAATATGTGTTTTGTTTTTCAACATTAGGGTGCTAGGGAGACATTGTTCAGGTTTTGAGAGGGAGAGAGTTTGGTGTGGTGCCATGTTATGTTATAGAATTCAGGGTAAGATTAAAGAAGATAACAAGTATTGTATAACCAAAAATAGAATTCTGATGGACAACCAGCTTAATTCATTTTATTACTGTGTTCCAATCTTGTAGATAAAGCATTGTTTCCCGTTCAACCATTTACTGGGTCTGAATAGGGGAGAGTGATAGAATTCAGCCTTGCATGTATGAACCTGAGAACATCTACAATTCTTGTTCTTTTGTAAGGTTCTTTTAGTCCCTTAGAACTTTGGTCCCCAACCTTTGGGTTTTGGACTTCAATTCCCAGAAGACTATGTCAATTTCCCAAAGCACTGATCAGCCAATGTACTGACTTAGGCTTCTGGGAATTGAAGTCCAAAACCCAAAGGTTGGGGATCACTGCCTTAGAAGACTAATACTGTAGTTCTGAGAGGAGAAATAAGGGAGGCAATAGGATTCAAAAAGAAATAAAGTTGTCAAAGGGTCATTCAGTCATGTACCTTCTGCTCTTGCATGACTGGTTAAATAGGCAAAACTGAAGGGAGAGTCTTTAAGAGTACGAGGACAAATGTTGAGGTTTCTATGAGGGTCTTCAAATACTAAATGGAGAGACATGTTTAGCTGGAAATTGTAGATGTTTATGACTTTCTTGTAATGGCTGGCAGAGAACCAACATTCAAAAATGTCAGAGCACTCATCATTCAATTATCAGCAGTTATCAAAAAGTTGGATATGAGCAATTATTTTTAGACCATAACTAGCATTTTAACATATTCAAATCAGCTCGTGATATGAAAAAAAACAACAAGAAATAATTACAGTCCTGTACACCTTACTATCATCTTCTACAAGAGACCAGTAATACTGTCAGAGCAACAAAACAAGTCAAAAGTATTTTAGTGCACTGGAGCAATATCCCAGTAGCTCCACCCTAGTTACAGCCCTGATTATCATTCAGTCTTCTTTTTTCCATGTCTAGGCCAGATGTGAAACTGCCAGAATGAAGCCACCTTTTGATGAGTTCATTCTGATGTTTCTTTCACTTGACCTAGTGCAGTGGTGCCCAAACTTTTTTCCTGCGGGCCAGTCCCTCCTCCAACACACAGCTGTGGGGGGCAGAGGCGGGCTGCCCCTACTGCTGGCAGTTTTGACATTAGCAGTGGTGGCAACGGAGGCAACGACTGCGCTTCTTCCAGGCTGCTCCGAGCACCCTCTAACTCAATCCTTTCCCCTCAGTAGCCTGTGCTGAAGCCGATCGCTGCCTCGGGTGAATTTTCGGAGCCTTCTGCAAGTCAAAATTCATGGTGCTAAGAGAGCTCCCTGGCACGCTCAGGATTCCCCCGAGGCAGCGATCTGCTTCAGCACAGGCTGCTGAGGGGAAAGGATCGAGTGAGAGGCTGCTCGGAGCAGCCTGGAAGAAGCGCAGTCGCTGCCTCCGTCACCACCACTGCTGACATCAGGGTGGAGTTGGGGGGGCTTTCCCCGGTGAAGCCCGGGTGCTCACCGTGGGCTGCATTAATTATATGCAGGAGGCCAATTAGGCTCGCGGGCCAGAGTTTGGGCATCCCTGACCTAGTGTGAGAAATATTCGCCAGCAAAAGGTGGCTGTTGCCCAAGATACTCCCGATTGTGGTTCAAAAATACCACAATCTTCAAAGAGGCTCTTTCTGTATACCCCTGTCATTCAGTAAAAATATTGTACTGATTTACAAGACTAGGAATCTATCTCTTCGCAGATATGCCCTTTGTAGAAGACTATTGTTGATAATCTCATTAAAATGTGTTCTGGTTTCTTTACTTCAGTTCAGATAGACATAGAGAATATGAATTGAAATGTATAATTATAAAATGCTTGTTATTGTGACCCTCACTTAAACTTATGTTATTTCCTTCTAGGAATTGAGGTCACCAGACTAGAGAAGAAAAACAAAACCTAATGAGAGAGCCAATTCTATGTGAAGATGTCATGGCTTTGTTGTCTTTCTCGGTGGTGGATTGCAGGCACAAGAGAAAATGTTGCTGGCAAGATCTTGTTTCCCTTCCCCTCTTCATTTATTTAAAATCTTGCACGTATTTTGATACTTCGTGATTTTGGAGACCTCTGTGGAGATTAGGCCTTTTGCTCAAATAATATGTGGCATGTTCTTTTCTTTCAGCCTATTGTATTGGATTCTATTTCGTTTTCTCACTGCAGCGTAAGACCACTGTGAAGATTTTTATGCCTTCACCAACAGCATACTAAATACATTAACTCTGGCATTCACACTTCTTCAGTAACAAGTAAAAGCCAGTCATGGCATGAAATAATTTATGTCTTCATTGAGAAAGGTTCCACATATTTCTCAATTTGTCAGAAGTGTATATTAAATCAGAGCAATGCTAGCAGTTTGTGATAATAATTAGTATCTTATAACTATGCCCGTTCATAACTGCAAGGATAGATTATGTTCCATTGCAATAAGTGCATCTTGGTTGAAATTTAAATTGGGAATATGTTGCCTACATTGAATAACTTGGCAGATTTCAAAACAGATGTCCAGTAGTAAAAATATATATGTATATATGATATCATTGAATACATCAAATATTCTAGGCCCTTTTTAGAAAAAGAAAAGGGTTTGCTTTTTGCTGCTCTGCAATTCCATTTTTTCATATAACTCAGTTCAGAAATATTTTCTAAAAAGGAAAATAGAGATGAAGGGAAAATGAGTTTACTTTAGGATAAGCACTATGGTAGAGAAACTTTAATTGCTGAATGAGCCATTTTGAAGGAGAAACTAGCTTTGAATAGTCATCCCAATTCCAAATATTTGCTCTTCCAAGCCAAAGCATTTTTCTCACTTATTTTTTTTAAGATGGTCAAATATGATTGGAAAATGCCACTACAGTATCTATTGCATCATTGGATGGCCTTGTTATAATATTGCTCACTATTTTAGAAAATAAATAGTTGTGAATGAAGAAAATACTTTTGCTTTCCTTATTTTGAGGGTGAGCAAGATGGAGCTTACAAAGATTCAAGATGGCAGCTATTTTTTCCCTGCCACATACCACCCCTAATACGATTAATTTAATTGTTAATTCTAGGAAGTGCAGAATGAAGCAAATCTGAAAAATGAATTAGGCATGCTTACAGTAGGGATTTCTCAGTAATTTTATTCAACACACACACAACATTCTTTACCATAGTACATTGGCTACCTAAAAACATATCTATTTTTAACACATTTATGACAGCATCTAAGGTTTTGTTTAAAAGAAGGCAAGTATGTAGGAGTCATTTTGAAGCTTTCTTAAATTATTTATTACAATTGTTTGGTTTAGCCAATACATTATTTTGCAGAAAACTTATTTTTGGCTTAAGGATACAATGGTACATCAGATCCATCTGTGATACAGTTCTCAGTACAAGAATCAAAATATAAAAGATACAGTTTCGTCACCCAGTTACTTTTAAAGCTTTCAAGTTTCTCAAGTTGATTTTCTATATCTGTAGAAACAAATAATCACAAAATCAAATAGAACTTTATGAGCAGAAGATAAATGATTTAACTACAATTAGCTTTAAGTTTCATATTCAACCTTTTGTGTGTGATTTCTTTGTCAAGTTAGGTCATTGATTTGATGTTTCAAGATGAGGATTTTTAAAAAGATTTCAGTGCAAATCACATTGCAAAATGTGAGGATTATGTGAGACTGTAGCAAAGGTTTTAGTTAAGAAACTTTGAGTATAACCACTAGATCTCGTACTTTTGTAGTTTAAGAAGGAAATAGAGAAAATGACACTCCTCATTAAAGCATCTGAAGATTTGATGCTGAGAGTAATTCTACTCAAGTGCTTCCTTCCTATACCTAAGCACAGGAATCTACTATAAAGCAAAAATTCAGGGCTCCTGCTTAGATTTTGTGAATGTGTATAAGTGTGCACAATCTCAGCCCTCCCCCCCCCCCAAAAAAAAACAGCTATTGATGTCATTGAACACACTGGCCATTAATATCTGAGTTATTTCCCTGAAATTCTGACCAGCAGTTTCTACTCCAGACACATCACTTCAAATTTTTATTTTTAATCCAATAGTCTTTTTTGGTGTTAGGGCAGGGAATAGACTGATTTGCTAACAGTTCTCTTGTCATCCCCCACAAACCAACTGATTAAGTTCCTGTTCTCAACACAGAAGAAAAGGTTTGTTGTCCAGCTTAAGCCCAAAATGAAACCCATTGCTTCACCTTCCCGTGCGTTTCACTCTGCCCCCTCTCACTGCACAATCACAAACCTGTTTTACCCAAAGAGATGAGCACAGCAAGGATAGTCTTCCACAGAGAGCAAGATGAAAGGTATAGGAATTCTAGAGCTCACCAAACAAGAGAGGGTTTGTTGAATGATTTCTCAAGGAATATTACATGCATTTAAAAACAACATCAACAACTCTGTATAACAGCTTAAGATTCACACACATGTTTTTAAGGAAGGTTTTGTGAACAGAATACTACATTTTCTATGAAACTATTCCTGTAGTACCCAAATAGATTTAAATCCAAGTGTCATTTGTGTTTGTTGACAGAAATAATTTCAGAAGCATTGATGGCATAAAGTGCATTGAGAATTTCATATAACTCTCTATTTAGTGGTTCTACTTTGACTTTAGAAGGCTACTATTTTAATGTCCAACACAATCTTTAACCTGAAATACTTTCCGGTGTCTAGAATGTTTCTAAAAGCCTCCCAAACCCCACAGCTGGATAGGTTTGATTATCTTGTCTCATAGTTCCCTACATGGCTATTTAACCACTTTAAGGTCCTCTTAAGGACCATTCAGACAAAACCACTAATTCCCAAAACTCTTTTCTGATAATTTAAAGGCAGTTCAGGATGGATTTGAACCTTATTTATGAGATTTTACATTTTGTGACTACTGTGCCTCCATCTCCAGATGAGTATCTGAACCTTGTGGACATGATTGATTGAATGATTGCAGCAAGAGAGGGGAATGTTGGTCTTTTGATATTACAAAGGCCTAAACAAAACAAGTAGCAACGTATATAATTAATACTTGCTCTCCCTACAAAACAATATTAGATTGTTATTTAATGCCTGAAGCTGCTCTGGATCTTTCAAGATTGCAACAGCTAAACTTCAGATCCATTCATCTTCTCATTCTAGAATCTTGAAACAGAACAATCATCTTTTCAGTTTTCTATTTATACGCCAATAATTCTGGCCCAGTTCATAAGTAATGTGAGTGCTGATTCCATACTAGATGCCATGCCATTTTAGATCTGAATTTATTCCACAGAATCTCATTAGATCCACATGAGAAAGCACAAGTGCTGCCTACATGTTTGGACATCCCATATGTTTCTGTCCAAATTCTATCACAATAGCCCAAAAGCCAGTAATTCAGGGTGAAAAAAGAAACAAAAGCCATGCTGCTTTAGAAGATGTGCGGATTGGTTCTCTCTTAGTTGCTGAAGTGAAACAGCTTTTTTATTCTACATAGTTATCCTAAATATGTTCCTTTTTGTTCTAGTGGGTTTAACTATGAGGAGACATAAGGTACAGTAATACCTCTGATAACACTTACCTCGGATAACGCTAAAATCGCATAACGTTAAGTAATCTGGGGAGGAGAAATTGGATCGAATAACGTTAAGGCCCTATGGGATGGATTGGATAACAACCGCTAAAGCCTGTGTGGTTACAATGTATCTCTGTGGAGCTTTAACGTTATCCGATCCATCCCATAGGATTTTAACATGCATCGGATAACACTAAAAATCGGATAACACCAAGACTTGTGGAACCAAGTCTTAGCGTTATCAGAGGTATTACTGTATATCATATGCTATAAAGCAGGGATGGAAAAATCCTAGGTCACAGATACTGGATTCCAACTACATTCTTCCCTGGGGTTTAACGACATCTGGAGGGCTATAAATGTCCTATTCTTACTATAAAAGAAACAGTTGTCAGAAGACTCATAAGAGACAATAGGATAGTAAGAAAAATTACATTTAGAGAAGTTTCAGTAACATAAGGTAACATATTGAAACAGAATGTGGTAAGAGTTTGCTTCTGTGACTTACTCTTTCAGAGCAGGTTTACCAAACACAGAGAATACCTGGGCTTTTAACAGTATTTTCATTACTTGATTACTTTGTATTCTTGGGATGATTTTTGAAATAGGTGGTTAAATAGCACAGGAAATGTTAACCAGTGAGATGTGGTGGCCAGTCTTTCTTTACATGTATAAAAGATTGGCAAAGACATTTCTTTTTCTTTCTGGTTTAATCTTAATCAAGTCTCACATCTGTCTACTGAAAGCAGTAGATTTTGGCCAGATTCCTGTTGCTGATTTATGCATGCATATGGGAAAAATCACATAAACCATGGTGGCAAATTGCCAATTTTTAACAAGATGGTAGTAGCATTTGGGGGCATGCAGAAAGGAATGCACACACACCCCTTGTCAATGAGGCACATCTAGTACCTTGTTAAGGAGTAGCAACCTACTACTGCACACAATTTTTAAATCTGCAACAGGATTCTGGACCTGAAGTGTGATCTTTTCAATGCACATATACTGTTGAGCATATAGAGGCTGTAAGTATGTACTTCATACAAGCCAGTAATATCACTAGTTTTATAACCAAATATGATAACTGGCATTTAGACTGTACAAATTGGCACTGAATATTGATAAACAGAATTATGTTTCACTGTTGATCATAATCATGGCCTTCTTAACATGGAGATAATTATATCTGTTGTTGCCTTGCAATACTCTTAAAAGCAAAAATTTAAAGGATGCACTAATTATTCCAGAATCCCACTCTTTCCCCAAAATACCCTGAACTTCTGCAAAGCTACAAATAAATTCTTTCCTTTCTGGGATTCTTTATATAAGGCACAAAAAGGGTGCTCTTTTTAACAGGGGTTTGGTACTCAAACAATGTTAATATAAAATATGTATACATACATATAGTCACATACTTTAGAATGTCAGCTTAGTAAGCAGTATGGTTAAATAAATGTTACATTGTTTGTTTTCAACATGCAGTTTGTCTGTATTATGAAAGATGTAATGGTTTGTCATGTGTTAACCGTTTTCATGTAAAATGATATTTAATAAAGCGTAACAGGATTTCTACGTTCCTTGGTGTTTTATATACTGTTCATAGTTTAGTTCTGAATTTTATAACTGAGAATTTAAAATGTTTGTGAAATTTAAAATGATGGAAAGCTAATTATTTCTGCTTAAAGGGGTTGAATAATTTCCATTAATTTTATTTGGCAAACTTAGCTTACAAAAATAATTTTCAACCCACTCTTGTGACTCATTCATTCCCTGTGGCTTTGACCTGGTGGTAACAAGAACATCTTCAGCTGACATGGTATGTTTGTGCAAAACGATTCAGAGGTTATGATGTTTTCAAAATATAGGACAAATACAACTAAATTCAAAGTAATACAGGAGAATATACAATTAAACCCAAGCAAATTCAAATGAAACCATGATATCACTGGGTGAACATTTTTAAAATTTATGTAAGTTGGACTAATGGACAGTGCTCTTCTTTCAAATCTTCCAAGACTTATTTTAGCGTGTACAGTTCAAATGCACGTACGTGCATGCAAATGCAAGTCCTCAGGTCAGGCTGACTGTTACTACCAAGAATCGAAGTCCAGGAACATCTGGAGTGCCAAGGTTCGCCATCATGGCACTAGGTTAATGCACAGCTTTTCAGAATAATGGCCATCATTGTAAATAGAAGCAAAGCAAAACCTAGAGCAGCAAAACAGCCGGTTAATATCGGTGTGTGTGCGACCGTGCATCCGTGTGTGTGTTATGGGCATTAGCTTTGAGAAGCTTATACTGCACAAGAGAGGGGAGATAAAGGATACAAGTCAGGAAACAACTGACAAAACTGTTTATATAAATATATTAAAAATTCAGGGCTTCGTATTTACTGTTCATTCCCCTTGCCCGTAGTGTTATATATTGTCAGCAGGGAGTCATGGTGAGAAAGTCAAGGATAAAAGCTCAGAGCACACTATCAACCCCACAGCCATTCTTCCCAGTAAGGTGGCTGCTGGAAAGTATAGCACATGTTTCCTAAGCACTGATCTATTCCCAGAGAGAGACCCAGACAGTGGTGTTTATGGGGTGCTCTATAGTACTGAGATTCTTGTCATTGTCAGAGAGGAATATTATGGCTTCATGTAAGGATGACAGCCATGTACATAGAAACAGCGCTGTATCAGCCAACAGTGAGGGCCACAAAATATTGTGACAATAAATAGAAATCTTTCCCCATGTTTCTCCCTGCCAACACTCATGCTAAGCTTCACATCTTGTCCTTCCCCCCTTTTCAGTCAGGATCCTTTTCAGTCAGGACCCTTTTCAGTCAGGATTCAGGCCCGGATATGGTACAGAAACTGGACTGGTCGCATTGGTGGATGATCTCTGGAGAGAGCGGGATGGGGTGCCTCAGGGCTCAGTACTCTCACCTCTCCTATTTAACATCTATATGAAGCCACTGGGTGAGATCATCCGTTCCCACGGGGTAAGGTACCATCAATATGCAGATGACACCATGTCAATTGAGAAGCTGTCACTCAAAAATGAAATGTTTGGTGAAACACTTTCAAACAAAGGACTAAAGAATTCAGAATAAAGAATCCGGGATGCACAAAGAAAGAAGTGAGAAAACAAGAATGTAACTTCTCAACAACCCAACTAGCCCAGAACCAGCTATCTTGACCCCACTGATTGCATATCCTCCAGGCTTATATTGAGCTGCTTAGTCAACTGTGAGTCAATTAACATACTACTGCTTAACCTTAGCTACTGATTTCTTATTTCCTAAATGTTGGTTCTGATGGAGATGGTCATCTTCAAAACTATTAGTAGTAGTACTAAATGTACATGGGATGCTCTATTTTCCCAACTAATCCATGTCTCCATTTCTTGCTAATCCCCCTCCCACTCTGTTTTATTGTTGAGATATATTGGATCGGGGAGGGGGAATTGAAGAATACATTTTGATAGAATAAGAAGGAAAAATCTGTAAGGCAAAGCCTACTTCAGTTCTTTGCATTTGCTGAAAATTGTCATATCTGTATATTCTTAGGACAACAATCCTTTAAACAAATTGTCATGGATTTTCTTGTCCCAAAGCAGCAAATATGAAATTAGTTTTTAAATTCATTTTTGTGTGTTTCTTAAAGAATGGGAATCATCTTGTGAGAAACATAGTTATGCGTACCTTCCATTAGAATCAAGACCCTGTCTTGAGCATCAGTGGTGAGCAAACAAGCTGTAAATTTTAACTACACCAAGGCAGCCAACAGTTGATGCCCAGGTGGACATTTGGGAACTGCCTGCTGTCTCACATTGCCTGCTAAAACTCCTTGGGGAAGCCTAAGGGCAGGGGCAGGCAGGAAAGATTTGATGTCTGAGACAGAAAGAAAAAGACCAGAATAGAAATGATGGCAGCTGAGACAGAAAGCAAGAAGTTGGAGAAAGGAAACAAAGAATGGGGAAATTAGGGGGGAGAGGGGAGGAATCTTGTTAAGATACATAAATTTGTCAGGCAAGAAAAATACAAATCATGAAAGGGGACTAATTAGTCTATTCTGGCTGTATCTATTGCCAGAATGTCCAGTTATTTAAGAGAATGATCCAGCATGAGTGGAATAGTGTAATCTCACCTGCCTCTTCCTCTGCCCCAAAAGTGTCTAGAGTGCAGTAAAAAAAAAACCTCTAGAGCAGAGGTTCCCGACCTAAGGCACCATGGACCAGATCTGGCCCATGGTGTCATTTCATGTGGCTCCCCTATTAAGCTATTGGGACAAAATGGCTGCCCCCATTGTGCAGGCAGCACAAAGTGGCCATCTGGCCCTCGAATCTGACAGCATGGCCCCTACCCAGGCTTGAAAAGGTTGGGAAACCCTGCTCTAGAGCATGTTTTTAGCAGTCAGAGGTGGTGGCAAAAGGAATGAGCCAAAAATGTTGACACATCTGTAAACATCAAGCTGGATTTAGGGTGAGGCAGGGAGTAATTGTAGCAAAGACTGGGTGGGATTATCCAACAAAATGAAGAATTCTGATAGCCAGTGGATCAAGTAGGCAAACGGAAGCACTTCACTTTCTCAAGTGGTGAAAAGTACTAGATGTTATTGAAGATCATGAGTCCTGCTGGATAATGCCAGCTACCTGTCTGCTCTAGCATCTTACAGTGGCCAGTCAGATGTCTATGGAACTTTCATAGGCCCCCTACTCTTCCCTATCAGTTCATATTCAGAAGAATGCTACCCTTGATCTCTGAAGTGATGTCTCTCATAATTAGTAGTCATTAATGGCTTTGTGCTGCTTGAATAAAACCATGTATGTTGGTGGACATCACTCCAACTTGTGATGGCAAGCTCAATAGAATAATTACGCACAGTGTGAAGAAATACTTCCTTTTGCTTGTCTCTAACACCACTGAAATTAATTGAATCATTGTTACCACTATTTACAAGTCTACTCCTACCTTTCCACTCCTAGGTAATACTCAAGGCAGCTGACAATCACCATGAACCTAAACAAACAACAAATTTAACTATTAAAATCAACTATACACGGTGGTTTTTAAAACCATAAAATAAATTACACAACATCACGAGCTAATTTTGAATTTTTAAAAGTTGCTTGGGTAGAAAATGTTCAAAGCTCTAAGGGAAGCAGATCCCACAAGGTGAAAGGCACATAGGAAACATCCCTCTCACACATGCCTGTCAAGCAGCATCTACAGATGGTGGTATTCACAGGAGACTGCTAGCCTGAAGCTCCCTATAACCTGCTCCCCATGGTAAATGACTCACCTTTGGATGTGGTGTGTCTGTGTGTTTTTTAATGTGTATTTAATACCTTTACCTATATTGACGTACTACCACAGTTCCTAAAAAGGCCTGGCTTGGGGTTTTTAAGCAAAGTCTTGGAGTTACTTCATCAATAAGCTACACCTGTGCTGTTCCAATTGCTGTTCCAATTGGAGAACCCTTAAGGAGGTACAGCTGTTTTACATTTACATTAAGGCATATTATTCTAGAGAACTGGTATGATGACCATATCCATCTTGCAACGTGGTGCTGTCCAGGCACTTATACTAACAGGTAAGTGACAGATTTGTGTTTGGGGTGGGTGTTTGGGTGTTTGGGTGGGTGGGTGTATTTTAATGTAAATTTTATTTTATTTATTTATTTAAGTTATTTATGGGTTTGTGTTGTGGATGGGTTGAGGTGTGTGTGTGTGTGTGCTTATTTTTATTTTATTATTTTATTTTTTCCCTTTGGCCCTGCCCATGATGTCATGACATTAGCTCCACCCACACTGTGATGACACCACGGTGGGGTAGTAAAAATTTTGACATCCCACCACTGAGGACACCTTCATATTCTTGGGTCCCACTTCTGCAGTTTCAGATTTCCACAGGTCCAAAAATATTCAAGCAAAAATCCCTGTTGCATTACCAGAGCTGGTCACTAGAGGGCATGATCTACAATGTAATGTTTAGAAGGAACAGAGGCAGCCATTTTGTCTGTATACATGTAGAATGGGATCGGCAACCTTTTAAAGTTGGGGGCTGGGTCACACTCCCCCAGACAGTTGAGGGGGCCAGACTAGTGATTCCCCCACCATAAACACTGCTGTAAACACATCCACAGCTGCTGTAAACACATCTGCGGCAGCTTCTGGCAGCTGCTTGCGGTGGCAGAGGTGGTGGTGGCAGCGGTTGGAGTGAGGGCAGGGGCTGGATTACTTGGTCCCATGGGCCAGAAGCATCTGCACAGAGTGTATAATTTTATACACCTATATCATATCCTCAGTGTGTAATTTTATATGCCCATATCATGTCCTTTGTTACCTGTTTTCCAAACTGAAAACACCCCAATTGTTGTAAGCATTGCACATATGTAATTTTCTTCAACCCTGTTAGTCACCTTTTCCATACCTTTTCCAGCTCCAGACTGTCCTAATCACAACTGTACACATAATTCAAAGTGTAGTTGTGCTGTAGAATTGTGTACAAATAGTGACAGTTTTATTTTTATCTTCAAACCTTTGTTAAAAATGCCAATATGGATCATATGTTTTAAAAGTTACTGTACCTTGGATCAAGATTTTCACTACACCATTCACCATTCTCAAACTTTCTTTTTAAGAAAGGCACTGCAAATTCAGGAATTTTTTGCTCTGGTGAGCAACACTTTATATTGCAGATCTCTCAGTTTTATTGCCTAGTCTCCCATTTTGGAGAAAAACTGAAGCTCTTCTGCTACCACTTTGCTTTTGCCACCCTGAATAATTTGTGTTGTTAGCAAACTTCTCTTACCCTTTGTCTCCAAGCCTTTTAATGGCTTGGTACTCCTCTATCCCAGTTTGTGTTTTTGTCTCTTCATTCCTAACTCTTGATAATTTATGATGTGGTTAAAAATGCTGACCTAGTAAATCACTCAGGGACACCCCATTTTGTAAATTTTTACTGAGAAAAACTGCTGCTTTCTCCTTCCAGTTCTTTAACCAATTTTTCATGATTTAGCAAATACAAATTGCCCCCTTTTTTCCTATTTCCAACGTATGGAATTTTATTTTCATCCAGGTGCAAAATGTTGAAAAATTTTCTGTCAAGATCCATTTTTTCCTGAAGAAGCCTCTAACAGCTTTCTTGACTTTGCTCATTAATCAAACTGACTTTTTCTTTGACTTGTGATACCTTCTGAATTCTCTAGCTTTCTGGTGTGATCTGACCTGTTTGACTTTTTTTTTTCCAAGTTCTTTTTAACCCATCCTCTCATTTTCAAGAAATGTCTTTTTTGAAGTCAACTGTGATCCTTGCAATTGGCCACTTTCATGGATGTTGAATGTAATACCATTCTGGTCACTGTTCCAACTGGTCTGACAGCACTTTCATTTTGTGCTATGTTCTGGGTGCCACTTGGATTAAAGCTAAAGTCACCTCCCTTCTACAGTAAAATCTCAGATAACGCTAAAACTTGGTTCCACAAGTCTTAGTGTTATCCGACTTTTAGTGTTATCCGATGCATGTTAAAATCCTATGGGATGCATCGGAAATTGTTAAAGCTCCATAGAGATACATTGTAACCGCACAGGCTTTAGCGGTTGTTATCCAATGCATCCCATAGGACCTTAACGTTATTCGATGCAATTCTCCCCCCCCCCCAGATTACTTAACGTTATGTGGTTTTAGCGTTATTGAGGTAAACGTTATCCGAAGTATTACTGCATTCTGTTCTGCAACCAGTCACTCTGTAGCAATTTTCTGGGATACCCATACTACTGATCCAGTTCTGCGAGTCACTTTCTGGTCCTGAGCCCTTTTAGCACACAAAGTCCTCATCAGCCTCATCAGATGAAGCTGCTGTCCTACATTAAAATGGATTGAAGTGGACTTTGGCACTCAAGGCCATGAGTCCTCATGGTTGTCAAGGTTAGTTAACCACCTCCTGATGATTGGTATTGGGTCACTGGCAGCACGGTCTACTCTATTACTATAGCACGATAACCTAGCAAGACTGTTACCCTCTGGTTAAGTGACATTATCCAGCCACCAGAGCTAAAGAAAGATTTAGCTGCTAGTCTCATCAGTTTCTGAGATGGAAGTGAAAGAAGACTATTTCAACATCAGGCAACAAAATGTCTTTGTGATCCTTGTTCCTGGCCTTTTCTGTGTGCACCATGTCCAGATGTAATTGTTTGAAAGGCTCCAGGGATAATGGCAAGCCAGATAAGTCTCTTAGGCTTTTTCTACCAAGAAAGAGGAATGCCAGAAGACATTGTTTTAGCAGTTCATTCTAACTGGGATATAGCCCTGAGTTAAAGTAAGGAAGGGGCTCTATGGAGTTAATCCAAGAAGAGCCCTACAAAATAAATTGAAAATTGTGTTTCTTCAAATGCATATTGGTCCATGGGAACAGATTCATTTTAGACATATGTCTGTATGCAAGAAAGCTTATCAAACTACCGTATGTCTTTCAAGCAATAGAATTCAGGTTCAGGTTCAGTTTGTCTGACTTTTAACCTCATTTTCCAGTGCTAATTCTCACTAATAGACGCTACCTCGTTCTGTAGAAATTTTGCTGCCATCTCTGGATACTCCAGCGCTCTCAGTTGTCGGGACTTTCCTCTCTTGTTGCATCTGAGCTGCCACTTCAAGGCTTCTGGTGGTGATGTGAATATATTTGACAGGGAGAAGAAGAGCAGAAACTGTGCTTCTCACGCTCTATAAGGCTGCATGTCTCAAAGCACAGGCAAAGCAGGTGGCTTGGCCTTTGCTCTCTTTAGACAAAACTGCACCTGTGGGGGCAGACGCAGGCGGTATTTCCTGCCGCTTCTGTTCTCTTGGCTGTGCCTCTTCGTGCTTCATAGAGGAGAGAGTTTAACCTTGCACACTTTCCTGTCTCTTATTTATTACCTGTGATTCTTGGATTCTGAACAAAATTCTAAATCATGTAGTCATCACATTGGGAGAGAATTCAAGGCCAAACTTGGTTTAGGGCCAGGGAATCCACAATTGATCACCTATCTTTCTAGTTGGCTTAATTTTCTTTGATTTGTTGAAATAAGCGTGGTGGGTTTTAACTATCTTGGAAGAAGGGAAGCCATCTCCCCAACCAAAATATCAAACAGAGGTACACACAATACTGTAGTATCAAATCCCATATCGAAAAATGTAGTCTGCATGCCAGGTAAAACAATTGCAGCCAAATTAAAAGTACA
The DNA here is from genome assembly GCA_030440675.1 of Furcifer pardalis. Taxonomy (NCBI): domain Eukaryota; kingdom Metazoa; phylum Chordata; class Lepidosauria; order Squamata; family Chamaeleonidae; genus Furcifer; species Furcifer pardalis. The sequence continues at coordinate 86,627,601 of CP126897.1, read as the reverse complement.
GTATTACTTAGTAGGTGGAGGAAGACGGTGGTCCCAGTTCACAGTTTTGCTTGGCTAACAATAAAATTTCTTGTTTGGCAGTAGAGGCTGCTCTGGCCAGCCATCGTCCATCATCCAACTGCAAGATGAGAAGGAAAACATACGCAGGATATCTATTTGCCTCTTACCTGTACAGTCAAACCTCGCATAAAGAGGCCCTCGCTTAAGAGTAACTCACTTAAAGAGCAGAATTTTCTCTGAATGTTCGCTTCGCTTAACAAGTAAAACCAACCAAAAACTCGCTTAACAAATAAACCAGGATTCACAATCTCCCCCTCCACACCAGAAGTTACAATTGGTCATTTATAATGGTGTTTCACTTAAAAAGCAATCCTGTGGAATGCATTATGCTGTTTATGTAAGGTACGTACCACTGTAGTTTTTGAACCACAATCATGTATACCCCAAGCAATGGTCACCTTGTGCTGGCTAATCTTTCTCACACTAGGTCAGGTGAAAGGAAATGCAGAATGAACTCGCCAAAGGATGATTTCATTTTTGGCAGTTTTATGTTTGACCTAGACACAGGAGGAGGAGGAGGAGGAGGAGGCGGCGGCGGCAGCAAGCAGCAGCAACTGATATTTAAATATCTCTTGCCACCCATTTTGCCATTACAGTATTTGCATTAGGGCTCTCTTCCAAGAACTTCTAGACTATGGTTCTTATAAGAGGTCCAAGACAATGAGTTAATTTTATATAAAGTGGTACCTTGCTTAAAGAGCATAATGCGTTCCACGAGATTGTTCTTTTTTATAAAAAAATTGTTTTAATTAAACAATAAAGCAGACAATAAAACATGTAAGAAGAACACTTAGCACAAAAATACAAGGAAACATCAACAACAAACAATAACAAAAAGAAACCCACATTATACAAAACACACACACACACACAAAACAATCCTACACACACACACACTCAACACACACACACACACACACACACACACACACACACACACACACACACACACACACACACACACACACACACACACACACACTCTCCAAAGCTACCACCACCACCACCACCAGGTCAGATACTGCCTGAAGGCTTCCATTTAGGAAGGTGGGGGGAAGAGCTCATCCCTTCTATTCTAAATTCCTTTCGAACACTGATTTGGTTATTAAGTTTTTGGTTGGTTTTGCTTGTTAAGCGAGGTGACCATTCAGACAAAATTCTGCTCTTTAAGTGAGCTAGTCTCTAAGCTAGGCGTCTTTATGCAAGGTTTCACTGTATCTTAATTGATAATATGCTCTCTTCTTTCTTCTTTCTTTTCCTTTTTTAAAAAAGGAACATAGCTATTTATATAAGATACTCTCCCCATTTCTTTCTTCTATCTATACAACAATTCTGCAAGGTAGATTAGGCTGGGAAATGTGTTTTTGCCTCAGTGAGACACAATCTGAATAGACATTTATGATATTGTATTCCAAAGTGACTGCACAAATGTTCACAAACTAGCAAGGAAGTGCCAAAATTACATCCAGCATAAGATGCCCAAATATCTTGAGACAGGCTTTATGGTTATTAGATGGAATGGAAGCAAGGTACAGTAATAGTAACAAGTGTTATCACAGGAGTTTGTGTTAAAAGTTAAGTACTGTAATCCAATCGGTAGGCAATAAATATATTGATAGGGAGACTGCAGAGGCTTAGTGGTTAAGACACTGAACGGTCAGCAGGTCAGCAGTTCAAGACCCAAGTACTGCATGACAGAGTGACCTCCTGTCTCTGTCCCAGCTCCTGCCAAGCAGTTTGAAAGCAAGAAATTGCAAGTAGATAAATAGGTACCACTTTGGTGGGAAGGTAACAGCATTCTGTGCACTCCAGTGTCTAGTCATGCCTGCCACAGAAACGTTTGCAGATGCAGACAGTGCTGGCTTTTTGGCTATATATGGGGATGAGCACTAAACCCTAGAATCAGATACAACTGGCTTTTGAGCAAGGGTGACCTTTACCCTTTACCCTAAAGCAGGGGTGACCAAACTTTTTGGGTTGTGGGCCAGTGACTATGGACTGTAGGCTGGATCCAGCCCCCAACACCAATTCATCTGGCCCAGAAAGGCCTCATTGCTCTCAGAAGCAGAGGTAAAACACATTCATACGAGATGAATTGGCATCGGGGGCTGTTTCCTGCCCACAGGCCGTAGTTTGGGCACCCCTGCCCTAAACATATTGAGGTATCTTCACACAGAGAGATGGCTACTCGTAACTATTGTGAATGCACTCCAGGAATAGAAAAAGAACATTTTCAATTGTTCCCTTCTCTCCATCGTCAGTTTGATTAGACCAAACTGAATTCTCTAAAAGGGTAGAATTTCTCCCAAAGTATGGTTGGCATACATGTAGGAATCTGTCTATGCTCCCCACAGCTTTGCCACCCTCCTTTGTGCCTCTCGCTTCGTGTTGCCAGTTGAACTGCAACAGAGAGACAGTCAGGTAGATCTGCCAAGCACTTGAATGCTAAGGAAGTTGTTTCCCTAGTAACAATAACCATGTAGCGGATATCAGAACTCCTAGACTTTCCTTATGGGATTTTGTGTTTGTTTGTTTTTCCTAGGTCAGACAGAGCAGAAGCAAAATTAAAAAAAAGTAGAGGAGGGAGAGAAGCTAGCTGAAAGGCATCTTGTGTTGGTTTGTTAGAGAGGAAGGAGAAGGCTGGAGATTTGAACTTGCTAGAGATGTGATATTTGACTTTGATCTGGGTTTTATGTTGCAAGACAATTTGGGTCATGCAAGGCAGTAAGTAAGTAAGCAAGCAAGCAAGCAAGCAAGCAAGCAAGCTAGTTAGTTAGTTAGTTAGTTAGTTAGTTAGTTAAAAAAATTCTGATGTCATTCCTCATAGCCTTGCTTCCATTTGCTTCAAAATGGAGGAAGCCTTGACCTTCAAATCGAGAACCAGTATTTCAATTGATGGTTTTGATCTGCCATTGCCATGAGCATAATGACATAGCCCTATAAACCAATGTAGCTGGAGAAAATTTTTCTCTCAGATGACTTTCAGAACAATACAGACACCCTCCTCCTTTCCTCCAGTTCCATAGCATTGGTTCGTGACTGGGCTGACCGACAAGTTGGGTACTCAGAAAACTGTATTCTTGCTGTTTGTACTTAATTGCACTGTTGTGCAGCCACTTAAGGATTTCTTAAGGTATGGATCTGTCACTTCTCTTGCACCCGGTCACTCCTTCCACCCTTCTTTCAAACACTGCAGTTGTCAGGAGCAGAGTTTGGACAACTTACTTTTCAGACATCTCCCAGAAACCTCCAAACTTAATTGTTGCCTTTGACAAGGTTTTTTTTAGACTACAACACCCAGAATTCCTCTAGCCAACATTCTTGGAGCAATAATCCCCAAGACAACACCATTATAGACTTCTTCTATGAATACTGAAGCTTTTAGAGACTTCATGTAATGTCTTATATTTTCTTATCAAATTGGTAGAAACAAGAACTCTGTCAAATTATTTGCTCATTCATATAAAAGATTAAAGCAGGAGTTCTCAACCTTTTAAAGCCAGGGGCCGGGTCATGCTACCTCAGGCAGCTTCAGGGGCCAATGGCCATTTCTCCCTTCATCCACCACACGGTGGGGGGCAGGTGGGTGGGGGGGACCACATGAAATGGCGCCATGGGCCACAGGTTGAGAATCCCTGGAATAAAGTGTTGAGATAATAACAATCTTGCATGCACTGACACTGGGTACCAGTGGGAGGGCCCTTTACAGCCTAATGTGATTGCCCTTTCCCACTAATGTGATTGGTAATGTTCTGCATTTCTGTGTTTTTTACTACCTTATATTCTGCCACCCAAAAAGGAACAATCAAATTCCTAGACACAAACACACCCTTTTTTAAAACCAGATTTTCCCAATAAACTAAGGCTAAGAACAGGAATGTGCAAGAGTCACAAAACTTTACAGTGAAGACTGCAGTACCCAAGAGATTTTCATACTGAGCTTAGATCAGGGATTCCCAACCTATGGCCTGTGGGCCAGCCCCGGCCCCCAATGCCGTACCATCCGGTCCCCAGTGACAACCCCAGAAGCAGACATGCCCGTGCAAGCACAAATGTGCCCATGCATGTGCAAACACGTCTGTCACCATTGCATCCAGCCTGCTCAGCTGTCTGAGGGTGAGTAGTCCAGCCCTTGAGAAACCCTGGCTTAGATACTGAAACTTCACAGGAATTGTAAGACACATGACTAACTCAACTGCCCTTCGGAACGCATATATAAAAACCACACATCTTAGAAAAGCTGTAAAACCTGCACTTCTGCTGAGTCAAATCTATCCTTCCTGACAGGTATTGTCAACTATGACTAGGAGGAATTAGGACTGCGATTTCAGATGGAATTATTTCCTAGCCCTACCTGGAACTCCTGGTATTCCCCAATGGTCTCCCATCCAGGTATTAACCAGACCTAACTCTGCTTAGCTTCCAAAACTAGACAAGATGGAGTGTGCACTGTAGGCATTTGTAAAGGTAGAGGCAGATTGTTTATTCCAGGTTAAATTTAAATGAATGTATTTTATCTTCAGAGACAAAGGCTGAAAATTACTGGGTGAACAATACATGTAAAGGTCACCCTTGCTCAAAAGCCAGTTGTATCTGACTCTAGGGATCAGTGCTCATCTCTCTTTCATAGGTGAAGAGCCAGCACAGTCTGCTTCTGCAGATGTTTCTGTGGTCATGTGGCAAGCATGACTAGACGCCGGAGTGTACGGAACACTGTTTACCTTCCCACTGAAGTGGCCCCTATTTATCTACTTGCAATTTCTTGCTTTCGAACTGCTAGGTTGGCAGGAGCTGGGACAAAGATGGGAGCTCATTCTGTCCTGCAGTATTCGGGTATCAAACCTCCCAGCCAGCATCTTAGCCAGTTGAGCCACTGCAGTCCCTGAACAATACATGAGACACTTACATAAAACTTTGTGAGTGAGCAAAAACACATCAAACCAGTTCTAGATAAACATACTGCATTATGAAAGCAGCCCAAGCTACTAAAAGGCTGGGTTGTCACTTCAGTGGTATACACTGATTTGCACAGCTGAGGTTCAAAATCTGGATTTTTAAATGGACAATTGCTCAGAATCATAATAAACTCTCCCCCTTTGTGATTCATTGCCCATCCATTATCATATGGGCCATAAATTGCTTTCTCCGTGTAGGGACCCTTACACGGAGGACATGGGAATAAGGCGTTTTTCATTTCCAAGGGTTAGGAATTCTTGTTTGTTGTTGTTCAGTCGCACAGTCGATTCCGACCCTCTGCGACCCCATGGACCACTGTCCACCAGGCACTCCTGTCCTCCACCATCCCCCTCAACTCGCTCAGCTCTGTGCCCATTGTCTCCACAATACCATCTAGCCATCTCATCTTGGGCCGGCCCCTTCTTCTTTTGCCCTCGATCTTTCCAAGCATCAAGGCTTTCTCAAGTGAATCCTCTCTTCTCATCTGATGTCCAAAGTACTTAAGCTTCATCTTTATTATTTGACCTTCTAAGGAGCAGTCAGGGTTGATTTCTTCTAGGATTGACCTATTTGTTCTCCTCGCTGTCCAGGGGACTCTCAAAACCCTTCTCCAACACCACATCTCAAAGGCGTCTATTCTTCTGCGCTCAGCTTTCCTAATGGTCCAGCTCTCACAACCATACATTGCCACAGGGAATACCACTGCTTTGACTATGCGAATTTTTGTTTGCAATGTGATGTCTCTACTTTTCACTATGCTCCCCAGGTTTCTCATTGCTTGCCTCCCAAGAATCAGTCGCCTTGTAGCTTTCCAAAAATGCAATTCCCCCACTTTTCTTAGTTTCCAACTGTTCTACAAACAACTTGACACTGTACTGAAAAGACTCACTCATCTGCCTGTATCACACTTCAGGATGTCGAGTGTCTTCTCCCTCCTTTGGCTCTTGTTGCTTTTAATGCAGGGTTCCTTTCTCCAGCCAGCCATAGTAAACACCCAATTCCATTTCCATCCTATTATTTTTCTAATCAAGGTTTTGTCATGCAAAAGAAGATCTAAGGTGACTGTGTTTTCCATTATGCAAAGTATTCAAGTATAATAATGGCTTTAGGATAGTTTCATAAAGAAAGCAGGAAAGCAATGAAATAGCAGACAAACCCTTCATTTTCCCCTCTCCCTCTCATTTGAAATTCAGGCCACTGAGTTCACCCTAATTTGCCACACACATTTTCTCTAGTATCCCCCAATCTGTTCTTATTGTAAATAAAAGAATTGGCAGCTTCTTGTGAATAGGCTTCTCTTAAGTGTTTACCAAAAAAAAGAAGAAAAAGAGAAGAAAGGGGTTGTAGAATGTAAGCATATTTAATACATTCCCAGTTTCTCTTTGTTTATAGGAGAAAACTCACATTTAGTAGAACCCACAGCTTATAAAATTTACCTTTTGAGTCAAAGTTGTTTCTGTTCAGAACAAAGTAAAAAAAATGCCAGCAAAGAAAACCTGACATTTCTTAGAAATCTTCTACTCTGTCTTATGCCAAATCTCATGGGAACAGGGCTATAAAGAAAGGGAGTTTATTTTCCATGTTCTTTGAACATGCTGCTTTCATATTTTCTGGGGCAAAATGTTTTTCCCCAGACAATCTCGATAATTGTATTTTTTGTTAATGGAGCATTTAATAATATACTTATTTTTAAATTATATAGATTATTCACTAAAAAGTATTTGAGTGAAAAAAGATACTTAGTTTCTGAGAACTATATATATTTCTCTCTTAATCTGATATAGCAATTCTCTCTTTAAATTGATATACTCTCGCTGTTTCTATGCAGAGTGAGAGAGAATGCAGTTCACAGAAGGTACTTCTTCCCTTTGACATTAAAAAAAGTATGCTATGTGCAAGATCAGATGTGACCAAAGAGCTATGCGTCTTTATATGTGGTAGCAGATGACTCGTTGACTGAAGCCCAGGCAGTAACTTCTAACCATAATTACAGGAAGCTGGCCAGCATAGCGGAATCACCTGCATTTTTGGTAAGCCACATCTTTCTTTTTAATCAGCTATTTGGTTTCATTCATTTGCTGGTGATTCTTTTAAGCATGGCAATCTGAAAAGGAGTTCCAATCTTAGCTTTACTTATGTATTTTTAGCAGCTGTTTGCTGTTTTGAGTCTCTTTGCTGGGGGAAAAGGAGGACACAAATAGGGAACCTAAATAAAAGCAGTTTACTTCAATTCACAAGTTCACTTCACTTCATTTGAACATTTAAGGAGTTTGTTATAAGCCATCTATTTCTCACATAAAGATGTCTCTTTATTTTTCTAGTTTATTTATTACATGGTAGGGTGTTCATAAGATAATTCATATGTTATTGTTTTTTTGCTATAATTGCTATTACTATTAATTTGTAAGTCTGGTAAGTGAAGCACATCTCTTTAAGACAGGGGTTCCCAACCTTTTCAAACCAGGGGCCAGGTCACACTCTCTCAGTCAGCTTCGAGGGCTGGATGGCCATTTTGCACTGCCTGTACAATGGGGATGGCCATTTTGTCCCAACAGCTTCAAAGGGGTGGCCATTTTGTTTCTCAAATGCCCTTTGAGGGGTTGGGGCCCCCACATGAAATGGCATTGTGGGCAGGGTACGGCCCACAGGCCTTAGGTTGTGAACCACTTTTAAAAAGAATCCTGGTATTATACAGAAAAGGGGCTAATTGGAGGAAATACTCATTCCCATTAACATATATTTCAGCCTTAACACAGGGCAACTGAACATGCATTTCTGAGACTTCCATCTTGATCACTACACGAAGTGCATAAATTACAACTTTAAAACTTTCCACTCATCTTAACTGTTTTTCATGCTGGCTGAAAAACAAGAAAGCACAAAAAGGACTTAACTCTATCAATCAAGCATTTGAAGAGAGCTATGATTCCCATGACCTTCTGGGAGAGTCATGGTAGTTAAACCAATTCCAGACCAAGCTGCTTTCATAGTCTTTATCCATTCTCCACATCAGAGAGTAAACAAAATGGATTTGGTCCACGAAAGCTCACATTTGAATACAGCATATGAGAGAGTAAACAAAACTCAAAAGACAAAAAATGTTGTGGCACCTTAAAGCAGGGATTCTCAAACTGTGGCCTGTGGGCCGGATGTGGCCCATGGCACCATTTCATGTGGACCCCCACTGCCTCCACCACACCAGGAAGTGCCATGTGGAAGAGGAAGGACAAAATGGCCATCTGGCCTCCAAAGCTGTCTAAGGGAGCATGACCCGCCCCCTGGCTTAAAAAGGTTGAGAACCCCTGTCTTAAAGACTAGCTGATGAATTTAAGTGTGCGCTAGTTAGTCTTTAAGGTGTCATAATATTTTATTTTATTTTTGTCTTTTTGGGGTGTTTGGTTTTGTTTACTTTATGATATGCTTTCACAGACTAACATGGCTACCACTTTGAAGTGGACTTGGCCCACAAAAGCTCACATTTAAATACAGGAGTTAGTCTGAATAAATTGAATAAATAAATAAATAAACTGCAGTTGTCTTTCAAGTTATTTTGACTTTTTCAAATTTTCAAAGGGTGGCTCCAGACCCTGAATGATTCTACTTCCATCTCTATACCCATCCAATCACAAAACAAATCAGGAAACCTAAGCAATGGCAGGTTTTAATTTATAATGGATCATCTACATTTTTCACAACAAACACTGGTCAAAATTCAACATCAAAATCAATGGGTTTTTTGTACTTGAATCTGTATCAGATTGCAGCCACAGAATGTATGCTATTAATACTACTCAGTTTACAAGGTAAACATGGTAAATATTGGATTGAAGAGGGTTTTTATGAGAATGTTTTAATTCGTAATGCACATAGTATTTTAACTTGTGCTTCCTTGGGTGTGATCTATTATATGGAGCTAAGACTGTGGGTGAACAACAGAATCCTTGAAAACACTGCAGATACGTTAAATGAATTGACATGTTTAGTAGTAAGTGCTGTGTGTTTGTCATAAGTTACAGCAAGCCTGGTGACTGTTGAGGCATGTAACTTTATTTATGCAAACCAAATGAAGATTAATCTAATTTCCATTAAGATTAGAATCACAAGGGATCAAAAACACAGACCATCCATATATTCAGTTTCTCCATCTCCAGTCAAAAACACTGGTTATATCATTCAGTTTTCCCCATCTCCCAAGGCTGACTGACATTTACCTCCAAAGAAGCAGGGAATGAGAACATGGGTTCTAGGGCATCAGCTTTACTGCATCGTCATCATCAGCCGCAACTCAATCTGAGTATACTTTTTTTCCTGCCCTAGGGCACCAGGAGGCCTGGTCTTGGAGACCAGCCGGTTCTGGGCCACCTTCGCCCTTCAAGACAATCAGGAAAAATGTGACTGGCATGAATTTGTTTAAGGTGGATCCCAGCTTGCCATGAAGTGACCCACACACTATGATCTCAGAGCCATCTCTTGCGGCACACGTGAAATGAGACATGCAGGATTTAATACCGGGACTGCAATGGACTGCCGCAGCCTTGAGGATATTATCAAGGTGCACCTTCACAACCAGTCCATCTGGCATGGCATCTTCTGCCTCCATGACTGCTGCGAATCAGAGTTGGGCCCAATATGATGGTCTCCAGTGGCCTTTCCTCCACTGAGGGGATCATCACCCCATCTAAAGGGGCTCATTCCCCCCCCCCCATAACCATTGGCCCCTTTAGGGAGTCAGGTTATTTACCACTGCCCAACATTCGGCATTGAGTTGCTGGCTGTGTGGTATATTCCATTATTGTGGGGCAGGAGTTCTCAACCTTTTAAAGCCGGGAGCCAGGTCATGCTCTCTCAGACAGCTTCGGGGGCCAGACAGACATTTTGCCCTTCCTCCATCACATGGCACTTCCTGGTGTGGTGGAGTTGGGGGGGGGCACATAAAATGGTGCCATGGGCCACAGGTTGATAATCCCTGCCATAGGGATTGTGGCCAGACAATTAATGTAATTTTGCACATTTATACACTAAAATGATAAAGTTTGAATTCTAGGAAGGACAGGTGCCCCCTCATCTCCCTTACAGACACTGATGCCTAGATTCCTCTTGTGACAGTCCTACTTGATTTGGCTTGACATATTCCTTGGGAAAACACAGTTTATTACTTTGGCCAACTGCCAGCCATTCTTGGCTTCAAACAGTTTCTCTGGAAGCCAGTTCTTTGGCAACAAAGTTATAGGCATTTTCATTTTCTAACCTTAAAAAAAAAACCTGAATTCTGCAATTGCAATGCAGTTCCTTTCGATAGAAAGCCATGAAAATGTGTATATGCATAATATTTGATTCTCTTTACAATATCACATGAATACACATAGGACAAAGACTAAAATTTTGTTGCTTAACACAGTAAGTCACATTAGAGTAGGCCTACTGATTTAGTATGGATTTGGTGAGTCATCTCCTCTGTAAATTCCATGGATTCAAATGGGTCTTTACTGAGCTAAAATAAGTCACAACTACAAAAGGCTCACTCAAATCAATGCAATTTATGGAGAAGTTGATTCACCAAACCCTCACCGATTCAACAGACAGAATCTAGAATAACTGAGTAGGACAGGGACTTTTCGGCCTTTGAGTCCAATCCCCTGCTCAATGCAGGATTCCGAATCAAAGCAGATATGACAGATGGTTGCCCACTTCTCTTTTTAATGTCTCCAGTGTTGGAGTGCTCACCACCTCTCGAGATAGTTGGATCCACCTTCTTAATACTAACTGTTAGGAAGATATGATTTAGTATACTAAACAACAGGATTTTAGCCAGGGAAAGAGAGAATTAGAGTGGTTCTAATTGTTGTACTATCCAAAGTCTCCTTGAATTTTTACTCTTAAATACAGTAAACATAAATACAACCCAAATTAAATATTACATTTTATTCTAAACTATTCAACAATTTCAAAAGCAGTCCTTTGCAACACTAATGAAGTTTCTTCCACCAATCAGCAAATGATTTCTATTATTCATTACTCCAAAGCTATCCACCACTGACTGAGAAGACTAGCAGAAAGTAGGTTGGCAACCTGTTGGAATAAACCTCAGTCATTTAAGATATGAAGATGACAGCATATCATCGGCAGAAAGCAACAGTGACTTGAAAGAATACCTGCAGAATTCCAATTGAACATTTACTTTACTTTACTTTACTTTACTTTACTACTCATATTTGCTATCCCGCCCCAATCAGGGAAACCCGACTCTGGGCGGCTTACAGCATAGGATAAAAACATATATTTAATTTTTTAAAAAAATTCATAAAAATTAAAACAGTATCGAAGGTATGGTCAGAGAGGGTGGATTACCTCTAGATTAGCCACCCCACATGGGACCCCACATTCTTGGATCCCCACACATGTCCTGTCTTAACATTGGCTCTGTCTTAATTAGTTCAAATGAAGAGTGAACCCAAGACATTAGAAGACTGTGGTTTTGTGTCTATGAAGGAGGTAGAAAATATTTTAAAGTACTGTACCTGTATATGGTTGTGTTACTAGAAACCAAAGCTATCTGGAAGTTTGCCACTGTATTATCTGTTGCTGGGGAACATATATGGGAAGATACTATTGCCCTCATATTCTGCTTGTGGAACTCCCATACACCAATTGTATTGACCAGAATCTATAGACCAGAAGTTCTTTGGTCTGATACAGTATGGCACATCATAGTGTTCTTACAAATAATATCCAGAGATAACTTAAATACATTAAATTTCTTGGTAAGGAATCTCCTTCAGGTATCACAGAGTTACTGATTTGAGATTTTTAGTTCTGAAAACCAGGTAAACTATTTAGTTAATGATACATGAGTTTGAAACATACTGTACTCTCTTTTTTCTCTATTCATTATCACTAGATATAGGTTCTAACTTTTTTTTTGTTGAATGTGGGACAGCACTGCTGGGAGAAAGGAAGTGGCCTAAATATTTAGCTTGCAATTTGTATATAAGTAACACAGGAAAAAAAATATTCCAGCCACAGACTGCCTCTGAATCAAAATAAAGGCTATAAAATATTCCCTTTCTAAGAACCAATCTGATACCAAATTGTTTGTTTATGTGTGGGAAGAAGTCCCTGTGAACTCAATACAATCAGTTTTAAATAAACACATTCAAAGGATTATACTGTTTTCACAAGTTCCAAATAGGTTGTCAAGGCAGGTAGAATAGTTAATTTACTTACGCATTTTGATTGTCACACAGTTTATTAGGATATATACTAATAAATGATGATGGGTGGCAAGAACATAGGTGGAGACAATAGTATTACCAGCCTTGTTGCAAAAATAGGCTCTGCAGCAAAAGTGGTTCATGTCATTTAGTCCAAGAGCTTGGGTTGGGCTTCAAATGGCTGATGGTGTAATATTGTCCTAATTTTTCAAGTTATCCATTAAGTTTTCTAGCTATCTCATCAAAACTTGATCCTTCTACAGCCATTGCTGTGTCATCCACATAGATATATATACTTTGTTTGGCACAGGGGCAATTTCAGAGCCTTGGGAAATCTGAGCACCCACATGTAAGTGACTACCTGTAGTTACATCAATGTGATATGCTTTCAAGACACTTTACAAGGTGGACCTCACACTTGTGTTTGTTACTTAATGTTTCACTCACTCTTCTTCTACCTATGGATCTGCCTTTATATTTAAAATTGTCATCTTCAGCACTATTAGTACCAAGTGCCTATTGTTAACATCATTTTATTGAACTTTAATGCCTTTTTTATTATGGAGAGATTAAAAATGAAATTAAAAAGGAATAAACAATTAGAAGAGCTTCTCTCCCCTCCTCAATTAACTAGACACTTTCTGCCCATGTTGGATGGGAGAGATGCATAACTGGGAAATACTGCTTTCAAGAAAGGAGCTGTTATGCCATAACACAAAGTACATCTTGTCTCAAGTTACAAGGAATTTTTTAAAAGAAAATAAACTCCACAATGTCCCTGCAGTGAAAAGTAGGTGGAACTGTGGTCGCAACCTTGCTGCCATCCTATGTCAAGTTTGAGTCATGTGTCTCGTTTGTTTATTTGTCTAGCTGGCCAGAAAATTATGGGATATGTAGTATTTTCTTAAAGTAAACATTCTGAGCTCTAGTTCTTTGGTATGATTACCAAATGCTTTATTAATAGATTTAAAATATAATGTTTGTTATATTCCCACCATCCCCAAGGACCCTTCCCTAATCTGAAGAGCCGCCATCCCAACTACAACTCCCAGCAGCCCCACCCAGCATGGCCAGTTAGTAGAGCTGATGGGCTTGTAATCTAATGCCTTAGGACAGGGATTCCCAACCTACAGCCTGGGGGCCGGATACAGCCCCCGAGCCAAATTGCCACTACAGTGCACCAAACATTGGGATAAAGGCCTGTCTGATCTCACCCTTCCAGACCTCAAAGGAACTCTTTCCCTACCGTAAGTGCACAGGATTGTGCTCTTAAATCTCACTCGTACACTTTGGTTCAATCTTCAGGTTTTTGACATGTTTGCCAAATGACATTTTCCAACCTCTTGCAATCTCAGCTGGCCAAGATCGCTGATGACTAGTTGAACTGACTCTAGGACAGCTGCAATGGGAACTACCCTCCCTTTGGACCACTGAATCTGGCATAAATCCTTCCTCACCTCACCTTTTGGGATAGACCAGGGGTCCTCAGACTTGGCTCTCCAGGTGTTCTTGGACTTCAACTACCAGAAGCCCAAGTCAACATGCATGCTGATCAGGGCTTCTGGGAATTGAAGTCCAAGAACACCTGCAGAGCCATATTTGAGGACCCTAGGGGTAGACAGAAAGAGCCCCCTTGAAGATTGTGGTATCTTTTAACCACCACTAGGCATACCCTGGGCAACAGCAGCCTTGTTGTGCTGGCTAAACTTTCTCACACTAGGCAAAAAGAATTACGGAATTAGCTCACTAAAAGCTTCGTTTTGGCAGTTACAGTCTGACCTAGACACAGAAGGAAACTCCCCACTTTTTCTGCTAATCTCAACCAGCAGAGCCATTCTGCAGGCAGATCTTTTAGATGTGACAGCCCAAGAGCTTCTGTCTACTCCAGATCCATTCCTTGGATCCATTTCTTGAGTTTGGATCCCAGTGTGACATTTTAAGTTCTGGGCACCAGCTGTGACTGTTTACTGTTCCTTTTAGAGAAAAAAAAATCACTGTATTTCATTTTTGAGGTGGTAGCCTTGTTAGTCTGTGCCAGCATATAAGAGAGTGAATAAAAGAAAACAACACAAATGTTGTGGTACCTACAGAAGAGTAGCGTGCCTTGGTGGGGCCCCGTATAAAAATTTGTTTGGGGGCCCTTAGGAAGGGTAAAGATTTGTTTTGCTTACGCTCGTTGGGGCCCCCCGTGGCCTGGGGGCCTCCGTATAATTGATACGGCAGATACGGCGGTAGCTACGCCTCTGGGTACCTAACTCCTGTATTTAAATGTGATCTTTCATGGATCAAGTCCACCTCATCAGACACAAGAGTAAAACCTCATGGCATCAGTTTATACACTTTATTTCGTGTTCAAGACAAGAGGATCGGAACAGAACTGTACAACTCCTGCAGGCAGAGGTGGTGAAAGCTCCCATTGGGATCCACCTCCGAGTCCAATAATTCCAGTTTTTGAAGCAGTAGCTGTGCAAACATATCAAGAGTAAACAAAATAAAATTATAAAAAACGCTGTTAAGACTTTAAGAAGCCACAACATTGTTGTTGGTTGTTTTGTTTACTCTCCAATAATTTCACACCAAGCTTGTCTGCGTTACCTGTGGTGGTTGCTTTTTTGGAGTTTTTTGGAGGGGAAGCTCCGCAGCAACAACAGCAGGCTGCAAACTTTTAAACTGACAAACATTTGTTCCGCACTGCTTAAGGCTTCTTCTCCCCCCACTTTTTCTTAAAAAAAGAACATTTCCGAGCATGGAACGGGCGGGTTTTAAAGCGTAAAAATGAAAAGGGGGAAAAGAAAACACCAATTGTCTGCTCCTTCCCATTCATTCGCTGCTGGCAGCATATGGGGCTATTCAGGTTTCCCCCTTTGCTTCTTTTAAAGACCATTTCTACACACACACACACACACACACACACACACACACACACACGTCCCCTTGTGCCCGGAGAAGTTGGGGAAAGACACACACACACACACACACACACACACACACACACGTCCCCTTGTGCCCGGAGAAGTTGGGGAAAGAGGACGCCTGAGAAAGAGAGTGACTGAGTAACGAGGGGTGGGTGGGTGGGATCCACCGAAGAGGCCCGCCTCGGACGCCCCCCCCCCCCGCCTCCTCCTGCGCTAGGAAGCGAGGCGAGGTGTTGGGCGACGCTCCCTAACGCGGGCCAACTTCGGCGCCGGTTTCAAGGCTCCTCCCTCCTGGTGAAAGGCAGACGGCGGGGCGCCTGGAAACCGGTTCCAGAACGGGAGAGGGAGAGCCGTGGTCCGGCGGCAGCCGCGGCGCAGGGAGCAGCAGAGGAGGCGCCAGCAGCAGCAGCAGCAAGAGAGCGAGAGTCTCGCAGCGGCGGCAGAGCTTAGCCAGAGCCGCTGCGGAGAGCAGGCGAGCGAGCGCGCCCTCGGCTGGGCTGCTCCCTCCCTCCCCGTCCGTCGTCTCCTCCTTCCCTCCATGCATCTCAAGTTTGAGCTGCAAAGAGGAGAGGAGCGCAAAGGTGGTGGAAGCGGCGACGGCGGCAGGAGCTTGGCGGGCAGCAGGCGGCCGCTGTAGTCGCCGTCCGAGCATGGCTGGGAAGTGGACGCGCCAAGTAGTTTGCAGCAGGGCGCAGGCGGCAGCCCCGACGGCGGGGGCCCCCAGCCCCGGTTGCCCCGGCGCACTGCCCTCCCAGCGGGTGTGGGTGGCGGCGGCAGCGGCGCTGCTGGTGCTGTGGACGCCGGCGCTGGTGCTTCCCGTCGGGGCTCAAGCGCCTCCGCCTCCGCCGCCTGCCCAACAGCAGCAGCAGCACTTCAACGGCGAGCGGGGCATCTCGGTGCCGGACCACGGTTACTGCCAGCCCATCACCATCCCGCTGTGCACGGACATCGCCTACAACCAGACCATCATGCCCAACCTGCTGGGCCACACCAACCAGGAGGACGCCGGCCTGGAGGTGCACCAGTTCTACCCGCTGGTCAAGGTGCAGTGCTCGGCCGAGCTCAAGTTCTTCCTGTGCTCCATGTACGCGCCGGTGTGCACGGTGCTGGAGCAGGCGCTGCCGCCCTGCCGCTCCCTCTGCGAGCGCGCCCGCCAGGGCTGCGAGGCGCTCATGAACAAGTTCGGCTTCCAGTGGCCCGACACGCTGCGCTGCGAGAAGTTCCCCGTCCACGGCGCCGGCGAGCTCTGCGTGGGCCAGAACGTCTCGGAGCGAGGGACGCCCACGCCGTCGCTGGGGCCCGAGGCCTGGACCAGCAACCCGCAGCTGATGCGCCCTGGGGTGGCCGCTGGGGGCGCCCTGGGCGGCGGAGGGGGAGGAGGGGGCCACCTGGCGGACCGGGCCGGCAGGTTCACCTGCCCTCGAGGCCTCAAGGTGCCTGCCTACCTCAACTACCGCTTCTTGGGGGAGAAGGACTGCGGGGCTCCTTGTGAGCCTGGCCGGCCCTACGGCCTCATGTACTTTGGGCCGGAGGACCTGCGCTTTTCGCGCACCTGGATCGGCATCTGGTCGGTGCTGTGCTGTGCCTCCACCCTCTTCACCGTCCTCACCTACCTGGTGGACATGAAACGCTTCAGCTACCCGGAGAGGCCCATCATCTTCCTCTCGGGGTGCTACACAGCTGTGGCAGTGGCCTACATTGCAGGGTTCCTGCTGGAGGAGAAAGTGGTGTGCAACGAGCGCTTCGCCGACGACGGCTCGCGGACGGTGGCCCAAGGCACCAAGCGCGAGGGGTGCACCATCCTCTTCATGATGCTCTATTTCTTTGGCATGGCCAGCTCCATCTGGTGGGTCATCCTCTCGCTCACTTGGTTCCTGGCGGCCGGGATGAAGTGGGGCCACGAGGCGATTGAGGCCAACTCCCAGTACTTCCACCTGGCCGCTTGGGCAGTCCCTGCCATCAAAACCATCACCATCCTGGCCTTGGGGCAAGTGGACGGAGACGTCCTTAGCGGCGTCTGTTTTGTAGGCATCAACAACGTGGACGCCTTGCGGGGCTTTGTGCTGGCACCGTTGTTTGTTTACTTGTTCATTGGCACATCTTTCCTGCTGGCTGGATTTGTCTCCCTCTTCCGCATCCGGACCATCATGAAGCATGACGGCACCAAGACGGAAAAGCTAGAAAAGCTGATGGTGAGGATAGGCATCTTCAGCGTCCTGTACACCGTGCCTGCCACCATTGTCATTGCTTGCTATTTTTACGAGCAAGCTTTCAGGGAACAGTGGGAGAGGAGCTGGTTTGCTCAGAGCTGCAAGAGCTATGCTATCCCTTGTCCCAGTAACCACCACTATCCACCCATGAGCCCTGACTTTACGGTCTTCATGATCAAGTATCTCATGACCTTAATTGTAGGAATCACCTCAGGCTTCTGGATCTGGTCAGGCAAAACCCTCAGTTCCTGGAGGAAGTTTTACACCAGACTTACTAACAGCAAGCAAGGGGAAACCACAGTGTGAAGTCTGCCTAAGCAGCTAAGGGTAAGCAGGCATAAGGACTCCGTGACTTTGGGGAAAAGAGTGGCGGAGAGACACGCACAACCAAATCTTCTTGGTTAGTGACTTCTCTGTCCAGCCCTTGGGAGTCTAAGCATGAAGTGGCTGGTGAAGAGAGAGATTCCCCTGCTCCCTTTCTTATTTTCTGCTGGACTAAGTTTACTGTAAAGTTAAGAATGTGACTTTGAGGTTGTTTGTAAATAGCCTCTGTAAGATTTTGTAAGTATGTTTGTATTTAAATTGCAAAGCTCTCACTTTTGTAATTATTTAGAACTTTTTTACCCACCCACCCTTACAGACTTCTTTCTCTTGTTTTTAAAGAAAAGATGCTGTTTTATTTTTAGAGAACACCTGAAAAGCTGGAACCAAAATGATTCCAGGGCCCCTCTCTGTCCTTGATCTTCCCCCATCCTACGTGCGAATGTCATGATGACCCTATTAAGCTGATTAAGTCCAGAATTTATGTTGATTGATTCACAGCTGGTCGTAATTCTGTAATTTCTGAGACATCTCAACTCAGCTCGGTAAAACGAATGAGGAAGTTCTCATTGCGAGTATGGTGCGGTAGCTGATGTGATCTGTGTTGCATGTCAGCAGCTGCAGCTCCCTTCTTTGCTTAAGAATGACCCTAAAGGAATAAAGGAGCAAATGGTTTTACCTGTTCCACATCTGTTGTAGGAGGAGTTTGGGGGAGGAAATTGCAATGTTACTCTTTTCATGCTGCCCTTTCCTGAGAAAACTTTCAGCTGTAAAACGCTGCAATGAGTACAGTCCACCTGAATTCTTCCTGAAAGGTGTGACCAGTTTTTTTAAAGTGTGAAACTGAATGGTTGGCAGTAATTTGTACTCTCCCTCCCCCACATGCACACAACGGGTGTCTGAAAGTTTATAAGAACTAACTTTTATTTCCTATTTGTGGGATACATTGAATCTGCAATTTGCTTTTTAAACTGAGAAGTAGCAGTTCTCAGCTGCACAAATCAAGGTTGTTTTGGTTCTTGTTGTTAGGCTGTTGAGAGAAGCCTATGCATTTGGATTGTAGTTTGGGACTCCATTTCGAAACTGCTCTTGGGGTAGACTTTTGGTTTGGTTTTTCTGCCTGTTCAGTGTGCTGACAGAACTGCCAGGAAGGGAGGGCTGAGCTGGTTTTGTAAACTCATGGCAAGCTGTCCGAGAATAAACCCATTAACATTTCCCAGCAACTTGGATTATCCAGATTTTCAAAGAATTTATAACACTGATGTTTCGTTTTACATGCCTTTGTAACGGGTGGGTTTTAATTCCATCTTGTTAATAGCCGATGGAAAGGCATGGAGATTTATGCCAGCAGGGGAGACAAATTCACTGACAAATACCGTATGAAACCCCAAAGAATGTACAAGCCTGGTTTTTCAGTATCATAATTTACATGTAAAGCTAAAAGAGCTTGACTATGATTGGTTTCTGTTCTAACTAAAATGTTATGGCTCATATGTCCTTAACAGGTTTATACAAGATGTGTCAAATTTAACTGGCAAACACATTTTAATATTTAATCCTTTGTATGGCAGAGCCAATTTCCAGCTCTTTTGATTGTACCATTCCAAAGTTTTGAAATATAAGTACCTGTCGTAAATGTTATGTATGATTTTACCATACCATAAAATGCATAACTGTATGAATTTGGTATGCATTTATTTCTGTTTACTATTGCAAGATCATTTATATTTATAGAGGAATAGAAATTTATATATAAATATATATATAATACATATTTTTAAATTTCTTTGAAATAAATTGAGGTTTTGTACAAAATTATTTTGTCCTAAAATTCTTCATACATACTAGTATGTACTTACTGTGGCAATAATAACATTGTGTGTTTTTTAACTTGAGTAAAACTAGCCCATTGGTATTCCTTTGTCTTAATTAAGCCAGCCACTATTGGTGCATTAGGCCAAAAGAACAAATGTAAGCTGTGTACAATTAATGAAAGAACTGCAGTTGATGGTGTCAAATTTGTTTCTGCTATAACAAGATAAAAAAAGCTTTTTTAAAAATATAACCTGGAAGCACCCTTTTGTGCTACATTTATATCTCTAATACAGTCATACCAAAAAATTAATACACTTGAAAAATGTCATTAAAGCAATTATATTTGTCAATGTTTATAATATTTAAATTGGTCATAACATAAATATAACCAGATTAAATGGGGGACATTGCATATATTTCTTCTCTTACAGTGGGGCTGAAGAAGAAGAATGAACAATGTTTTATCAACATTAGCTATTGTATTTTGACTGAAACGCTTAGTAAAGCTCATGGTTTCAGTCTCCACTCTCCTGAGTTTGACCTTAACTAAATGTGATTATGCAAAGGATTTTATTAGCTTCAGAAAATAAATGTATGATAAATTTTGCAAGATAGAAAAAAGATATTTGCCCCAAAACTTTAAAATTGGAAGAAATATATGTGAAAAGTTTGCAGTTCTAGACAGCAATAAATTGGGCATATTTGTAGCAAAACCAGATTTACTGTAATTCAGCCATTGTTCAAAAACAGGATTTTATTATTTTAATAAATGTCAGTCAATGTAATAAGAGAGATTAATTATATTGCTGTGCAGTTATTTTATGGTCATGAGTTTTTGTGGTTTGAGATACGTTTGGTATTTTCACTGAACAGTGTCTTGAAGCCAAATGTATGACCAAGGAATAGGAGAAGGCAGAACCTTATAAACTGAGCATATCAACGTGTAAATTATCCTAAAGGGGGATGTAAAATAATGAGAATTGGGAATCTAAAACTAAGTTAGTGGGTCATTTCTTAGTAAAATAGTTGTTCATGCTTTTTTTCTTTCTATTTTTGTAGGGGTTATTCATGCACATATTTTCCCTTTTGAGTTGTTAATTTAGAAAAAAATATATGAGGCTGACAATCCTATTATAGATGTTTCTCCATTGGTAAAACAAAATAAGTGCACCCAAGGTGAAACAAATCTTGGAAGAAGCCATGATGGACATATACTATGTTTATGGGGAAATTGAAATTATGCTAATCTGCTTCCTCCCACAGAATAATGCAAATAAAAGAACACTCTTGCTTGGAACCTGCTAGATGTGATGTGGAGAGGGGGGGGGGTCTTCTATCATCATTGCAAAGAGCAGTTTTTTAAAACCATTATGAGGAAATGTATAGTTAGGGCTTGAGGTAGAGAAAAAAAATCAGGTCCATTTAGCCTAAGATTAAAATTCATCAGCATTCAGAAGCATTATAGAAATGACTCTGGCAAAACTGCGATCACTTACCTGAGAGTAAGCCACACTGAGCTAATAACTATGACTTGAGTATACATTTTAAGATCAGATTCTTCCTTGGCTGCTGCACATTATTGTCCTGATGAAGAGATCCTGCAGCCCTCAAGATGTTTGAGGCCTGTTCCCTTCAACTCCAGACAGTGGCCAGGATGATAAGAATCTGAACAACATTTAAAGGGCAACAGGTTCCTCGCCCTTATTCTAGTGTTTGGCTACAGAGCTCTAGTCCATGACAATTTTAGGTAAGCAATTTACAAGTGATTATACTGTTTTGATGTATTTTGTGTGACTGGTAATGCAACTAATTGTGCAACAGGTAATTGTGCAAAACAGCTATCTCACAAAAAAGTGTTAAGTGCTTGCACAACTTGAGTTGCATGTGTAGAAATCCCCAACAGGATACTGGCCTGAAAAGCTTTGTTCAGTATCTGCTGTGTCTGATGAAGTGTTCTTCAGTCCACAAAAGATTATTGCCAGTAGAATTTATCAGTCCTTAAAGTGCCACAAAACTCTTTGTTGTTTTAAGATGTGGGAGCTATCGGAACATTAAAAATTAACCAAGTAAGTATTTCCTTAATCTTTTTAATGTGACTTTTAAGCCAAGAGATAATTCAAATGGAGGTTGCTGGTGACATTATCCATATAGGCACTGCTCATATTCCGTGTAATATTTAAAAAGATCCATCAGCTGAACAAAAACAGTGGTCAAAACCCTTCTGTGTTACGTACACCAGTAGAGGAGAAATGATGTCACTACAATGATAGATCACTAATTAGAGCAGGCTTTTGCAATGTTTTCCCACCAAGGGCCAGACCCCCCCCCCCCCCTTTGTCGCAAAGCTGTGGTGGCTGGGCAGCCACTGTGGGCCGGATTAATGAGATGCATGGGCTGGGTTAGCCCCACGGGCCAGGGGCTGCAAATGCGTGAATTTGGAGTCTGGATCCTTGTCTTGTAATTTTTCTGTTCCAGAATGGCAACTTTCAAGTCTTGTGCAGAGTGTCCAGGTAGATTAAAGTGTACCTGTTTTTGATGTCTGATTTATGTTCATTAACTGTTTGCACGGAGACTGTCCCGTTTGTCCTATGTAGAACGCAGAGGGGCATTTTTTGCAAGAGATGGCATAAATCACATTAGCAGAGGAACAAGTAAAACTGCCCTTAATTTTGTGTGTGATGTTGTCGGGTCCTGTAATTGTGTTGCCAGAGTAAATGTGGGGGCATAGTTGTCATCTGGTAGGACTTCGTTCTCTCTATTTCACTATTCTGTTGTGTGTCAATAGTTGCTTGAGATTGGGGGCTTGTTTCTAGGTAGGTAGAGGTCTGCCACCAAGAACTTGGGACAGTTAAGTACAGTAATACCTCGGATAACGCTAAGACTTGGTTCCACAAGTCTTGGTATTATCCAATTTTTAGTGTTATCCGATCCATGTTAAAATCCTATGGGATGGATCGGATAATGTTAAAGCTCCATAGAGATACATTGTAACCTCACAGGCTTTAGTGGTTGTTATCCAATCCATCCCATAGGACCTTAACATTATTCGATCCAATTCTCCTCCCCAGATTACTTAACGTTATGCGATTTTAGCGTTATCCGAGATAAACGTTACCCGAGGTATTACTGTACTGTATTATTTAATTAAGTTGCACACAACAGAAAATTCCAAGAGAAACCACAGCATTAGCAATCTGTTGTTGTGGATTTCATTTCCCCTACACTGTCAGAAGTTGTGCAAGAGAACCTTGGTCAATATGTTCCAAACCCAGAGTAGTGCTGGAAGTTCCACAAAACACCAGTGTGCAGATATGTTATTGCACCATGTCACTTTTCCTAGGTAAAGGTAATGCTGGAAAGCATCTTAAGTGGAGGAGATGTGCAGGGGGAAAATTATGCATGTGGAGGAAATGCAGCTAAGCTTCCTGCTCAGAAAGAGAGCTCCCAGCTAGGCATAGCTCAGCTTCAAAGCCTTCCAGTGTAGACATTTTCTCCCAGGAGATCCATATTTAGATATATGTAAGGCATATATATGAGGGCCATGGTGATTTAATGATTAAGGCGCTGAGCTTGACAACTAAAAGGTCAACAGGTCAGTGCTCCTGCTGTCTGCCCCAGCTCCTCCCAATGTAGCAATTTAAAAGCAAGAAACTGCAAGTAGATAAATAGGTACCACTTCAGTAGGAAACAGCTTTCCATGCACTAGTCATGCCTGCCACATGACCACAGAAATGATTAGTGACATGGCTGTAAACAGAGATGCGCACCGCCTCCTAGAGTTGTACACGTCTGGCTTTCAAGCAAGGTAGACCTTTACCTTTGGCTAAGGCATTTTTGGAGAGACCCAGGGTGGTGTAAGTGGACAGAATGAAAGACTAGACTCAGGAGGCCTGGGTTTGAATCTCTGCTGAACTGCAGATACTCACTGAAAATATGGAACTGGTAATAGTTAAATATCTCACCTTGAAAGCATATTAGAATCACTATGCATTGGTTCCAACTACTAGATGGTTCATAAGTTGTTTGTAAGTGGTTAAACTCCTGCAATGGAGAATTGTGGAATTTGTAGTTCAAGAAATAAATAATAATAATCCTTCATTCCTTCCATTCAAATAGAAAATCTTTGTTCACTCTGAGTGTTGGTGACCTGCATCAAAGCAGAAAATCATTCCATCCTAGTTACAGTTGTGAAAGAAGTTTCTTTTTCCCCCTCTTTAAAGGCCTAAGATACATGCTGGGAGTTGTGGTGAAATATTGGCCCTCATGTGAACTTTTAAAATCTTATGAAGGCTTTTAGAGCTTCCCATGATCTCATAAAAAACAAGCAAAGGACTTTTGCCCACCAAAGAGATTTCAATCTAATGTTTATAGTACAGAAAATCTAATTGTGCTAATTGTGATATATAACATCCCATTCCTTTTTGCTGATTTTAATTGCTCTGTAGAAAAAGCCCTCCACTGAGTCCTGCTGAGCTCCAGCTTGCGATTACACAAGCTAGAGTTTGCCTCATCGCTTTGAGCATATGATCCATTCATGCACTGGGTTACTGGGTTCTGCCTTGTATGAGCAACTTCTACAAAGAGGAACTCTGCGTGTAATAGACTGTTTGGCATTGTCTTTGTGGCAGGCAAGGTGCGAACCATGAGTTTAAAACTGGATGGGAATAAGATTTATTTTTCTTCCTCAAAACAAAATTGTCTCGGCAGCTCTAAAGTTCTTTTGTAGCTTTTTAGCAATGGCTTGCAGGACCTGTCACAAGTTCACCAGAGACGCTTTGGCCAAGTCTTTTTGGGGTAGTCCAGAATGGCCTTCATGGCCGAACAAGAACCTTGCTTCTTCCACAACACTTGATGGAGTAAAAGAGGAAACGAAGAAGAAGAACAACTAGGAGGAGGAGAACGACAAAAAGGAGAAGCTCTAAAGTTGCACAGGTCACCTATTAGAACCAATCACAATTTGGCACAAATGTCCATTTGATAGTAGAATGTATTTTCAGAGCAATCTATATAAAGATTATAAATCCACGGTAACAGTACAATCCTGGGCATCTACCTGAAAAGTAAATTTTGCTGAATTCAACTGGGCTTATTCCTAAGTAAGTGTCTATACTAGGATTGCAACTTGTCTGGTGCTGTATTTGAATATGAACAGTTGTTTATCCATTCCTCTTTTCTGAGCTTAAGTGATATTGCTGATGCTGGCACTTTGACTTCCAGTCAATTGGTACAGTACATGATAAATTTATGTCAGCAAATCAATGTTGGCCATATTGTGGGGCTATTGGGTTGCAGCCTTTGCATGGCCTAGTTAAATATTATTGATTTTAGCTGCCTAACCACACGGAAGATTGTAGCCTCTGCTTCTTTGAGCAATGTTTGAAAAGTGTAGTAACAACAAGGATCCTTTAAAAAGACACTTTGCACAGTGTTTATTGTCAAATAAATACTGAAGAAAACCACAGAAAGTAACATTCCATGACGAAGATAAGTTCTGTGAATGAAGAAAGAAAACAAGCAGAAAGGGAGCTGTTTAATGGTAGGTGAACAAAATATAGTCGAGGACACACAACGTTCACAACTTTCTTGAGTGTGATTACTTTCATTTTTCCAGGTGAGCTTTTAAGTGGCTTTTAATTTGGTTGTTGTTTTAAAGGAATGCTCTGTTGATTTAAATCAGGGGTTCCCAACCTACGGCCCAGGGGCTGGACCCAGGCCACAATACCATTCCATCAGTCTCGTTGCCTTCTCCCCCGCACCCAGAAGTGGATGCAGATGCTTTTGCACATGCACGGGCGCATGCAAGGGCACATGCCCACATGTGCACAAATAGACCCACGACTGTTGTAAATGCGGAAGTGGGCACATTTATGACAGCCGTAAATGTGTCTGCTTCTGTTAATGTGTCTGCTCAGCAGACGGGGTGATGGTGGTGATCAGGCCTGTGGCACACCCCGATTTAAACTGATAATTTGTTTTGTTTGATTGACTGATTTATCATAGTGCGAAGCACCCTAGTCCCAGACATGTGGAAAAGATTGAATATAAATTAAAGAAAATATTTTGAACTGTAGGATGAGAATCAAAAAGCTGCTGTAGTAGTAATAAAACCTAGCAGCATTCTTTGCCTAATTGATGTAAAAAAGAATGGGGGCAGTTATCTGTCAGGAAAATTTCCATTCATTTCAATTTGGTACAGTATTCGTTGAACTACTCAGGGATTGATAGAATTAGCAAATCATGTGCACTTTATTTATTACCATGATCTCACTACAACTACTTTCAGAGTGGCTATTCACATAAAGAAAACGAAGGCTAAAAAGCATTTTTGCACATTCATACAGTAGAGGTTGGCAGAATTCCACCAATGTGTTCTGGCAAATATATAGCAAGCATTCTTGTGCAGTTAGTAAAGGTAAAGGTCACCCTTGCACAAAAGCCAGTTATGCCCGACTCGAGGACATGGTGCTCATCTCCGTTTACAGCCAAAGAGCGTCTGCAGACATTTCCATGGACATGTGGCAGCCATGACCAAACATGGAACACTGGTTACCTTCCCATCAAAGTGGTACAACGAAAAGGTTGTGAGTTCAATCTTGACCAGGGCTCAAGGTTGACTCAGCCTCCCACCCTTCCAAGGTTGGTAAAATAAGTACCTAGCATGTTGGGGGCAAAATGCTAATTAACGTGTGAACCGCCCAGAGACTGCAGTATGTAAGTGAGATTGCATCTACTTGCAATTTCTTTCTTTTGAACTGCTACGTTGGCAGGAGCTGGGACAGATACTCCATCATGCAGCTCACTTTGTCATGCAGCACTCAGGTCTTGAACTACCGACTTTCCAGTCGTCAGGTTCAGTGTCTTAATCATTTAGTGAGCTAATAAGCACCAATAAGACATGAGTTCTTGGATCAGGGGGTGATCAATGAAGAATGACTAAAGGCCAAGAAATTACAGAATCCATAAAATGTAAAAAGCTTAAATACTTCACATAATCAGAAGTGAAAAATTTAGATTTTTTAAAAACTGATTATTCAGGCTAAAATAAATGAGAAAGAAGTACAGGTGACAGAGGAGCTTCGATGTTGCATGAAGTTATGGTATCACCTCCAATGTCACTAAAACCATGATGACATTTGGCTTCTGGCAGAAGAGGAACAATGATAAGGAGAAAGCAATAAGCAAATGATTTTCATCAGAGGAATATGGAAGGAGTAACAGCAACAGAGAAGAACTTTTTAAATTTTATAATTGTAATTTTGAAGTTTTTAACAATGGGTTTGGGTTGGGTTGTATTATGCTTTTATGATGTTGTAAACCACCCTGGGTCGCCCCGGCAAGAAGGGCGATATAAAAATGTAAATGAATAAATAAATCTAGAACAGGGGTTCCCAACCTTTTCGCGCCACAGGCTGGACCACACCCCCTGGACAGCTGAGGGCTGGTCACGTAGTTCCTCCCACTGTAAATGCCATAAAATTTATCCATGGCTGTCGTAAATGTATTTACAACAGCTGCTGGTGCATTTATGGCATCATTTACGACAGGCACAGGTGCATTTACAATTGTGCAGGCACATTTTATGGCCATCATAAATACTTCCACTTCAAGTAGTGGTGAGGGTGGTGGCAGGTCTCATGAAATGGTGCCACGGGCCATAGGTTGTCCACCCCAATCTAAATGTTGGCAGGGCCATTCCAGGTGTTGGTAAGAAGAAAGTAACAATCATCCGCTGGCCTGTATACTAAGCAGAACTCCCTTCTTGGATGATTTTGGTAAAGCCAGCAGCAGAATGAGCCATTTGGAAGCACTGCAGAAAATAGAGAGAGAGTCATTCCTCACTGTTGAAAGGAGGGTGGAATATCCTTTGCCTTAGATTAGGCATGGCCAGACCTCCAGAGTCCAGAGCCTACACATAAACCCTCCCTAAACTTTTATAGAATGCACTCAACTAGGCTGGTTGGTGTTCAAGGGTTTTGTAACCCAATTATTGCTGGAGGGGCACACAGTTCTTACCCCCAAATAGCACTTTTGTTGAGCCAGTTAAATATTACATAACAGTCCTGGTGGAATCAGACCAGAGGACGATACATTGCCTCACCCTGTTTCCATTAGTGGTTAATCCGGCACCTGCAGAGTGCATGCTAGCAGTGCAGAAGGTAACAGGTTTCCCACTTTTGCAGCCAGTTTTCCCCACCTAGAGACTGTATACATTTCTTTGGTGCCTGGTGGCCATTGATTCTCTATGCAGTTGTTTACTTCTTTACACCCATCACCACTGGCATGTTCTGTTGATTTTGAAGAGTAGGACTCAGAAGGACAGGAACGAAGGAATTAAAAAACATCATCTAAGTGTAAAGACATGTCATTGGAGACCAAGGTAATCCATTCTTGTGTTCCCACTCAACTTGTATGAGTGGGAAAGTTGACCAGGAAAGAAAGCTGACAGGGAAAAGTTAACTCATTTGAAATATAGTGCTGGAAAAGACCTGAATTGCCAAAAAAATGGACAAGAGGATTCTAGAGCAAATCAAACTGGAACTCTGGAGTCAACAATGGTGAAAATACTACTTTGGGCACATCATAAGAAGGCAAGATTCTCCGGAAAAGGAAATAATGGTAGAAGGAGGCAAGAAAAGAGGACCAAATATCAGATGGATTGACTCTCTAATGTTGGGGTGCCCAAATTTTCAGGCCATGGACCAGTCATGTGGCTCAGCAGGCCAGTCATGTGGTTCCTCCCACTGGAAGCAAAAGTAAAATGCAACCATGCATGCGCAAAACACTGCCATAAATGCACCCATAGCTGTCATAAACATGTTCACAACAGCTGTGGGTGCTTTCACGGCAGCATTTTGCATGGGTGCATTTTACTTCCACTTCCAGGAGTGATGAGGGCAGTGCAGGCTGAGTGAGTTGGCATTGTTGGCTGGATCTGGCCCACAGACCATAGTTTGGCCACCCCTGCTCTAAAGGAATCCATAGTCTTGAGTTTACAGGAGCTAAGCAAGGCTGCTGAGGACAGAATATTTTGGAGATCATGGGGATGCCATAAGTCACTGGTGATCAACGACACTTTGCCCATCCCACAACTAAGCAGTTTCACAAAGTGACCACTAGCTCTACATAGATATTGTCTATTTTATTTGTTTCCTCACCATATACAGTGTCTATTACTATTATTTTGCAATCTCTTTCCTAATTTTTAAACACTTGGTGTATGCTTTTCACTGTAGGGACACTGCTCGTATGATTAACAGCTCAAATTGTTTACTTACAGTTTTCCTATTTCCTCCCCCCCCCCCCCCCCCGAGGTAGCATCCCCTGGTTGACAGAACAGGTTAGAACTGCATGCAATAGTTGGCTTTTTGTAAGGATATTACAGGGGCTGGGATTTTTTAAATGGATAACTTAAACAATACCAATACCAATACAGAGCCTCATATGCTAATACTGGAAGCATATTACTATGGTAACATTCTTTGCTCATGAGAGTCTTACAAGATGGGGTAAAGAATAGGTGCTATGCTATGTGAAGCACATGTGCAAAGCTGCCCTCTAGGAATGAAACTTTGATTGCTCCAGTCACTTGCTAGCATACACAGTCCTATAAACAGCTGATCTTGAGTTAATGCTAATCAGTATCGCATAAGCAAACAGAGATTATCCAGTTGCTCAGAGTCAAATAGTGCTAAGCATTACTGATAAAGCGGCTCTTTATAGAATGATTTAAGATTAGGAAAGAGGAAAAACATCTATAAAAGTTTGTCCTTGGCAGTGGAGAGCTTTTTGCTTACAATCTACAATTGTGTAAATGCTACTATAGAAACCAGACGACTATGTTCTTGTTCAAGGTGAAACTGAACTCCCATTTATTTTTTGAAGCAAAATATCGTAGAAGATGCTTAAACAGAGGAAGGCATTTAGAATTGTATAACTAATTAGCATTTTTTTCTTTTTAATATACTTTTTGAGTCATGTCTTTGCTTAGAGTTAGTTTACTGAGCCAGGAAGTTTCTTCATAGAAGGAAGCATTGACAGGCATGGCATCAATTTTCCTACACAGCAACTTTCCATGACTGTGGTCGTCATCATTCAAGCTTCCACGTTCATGGGAAAGTCTGAAACTCATTCATGGAAATGAATTTTTTAAATGTCAGCCAGTCCTTTTCATTTGAATGTAGTTAAGAAGGAAAATATTTGTTATGATAAGAATAGCCGTAGGTCTTTCCTGTTGTAAACCATAGGCAAAAAAGCCTCTATCTTCTCCCGATAACATAGGCAACATGTAGGGAATAACAAAGCAAAGCAACTTCCAACCTTTGCTTAAAATACTAGGGCTCGCCCTGCTGTTAGGTACACTGAGGTAGTTGCCTCAAGCAGTTGAACACCAGAAGTAGGAAATATGTTGCTCCCTCTCCCCATCACCACTACAGTTTATGAAACAGTATGGGTTAATGAGATATTAATTAAACCACGAAGAAACACCATGAGTTGTGATCTATTTAACAAAGAAGGTAAGAAGAATGGAGTTCAAAGAGGTCTCTTTTCTTCTTCCTCCTCTTCCTCATATCAACAAACAAAATAATAATACATGGATGGGATGGATGGAGTCTAATAACTTCTTAATCCCCTACTAAGGTTGTTGAGAGTTGTCTCCTGGTACTGTACCAGGATATTCACTGCTCATTGAAAGGACGCATACTGAAGTTGAAGCTCAAGTGCTTTGGCCACCAAATGAGAAGAGAGGATTCACTTGAGAAGGCCTTGATGCTGGGAAAGATCAAGGGCAATAGGAGAAGGGGGTGCCAGAGGATGAGGTGGCTAGAAGACATTGTCAACTCAATGGGCATAGATCTGTGTATGGAGGGTGGCGGAGGACAGAGGAGCCTGGCATACGGTGGTCCATGGGGTCACAAAGGGTCGAACTCTACTGCACGATTGAATAACAGCATCCTGTGTTGAGATACAAACCCAGCGAATATGGTTGACAGAAAGGAATTATGGAAGCCGTAATCCAAAACATATGGAGGACGAAAGGTCTGTACAGTAAAACCTCATATAACACTAAAACCTGGTTCCACAAGTCTTGGTGTTATATGATTTTTAGTGTTATCTGATGCATGTTAAAATCCTATGGGATCCATAGAGATACATTGTAACCACACAGGCTTTAGCGGTTATCTGAAGCATCCCATAGGATCTTAATGTTATCTGATGCATTTCTTCCCCCCCAGATTCCTTAATGTTATGCGATTTTAGTGTTATTCGATACTAATGTTATATGAGGTATTACTTGTACTTTTAAAATTGGTTTTTTAAGTATTGTTTTAAGGTGTGTCTGTTAAAAAATTCAGGAGAGCCATTTAGAAGAACAAAGTGAATGGTCTTTTAGCATTATGTAAGGTAAGTTTGGAGTAAAATATCCTGGGGATGTAAACGGTTAATTTTAAGAGGCCCCATAGCAATGCCAAAGCTGAGTATTATTCTGCAATTATGTAAAACCTGAAATTAAGCCCTTCACCCTGTGCATTACACAATCAGAGACAGATGATTGCCTAAGTGTCCCTTCCTCTCCCTCGTGTGGTCAGTGGCATGACAGACGCTCTGCTGGAGCAGGGGAAAATTTACATAATTTGAGTTGCATTGCAGCCAGGATACTAACCTATGCTTTATATAAGGTCCTTCATAATCAGAGACCTTAAACCCAGGGTTCCCAGCCTTTTTACACTATGGGCCAGACCACGTCCCCCCCCCCCGACGGCTGAACGGGCTGGACCATGCCCCCCCCCCCGAGTGGAGGTATTTACAACAGCCATGGCCACATTTACAGCTGATGTAACCGCATTTACGACAGCCACAGGTGGATTTAAGGCTGACATAAATGTGTCCACTTCCAGGTGCAGCAGGTCTGGCCCATAGGCTGTAGGTTGGGAACCCCTGCCTTAAACTATAGCTTATAGTTTGTGCATAAGTCTGGTACTGCAAAAAGAACAACATAGGAGGATAAAAACTCTTTCACATAGTTACTCAAATGTTTTCCCCTGGCAGAGATTTTATGCAGAAGTATTAACCTGTATTTTGAATTCTAAAGCCAACATGTCACCTCTATTCATGCCCCCCCCCCAAAAAAAAAAAGAACACACTTTCATTTCTGCACAATTCCCAGACGCCTGGTGGGAGAGTAAATATCCTGCCATCATATGTTGCAAAGCTGTTATTAAAAATATATCTGACTGTATTTTCAAAGCTGCTTCCCTCCCTCTGCTGTGGTTCTGTAAATAGCCTTTTCCTGAAATGTTAGCATTTCATTTGAGTCTAGTGTTTATTGCTAAGGGGGTTGAGAAGAGGTACTGTTTAGGATATTAATTTTGTTGCTACATTCAAAGGCTTTCTCTCTCTCTCTCTCTCTCTCTGTGTGTGTGTGTGAGCGCATGCATGCTTGTGTGTGTGTGTGTGTTTTTTCCCCTGGGAGGAACAAAAACAAAGATGACTCTGGGTAACTGATCAGAAATAACATGCCACCTAAATGTTTTATAACATTGTCCCACCATGTTGTTTCTACCTTGTAGAGTTTTCTAGGTCTAAAGCACTCAGAAATGGCTTACCTGTCCTTCCCTCCTGGTGGAGGAAGTTTACCTTTGGCTCCACCATGGAATTGCACACAGCCATATAGGCTCTGCTGGTGCAGTGGTTAAACTGCTCTAATGTAGCCAAAACATTGTGAGTTCAATCCTTGCAGAACCCAAAGTTGACTCACCTTCCATCCTTCTGAGGTCGCTAAAATGAGTATCCAGCATGCTGGGGGCAAGATGCTATTAACTTGTGAACTGTCCAGAGAGTGCACTAAGTGCTATGGGGCGGTATATAAGTATTATTGCTATTGTTATCTCAGCTTCAAAAAAAAAACTTTTGCTAGGGATGGGCATGGCTTATCAGTGAGTTTTAGCCTCAAGTATATTTTCCCCAAAACATATGCTGAGTTGAAAGAATTCACTGTGTTTCTTTACATACAATGCGTTAAAAACGTATCTTATTCATGAATTCATTCAGAGTGATGGGAAATGTATAACTCATAGATTTCAATTAGAAGAACCCCTTTTCTATGGGATCAATTGCTTCATTGATTTTAAAAAAGCCAGAATTGAGATTAATTGTCAAGGACTTTTTTCTTGTTTTGTTTTCCTCTCATTCCTCTCAACACTTACAGTGGAGCAGGGGTTCTTGACTTATGGCCCATGGTGCCATTCCATTCCACCCATCCCCTCATCCCGCCACTGCCGCTGTTATCCTTTCCCCCCTCTGCCTGGCTTGGCATGTCCCTAATGCTGCTTCATAGCAGGGCAGATGTTGTAAGAAGGCTTACAAGATCCACTCTGCTACGGATCGGCATTAGGGACACACCAAGCTAGGCAGAGGCGAAAAGAACGGTGGTGGCAGCAGTGGACGCAGAAGTGGTAGATGCATGTGGCTGCCCATGTATTTCCTGGGTGCCACTCTGGTCGAGTACGGGCAAGGACAGGCAGGACTCCTCCTTCATCCACGGCAGGCCGGTAAACAGGGAAGTGGCGGCAGCATGGGGGTAGAGTGTTTGTGGGCCAGACTGGTGGCATGGGGGGGAGTGTTTGCAGTGGCAGTGTGGGTGGGTGGGGGAATGTGTACAGCAGTGGCATGGGGGAAGTGTTGGGTCGGACTGGTGGTGTGTGTGTGAATTTTGGTGGTGGTGGCGGCATGGGGGAGTGGTGGTGGTGGCAGTGGTGACAGGGGGGAGTGTTGGCAGCAGCAGCAGCGGGGGGAATGGTGGAGGCTCAGGGTGGTCCCGCCAACAGTCTGAGGGGGCATGAACTGGCCCCTGGCTTTAAAAAGTTGAGTATCCCTGCAACAGAGCCTACATTACCCCTTGTTTTCTCTTTCCAAAGGAATGTACCAAAGGACAGAGAACAGCTAACCACTTCTAGTGTTGCAGCATAGGAATATGAACAGAAAGCAATTATTCATTTCCTCTTTTTTTTTTCAGATTTTACATCCTTGCAGAGCTAATATTGTAGTTTTGTGTAGTATAACAAGTAGATGTATGCATGCACTGTAAAATGGGCATCATATACAATGCTCACAATTCTGGAAGCATGCAGGATCAAAGAGTTGTACATTAAGGAACAAAAATTAGAATATGGTAGTAGAAGCACACTTAACACAAAAATGGTTATAAAGTATAAAGTACAGGAGTAAGGAAAGTGTGGCCTCTATCTCCCATTAACCACCATAAGCATGGCTAGTAACTGGGGATTGTATGCCCTGTAGTTGAAGAATATGCAGAGGGCCACCCATTCATTATTCCTGAACTTATGTATCTATGGAGCCCGAGCACAATTTCTGTAGCGAGAGCCTTGCCAAGACCCAGGGGCTTGAGCGGTCTTAACTAGGCAGTGTTGCCCACCTCTTGTCAATGATATTAGGCCAAGACTAAAACTCACCAAAGCATCCTCCGCCGGATCCCTTAGGCGAGATGAAAGCAGAGGGCACACGTCAGGGTCCACGTAGGCAGAGGGTGTTGTGATATCCTGATGGTTTTTTAAAAACTGCATACAAATGGACTTGATTTCTCAGGTCCATTTGCATGTGTGGAATGTCATTACGGAGATGTCTACCAATGTGCGGACTCCTCCCTGAATAACAACCCCATGATAGGTTTATTTCTTAGAGATAATGAAAACAGTGGCAGTGACTGCTACTAACTACAGCATTGATAAGCATTTTATGCCTACTAACTGTTGAAGTAAAGTTAATATTTCAACCGCTTAGTTTGAGGGTCAACATAAGACATACATGCATACATAACACGTATGTATCCCACATATGCCCCCAAATGCACATAACACATTATCTGAAATCCTGTTTATTAACACTGATAATCAGCCAAGGGTGGGCTTATTGAATTAGTTGAGAGTTGGTGAGTCAGTTTCTCCGGAAGTTTAATTGATTCAAGGGTGCCGACTCTAGTTGTGACTTACCATCCTAAACCACAGGATTTCAGCTATTGCATTTCCATGTTGCTCTGATTGCTATCACAAGGTGTCTTGTGTGTAAGA
Source organism: Furcifer pardalis (assembly GCA_030440675.1). Lineage (NCBI taxonomy): Eukaryota > Metazoa > Chordata > Lepidosauria > Squamata > Chamaeleonidae > Furcifer > Furcifer pardalis. Next base: position 86,593,027 of record CP126897.1, on the reverse strand, counting down.
TTGCAAAACACAGCAAACTTTCTTTAAGCCTTATTGCTGCCTGAAAATGTGGAAAATCAATTACATAGTCTGAATTACCCTTTTCTCTTGTTCCCCTCATTTTCTTAGTAGTTGTTTTTCCCTTCCCCTCTCCTTTTCTTTCATGGTTGTGTGTACTTTGTAACATCCGTCACTAACAAGCTGTTAGGACTTTTGGTTAAATTAATACACTGGAAGTAAAGCTAAACAGAAGGCCTGTGGAATGTCAAACACTCACTTTCTCTTCTGTTGTGGCTGCCTTTCAGCTTGGGAACCTTCCATCATGTTGTCTACAACATCTGGACAACATTTGAACCTGTCTCTCAAGTACAGAAAGTGTGCACCACCGGTGAATTTCAACTTTCAACATCTCCCTGCTTCTAATCTATATTTAATGTTTCATGACTGATAGTCGGAAAAACTTCAGCTAAATATCAGGTTGGCATGAAAATGATCCTAGGGAAAACATTCTTCCTTGCTGGCCACTCCCTCCCAGACAGCAGACACCAGCAAAGTATCTGTGACAGAGATGCTCTCTGGAGATTTGTCGCCCATTCACTCACAGTAATAATAATTAAGGCTCATGATTACTTTGCCTGCATAATCAAAGATTGCTTCATAAAATGTACTCCCCGAGGGGACAAATTTCTCTGTTCTTAACTGGATGTCAGTCATAAAGAAACAGCAGCCCCTGGGAACTCCACTCTTTTTGCTCGCCCTTTCCATTACTGTGTTGTTAGCATTGTATTATTCTTCTCAATGCAAATGAGTAGGTAATCATGTGTAAATCGTGCCCTCCAGAAGGGACATGTAGGGAGTTCCCCCTTCATTAAAAAAAAAAAACCCTCTACCACAGGGATTTCTCACATGGAACATAATTACAACTCTGCCATATGGGCTCATTTATATTCTATTACAGGTTAAGCTAATACGACTCAGAAATATGCTAAAAATACCTCAAAGTGTTATGAGTGATGTCAAAACACTTGTCATTTCTCGCCTGCTTGTTTGATTGCTAGTGACTCCCTATTTATTTAGGAATCCACAGAGTCAGGGAACCCAAGAAAACAAAAATCAGAAGCATTTTTGATCAAGCCCAATCTGAAATCAAAATGATTGGTCTCTACAGTGTTGCATTCTCATCTGTCTCTAGCTGCCTCTTTAAACACAGTTATCTGTAAAAACTGGGGCAGAATCTTTTTTATTTCAGTCATGGATGAACCGACACCTTGCTCTACATTGCCTCATCTTAGGTCACCAAAATTTCAGTCCTTTTAAATTAAAGATTAATGAGAAAGCTTTCACACACACAAAATCTAGTGCTTTACAAATAAAACATATTGAGTCATCTGATGGCTCAGAGAAAAAAATGTCAACAAATTTCGTGGAAATGTTACAAGGAAACTTTCTTCTTACGATGCAAAAGCAGGACAAAGATAAATTTCCATGTGAATTTTAAACATACATTAGAAGCATTCTAAACTAGGAGGTTTTTATTTGTGATCATTGTCTAAGCTTACCTTTGAGCTATAAATATTCACTGTTGACACCCAGACAGTTTGGATTTAGAATACTATGTTCAGCCTTGGGCATCACAAATTAAGAAGGATATTGGCAAGGTGAGGAAGTGCAACTGTGGGTTTAAGTGGATAGAGTCCTGGTGGCACAGTGGCTAAAATTACTGTATTGCAGCCACCAATGCTCATGCTGTGAGTTTGATCCTGACAGGGCTCCAGGTTGACTTAATCTTCCATCCTTCCAAGGTTGGTAAAATGAGCACTCAACATGTTGTGAAGTACTCAGAGAGTGCACGCAGTGCTGTGGGGTGGTATATAAGTGTAATTGCTAAATGATCTGAAAACTAATTCTTATGAAGGATGTTACTGTCCATGGGGTTCTCTTGGCAAGGGTACTGTTGTGGGTTGCCAGTTCCTTCACCAGTGGATTGCGCTTAGTCTGAGTTCTCCGCTATGGCCTGTCCATCTTGGGCAGCCCTTCACAACATAGCCCATATCCTCATTGAACCACGCAAGCCCCCTCGCCATAGCAAGGCAACAATCCTTGAGGAGTGTGTGTCAAGAAACGACAGTTGGGACAGGTAGAATAGGAAAAGGAGTATAACAAGGTTATATATTGTCACCCTGCTTATTTAACTTATATGCAGAGTACATCGTGTGTAATGCAGGGATGGAAGAAGCACAGGCTGGGATGAAGATTGCTGGGAGAAATAACAACAACCTGAGATATGCAGATGACACTACCCTAATGGCAGAAAGTGAAGAAGACCTAAAGAGCCTTTTGATGAGGATAAAAGAGCAGAGTGCAAAAGCTGGACTGAAACTTAACATCCAAAAAACCAAGATCATGACATCCAGCCCCATCACCTCATGGCAAATAGAAGGGGAAGAAATGGAAGTAGGGATAGAGTTTACCTTCTTGGGATCTAAGATCACTGCAGATGGAGACTGCAGCCATGAAATAAAAAGACACTCACTCCTTGGGAGGCAAGCTATGGCAAACCTAGGCAGCATAATAAAAAGTAGAGATACCAGCCTGCCAACAAAAGTCTGCATAGTTAAATCAATAGTATTCCCAGTAGTAATGAATGATGGTGAAAGCTGGACCATAAGGAAAACTGAGTGCAGAAGAATAGATTCCTTTGAACTGTGGTGCTGAAGGAAACTCTTGAGAGACCCCTGGACTGCAAGGAGATCAAATCAGCCCATCCTAAAAGAAATAAATCCTGACTGCTCCTTGTAAGGACAAATACTGAAACTAAAGCTCAAGTACTTTAGCCACCAAATGAGAAGAAAGGACTCACTGGAGAAAGCCCTGATGCTAGGAAAGATTGAAGGCAAAAGGAGAAGGGGATGGCAGAGAATGAAATGGCTAGATGGCATCGTTGACACAGTGGGCCTAGATCTGGGTGGACTACGAAGGATGGCAGATGACAAAGGAGCTTGGCATGCAGTGGTCCATGGGGTCGCAAAGGGTCTACTGAACAATAACAACAATGAAGGATGACTGTGAGAGCTAGATATATTTAGCCTAGAAAAGAGATGCCAGTCTGATTACCATTTTTAAATATCTAAAAGAATGGTAGAATGGAACAAGTTTGTTTTCGGTGGCTCCAGAGGATAAGATTCAATTTACAACAAAGGAGACTAAATATTAGTGGGAATTTCCTGACAGCAAGATGTGTCCAACAATGGCCTAGACCAGGGGTTCCCAATCTTTTCAAGCCAGAGGCTAGGTCATGCCATCTCAGTTAGCTTCGAGGACCGGATGGCCATTTTGCCCTGCCTGCATGATTGGGGTTGTCATTTTGTCCAAACAGCTTCAAATGGGTGGCCATTTTGTTTCTCGAATGCTCTTGGAGGGGTGGAGGCACATGAAATGGTGCTGGGGGCTAGATCCAGCCTACAGGCCTTAGGTTGGGAACTCCTGGCCTAGACTGTCTTAGTAGGTGGTGAACTCTTGATTATTTGAAGATTCTTATAGTGAGGTTGAAGGGCCATCTGTCAGGAAAGTTTTTGCTGTGGGCTTCCTGCACAACTTCAAATAATGGTTGGAACCCTTTCCGCCTCTACAGTTTGGTCATTCTAGTAATTGTTACAGCTTTCATCATTGGGATTAAATATGAACTGATTTGTCATCTGATCAAAACAAATAAATGCAATGATTTAAAATCAACTGGGGCCCTACAATATAATCTTGTACAACATACATCCTAATTTTAATTTTTATATCTTTCAATAGCCATTGAGCATTTCTAATCCAGTGAGCATGTTTAGTCTTCATTGACTGAGTGCCTTTCTATCTCAGTTTGTTTTCCAAGGTCTGGGGGAAACGACACTTTATCTCAGGGTTGCCCAAACTAAGGCCTGGGGGCCGGATGTGCCCCCCAATGCCAGTTCATTTGGCTCGCAAAGCCCTCATCGCTCCTGGAAGCGGAAGCAAAACATGCCCATATGGGCACGTTTTACTTCCGCTTCCAGGAGTGACAAGTGCTTCGTGGGCCAGATGAATGGGTGTTGGGGACCACATCCGGCCCCTGGGTCTTAGTGACTGACTCCCTGAACCACATGATCAGCCCACGGCTGGAAAAGTTTGGGCACCCCTGCTTTATCTGATTACGGTAGTTATATTATAAACGTTTGTTTTATTTGAGGGAAATAATGTTCCTCAGCAGTAACAGTACACTGAGCAGTCACTGTTACTGCTGTTCTTTGGCCAGAATCCTTTAGGTGGTTTATGCATGTATAAGTTAACATGTACAACTCACTGTGGTGATTGCTGATAACCAATGAGGCACTAATTGCACTTATTTGTTGTGCAATCGGGAACACACCTAGGGATGTAATCAATTCCTTCTTAATTCATGCCAACTCATCGTAACTATCTTGTTTAACTGATCCATACATAAATCCCAACAGTATGTTGGCCTTTTGGCGCCTTTTTTGGAATGCCTTGGCTACAGACGTTGTGAAACAGGGGCTTTAGGCTAACCCTTTGGAAATGAATAGGAGAAGAAGATGCCTTCATTTGGATTGGTCAGGTGATAAAATAACTGGATTGGCAGTGAGAAAGTTCTTCAAGAGCATGGTTGGCCAAAAGACACTTGAAATTTGAATCAGTCTGAGGACTGGAGAAGTGCGTAAAAGACAATTCAAGACAGCTAGCTTGGTCAGCTGGAAAATCGCTGATAGCTGAAAAGAAAGAACTCAAAATTGTGAGGAAAGAAAGCCTTGTGGAAGGCCTCAGGACCAGAGTTGGTGGCTAACGGGAGCAGAAAGGCATGTCATGTGCTTGTAGCGAAGCTTCAAGGAGTCAACATATCACATCCCGAAAAAGTTTCAGGCAGACCCCAACGAGTGAAAAATTCAGCAAGCAGTCGTTGAAACAGAATCTTGCTAGAAGCTAGAAGCAACAAAGATGAGCTGATGAAATAATAATAATAATACTGCAAAATATTTATTCATGGTTGCAGTGATGTTTAGGGAAATCTGGTCTGAGGGAAAAACTAAATAAGCTGTGCCTTAGAATCCATAATTATTCAAGGTTCCTTATAATAGCTCAAACAAATTTCCACCTTACCTCCTGTTATCTATTTCAAACGGCAACAGCTCCCTGGCATTTTTTTCTTGGCAATTGCTACATCATCTCCTTGAAAAATGATGCCAACAAAGTGAAGCTAGAAATTTCTGCTTGCAAAATATATAGTGTTCTACACAACTGGAGTCACCATTGTGATTTTTCTTTTGTGCATTCATAAAATCACAATTTCTTCTTGATGTTTGGCTTCTTCTTCTTCTTCCGAGACTAGGCCAGACATGATGAAACTATCAAAATGAAGGCACCTTTGGGTGAGTTCATTCTGCAGTTCCTTTCACTGACTACAATTCCTTGATTGACCAGACCAGGGGTGCCAAAATTTCGGGCTGTGGGCCGGTCTCGTGGTTCAGGGATCTGGTCACTATGGCTGAGGGGCCAGATCTGGGGGGCCCTGACACCAATTCATCCAGCCAGCCCGCGAAGCCCTCATTACTCCTGGAAGCGGAAGTAAAACAAGCCCATATGGGCACGTTTTACTTCTGCTTCCAGGAGTGACGAGGGCTTTGTGGGCCGGATGAATTGGTGTCAGGGGCCAGATCTGGCCCCCAGTCCATAGTTTGAGCATCCCTGGACCAGACTATCAAGGGATGAGTTCCTGCTGGTTGAAACCCACTTTCCATTCCTTTCACTGTTGGGCTCTTTTTCTTCCTTTTGGGGTGAAAGTTCATCTTCTTTCCTTGCTAAGTGCAAGGACAGAACTCCATTATTAATTGGAAGGTTGTTGAAATATTCACATTGCCCAGAGAAAAATAAGAGTGCAATGTCACTATATGGTGGTAAATGAAACAATGGGTTGATTTTGAGCCAATAGATGTCACATTGTTGTTCATTTACACAGTTGAGTCTGAGCCTTTGCAACCCCATGGACCATTGCACACCAAGCACCCCTCTCCTCCACTATATTCCTCAACCCACTCAGCTCTGTGCCCATTGCATCAACAATGCCATCTAGCCATCTCGTTCTCTGCCACTCCTTCTAAGGAGCAGTCAGGGTTGATTTCTTCTAAGATTGACCGATTTGTTCTCCTTGCTGTCCACGGGACTCTTAAAACTCTCCTCCAACACCACATCTCAAAGGCATCTATTCTTCTGTGCTCAACCTTCCTTATGATTTAGGACAGCATGGTTCCTTGTGGATGACTTGCTAGAGGCAGTTTTGTTTTAATTCTATACTGAAGTAATCTAGTGAGCTCTGTTTATGGAGCAGCTGTGTGTGTTGGTATCAAAAATTAACAATGGAGTTGGTGTAAAATGAGTGTTAATGTGAAAGACAAGCTTTTGAAATGTTCAGTTTCTTATTAAGGTGCAAGCATGGTGAACCAATGCTGAGCAATATCTAGTTTAAAACTAATCTATTTTATGCAAAGAATATACAGTAGAACCCCAAGTTACGAATGACTCGAGTTACAAATGACTCGAGTTACGAAAGGATATTTTTGTAAATTGGCATCCCATTTTCCAAAAAAACAAACAAAAAACCCTCAACTTACGAAAGGGGTTTGTGTAAAGTTGAGCCCAGCACAAAGAGCAGAAAAGCTTTTCCACTCTTCGAACTGGGCTCGTTTCACCCACACACATTCCCGGCACCTTCCCAGCACTGCAGGGTGAAACGAGCCCAGGACATAGAGTGGAAAGGCTTTTCTGCTCTTTGGACTGGCTCGTTTCGCACACACCTGTGTGTTCCCCGCCAGCCCTACAGAGTGGGAAAGCACAGGGTGTAAAGGGAAGCCCAGTCCGAAGAACAGAAAAGCCTTTCTGCTCTTTGTCCTGGGCTCATTTCACCCTGCAGTGCCTTCCCAGCCAGACCGGAGGGCTGGTGAGGCACTGCAGGGCATTTTGGGGCAGTCAGGTAAAGGCACCGGGCGATTGGAGGATCCAAACGGGTGCTTTCAGGGAAGTTAAGCACAGCCTTCAGCTGACTGCCCCGAAAGCCCCACAGTGCTTCCCCAGCCCTCTGGTCTGGCTGGGAAGGCACTGCAGGGTGAAATGAGCCCAGAATGAAGAACGGAAAGGCTTTCTTGGTCTTCACACTGGGCTCCCCTTCACACCCGGTGCGATCCCTGCCCTCCAGGCTGGCTGGGAAGGCACCGGGGGTTGAAATGAGCCCAGTCTGAAGAGCTGAAAGCCTTTCCACTCTTCAGACTTCAGCACCAGGTGCCTCCCCAGCCCTCCAATCTGGCTCAGAAGGCACCGGGGAGGGGGTAAAACGAGCCCAGGACGAGGCTTTTCCGCTCTTCAGACTAGGCTCCACTTCACACACACACCTGTGCCTTCCCAGCCCTCCAGTCTGGCTGGGAAGGTGCAGGTGGTGGTAGTGGTGGTGGTGAAATGAGCCAAGGATGAAGAGTGGTTCAGCTTTGTTCTGGACTCATTTCCCCCGATACATCCCTATGGGGATGCATCGAGTTATGAAAAAAATCGAGTTATGAAAGAGGCCATGGAACCTATTTTTTTCGTAACCTGGGGTTTTACTGTACAATATTAACCTTTTCTTTATTCTTATAGAGCAAGGGTGCCCAAACATGTGCCAGTCACGTGGTTCTTCCCACCAGAAGCAGAAGTAAAATGTGCCTTGCAATCTGTTTTGCAACAGGATGAGAGAGATTTTAAGCTGCCATTTTCTCTGCTTAAACCAGCAGTGCCCAAACTATGGCCCATAGGCTAGATCTTGCCCCTGGCACCAATTCATCCAGCCCGCACTGCCCTCGTTGCTCTGAAAAGTGGAGGTAAAACGCAACCGTATGGGCGTGTTTTACTTCCGCTTCTGAGAGTAATGAAGGTGGCTTGGGATGGATGAATTGGCATCAGGAGCTGGATCCAGTCAATGGGCCATAGTTTAGGCACCTCTGTTACAGAGAGTGCCACTGGTAGAGTCAGAATATTTTTATTTTTTAAATGCCAAAATAGAAAAATGTACATCTTAATTCTGGTGTGTGTGTGTGTGAGAGAGAGAGCGAGTGAGCAAGAGAGAACCCCACTAGGAATAATATCTGTAAGAAGAGTCTAGCTTTATCCCAGTTACCGCATTGTGAGGTCTGAATATTCAACTACCAACTACTTGAGGGCAATTTTGTATTTGAAGATTAAATTTCTCTCTCTTTTTTTTAAACATTCAGTATGTGAAACGTAGGATTTTTCTTCCTTCTGGATATATTTTTAGAATGGATTGTTAAAAATATGCTGTGCTATAAACTTCCTTTGGGAAAACTGATTATCAAGCAGAGCTAAATAAATATTTTAAACCTCACCGGATGTTTATGCACAATTTTTATTTCATATGAAAGGACATATCTTTGTATAAATGCACAAGAATAATAAATGAAATTGCTGTGAAGCATACGCTTATGTGACCTCTGACACAGAAGTTCATATCTTAATGCCATTTTTCTGGAAATAGTTATGAAATTTAATATTGTACCCTTAAAACTACAAAGTTTGTAATTTGGTGACAATAATATTGGATTATAGTACGGGCGCATTTTTCTTCCACTTCCATGAGCGAGGAGGGTGGTGTGGGCCGAATAAATTGACTTCGGGGGCCAGATCCAGCCTGCAGGCCATAGTTTGGGCACCCCTGATTTAAGCAGAAAAAATGCCAGCTTAAAATCTATCTCATCCTGTTGCAAAACAGATTGCAAGGCACATTTTACTTCTGCTTCTGGTGGGAGGAACCACGTGACCGGCCCACTGGACCATGTGACCGGCCCGCAGCTTGAAGATGTTTGGGCATCCATGATCTTTTGTTGTCCAGTCACACAGTCAATTCTGATCCTTTGTGACTTCCAGACACCTCTGTCCTCCACCATCCTCCTCAACCCGCCCAGCTCTGTTCCCACTGCATCCAATATATTATTACATTTACATTAAATTAATTTGCACTGATACAATCATGAATTAGTTGCAAGTATATCTGCTTAGTTGTTGGATACTATTTGAATGTAGCTAACTGTCAGGCCTCGAGTCTAGGCTTTTCAAGCAATATTTATTTCAAGTTGTCATAAGTATTTCGAGGCATTAATTATATCTGTCTGGGTAGGAAGCAAGTATGTAGTCAGAAAACTTAAAATTGGGGAATGAGGGTCACACAAGATGTGTCCAAGAACCAGATATTCATCTCCTGCCTTATTTACTTAACAGCAGTAGCATCTTTTTGAGTTTTGGTTCAGTTGCAACATATAAGACTTGGGAGCCTAAATTGAATCCAGAAATGAGTGTCTGGCCAAGAAGTCTGACAGCTCTCTTAGGTTCATGATAATGAACCCAGTATCTTCTCCCTGCAGTTGTAGCTGGAGGACTAGGATCAGCAGACAGAGTTCAAATTACATTAAAAAAAACCTTTTAGGGGAATATATATATATATAGAGAGAGAGAGAGAGGGAGAGAGAGGGAGAGCCTTCTGCCCAGAGGACCTTTCCCTTCATCCTTTCAAGGGTTTATGTCTTGGATCAACTCTTCTAAGCTATTTCTGTCTCTTCTTTGCTTTGAAACCTGTCACTCAGAGTGTGTGATCATTCTCATTAATATCTGAGAGCAACTCTCATTTCTGTAACTAACTTTTTTTGTACGGACAAAGGAAGCGCCCAGATCAAGCGAAAGCAGCGGTGAGAGAGTGGAGTGGAGGAGAAGCAGGGGAGGAGAGATTTAAGCATTAGCTCCACAACTCAAGTTTTAAAAGAAACTTTATGTCCCTCACATGACTCATAGATCATCTGGCAAACTTAGGCAGGCACTTGGCACCCGTCCAGGTCACATAAGCCCTCACGGAGTTACATTAAAAAGGAAATCTGAGCTACATACTCTACAGTTAAACCTGTCCTTTAAGTGCAGCCTCCTAATGTGCTTTTAATGTAAAATACGTAAAAGAAACATTGTTAGTACAAGCTGTTTTAAATTCACAGCCATTTCTATAGGCAGCTTGTGAGCAGAATGGGGAGGGGGAGGGTGTCCTCTCTTGAATGAGCAATAGGAAGTATTCCCATACTCCGAATACAAGCCACCCTCGACACTTCCTGTATCTGCAGGATAAAGAGGCTTTGAATTCTTACCCCTTCTGTGTAAGTATTGGGCTGCAAAGTATTTGGCAGTGAAAGTGAGATGTGAACCAGAGACTGCTTGGATTACGCTCTTGCTGTCTGGGAGCTGTAGTCCCAAAAACTTAACTTTCCGCGCCGCACCCTCACACTGCCTGTGAGCCACTTGCCTTACCCCAGACAGGAGAGGGAGGAAGCGTTCCCATTGGGCTGCTGGGCAGAGAGGCGTAGTGAACTCTGTGCTTGGGGGAGGGAGGAAGCATTCCCATTGGGCTGCTGGGCAGAGGGGTGGGGCAAACTCTGTGCTGGGGGGAGGGAGGAAGCACTCGTATTGGGCTGCTGGGAAGAGGGGTGGGGTGAACTCTGTGCTGGGGCGATGGGATTCTGGAGAAAGTTCACACCAAGAAACGTAAAGACCATACGAAGAGAATAGTAAATGTAAAGGTCTCCCTTGCTTGAAAGCCAGTCATTTCTGTTTATAGCCAAAAAGCCAGTTCTATTTGCATCTACAGATGTTTCCTTGGTCATGTAGCAGGCATGACTAGATTCCGGAGCTCATAAAATGCTGTTACCTTTCCCACCGAAGTAGTGTCTATTTATCTACTTGCAGCTTCTTGTTTTCACTCTGCTAGGTTGGCAGGAGCTGAGACAGCCGATGGGAGCTCACTCTGTTGCGCAGCACTCAGGTCTCAAACTGCTGACCTTCCAGTCATCAAGCTCAGCATCTTAACCACTAAGCCACCATGTATGTCACAGTTGTAATATAATGGTCCAGATTGAAAATAGCTAAACCAGTAGGACAATTTCTGTGGTGTAGGAAGACAATATATGACCATATGGTGGCCTGGTGATGCAGTGGTTAAACTGCTGTCTTTCAGCTAAAACATTGTGAGTTCGATCCTGATGGGGATCAGGGTAGACTCAGTCTTCTAGACTTCTGAGGTCAGCAAAATGAGTACTCAGCATTTTGGGGGCAACATGCCAATTAACTTGTGAACCACACAGTCAACCTTGATCCCTGATAGGACCGAACTCACAATGTTTTGGCTGCACTACAGCAGTTTAAACACTGCACCACCAGGCTCTAATTATTATTTTTGTCTCTAGAGCAGCGTTTCCCAACCTTTGGTTTTTGGACTTCAATTCCCAGAAGCCTAAGTCAAAACCCCAAAGCACTGATCAGCTAATGTACTGACTTTGATTTCTGGGACCTGAAATCCCTCTGTGGGGCATGGGCCCCACATTGGGAACCACTGTCCTGTTGAAGCACTCCTCCTCATGTGATACCAATTCAGAGGAAACAGTGTCTCTTTCTTTCTTCATTGTCTGCTGAGCCCTACATGTTGGGAGGGAGTTTTGAAGCTCAGACTATCCCTTTGCTATGTTTTTGGTTTTCCTTCAAGTGGCAAAACACATCTGCATTTCACAGCACATTCCTCAACTTGCCTTTAGTGTGCTTCGTTTTGTGGCTGGCCACTAGAAAACCCCAAGTCTGGTTACAGAGACATGTATCTCTGAAGTTTGACCTTGGGATTGTGTAGGGTTCTGAATCTTTCCTCCATCAAGGCTACTGCAAGGCCTCTTGCTATTTCAGGCAAAATTTTAAAAGGTCAGATGAAGCTCAGAGAACAATCCTTAACTTTGTGGAAGATACATCTTTGTGAAAGAAAACACTATGTCTTGGAATGTATGAGCTGTACCATTACTGAAGGCTATTTTCCCCTCAATCACTCAGCTACAGTGTCCATACATATATTGGCACAGATCCATGTGACATATCTGTTCCAAGGCTGTCAGGATTTTCACCATACTTCATGCAAGTCTGACATTAGAACAGGGCCACCCAAACTATGGCCTGTGGGCCGGATCTGGCCCCCGATGCAACTTCATCCAGCCTGTGAAGCCCTTGTTGCGTTGCCTTTCTATCATCCCAGGGACACCTGGTCTATTTCTGCTTGTTTGATGTGGATCTGTGGACCTTAACTTGAAAAAGTTACAACCGCCTCTTTTCTTTCTGGGCAATGAGATTTTTTGTTTAATTAAGAATGAATTGTTCCTAATTAAATGTGAAATATAATGCTTGCCTAACTTGTAGCTAAATTCTTGCCTACTGCTTCTATTTGGCGAGACACTGCGTCAGTCTGGGAGGATTGTGGGGAGGGGGTGCCGGAGGTAATGGGAATGTATGATATTTCTCCCCCCCCCCACCCCCCAGGTCCTCCCATCACTCCCTGTCCACCACCACCCCAAGGTGCCCAGCACACCTCTGCCCGGAAGCCCTGATCAGCAGGTGTGGTGCCTAGGGCTACTGGTAATTGAAGTCCAAGAACACCTGGAGCACTAAGGTTGGTTATCCCTGAAATAGATTGATCTTTATTCAACTGACCCATACAGATCTCTCCCATTTTTTTTTATTGTCAAAGGAGGTGGCAGGTTTTCTTCTACTCTCTTGTTCTGCTGAGGATCAGAAGGAAAAAAAACCCTCTGAAGCCACCTGTCTATGCCTCATCCTTAGCATGTCTGACACTGGTAGGTTTTGCAGAGAAGTCATTTAGTTTTATTTGCTTTTGAGAAGCTTGGTGGCCATGCTTCCACCCCAGACTTGTGCATTTTTCACTAGCCAGTGAGAGTGTGCATGCTGCTGGCTTAAAGTCAAGTCTTTAAAAAATCTCATAAAAATTGAAATACCCATCTTTATTCAGTCTTCTCAGGAAATCTCAGCAAAGCCCTTTGTAACTGGAAATGTATTATAGCTTTTAAATGGCACTGTGGGTAACAACTTCACACATTATTATTATTTTAGAGATATTCAGAAAATCACCTTATGATGCCAGTTCCAGACTAAAGGAGTCTGGAAGATTGCAAAGGAGCATAATTCATGCCTGACCCTTAATTCCTCAGCTGGTTGGCGCATACTTTAGTGGTAGTGTAATACTAAAGCTCATTAGTTAAAATGGCATTCAATGGAAGCACTTTTATGATAAGTGGAGCAAAAGGCTGGTATTATAGTAAGAAAGAGAGCATTCACGCATAATGTCCAAGAGCCTAAGCAAAGGAAAAGCAAGCAATTGGGTGGAAACAGTTTGAGGCCTAGGGAAATGAAACTTGTCACTCCTTTGTAACCTTTCTGTTACTTTCTGCATAGTGTTTGTTATTCCTGCTTCCCTATGCATTTGTCAAAGCTTTGTGGTCCCTCCGCCAATTTTATTTGTGTATTATTTAAATAGTAGTTTATTAATTGATTAGTCTTGTGACCTTATCAATAATATAGCAAAAGAATTACAATACAGTTGTGCTCTTTAAGCGAGTTACTCTTTAAGCAAGGCGCGCTTTATGCAAGATTTGACTGTACAATACAATACAATACAATACAATACAATACAATACATACGCTAGTTTTATATTCAAAAGAAATATAAGCCAATGGCCGGAGGGAGAAAACGCTGTGGCATGCTGAGGACCTTGCCACCACCTCCGGGTCCCCACCAACACCCGGAGGGGAGACAGTCTGTGTTTTGTTTTGGTTGTTTTGTGGGTTATATTTTATGAGTCTTACTGTACTGTTGTTGTTTTGATTGTAATCCACCCTGAGTTGCTACAGCAAGTGGGTGGCAATATAAATCTGAACAAACAAACAAATAAGCTGGAGATCATACATTAATAAAATTCATATACTGTAGTACATATCCATAATCAGGTAAGTAAATCTCCCCTGCTCAGCAATTTGTTTGATATATTGGGTTTTTGTAGCCGTTGCCTTAATTATAAACTTGGCAGTTCTACACACAGTGTGCACGTTAGAACCCAAGAGGAAATAAGACAGTTTGTAATTAGGATCCAGAAAGCTGTTTTTTCAGTAAGGATGTAAGATATTTAAAACTAATAGCAGTATCTATTTGGCAATCGAATAAAATATGAGAAATATTTTCAATATCTATTAAATAGGTACCACTTCGGTGGGAAGGTAAACAGAGTCATATGTTGATTGATTAAAGTTTAATTGATTGAGTTATGTGTTGAAGCATGCCTGCCACATGTCCATAGAAACATCTGCAAGTGCAGACAGCACTGGCTCTGTGGCTAAAAAACAGAGATGAGCACTGAACCCTAGAGTTGGATACGACTGGCTTTCGAGCAAGGGTGACTTTACCTTTACCTAACCCATCAAACCATGAACTAGAAGAGAACTACTGTTATTCAGTTTTGGACTTCCACAGTTTTCACTCTCCTGGGACTATGAAAATTGTTTGCATCTGAATAGCACTGAATCAAACAGTCCTGGGGATGGACTTAAAGGTAAGCACACACAACTGTTCAGTATTATTGTGATGGCATGTGAATTTACTTAACTTGATCTTACATAATGATATTCCATGAAATCTTCATGAACAGAATAGATTGAGCCAGGCTTGCTATAAAGAGATGATTCCTGTTCTTGTCTTTGAGATGAACCACATTTCTAGCAAGTTGTATACCTGAATTGTTTGTTGAACAAAGTGCAAACTGTAAAAGTGGCATGATAATAGTAAAGGTCTGAATCATGTATAATCCACCTGAAAGCAGTACTTGTTTCCTAACTTGTAAATACTTCACAAAGTGAGACTTCTTATATTTCCTGGGAATGAAGAATAGGGTGGTAGCAGTGCATAGGTAGAAAAGATGATTGTGTGCAGGACAACTATTAAATTATGAGAATCAGGGTAACTTAAATGCCATAATTAAGCATAGCAATTAAAAGCAATCACACTTATATACCGCCCCATAGCGCTTAGTGCAATCTCTGGGTGGTTCACAAGTTAATTAGCATTTTGCCCACAACATACTGGGTACTCATTTTATCAACCTCAGAAGGATGGAAGGCTGAATCAACCTCGATCTCTTGTAAGAATCGAACTCACAACCTTTTGGTTGCAGGATAGCAGCTTCCAGCCTTACGAACAAATAGCTTCTCAGAAGTCTTATGATTAACAGCCCTGCTCAGCGATTACAAAATCTATGTGGTGGCTTCTTTTACTGAGTTTAAGACTTCAAATTTGCATTTCAAAAAAGGGATCAACATTCACTCAAATTCTTCCAAACTTTTGGAAAGTTCAGATGATGCAAGTTGGTCATAATTTTACAGCCTGGTTTTATTTCTGTTTGCTTTATTGATTCTGTGGGATAGTTATATAATATTTCCCACTGTTACAGTTTTGGATAATAAAAAGAAGAAGGCATAATTAATTGCCACAGGTGATATTTCTATTTTTAATATGAGGGAAGAGAATGTGCAGGGTGGGGGAAGCCACTATGCCTTGAGGTGGGAAGGATGTGACCCATATTTGAATTAAATTAGTCAGCTAGTGTTCATTGAATGCAAATGGTTGGAAGGAAGAGGAATTTTTTAAAGGTGGTTTTTGCGCACACACAAAGATAGGAAAGAATTATTGCCTACAACCCTCTGTCTGAAATGAATGGGAATTAAAACAAATGGAAACAAGAATATAAAATATCCTTCTCCAAAGGAAAATGAATGGGCTTGCACTATTTTTCATAGTTTGTGAAATTGAATCCTGATTGTTAATTGTGTACTCTTCCAAGGCTCAAGTGATTAAGACACTGAATTCACTGACTGGAAGGTTGGAGTTCTATTCCTGGATACTGCATTCCAGAGTGAGCTCCCATCTCTGTCCCAGCTACCTGCCAACCTAGCAGTTCGAAAGCAAGAAATTGCAAGTAGATAAATAGGGACCACTTTGGTGGGAAGGTAAACAGTGTTCCGTGCACTACGGTGTCTAGGCATGCCTGCCATATGTCCACGGAAGCATCTGCAAATGCAGACATTGAAGACTCTTTGGCTATAAACAGAGATGAGCACTGAACCCTAGAGTCGGGTATGACTGGCTTTTGAGCAAGGGCAACCTTTATCCAATTATTTGAGCCCTGATGGTGCAGTGGTTAAACTGCTGTACTGCAGCCAACACATTGTAAGTTCAATTCTGACAGGGATCAAGATTGGCTCAGCCTTCCATTCTTTGGAGGTTAGTAAAATGAGTACCCAGCATGTGGGGGGGGGATGTTAATTAACTTGTGAGCCTCCCAGAGAGTGCACTAAGCACTATGGAGTGGTATAAAAGTGTATGTAATTGGTATTGATATTGCTATTTTGAGAAGGACTGGCCTGGTTCAGGGGTAAACATGGATGACCCTTTTGTCCCAGTCACATATTGTCTGCAACCAAGTGGCAGAATCTCTCCACGGAGGCACTCTGCCCTACTTCTACTAGATGGGTGTGTCATGCTGCAACATGACTAAAAGCCTGTGCTCTGCTGTGTGCCCCCTAGCCAAAAAAAAAAAAAAATCCTTGAAACCAGGCACTGGTGAGGAAAGATGGCCAAAGAAATGACTGCCGCCTGAGACAGTTCCTTCATGCCTAACCACAGGGCTAGCCTTGTCAGCGATCTGTATTAGGCATTTTCTGGTTGTCGTACAAACTGTTTGACAGACTCTTGGAGGCATAACATAAGAGTCAGTATTCAGCAAATCACTAGACAATAAAATAGCCAGTTCAGCACAACTGCTTAGGCAGCTATAAATACAGATTCACTTAGATTCAGTAACCTCGAGGGAGACTGCATTATCTACTAAGCTATAGGTCTCTTGGTTCCAGTCATGCCTTTTGCCTGTCACTAGTAACTAGTCTTTGCATCTACTGTAATGAGCTTTTAAAACCTACCTGCCACCTTCCTTTCTCTCCTTTCCCTCATGCTTCTAACATTCTCTTTGCAATGCTTGACAGAGTTGTGCTCTTGTATTCTTCATCTTCATATGAATTATCTAAGCACACTGAATTTATTCTTCTGCTAACACGTTTATCTTTACTCCCTATCTATAGACATATATTCAGCTAGGATGACCCAAGACATTTAGATGCCTGAAGTGGGACACCAAATGACTCATTGTTCTTACCACCACCACCATCCAGCTCATGGAACACTGTATCCGAAACCAGCTAAATTATTTTGTAACAGGTGAAAGGAAATCCCATAAACGTCACTGCCCATCCCTGGAAGGGTAAAACTAAAAATCCATCAAAGTCACAGATTGCTACCTTTTCGTGAGACCTAGATTTGCTGTCTGAGGTGGTCACTTCATTTTCTCTGGTGGTAGGATTGGCCTTGATATTTGGAAACAGTCATGTTGGGCCAGGTTTTAGATCATGATGGAAGGCCTTTCTTTTGGTCCCAAAAGAACAGGAAGACATTAGAAAGGGCTCTTTGGTGACTGATCCCACACTGTATATGTACACCTTGGGCAAGAGGTTAATTTAAGGCATGATCTAACAAAAAAAAATCAAGAAGAAGACAAGCAGCATGGGCAGCTTTTAACAGCATAAAGGATGTGCTTAGTGAAGCAAAAACGAGAAAATTATGGGCTGAACTCATCAACAGCACCATTTTGCCTGATTTATTATATGGCAGTGAAACATGGGCACCTACAAAAACTGACCCCCCCCCAAAAAAAAAAAAACAAATGATGTAACACATAGAGCAATTGAGTGAAGGATGCTACACATATGACGGGTTGATCAAATATCAAATGAAGAACTGCGCATAAGATCAGGTGCAAAGCAAGTGTCAACATTGATCGAGTTTTGGAAGGGATCGGTGGTCCGGGCATGTGTGCCACTTCAAAGATGGCAGGTGGACAAAAGCTATCACAAAATTGATACCACTTGACACAAAGCAACCACTAGGAAGGCCAGCAACCAGATGGGAAGACCAGTTCAGGGCAAAGTCCCCTAGGCCAGTGATCGCAAACCTTTTAGAGACCGAGTGCCCAAACTGCAACCCCAAGCCCACTTATTTATCTCAAAGTGCCAACTAGGGCTGTAGCCAGGGGGTGGCCAGGTATTCACCCACCCACATCTAGAATCTTGGCTACAGCCCTGGTGCCAACACAGCAACAGGGAGGAAGGAAATGCTCCCATTGGGCTGCTGGGCTGAGGGGTGAGGTGAACTCTGTGCTGGGGGAGGGAGGACACGCTCCCGTTGGGCTGCTGGGCAGAGGGGCAGAGCAAACTCTGTGCTGGTATGACTGCACAGGTACCCACAGAGAGGGCTCCGAGTGCCGCCTCTGGCACACATGCCTTAGTTTCGCCACCACTGCCCTAGGCCCTGGATGAGACTTGCACTGGATTGGAAACAGTGGGAGATGATGCTTCAATCCGCCACATCAAACTATGTACAGTATATTGAAATGTGAAATACGGATCAACCAAGTAACCAAGTAGATCCCACACTGTAGCATTCGCTCTGTTCTTCCACTGGCAGGTAAAATCCTTTAGGTCCAGGCAAACTTTGGCATGTAACTGTCTGCTAAGGAAGAGGCCTTAATGTGAAGAAGTCTGTACTTTTTACCGTTCTAATGTATTTTAAGTGGTTTTCTATTGTCTTATTCAGTTGTTATTTTCAATATGTTAAATCAATTTTTAATATTGTAATAGGTTGTGTTTTAACTGTATCTATCTATATATTTTTAAAAAACCTTGCACTGTGTTGAGTTCCTTTTTTGGTAGCTAGGGAGGATATTAATAAAAATGGATTGGGGAAAAATAATAACATGGGGGGGGGGTTCCCCTAGGACTGTGACACATGAATGTTTCAGTAAAATGAGTGGTAGTCTCAAATTAATCCATACATACGCTACATGTTTTCGATGTTTGCCACAGAGCCTGATCAACATACTGTACTGTACTTCAGAACAAATCATTGTCGAGAATAATTGTTTTGATTTGTCGTTACTTGAAAGGACCGTTTTGCTAGTCAGATGAACCTTTTAACATCTTGTTTTACCTGCTGACATTTGTACTGCCAGCAAGAAGAAGATATCATTGAAAATGGTGACAGGTTCTCTGTGCCATGGACAAAACATGGTTGTGAGGTTCAGTGACATTATGTTTAGCAATTTCGCATGAACCAGCGGGACTTTTTTCAAGCTCACTTTGCATTTGTGTCATGTCACTGACCGCAATTCTTTTGATAAGCTGCAGGGTGCTCCTGTGTCAGCAGGAAAGGCTGTGATGTTGAGCCACATAAGATTTGACATACTCTTTGTTTTTGTTTGTTTGTTTGTTTGTTTCCAACAACAATTCTGGCCTGCTCTTCTCCCCAGCTCTTCACAGGTTTTCATCTCTTCCACATACATTTGCATGTACAGTAATGCCTCGCATAGCGAGCATCTCGCATAGCGAAAAACTCGCTTAACGAGCAGACCTTTCCCCAATAGGTCTGCTTCGTTGAACGAGCAAAAATTTGCTTAACGAGAAGCTTCGCATTTGTGGGGTGTTTCAGAACGCAACGTCCAGCTGACAGGTGGCTCGGCTACAGGGTGTTTTGGAACACAGACGGGGGCTCCCCGCTGCATTCCAAAACACCCAGCCAGCATGCTCTAGTCTGCGTTGGGGGCTTGGGTGCCGGGTTGAACAGGCGCACGCCCGTTCAACCCGGCACCCAAGCCCCCATCGCAAAGTGTGTTTGGAAAGGGTAAGGGGATCTTCCCCCGTACCCTTCCCAAACACCCTGCAGGCACTCGCATGTCAGCGGAAGTTTGGGAAGGGTACAGAGAAGATCTCCTTACCCTTTCCAAACCCCCAGCTGACTCGCAGTGCACGCCTGCAGCGTGTTTGAGAAGGGTAAGGGGATCTTCCCCCGTACCCTTCCCAAACACCCTGCAGGCGCATACACGTCAGCGGAGGTTTGGGAAGGGTACGGAGAAGATCCCCGTACCCTTTCCAAACACCCAGGTGACGCACATGCACCGCAGGCGAAGTTAAGCGAAATACATTTCCCTATAGGAAATGTGTTTCGCTTAACGAATTACTCGCATAACGAGCAAGTGTGTGGAACGCGTTATGCGAGGTATTACTGTACTTACCAAAATCATTTTGCATGAGTTTATACAGCTAAGCAATAATCCTTCATCAGCCAGATCCAAGATACTCTTCTTGGGCATCTGCTGACTCAACAGTAGATGGATTTGATTTTAATCATGGCGAGGGCATTGTGGCTTCTATAACACCCGAGGGCACTAGACAAGCTTAGGGGGCCTTGAACATCTGTTTGTCACTATCTTTTATACAATGCATTATATGGATTGCTGATTTGATATGCCACTTAATATATACTGAATCACTTTCATGCTTGCTGGATTTCTTACTGGTTCTTGAGAGAGAGAGAGAGAGAGAGGAGAGAGAGAGAGAGAGAGATTTCCTACAAGAATGAGCCGAATTTTTCCCTGGTACATGTTGCTGAATATTTTGGACACATTTGTTCCTGGTGTCATAATGTTAGGTACTTGAATGAACCAAAGAAAAGAAACAACAATTTTCTATTAGACATACAATTTGGGTTACTTTTAAAGCAATATCTGTTGAACTAAACCAGGATTTTTTTTTTAAAAAATGAAGGCATCTGTATGTCAGGTGTAATAACTCCCAAGTCCTTGTGCATTAACATTTCATGCCTGAGAGTACGGAAAGATTACAGTGTATGGCAATGTTAACAAGGTCGTGTCTTGTGTACAGAAAAGCATTACAGATGTTCTCCTTTCATTGTTTCCTGCTAGGTACTATTGTTCCATGCCATGCATAACAATGATTCCTCTACAGAGGAAGTCAAAGTATTTATATTACTTGAGCTAACCTATACAACAGGAAACAGTCTGAACTTTGAGAAGGTGCCTGTCCATGTCACTTACTCATTATTGGTATACAGCTGTCAGGCAAAGACATATATGAGTGTGTGCATTCATGAATACAGAACACCATTCTCTTACGGATCACTGCTGGACAATCTGTATTGAGATGGTTTTCATATAATGAGAATCTGGCAAATCAATATCTGTTGACATGTCATCATTGCAGGGCCATTTGGAAATGTCTTACTTTGTGTTATATGAATCATAGAGTAATACAAACAAAGTAATATGAAGAGTTGCCTACTTTCCATTAAAAGTTTTCTGTTTCGTAAACTAAGAATGACCGTTAGTCACATTAAAATGTCGTCTAGCTCAAATGAAACCAGGGGATCACCATCTACTTCCATGCCTGACTGATTTTGACTGGTTCCATTTATAGATGGGGTATTTTCAGTTGGGATGGGGGGGGACAAGATGTGCCTTCACAGCCAGTCCATCTGGCATGGGCTCTTCCACCTCCATGGCCGTTGGGAATCAGAGATCCTCTTCCGTTCTTTTTGCTGTTGGGCTCAATATGATAGTTTCCAGTGTCATTTCCTTCACTGAGGGGACCATCACCCCACCTAAAGGGGCTCATCTGCCTGTAGCCATTGGCCCATTCAGGGAGTCAGGTAATTTACCGCTGCCCAACACGCAGCTTTGAGTCGCTGGCTGTACGGTCTACTCCACTACTGTAGTGGGATGTCCGGCCAGACACCAATTAAAGCCTACTCTTATCTTTTTAAGTGTGTTTCATTTTGAAAGCATTCGCAACCATTTCAGAGCTGCCAAAAAACCCTGCATGTAAAATACTTCTAATAGTACAATACTTGCAACTAGCCACCCATGCATTTTCAAGGAACATCTCTTCCATTCCCTTTCCCCCACTCACTTTGTTGTTGCTACCTCCAACAATCAACAATTGTCTCCACATCATCCTAAGTTGTCCTTTTTTTGCATGTCTGCAAAGTTAGGACTTCCTCTGAGCTTCACGTATCTGCTGATATCATTCTCTTGTCCATGGATGGTATCATTCTTATAATAGGATAGCAAGCACCCACAGAATCAGTTAAAGGCAAGGCTGGTGTAAAACCAATCAGGAAAGCTTTATGTAGAGCCGATCAGGGAGATTTCTACTTCCTATCAAACAAAAGTCTGCATGATCAGAGAAGACAAAATTTCAATTTGATGCCCCAAAGCTTTTGAGCAATTAAATGCTAACAACACCAGAGTTTGAGTGCTATTCACATAGCAAGCATAGAAGTTTTCAAGTTTTGTAGATGGCTCAAAATTGAGTCTGAAGTCTTATCAAATGGTAATTATAACATCAAGCAAATGCATAGACCTGCACATCTTCCAAAGGATCACATGGCTTCCAAGAATAGAGTTTGAAAACTATTCCTTTAAGCCAGTGTCCACATTGGTAGACTTCAATTCCCAGAAGCCTAAGTCAGTACATTGGCTGATCAGCGCTTTGGGGAATTGACTTAGGCTTCTGGAAACTGAAGTCCAAAAACCAAAGATTGGGAAACACTGCTCTCAGCCAGGAGTTCTCAACCTTTTAAAGCCGTGGGCCGGGTCATGACAGTTTTGGGAGCTGGATGGCCATTTTGCCCTTCCTCCACCACATGGCACTTCCTGATGTGGTGGAGGTGGTGGGAGCCCACATGAAATGGCATCACAGGCTGCAATCAGCCCACAGGTCACAGGTTGAGAATCCCTGCTCTAAGCTATGGTGATACCACTATCAGAGCTGGAGAGTGAACAGACTTTGTAACACATTGTTCTGATGCAAGTGACAGGTTGTAGAACTGAGATCAGCACCTTCACTTCTGTAGTGGGTACACTGCTGAGTTTCCCTGCGTCTGTTCTTTTTTGTTGTTGTTTCTTCTCTTGTCTGCTCCAAGTATCTGACTATTAAAAAAAGAAGAAGGGCACAACTGTCAAATGCCATTGACCCTTCCTTCTGAGCAATCATGTAAATTGGGCCCAGAGAGAAACAGCAAGAAGATGCTACCTATCTCAAGAAGAACTGTTCATTTAGGAAGCGTCCCACTGCTGGCCTCTTGCCCAGAGATATCCCATCCCAATAAAATTTGATGATCATAGAGTATAAATGTGAGATCTTTCACATAGAAGTGATAACATAATCTTATACAATTCTCCAGTTCTTTCAACCTTGAGTCTCATATTTGTGTAGTATTTTCACTAGCCTTTACATCTGTTTTACAGCAATGCTTAATGAAACCAAGTGAACCGTATCGGTTCATGCTAAAACTGGGACTCTTTAAGAGTTCCTAATTCTAACCTTTTGAAAAAGCATATGGTTTCTATATTCCTAGTGGTAATAGTATTTTGTCATTCTTGTTATCTGCTGTGTGTTTATGTAAGAGTTATCTAACTTCTCCTTTGTCTAATTTCTGATTTCATTCTTCCTTGATATTATTTGAACTCTTCTTTATTAGTCTTTTCTTGTAGATAGATTTTTCTCTGAAATGCTTTTCCATACCAAAGCACACCTCCAAAAGCCACCAAGCAGCAAAATAAAGATGTACATTTAGAGTCAAACTAGATGTATGTATAGATGTGAGAGCTGGACCATAAGGAAAGCTGAATGCAGAAGAATAGATGCCTTTGAAATGTGGTGTTGGAGGAGAGTTTTGAGAGTACCCTGGACAGCGAGGAGAACAAATAGGTCAATCTTAGAAGAAATCAACCCTGACTGCTCCTTAGAAAGTCAAATATAGAAGATGACGCTAAATTACTTTGGACATCAAATGAAAAGAGAGGATTCATTTGAGAAAGCCTTGATGCTGGAAAAGGTTGAGGGCAAAAGAAGAAGGGGGTGGTAGAAAATGAGATGTCTAGATGGTATTGTTGACGCAATTGGCACAGCTGGGTGGGTTGAGGAGGATGGTGGTGGACAGAGGTGCCTTGTGGGCAATGGTCCATAGGGTCGCAAAGGGTCGGAATTGACTGTGTGACTGAACAACAACAACAAAGATGTGACATCAGTTTAGGAATTAGAAGGTATCAAAGAATTTTCACTCCAATAGCACAACTCCTTTAAAGCTGTACACCTAACGATCAAATTTGTAAATAAAGTCCATGTTTACTTCTTGATGACCAATCACAACATGAAGCCAATTTAATTTGAGAAAGCGAGGGGTATTCTAACAACATACTAACTGCATTATCTAGGTCTGACCCTTAGAAGTAAATAATTTTGAATCCAGGAATTTTTTTTGAATTTCAGTTTTCAATACCAGCAATGAAAGAAGTACACAGACCAACCACATGACACTTCACTTCTAACCACACCAAACAGTATGGACAGAGGTTCAGTGTTGGGCTACAAAAAAATTACTACCACACTGTGGGTTTGGTATGGTGGGCGTGGCCAGGGGAAAAGCCCTGCTTGTACCCGAATTAGGACTACTTTATTTCAAAACTTAGATGGGTGGGATGAACTGGTGCGAACCTGCTGATGCCCAACACCGCAGAGGTTACGCTGTTGTTGTTAAACATTAGGAAGACAAAATCCTTGGGAATCTAATGAATATATTCCAGATATCAGTCAGGAAATCCAGATTTACTGTCAGAGATTTTTACATTTCAATTTTCAACAAACCACATTTTGCCTCTGTCCGAATGCAGGAAGCTGTGGTTTGTATGAACTTAAGTGAGTGGTGAGGAAGGATCAACCCAGGGCTTCTACTTGTGTTTTTGTTTGGTTGTTTTTCTTTTATGCATGAGTAACACTTAAACACTGTAGGGAGATTTCTGATCCTCAAACTTGAGCATATTGGGGAACTATGATTAAGTCAGAAGCAAAAAAATAGATGGTTGCAAGCTCTCTGTGACTACAAAAGGAAGGAAATTAAATGAATCTGAATTTGGTGCAGCTCATTCATGCAGCAGGAAACCAATTTCTTGTTATATCTGAGCTGGCAAGTTGTGTGCATATCTTTTTATGTGCAGTGGGAATATAGAATTGTCAGGAGTTTAAGCTGGGCAAACATTCATTATGTCTGCCAGATCAATTGATAGCACAGAGAACACAGCCTGGTAACATTTCTAAAACTGAACACTAGTTAAAAAAAAACCAAGCTGTAGCAATGGTTCAGAATTTTAGAATAACAAAATACCATGTAGGATATACACATTTGTACTCCAGACCTTCATGAGCTCAAGATCAAAAGACGCTATTCAATAATTTCAAAAGTAGTGTAATACATCTGTAATACGGTGTATGTTGCTAAAAGCTAGAAATAGAGTAAACTTAATATCCATATGACAGTTAAAGGAAAGCTTGCTGTTTGAGTGTTATTTCTCTCACTATCTCATCCATTCAGTACTGGGTTTTTTTTAAAAAATTTGAAATATTGTTAGAAGTACTTGTCACTTTTCCATCACATGCCTATTCCTAAAAAATCAATGGTTTCTCATTAAGCAGTTTGTCATTTTATCTGCTGTATCAAACTACACAGAAATAGCATCAGCTACGTCTGTCTTATAACAAATGCCTTATGGACATGGAGTGCCAGATAAGCTAAGCCAAACCATATTGATTTCTGTGGTTTCTGCAGAAAAGAGGATTATTTAAGGAAGAAATCTTTACATGTTTGGGGATACACATGGCTGAAGGAGTCTAACAAAACTGTGGATAATTCACACTAGTCACAGTGCCATTGTATAACAGTATAATAAACACAATTTCACAGTATAGATGATCTCTTATATATGTTTGACACTATTTTAAAAAAAATGCTGGCCACAATCTACCCAGATGTTCTCATGTGCAGGCTCAATTGAAATGAATGACAAGCATGCAACTGTGTGGAAAATGTCTTACTCTAAAATAAACATTTACTCCACATATAGGTAATGAGACATTTTAAGGAAAAAGATAATCAATAGCTAAACAGAAAGAGACTTTTAGTGCAGAAGTCTTAAATCTCCAAGAATCTGAAATACAACTGGCCTTTGCATCAAAATTAAACAATCATGTCTGCTATATAAAACTGGTTTTGGCATAGCAGATGTTTAGGAAAGAAAGAAGGGGATTTGTGAGACAAAACAAGAGTAGTTGATTACACACAGTGAAAGGCTGATCTTGTAGGTGAACCTCCAATGATGTTCAGGTGTGTGGTTCTACTGGTAGATCTCTGGATGATTTCCATACAATTTAACAAGAGCTCCCTGTTGAAATAAAGAAAGCTTATCTAGGATCCAACAAGATAGAAATTCACATTCTTGCACAACAAGGTGTCCTTATGGATATACTGTATACCACTGTCAGCAATCAACATTTCAAATTAGACCAACATTTCCCTTACAATGAACAACCACAAAGCAAATCACAATAACTGCAAGGTAACTAGGAGTAGATTAACATTTGCTATGCAAACATTTCCCACCATTTGAGTGAGAATGTCTGTGAATGTTGTAATAAATGGATAATGTAGGTTGATTGAGTAATTACCAATGGGTGCTTTGGGTTCAATTTTAATACTACAAATAAATACAGCAAAGTAAATTTATGTTTTGGATGTAATATTTTTTTAGTAGTGATACTTGTATTATTTCATTTCCTTCAAAACATAGCAAGCTGGTTTTTCTACAGCGAGAGTCCTGTTGCTTATTCTGCTGAGTCTACCTCAGGAACCCTGCCCAAAGTTCTGCACTGATGGCACAATTTAAAACAGTGGTGCCCAAACTAAGGCCCGGGGGTCGGGTCCAGTCCCCAACGCCAATTCACCCAGCCCGCGAAGCCCTCGTCACTCCTGGAAGTGGAAGTAAAATGCGCCCGTGCTGAACTTGATGACTGGAAAGCCGGCTGGTCAGCAGTTCGAGACCTGAGTGTTGCATGACAGAGGGAGCTCCTGTCTCTGTCCCAGCTGCGGCCAGCCTAGCAGTTTGAAAGCAAGAACTGCAAGTAGATAAATAGGGGCCATTTCATTGGGAAGGTAAACAGCATTCCATGCACTCTGGTGTCTAATCATGCCTGGCATATATCCACCGAAATGTCTGCAGATGCAGACAATGGTGACTTTTGGATATAAACGGAGATGAGCAGTGAACCCTAGAGTTGGATATGACTGGTTTTCAAGCAAGGGTGATCTTTACCTTTACCTTTACCTGCTGCGTCAGTTTTGAGGTTCTATTAAAAAGCAAAGTCCATCCCATACCCATGAATTCTGCCTTTCCTTTGCATATGTGCCAAGACCCTTGATATCTGAAAAATGCAATTTATCTCAGGGTCTCCATGTCTTTTAAAATGGCCCCGTGAATAGCAAAAGGAGAAAGCTATTGTTCTCCAGCTATGAGTGCCCTCTTTGGGTTTTTAATACGTTTTTGCACTGTACAACAATTTTTGAATATTGAGTGGCCAACAAAAATACTTCCCTCTGCGATGGCCATCTTAAATGTTAATGTATTAAAGAAATCATTCGTGCTGCTGCAGTCCGGCAATGCATGAAATATTTAAAAAGAGATGTTCTTATTTCCCCTGGCTGCAGAGTGCAGCCCTGGAGCTTTAAATATTAAAGCAACAACATTTCAAGTATTGGAAGAAGCACACAAATTCAGTGGCACGATGGGTTTTTTTCCTCTTTATTCGCTGTTATAGAAAAATCATCTTTTTATCATGAAAAAGAAGAATGACTATTGAGGAATGCAATAAATTTGCTTTTTATTAAACTTATAACCAGCCTTTGACTAAAAATGCAAAACAATTAAAAGTGCAATTGTTGTAAAAGAAATAACATTCAAAATTTAAAACCTATGTCTGCATCTAAGTAGGCTTAAAAAGCAAGAATCTGTTGGAATGAAAATGCCCTAAACATGAAAAGGTTGTAAGGAAAATGCAGGATGATGAAAAGATGGAGCTACTGACCTTCATTAGTAGGAAATTTCAGAGCCTAGAGGCAGCTGGAAAATTCATTTGTCTTTCTGCCTACCATGCAAATATGTTCTTTTGAGGGGGAAAGTGTGACACCCTAGATCAGGGATTCCCAACCTAAGGCCTGTGGGCCAGATCTGGCACATGGTGCCATTTCATGTGGCCTCCCCACCCCACCAAGGGCATTCAAGGAACAAAATGGACACATCTTTGAAGCTGTTGGGACAAAATGGCCATCCCTATCATGCAGGCAGGGCAAAATGGCCGTCTGACCCTCAAAGCTGACTGAGAGAGGGTGACCCAGGCTCCTGCTTGAAAAGTTTGAGAGCCCCTGTCCTACATCATTCTGTGACAGCGGGAAGGGGCTGCGGTGGCTCAGTGGTTAAAAAGCTCGCCTTGTTAGCTGGAAGGCTGGCAAGTCGGCAGTTCGAGACCCGGGTACTGCATGATGGACTGAGTGCCTGTCTCTGTCCTACCTCTTTGGAACATGTAAGGAGCCTCATTTGGGCGATCCTTGAGCAGAGTTTCTTTCAACCCAGAATAATTTCTGACACAAAATTATTGTTATTATTCTGTGTCAATAATGAGATGTGTACTATCAAGAGTTTTGTTAATGTTATAGATTCTTATTATGACTTAATTACTGCATTTCTAAAACTCAGACCTTGTGATGTGATTTCAAGCATTCTGCACCTTAATATTGAAAGTGCACTTAGTCCTCACCAGTACTCTAGCCAGACGTTTTGAGTTATGTATGCCTGAGTATTATGAGAGTATCTAGCATAGTTATGTGGCTATAGTAGTCATGTGTCTTATCAGAGTCATAGACTCTTCCTTGTTTTATTTTCTTTTGCACAGATGATGAATTGCACAAGTATTCTTCTTTACGCAAATTACACAATGATGCAAAACTGATGATGGTTGGATGGATTATCAAGGATTGCAAGCAGCAGAAAGATTTCAGCATCTTTTTAAACAGTAATTCTGTGCTCTTTATGTGCTCCTTGTTTCCTCAAAGAAAAAGGATACTAGTTTTGTGCAGAGACAATTTGTGCAAATTATAGAGAAGCTATCAAAAAAAAAAACCCAGCACTCCTTGGCTTCTTCATCACCAAATGGCAAGGAATTGTGCAGTTCAAATTCATCCAAATACAGTACAGTATATACAAAGATTTGAGATCAACGAGTCCAAGTACAGTATATATCCAACCTCTACATGGAGGACATATTGGTGTTCCTCATGAATTCTTCAAGAGCCATATCTATTCTAAAGGCAATTTCAGAACATTGTCCTCAGAAGACTGGACTGAAAATGAACTATCTCAAGTACACAACACTCCCTCAAAGACCAATCCAGCTTTCAACTGTGTTTTTCCTCCTTCATTAATTAAGAGATACACAGAAACAAAAATATTGTATATCTCAGTTGAATCCCCAAAATAAGAATCCTGTGTTCCACTGGACATTGAAGCTTTGGTCCTCTGTTGAATAGTATAGCATCAGTAACATCACAAGTCCTTCTAAAACTAATGTTTCTTTTAAAATTATTCTAGTGACAATTTCAGACGATAAGGTTCAGTCTTGACTGTCGCTTTCTCAACAACTTTGAACCAATCATTCCCACTGTCACTCTGACCTACCTCCAAGGCTTGTTGTAAGGATAAAATGGAGAGGAAAAGGATTGTGTATACCACTTTGAGCTCATTATGGGGGTAGGATGAAATATGAATTCAGTACTGTATAATGAATACATAATTATAATAATAAATAATAATAAATACATGTTATGGGTGCAATTAGGAAAGATGTGCGTGTAGCAGAACAAAACTATTGCTTGATAAAGGACACACGTGTCTTAAAATACAGAGCAATCCAGCAACCTTACACTGACATTTTTTCAACTTAAAAATTAGCATAACTCAATTTTGATTTCCTTTCTGCTTTGCATAGCTTGGAGCTAAGATGCTCTGCACATTTTTTTTGTCACTGAAAATTCTAAGCACTGCTGAATTATGTACAGTCTCTTTCTCTCCCTCTCCTTCCCCCCTTTTCTTTCTTTCTCTCTCTCCCCCCACCCATTCCCCCACCCTACTAGTCAAAAACATAGTTCGGTATTGAAGGATATGAAAGTACAGACAGTGTGGGAATATTATTAGCCAGACCTCATTAATTAAATAAGACTAATGATTTATTCATAAATCCAGGACAATGAGAGGACAATGCAGTGCATTTACATTAGGGATGAGCACATGCTTTGCGAAAGAATAAAAGCCTTTGAGCTGGAAACATAGAAATCCTTGTTTCTAACACTTGAATGATTTGTACAGGGCATTTCACTGCCTTACTTTAATACCACAAATCACGAAATTATTAAGACAGATACTGAACAGCTGGTTTATGAATAGAACCTCATCAAGCATTGTGTTATTATTTTTATTTTCTGCTTTTTTTTTTTTTTTTGGAAAATAACTTTTTAAAAAGCATTTCATAAACGTTGTGTAGGTCAAGTGAAAAGTGTAATCCAGGGAAGTGGGAATTTATATCAAAGCGAGTCATCACTGGAAGCCTAATCTCAGCTGAGAGTTAACTCCAGAACCCATTTTAAATTATTCGCTCAGGTCTGAAATAGGTGTTAGTCTCAAATTCCTTATCATCACCTGCTAATGAAAGACAGCTATCTATCCATTGCTAATTATGTGGATAGAATAGAAGTTGAGAGCCAAGAGGACTGCTCACACCACTTCAAAATCTGAACTTCCAACTAAATGTCTGTTTCTACTGGCCTGAACTCAGCTGTACTTTCAGTTTATTCATCTTGAGAGCCCTAAAATGGGTATGGAACCCTATTAAAAACCTGCTTTGTACCACCCAAACAATATAGGAGCAAGAAATTTAGGTGTATCCTTGCAACTCATGCATCTAGGTTTGATGACAAACCTCTCAAGGGTGCTTGAACCTTGGCATGTTATATTTTATACAGTACAACAATATACATCTGTTCAGTATGCCACCCTATATCTACTCTCACAGGTAAAATGTATTTCCCAGTTTTCCAATGTTGTATCTTAATGGGTAAAAAAAAGGGTTTGCTTTCTTTTCTGTAATGGTGAAAATGAATACAGAATTGAGCAAAATTTGAGTGTGGGTTTCACCCTTATGAACTATTTGGTTCAGCATCACAGATGGAAAAATATGGATTTCCTTCTTTGGTTGATAAATATACCTCGGACTTTGTGTGGTTTCAAAGTGCCATTTGAATTCTTCATTAATTCTTTAAGCAATGTCCACTTTGCTGCCTGTGAAAATAACTGAGTGCAAAAGTCGTAACATCCAGTTTTATCACTATTTTTATTGTTCATTATATAAGTGTATACTGTATAGGAAAACATTTTGTGAAGTTTGTGTTTGTAAATACTCATTTAATCTGTCTGTCTATTGGTAGTAATAAGAATATTAGTACTGATACCAGTAAAATGCAGCAAGGTTGTTCTAAGCTTACTGCAGTTAAACAAGAGTAACTGCTCCAGGAACCCATAACTGGAAGAGCCCTAAACTTGATTACAGAAGTCCCTAGAATTGGCTTCTACTCGTATCTATGTGTTGGGCCAGCATGAAGAAATTGTGTAAATCTGTGTTTAGTTTAGGAGGAGGAAGAAGCAAGAAGGGATAGAGCAGTGATGGAGAACCTTTTAGAGACCGAGTGCCCAGACTGCAACCCCAAACCCACTTATTTATCTCAAAGTGCCAACACAGCATCAGGGGAGGAACGAAACGCTCCCATTGGGCTGCTGGGCAGAGGGCTGGGGCAAACTTTGTGCTGGGAGGGAGGACTGCTGGGCAGAGGAGCGGGGCAAACTCTGTGCTGGGGTGACTGCATGGGTGCCCACAGAGAGGGCTCTGAGTGCCACCTCTGGCATGTGTGCCATAAGTTCACCACCGCTGGGAGAGGAAGAAACCAATCTATATGGATATCAGGGTGGGGGACAAATCATATCTATCTATTTGTGTTTTGCCTTCCTTCCTCATTTCATATTACTTGCTACATCCAGTGGTGTTTGAGCAAAGAACCTTGTTCTGTGGTGCTTCTTTTTCTTCAGTTATGTCACAAGCAGTCCATGGGTATTTCTGAAGCAGAAGAATTAGCCAACTGGGTACAAATTTTCCTCAGGAGATGCCAGAATTTGTCCACAAGTCTTCACTTTCTCTGGAGAGGCTCCTTCTGTGTCTCCCATCTGTATTGCTCTTATAAAGCCAAAATTCAAGGCAAATCTCTAATCTTTCTGAACAAATATTTTACTTGCCATTATTTTTCCATTATTTTTTAAACATTAAAGAAGTATGGTGAGGTAAGTCTTCCTTCAAAGCACCAATCAGAATACCAGATGCCTGTCATCTTCATGGCCAAAGGTACTTGGAGGAAATGGAAGTGGAAGGTGGCAACCGTCTCTACCAATTAGTGCTCATTTTTGCATCTTATATGCCCCTATTTTCATCTGTGAAATGGCACAAACTATGGCCTACCTCCACACCATTAAGAACTTTATGTCCCCAATTTTTATACTCCTGACTGCTGCCAGAAGCTCAAGAATAGAACCAATTAAAAGCTGGCAACTTAAAATAACAGGACAATTGATTCTTTGTAGAGTTGTTTTCAGCTAGGAAGAAATAGGATGTGAGCAGGAAAGGATTATATGTAAATATTTTGAAATTTTTAGTAATAGCTACACTTGAGTTCCATCCTACTGAACTTCCCTTATTTTATTGAACATTATCATTTTTGTTGATTGTATATAAACACATTCATCTTTTACTTTAACACACTTCCTAATCAATCCCTTTAAGTTTTGTTCATATGCCACCTGATAAGAAATTATATAAGTGTGTTGACTTGTAGTTTGCTGCTAAAAATAATTTTAAAAAATTCAGATACAAGCAAAACATGATTACATGGATTAGAAATAATTAATAAAGATTTGCGATGGGAGTTAGAATGTGCTCTATCTAGAGAGTTTACAAAATTACAGTCAACTCCATTTACAGTATACATCATTCAAAACAGATGTTTGCTTTAACTGGGTTATAAAACCAACTCAATTATTTTAATTTTTCGTAGAAATATCAAGCCATATGCAGGCACCAATAAAACATTGGTTCAAATCCTATTGTGTGGAACCCACTTGTGCAACAGAAATTACATTATTGGCAGTGGTAGATTGCCAATCTTCTTCTTCCATGTCTAGGCCAGATGTGAAATTGCCAAAATGACGCCACCTTTTGGTGAGTTCATTCTGCAGTTCATTTTTCCTGACCTAGTGTGAGAAAGATTAGCCAGCACAAGATGGCCGTTGTCCTGGGTATGCCTGATTGTGGTTCAAAATACAGTGGCACCTTGCTTTACAAATGCTTTTGGTTAATGTAATTTTCTCTTTACGAATGAAAATCTATTGAAAATAATGCCTCGGTTTACTAATTTTTTTCAGAACAGATTAATTGGTTTTCAATGCATTCTTATGGGGAAACCGCATTTCATTTTATGATTTTTTGGGGAACAATTTTCAATGCATTCCTATGGGAAACCACATTTTGCTTTATGAATTTTTTGTAATACTAAACATTTCATAGAATGCATTAAATTCATAAAACGAGGTACCACTATCTTCAAGGAGGCTCCTTCTGTGTACCCCTAGATTGCCAATGATTAAAACCTACCTTTACTAACTACAGGGTGTATGTGACTTTGTCCTGTTTGTCCATATTGTGAATAATGTTCCATCATCTGTGTCTACCTTTAATTTTTCTATGTATACACACATATATATGTATTTTCTAGCAGCTGGACCATTTGGTTGTCCTTGATAGAAAGCTACAAAACAATGAGAGGAAAGTCTATCAAAACCCTGAAGCATTTATTTTTAGACCCATGGTTGATAGAGACAAAAGAAACCTAGAGGGGGAAAACAGTGTCAACAGTTCATACGAAGCGTCTTTTCAAGTTAAGGAAAAGTCAAGTCAGTCTGAGACTATAGCTATGATGGGATTTAAAAAGAGATACAATAAAGGCATCCACAACCTATACCTGTTACACAGAAGGTCATTTCTAGGAGGTTTTGATGTGGTAGGACTTGAAAAAAAGAACACACCACTATATTCATTCTAGCCCAAAGGCAGAGGATGGTATAGTAGCTTTGGGACTGCAACAGTAGATGGTAATTGTTCCTAAGAGGGTAAGGGAAATGTTCCCAATTGTCTTGAAAAGAACAAAACATCTGAAGGACTCTTCAGGGCCATTCCAAGTTCAACAAAATAAAACATTTTGCAAAGTGATGTTTGCATCCTCGGGTATTGTTGCAATCAACAGGAATGAACCTAGAAGAGAATAAACTGGGAGAGGCAAGAGGATGACTATGCTAATGGGATATCAAAAAGGGTAACCAACCACCCCTTTTAAAAACAAAAATCAGGCAGCAAATGTGTTCTTTGTACCACAGGATTTCAGGAAACATCTCACCCACACATACATAGACAGAGTAACAGAGAAAAGTTGCAGTCCCACATTAATAAAATCATGTTAAGCTGCCCTATACTACTTATTTTGCTATGGCTAATGTAAGTGAAGTATATATAACAGGAATAGAAAAAGAGAAATAAGAATTCTTTGGGGACCCATTAATTTCTTAAGGATAAAGTGTCTGAAGGCTCAAAGGCTTTTGTTGAAGCTTATTTTAAATTTATTTTTATATTTATTTATTTATGTGTTGGATTTATATAACCGCCCTTTTCACCAAGGCAGCTCACAACATCAGCTAAAACCCTTATCCAATACTAATTAAAACCAAATACTATAAAACTATCTAAAAATATATATAAAACCTCTCCAGTCCCCTTAAAAAAGAAGGAAGGAATAGTAATCAGCAACTTTCATTGCTGATTACTATTCTTACTTTAGCTTTATCAAATAATAAGTTGATTCCTGCCCTTTCAAAATTTAGTGATGTGGAGTATATTCAGTTATTTCCTCATCTTCCTCTACTTCTTCCAGGGATGGCTATCTTAATATATTTTCCCAACATTGCTACTCATTTGTTAAAGAAAAGAACCCTTTAAACCAAATAAGGTATAAAAGCATGGAAGTGATCACTTACATATAACTTCCAGGCAGGAAGTAATCACTTACATCTTACTTCCAGGCAGCCCTTTTTATCTATAACATTTTACCATAGGAGGTAATGGATTCATTCTTCTACGAGTGCGTATGTTTTCATTACTTGTTCATTTGAAAGCTGAAAATGAATGTGTAAACTGATTTTCTTGAACTGATCTTGACTGATTACTATAACCATTCATGTGTGAACTGGGGTTCTTTATCCTTCTCTATTCTTCATAGGTCTCCAAGTATCCCCCCCAATATATATATATATCCCTCTTCCTGCAACTTCCCTTTAAATTATTTTAAGTTAAAAAAATGTCTAACCTTGGAAACTAACATAATGCCAAGTGAAATGGTGGTCTGAAATGTAGAATGGAACTCAGCTATTCAGCTAAAGGTAAACAACAAGATTTCAATTAGAATAGATCAAGTGCTTAAATTTCCCATTTAAGTAAACTGAATATGCTAGTTATTAAAATCATAATTTAAAAATATTTATTCTTCAGATTATTACTCATCATGATAACAAAATATGGTGCTCTTATATAAGTAATAAGGGGACAGGTTTTTGGAGGGTAAAACAATGTTTTCATTAATACTATATAATGTTTCTTGAGTCTAATAAGCAATAGAAATTAATGTAATTCTCAAATTACATCCCATGGAATTATATTTATGCTGCTGTCGAAATGTAAACTTGTAGAAATTACAATTAAGTATATTTCATGGTTAACAAAAAATGTAGCATCATGGGCTTTTAAAAAAAAAGTAATATTAAACTTGGTTTTTAAAATCTTGCTATTGTAATTGTTTTAAAACATTATTAGCTGCTAGATTAATCTTCTTAACTAAATCACCAAATGTTCTACTAAACCAGGGGTACCCAAACTTTTTGGACCATGGGTCGATCATGTGGTTCAGAAAGGCGGTCACTAAGGCTCAGGTGCCGGGTGCGGCCCCCGAGGCCATTTCATCCGGTCCGTGAAGGCCGCGTCGCTCCTGGAACGGAAGTAAAATGTGCCCATACAGGCCTTAGTTTGGGCACCACTGTACTAAACAAATATGCAAAGAATTTTTCTGGCTAATCATCTGACATGAGTAGCAGCCCACAGCTGCTAAAGAAAGACATCTAATTGCTGTTTCACAAGCCCCGCACTTTTCTATTTACACAATTCTTTTACTGATCTTAATATAAATAGATATACAGTATATATATATATATATAAAGAGCAATGCTAACATAATCCCTCATTAACTGTAGCAAGTTAAATAAACAGTTCTGGTCACAGCTGGTGAATGAAGTGTCTTTAAAAAACAAATCATTATGAATTAAAATGCATAAAAATATTCGTGTTTTATAAATGTATATTGTACCTACATACCTCGATAAAATGTGGACATGTGGCAGTCAAATTAAGTGCTAAATAAATCAGTTCATTAAATTAGTATGAGAGATAAAACAAGCAGGGGAAGAAAAAAATCCCACGGTTTTTCAAAAGTTTGTACAGTGGTACCTCACTTAAAGAACATAATGCGTTCCAAGGGATTGCTCTTTAAGCAAGTTTGCTCTTTAAGAGAAACACCATTGTAAGTAACCAATTGTGACTTCTGGTGGGGGTTTTGTGAAACCAGATTTAGTTGCTAAGTCAGTTTTTGGTTGGTTTTAGTTGTT
This sequence comes from Furcifer pardalis, assembly GCA_030440675.1. Classification (NCBI taxonomy): domain Eukaryota; kingdom Metazoa; phylum Chordata; class Lepidosauria; order Squamata; family Chamaeleonidae; genus Furcifer; species Furcifer pardalis. Next base: position 86,556,425 of record CP126897.1, on the reverse strand, counting down.
AAGCTAGGTGACCATTCAGAGAAAATTCTGCTCTTTAAGCAAGTTAGTCTCTAAGCGAGGCACTCTTTATGTGAAGTTTTACTGTACTGTACTATGTTTTTTATTAAAGAGAATGTCAGCTGCAGAATTATATCCATTTGGAATTACAGTGGAACCTCATACAATAATTGCCCTGGACACCAAGGATAGCACATAGCAATTAGGTTTTGGGAAAAATGGCATCCCACATAACAATTTTCCCTATGGGAAAAATCGTACAATGATTTTTCAATGGGAAAAACCGCTTAGCAAATAATAATAATAATAATGTAAAATGCATCCCATAGGGGAAATCGCTATACGATGCATGTATCATATAGCAATTTTTTTGTACAACAACAAGCCCCGTAGAACGGATTAAAATTGTTGCACAAGGTACCACTGTATGATGTTTCCATAAAAAGCATTTAATTACTTTTTTAAAATGTAGAACTTTATTTGCCAATTTAATAATACACTTACTGTGGTTCTGTATGCAAATGTGGAAAATATTGGGTTTTGGATTTGGAAGCTGATTCACCTACTAATGTGAAAAGATTGTTTGAAGTGGATAATGACAGTGTTTGAGTCTGGGGTGTGGGCAGCCGGCAAGTAACACAAACACCAGGACCCTGGGCGACAGGCCAAACAGTAACCACATCACAGGCCAGAGTCCAAGTCCAAAATCAAACCTGAGACAGAGCAAGCGAAACAGAGTACCTTTGGGGGCTGGATCAGTGCAAGGAGCCACGAGCCATATAAGGCACGACAACAGGAAACAGGGTGGGAAGTCTTTGGAAGTGGGAACCAGGATTAAGGCAAGAGATCTTTGAAGGCAGGAACAAGACAAAAGATCCAGGAGTCAAGCAACAGTAAATTCAGTAATCTTCATTACTGGGGGAAAGAGCCATTTTTTATATGGCTCAGGTGGGGCCTAGTAGCTGCATCAGGGTGAGGGTCCAACTCTGAAGCATTAGAGCTGCCCTTTAGGCTGGAGGTCCAATCCTGCAAGCATCAAAGCTACTTCTAGGGAACTCATGCTGCAAATACCAGAGCTGCTTCAGATCCTGACAGACAAGATATATTTATCACAAAACTGTGGTCCAGAGATTATAGCTGTATTCTGTCATGCTATTTTAGCATATCAGTACCATCAATGGTTCCCATATCTACGAAAATTCCATAAGGAAGCTTAATACACAACTAAATAATAGTAGTGGTCTTGCACGAATATCAGGAACAATGTAGATTGTATCATAGAGATACAGAAACATTGTTATTGGTGTAAAGTTAACCTTTTCAATAAAATCTCAAAATAGCCATCATTCCTAAATTTGGCTGAAATTGTCTTTGATTATGTTATTCAGAAAAGAAAATGCCAAAGTTTATAGTAATTGAGGCTATACATACAGGGCCGTAGTTAGGATTCTAGATATGAATGGGCAAATATCTTTTCAGGATGGGCAACAATGTCATATATATAAACAGCCGGGAGTTTGAGGGCGGGTAAACTGCTAACTCAGGGTGGGCAAGGCCCTCCTGCCCCCCTGGCTATCGCCCTGTTTATTAATGATCCATTAATGTATCATATAGTTAGTGAAGCATTTGGTTGACAAATTCTTCAAAAGAATATGTGCTAAATTTTATAAAAAGTGCTGAACAAAATATGCAATTTATGGAATGCACACATGCTTTCTTTACTACCAGAAAGCCTTTGGCAAAGTCTCATATGGGAAGCGAATTGAGCTGTTGGTATACAAAGGTTTTGTGTGAAGAAATATTCATAGGATTGGCAACTCTACTGACAAGAAAAAGCTGTAGTGAAAACTGACGATAAGATGACCAAGAGATATGAAGAGGAATTCAACAGGAATGTAGACTCACACCACAGTTTCTCAAGCTGCAGTCTGAGATCATCTGTAGAGAACATAGAAATTAAAGGTCTGTTTAATCCAGAAGCTTGCTTCTCATAGTGACACAGACACCCAAGTGTTTTGGGGCAATTTCTCCTTCTGTTTTGTTTGTTTGTTTGCTTGTGATTCCAAACCTGCAAACATAGCAAAGCAAGGCAATCACTCTTATATACCACCCCATAGTGCTTAGTGCACTTGCTGGGCAGTTCACAAGTTAATTAGCATACTGGGTCCTCATTTTACCGACCTTGGAAGGATGGAAGCCTGAGTCAACCTTGATCCCTTGTCAGCATTGAATTCACAACCTTTTGGTTGCAGTACAGTAGGTTAACCCCTGTGCCTCATAGACATCCTTTGGCAGATACATCTACCAATGAGTGTGACTGATAACAGCATGCGTAAGACTTGGGATGCATTTGCTTGGAAGTACTTGCCATTTATCTGAATGGTAGTCTTTTCCAAAACCTTTTGGAAACTCATAACCCAAAAACAGTGATGGCGAACCTTTTAGAGACTGAGGCCCAAACTACAACCCCAAAGCCACTTGTTTATTTCAAAGTGCCAACACAGCAACAAGAGAGGAAGGAAACGCTCCCATTGAGCTGCTGGGCAGTGGGGTGGGGCAAACTCTGTACTGGGGGAGGGAAGAGGCACTCCATTTGGGCTGCTGTGCAGAGGGGCGGGGTAAATTCTGTGCTGGGGAGGAAGGAAGCACTTCCATTGGACTGCTGGGTGAGGTAAACATCTAGGCATGACTATATGTTGGAGTGTACGGAACGCTGTTACCTTTCCTGCCGAAGTGGTACCTATTTACCTACTGTTAGGTTGGCAGGAGTTGGGACAGATGATGATAACTCACTCTACCATGCAGCACTCGAGTCTCAAACTCTGACGTGCCAACCTTCCAGTCATCAAGCTCAGCATCTTAACCACTAAGCTACAGGAAATAGAGATGGTGGGCTGCAAATCTAAGAAATGAGGGAGATGGAAAGTGACAGCAAATGGTTTAGGAAGCCAGTGAAGGGACACATTACCATAGTAATGTGAGATATGTAATGATATATGAGTCACTGGGATTGAATGTGAGAAAATGGTTCCTGAGGAGCAGGATGATCCTTGTCGTAGTTTAACTTTAATCAAACTTTGTCCCTCTTAATGTCTTGTTTCCAGTTATAGATGTTACTTAAGCAGAGGAAATAATACAACCCATTAGGTGTTTAGTTGAATAATGTTAACAGAAATTTAGGCTAATCCCAAATATTTAGAATAAAAAGTGAAAATCTGCAGAATATATTTGCTTGTTAGGTGAGATAAATGTTGTAAAATGTAATGAAAGCCCTAAATATGCAGTTTGGAGAAAGGCCAGCATATTGGAAAATGATATATTTCTCACTTTCTCCTCTGCTTAAATCTATACATTTAAAAGAATCTTCAAAGCACAGAAAAAGGAAAAAACCTTGCAACTTATTGGGGGGGGGGCCATCATCAGTAAATGCAACGTTTGACTTAGCAACTCATTCTGCCACATCTTTCCAAGCAATACAACATTCTTACAAGTCCTCTTTCACTACATCCAGAGGTTGAGGGATGTGAATGAATGGTTATGTGTTGGGCTTAGAAATGAGAAGGGAATCATACATGACCAGTTGCAGTATTGAAATATACCCGTAGTATCTTGCTATGTGTAGTTGTAAGTCTGAATGTGAACAGAACTGTGAATGTTGTTGTTTTCCTTGTTCTTTCATATCTACCTCCATGACCTTTCTCATCTGAAGCTATGAATACTCTTGTAAAAGGTACAGTGAAAGCTTCAAAAGATCTGATTACTGACTTTCCCAAAAGTGGCAACAATGCGATGACCTTGTGATGCTGCTAATACCTAGTTTAGGCTTCTAAACTGGCCAATGAATGGGCTGAATGTCTGGATGATGATGCACTAGCATGATGGAACCTAGGCTCATAGGGTCAAAGACCAGGAAGTCTGAAGTCTCCAATGGAAGCCTGTCCTGTCCTCTTTAAAAAAGGATACATGGCCTTTTGATCTGTTATGTATATTCCATACTGCCCAGGTAATTAAACATGATCATAGTCAATAATGCTGTTCTGATGTCATTAAAATTTCTTGTTCTCAGTTTTAGAAGACCTTAATGAGAGATAAGTACACACCAGTTGAAAAAAATATAACCTCTTGTTGGTATCATTCTACCTAAGATAAGGAGAGAAGTAGCAGCAGTGAACGCTGAGAGAACTAAGCAAGAGAACGACCCTCAACATCCGCTGAATTGATGTGAGCCTCAAGTCCACCAGCTCAGATGCAGGAAGAGCTTTATGGCAAGAACAAACATTCTTGAGGGTATGCAAGAGCAAAACCAAATTAGAAGATGGAGGAAAGAACTCACTGGGCAAGGAACAACATTAAAGGAGGATATAGCTGAGGATTTCAGCCTCCCCTACATCACTTGGAGGACTTTGAATAGGCTGAGGGTTGGAGTCCCTAAATGTAAGACCAACATGTTTGAGTGGGGGCTGCTGGCAGACAACAACACACAGTGTGAATGTTGAGGGATACAGAATTTGTTGGTTTGCTAATTACTGCCAGAAACACGAGGACTTAAGTTTGCCCAATGACAAAGCTAGGAAAGTGACTTCAGTTAGGCAGTCCAGGGTTTTCATCTGGACACGAAAGAAAAAAAATTAGTAGTTCACTCTGGGAGTAAAAAAGATCAAAGCAATTTCAGCACCACATTTTGCATGGGGATCCAGTTATCTGGCCCAAATGTCATGGCACATACACATATGCACACACACGTGCAATGAACATTTATTGAGAACTCTGCTGTTTTTGACCATGCAGAAGTCTGACTGAAAAGGTGCCACTCTAATATTTTAGCCCTCTCCCCGGAAAAGCATGTGGTTTTGACCAACTTAGGTGGTTCAGAGGGGAGTTAGATCTTTTCCATCTCTAAACAAACTATTTTGGGCTTATGCTTTGTCCTTCATGGTTACTATGCCAGTGTATGGGGAGTTAGGACATAACATAGTTCTTTCCAGGTTAGTTGTTCAAGACTTTCAGGCCATGAAAGCATTATGCCAATCCATTAGCCCTCCTCTGGATACCCCCTGTCAGGTCAACTTCAAAATGCCCAGCATGCTTCAGCTAGGAAGCTAGTCCTTTAACACATAGGTGTCACACAGGTAGATTTGTACAGCTATGCAGAGAACTGACCTCTCTGTGATCTCAGATACCAAAGAAAAACTTGAATCAACCCTTTCACTCAACCATATTCACAATTCCTAAAAAATATTTAAAGCTGCCTCTGTCCTCACTGAACCATAGATAAAATGGAGGAAAAATCAAATTATTACTTGGGGCTTCCTAGGTGTTATCATAATCTCGTGAACCAAACAATGAAAAACTATATAATATTTGTGGACCTCTGCTACATTGTTTAACGGTAGTGTTAAATTCATATTGCTAATTGCATTAAACACTGATTACCAACCTGGATTCAAAAGCAGGAAGAAGAAACTGAAGATGTTGACAGGTGCCTTAATAGCCTGTCCTTTTTTGTTTTGTAAAATGCACTTCAGAAATAGCTCAAATAACATTAAATAGATGGCAGAAAAGAAAACTTCACATTGGCGTATTAAAGCAATTAATGAATTATTCAAGTCAGTCTTGTGACTGTGCACATGAAGTAAAGCATATGAAGCCTCTGACCTCGAATAACATGAAGGTTTTAATGATTAAAGAGTCATATTGGCATAAATAGGTCACAAAATGCAAAACAAAACAAAACAAAACCACCACCTCTGGAGTTTCTTCCTCAATTTACAATATTTTCTTTAATTATAAACTACTAGTGAAAGGAAGGAACAGTGATTCCTGAAAACTCGTAAACTGCATATAGCCTGACTCAGCATTCTTTGGATTTTTCCAGATGTTGTCATGTTCTGAATTCTAGTCAGTACCCATCACATATTAACAAACAATGGAGAAATCTTTAAGGAGAGTAAAACAGTGAATAATTTAAAATATGTGAAAATAATGGTAGGAAGAGAGAGCGAGACAATTTATTTTTGCCTGATGTTGGAAGAAGCATATTCTTATACTTCCTTGTAGTCATCAACAGTAGAATAATTGGACAAAATACAGTAGTAAGTCTAAAAGACTTGGATGGGTGGCGCTAGCCAGAATTTCTGCTACCGTTTCTGGTAAACTGGGGTGAACCTGCTGAATCCCACCACTGGATAGGGCCAACAACTGCCCAAGGGCTGATGTAGCTGATCACTCAAGCCAAAGGAAAAGCAAAACAATGTGAGTGCAAAGATAAACAAACAAACAAACAAAACAGAAGCCCTGATGGCTGTACAAAATATACCACATACTCATGCCAAAATGTACTGGATCTCTTTGCAATTAGCACCAGCGTTGTGTAGTTAATGGACAATGTCAGTTTGGCACAAACAGCAAGACAAATACCTATCTAGTGTTTTCCTCAATCTGGAATAAAACTAGAGAATGCCTCCATAAAGAGATGTTGTAATTATTGAGATGCTATGCCCTGAAATATAAGAGATCATTATGGAGAAGAGGCACGCTGCTACTAAGCAAAGCAAAGCAATCACATATATATACCGCCCTGTTAGGTTCACAAGTTAATTAACATTTTGCCCTCAAGATGCTGGGCTGACCTCAAAAGGATGGAAGGCTGAGTCAACCTTGATCCCTGGTCAAGACTGAACTCACAATCTTTTGATTGCAGTACAGCAGTTTAACCACTGCACCACTGCACCACTCATAAAGCAAATTACTTACAAGCTAAATGAAATAAAGTTATGCAGCAGCAAATAATACACCTGGTCTCTAGGAAAAGAAGAGAAGAACAGGATTAGGGTTTTTCAAAATGTGTGTAAGACATGTGGGTTTAAAATAGTTAATTATTTGGGGGCAATTGTTTTACGGTATAATGCACAACATGACTTATGCCTTGATGTTCAAATTTGGGGAGGAATCAAAATCAGAAGAGAATGAAGTCATTTGCATTGCTCAAAGAATAATAGACTACTACTAAATGTTTTAGCACAGTTTTATGAGCTCTTTGTCACTAGAAAGAGCACTAGATACATACAATTAATAACATTTATTTTTCAAAATGCATTAATGCTTCTTTCTGTGGAGAATTAGGCTGAATAACAAATAAAGCATGACAGCTCTTTCCCTTGTCAACTCTAATGGGAAATATGTTCTGTTCTACAATTTATATGGTATTGAATCCCTGTTTTTATTGGCTTCCATACATAAAAGCAGTGACAAGGGTGACGTTAATGTGGAAGAGCTATTTGGACAGCTAATCCTACTCGTGCCAGCTTCACTGAAGAAAAATAAGATGATTTACTTATTAAATGAAACTTTGTGTTCATATTTCTTAATACATTCTTGATGGCTGTATTAATTTATTTACACTCTTCAGGAAGTACAGAAGTATAGTAGATCCAGGATTTCCAGGGTCAAAAAAGGGGGACATTTTGATGAGCAGGGATGATGGTATCAATTGCCATTCCCTCCCACAGTAAAATTAGATTTTAAGTGAAATCCATATCCTCTATGATTAACATGATCTTTGTCCCATTGTAATATCATCTTAGAGATACATGTCTGGAAATGGTAATTGAGGGTCCAATATGTTGCGGACTTGAGATTACTGTGGAGGATCTTTTGGAGAATATCTTCTTCTATGTAGCTTTTGACCAGGAAGACCTACGCAGCAGTTTGGTCTCATCTTATATCATGTGTAGACTATTTAACCGTGACTAAGTCACATTGCATTTTGGAGGCACACTGGAGTCACAAGCCACTTTGTCATAAAATAGAAAGAAGCCTATTCTTTCATTTGCTACACTGTTTATCAACAACTTAAGAATTACTGTGACTTAGTGGTTAAGATGCTAAATTTGATGACTGGAAAGTCGGCCGGTCAACATTTCAAGACCTGAGTGCTGCATGATGGAGTGAGCTTCTGTCTCTGTCCTAGCTCCTGCCAACCTAGCAATTCAAAAGTAAGATATTGCAAGTAGATAAATAGGTACCACTTTGGTGGGAAAGTAAACAGCGTTTTATGCACTTTGGTGTCTAGTCATGCCTACCACATGTCTACAGAAATGTCTGCAGACACAGGCTCATTTACATGCTAGCAAGCATATTGTGCTTTCTGTCTTTAAGATTGTGTATAGAAGACGGATAACTATTAGACTTGCTCTCCTCCAGTCTGCTAGTTCAGAGTGATCCCCACCCCCACACGTCTAAACCTCTGACTGCTCTCATGACTTTTGACTCCTCAGAGCTTTGTTCAAGCAACTCATCTTTGCACAATACCCCCAAGCATGCATGGGACACTAGAAGCAGTGTACTAGAAATTCAGGGCAGCCCATAGTCACATTGCCAAAAGCTAAGAAGATGTGACATATATTTCCATATCAAAACAGCAGAAACCATTCTTTCCCTTCTTCACTGATGCATAACATCCGGAAAAAATGGCCTTCAGCTAACACAGATCAATTTTCTTTCAGCTTCAGTCACCATTTAATTACTGTTGACTTCTTTAACCTTTTCCTCCCATGTCCTTTATAGATTAATTGCCTTTATACTTTAATATCATTTACTTTTTCCTGTGACTTAATCAAACTTGAAATGATATGATAAAATTTTTCACATTTTCCTTCTTTCTTCCTATCCTTTATTTTCCAGTTACTTCAAAATGCAGATTATTTCTTGGGGGCAGAGAAATATTTTTAACAACCCACCTTTCAAACTATATCATCCTGAAGCATCTACACATTTCTTTCAACCAACTGATTGCTTGGATGACCGGATCACTGAGTAGATGAAAGAGCTGGCATTTCACCTTTGGGTTTATTTGCTTTTTGGCTGAAATAGACATCCACCAAAGTACTTTGGGGTGTGTGTGTGTGTGTGTCTGTGTCTGTGTCTGTGTCTGTGTCTGTGTGTCTGTGTCTGTGTCTGTGTCTGTGTGTGTGTCTGTGTGTGTGTGTGTGTGTGTGTCTGTGTGTGTGTGTGTGTGTGTGTGAGAGAGAGATCCATCTCAATGTTCCCCAAACATCAAATTTTTCATTTTTCTTCTTTGAACAAGTAAAATCTCCCTAAAAGGTATTTTTACCTGGCAGATGAAACTTTTCCCCTCCTATTAATCCAGAAAAATGTTAGGAAAATAGCAATGTTACATGCACTAACATTGGGTATCAGTGGGAAGAGGCATTACAACCTAATATGACTGTCCTTTGCCACTAACTTGATTGGTAGAATTCTTTTGCCACCTCTGGCATTTGAGTCAAGTCCCTGCCCCCTCTTCCTGCTTATTTGCTCACTTCTATTTTTTCCCCTCTCTTCTTACTCTGATCATGCCACCAAACAGAAAAGTGTGAGAGGATCTTTACACACTGGAGATTCCATTTTTCCTTATTTTTCTACTAACTACAACTATAGATGGCAACTGTAAGTAAAGATACTTCCCCGTCCCCTCCAACTTTAAATGCTTTTGGAGTACTTTTATCATACAAAGTACTAGTTGAGAAGTGGGGGCAGAGGGTAATGAGAACTGAATTAATCTCTCAACATTCACCTTTGCTGCTGCTGTGGTTTTTGTACCCCTTACTCTACTTTGTTAAAGGGAATAATCAAAATTCCCAAATAAAGTATTGAAAAACTGCTGACATAAATGAAAAATATAAGAGACTAAAGGCCAGAATCATTTTGGAGATTTATTCTGGCCTAAGTGTAATTGTTTAAATAAGGATGGCAAATTGCCACTAATTAATGGGTTGCTGGTTACATGCTAGAGGTAAAGCAACTGAGTGGCAATTTGTTATCTTCACTATTGTTACATGCAAAAAAGTTACCTCTGACTAATTTTGACCTGCTAAACTGATGTAAATCCAAGGCTGTGGCTTCTTTGATTTAGTCAATCCATTGCATATTTTATCTTCCTCTTTTCCTGCTGCCTGCAACTTCTCCTAGCATTATAGTTTTCACATGATGTACCCAAAGGAGAATGTTAGTTAATCAGCAACAACTCTCTGTTATGATTTATGCAATTACAATGATGCCATTACATGAATTCTAGCTGGAATGTGATGATTGTCCTATCTTTCAGGAAATTGTTATCTCCCCCCCTTCCCCCACAACAGTTTCCCTAAAGGCATCTACTACTTAGCTCAGAGGATTTTTGGTTGCAATAATAAGAGCATATTATTAAAATGTAATTAATCTCACAGCTCCAAATAGTGATGTTTCTCAGCCTTAGGCAATGGAAATGTGAGGTTTATTAATACAATTCAGGAATGAATATAATCACAAAAAATAAAGTCAGAAAGTGCCTTTTAAATTTATTCTTAGCTTATTGCTAATAGATAGGGAATTTAGATAGTTGTAATGCAGTGCCTATAGTTATTAAAATTTTATCTGAACATACAAAGTTGTATTGTAGACCATTGGCTATAAAGATCTCCTACAACTCCATCCCAAGTGGCCGAAATGGCCTAGACCAGCTTGGTTAGTACTAGGCCAACTGAAACTAGTAGCATGGGTGTCATGCTGCAATGCAGAAATCAGATGAAATGCCACTGCATTGTATTCTCGGGACAGTCTTCATGGCTGATCACCATGAGGATCACCAATATTCAGATATGGATATAGATATGGATATGGAAGAAGAAGAATGCCTGTGTTCCAAGACTAAATGCAGTGTAAAAAACTCATCGTAAAAATCTGTTGTCACTTGGTTTCTCCCTTGTTTGACCCCCTTCTTGTCTTTTTGGTGGTTCTCTGCTAGCAGATCTTTGAGGACACAGCAGTCCTGCTTACTTTTCTCTGAGAACAGACGATAAGCAGATTATTTGGGCACACCACTCACTCTGTACAAGCAAAAAGAATTTGATCAGCCCAAGAGGCATCTGTTTATTCCTAAACACCTGTACACAGTGAACCTTTGAATTAAACTAGCAGTTAATCTCATTGCATTTCTCCAACTACCACCTGCATTTTCTTCTTTTCTTTTTTACTAGATTGGAAGGCATTTCCCCCTTGCATCAAAATCCATACACATTTTGATGCTTTCCCCCTAATGTGCACATTTATACATGCATTTTACCCCAGCTACACATTCTCAGCTCCTGCCAACCTAGCAGTATGCAACCAAGAAATTGCAAGTAGATAAATAGGTACTACTTTGGTGGAAAAGGTAACAGCATTCTGTGTACTCTGGTGTCTAGCCATCCCTGCCCCCATGACTTTAAATGGAGATTAGCACCGTTCCCTAGAGTTAGATATGACTGGCTTTTGAGCAAGTGTGACCTTTACACATTCTTTGCATTTACTAAAAGCATATTTTGTTTATATTTTTCAGGTGTACACTTTTCAACTAGTTGCATTTTGACATGGGCACATAATTCTCAGTCATTTTCTCTCTCCATAACGTCCACAAGCTTGCAAAAAAAGAGAGAGAGAGAGAGAGAGTTGGAGGGTGAGATTGGGTGAAATAAGTTTTAAATATATTTTTCTGAAAACTCTTTTTGAAAATTTTATTTACAATGCTTTGGGGGCCTTAATGATTGCCAAATAGTAATGGTGGGCTGCAGCATGCTTTATCAAAAACTATTCCACAAGCTAGACTTTACGAACACTTGTGCAAAGACAATGTGTTGGTTGTTAAGAAGTTCTGTTGTGGCACACTAAGTTATACATACATTTTCCATGTTGAATTGGTAATATATAATTTGTAAACCGAAGATAATATATAATTTGTAAACTGAAGATAATATATAATTTGTAAGAGAAATCGACTGTGCGACTGAACAACAAAAACAAAACTGAAGAGGCAATTCAAATGCTTCCATTCACCATAGAAGATAAGGCAATTTAGCCATGCAGAACACCTGACAAACTTTGACTAATTGAGCTGATTATCTATTAATAAAGCAATGAGAGACCTCCCCTTTCCACTCAAAAAATAAGGTCTCATGGGGTGGAGGGAATAAAGGAGGGTAAAAATACAAAATGCCACCTGTTCTCATTAATTCAATAGCCAGCATCAGCAGAAGCTTACTAATGAGAAGAATAGGAGTGTAATTATCTTGCCTCAAATGAAATTTGTAATTGAAAGAGTGTAAAACAGTAATAAGCAGCTAGCTTATTTGATATATGTTTGTGGAAAGTGATTTGCCTATCAATGAGCACTGAAATACTGCAGTGGCCAAAGAAAATTGGTTTGCCAGTTACACATTTTCATCTGCAATTCACTGTAACAAACTGTGAATTGGCAATATAAATGATTAGACATAGGCCTTATGTGAGTTTTGGAAGAAAGATTCCTGTCTCTTCTTCCTACAGTTACTTGTACATCCTGGAATATGTCTCCATGGGATTGAGGGACCCTCTTGGGTAACATGGAACTGGACTGCTGGGAATTAGCAGGTGTGATTTTTTTCCCCTCCTCAAACATCCAGAAGCTGACTTTTAAGTATGAGAGTGATGTAACTCCCCACCCCCTTCTTCAGGGAAAACATATGCACCATCCAGCACAGTCTAGAAGCAACATCCTTTCCCCACAAGTGGCCAGGCCTTCCAGTAGAAAGCATGGGAAGTTTTCTTTCTGTGAACTTTGTTACGGTTATGTATCTTATTCTAATTACCTTGTGAACCTCCCTAAGAGTGCACTAAGCACTACAGTTAAAGGTAAGCCAGTCATATCCAACTCTAGGATTTGGTGTTCATCTCCATTTATAGCATGAATGCATCTCCAGATGTTCCCATGTGACAGGCACAGCTGAGACAGAGGTGGAAGCTCACTCGGCCATGCAGCACTCAAGTTTCAAACTGCTGATTTGGCAACCTTCCCGCCATCAAGTTCAGTGTCTTAACCACTATGCCTCCGGAGTCACTAAGTCACTATAGGGTGGTATATAAGTGTAATTGCTATTGCTATCTTATGATCTAGAGCAGTGTTTCCCAACCATTGGTTTTTAGACTTCAATTCCCAGAAACCCAAGTCAATTCCCCAAAGCACTAATTAGCCAATGTACTGACTTAGGCTTCTGGGAATTGAAGTCTCCCTGTGGGGCATGGGCTCCATGTTGGGAACCACCGATCTAGATCTTAGTTTGCTGCTTTAATTGTAAAGTGTGCACATAATGTTTGAGATACCACCAAAATCTTGGCCAGAGCAGTAGTTGTCACGTCATTATCAACAGCTCGTATCCGAAAATGCATTTTTTGAAGCAAATGTCGTTGGCATGAATTTGTTTAAGGTGGATTCCATCTTGCCATGAAGTGAACAACACACTATGATCATAGAACCATCTCCTGCTGCACATGAAATTAGACATGCAGGATTTAACACCAGGACTGCAATAGACTGCCGCAGCCTTGAGGATCTTATCAAGGTGCACCTTCACAGCAGGTCCATCTGACATGGCCTCTTCCGCCTCCATGACCATTGGGAATCAGAGTTCCTCCTCCATTCATTTTGCCATTTGGCCCAATATGATGGCTTCCAGTGGCATTTCCTCCATTGAGGGAGACCATCACCCCACCAAAAGGGGCTTATCCACCCATAACCATTGGCCCCCTTAGGGAGTCAAGTTAGTTAACCACTGCCTGACACTGCCTGTTGGAGAGGGGGAATGAGGGCCAACTGTGTGGACCAGCTAGCCCAGCCATAAAGACCTTGCTGCTGTTGCTGTTGCTGTTGCTGCCTTCATGACCACTGCAAGAACATCACAGAACTCTCCCTGCCTGTTGGAGAGGGGGAATGAGGGCCAACTGTGTGGACCAGCTAGCCCAGCCATAAAGACCTTGCTGCTGTTGCTGTTGCTGTTGCTGTTGCTGCCTTCATGACCACTGCAGGAACATCACAGAACTCTCCCTGCCTGTTGGAGAGGGGGAATGAGGGCAGTGGCGTAGCGTGGGGGGGGCGGGGGGGGGCGGATGCCCCGGGCAGCGGCTTTCAGGGGGCGGCAAAATGTCCCCTCCCCACCCTTTTGCTGGCGAGCGCCCCGCGTGCGCTTCGCCGCTTGCAGGCGAGGAGGAGAAAAAGGATTTTTTTTTAGGCGGACAATTCAAGGAGGGGGCCCGGCTAGCCGTCGGGGGCTCTCCTGGAGGGCGGCCCGCGTGCGCGCGCACGCTGCTCACCTCCGCCCGCCCAGCCACCCACCCAACTTGCCGTGAGACGGGGCGCTCGTCTGGGGTGGGTGGCGCCGTGGCGGGGAGCCCCTGGCAGCTGGCTGGGCAGGAGGAGGTGGGCAGCGCGCGCGCGCATGCGGGCTGCCCTCCAGGAGAGCCTCCGACGGCCAGCCGGGCGGGGCGGGTCCCTCCTTGAATTGTCTGCCTTTAAAAAAACCCCTTTTTCTCCTCCTCGCCTGCAAGCGGCGAAGCGCACGCAGGACGCTCGCCAGCAAAAGGGTGGGGAGGGGACATTATTTGCCGCCCCTGAAAGCCGCTGCCAGCGGCAGGCGGCGCGCGGAGAGCCCCCGACGGCCAGCCGGACGAGCGATCTGCCGGAGGTGCGCTCGTCGGGGGTGGGTGGTGGCGGACGGCCCCTGGCGGGCGAGCGGACGGAGGTGCGCTCGTCGGGGGTGGGTGGCGGATGGCCCTGCCTGGCGGGCGAGCGGACGGAGGTGTGTGTGGCGCGCACGCAATCGCGCGCGCGCCGCTAGTCAGCAGGGGGGCGCCTTCTGCCTTGGGAGGGGGGAGGGGTGGCGGCAGCGGCGAGCTGGGGGGGGCGGCGAGTTTGCTTTTTGCCCCAGGCGGCTGAAGACTGCGCGACGCCACTGAATGAGGGCCAACTGTGTGGACAAGCTAGCCCAGCCATAAAGACCTTGCTGCTGTTGCTGCCTTCATGACCACTGCAGGAACATCACAGAACTCTCCCTGCCTGTTGGAGAGGGGGAATGAGGGCCAGCTGTGTGGACCAGCTAGCCCAGCCATAAAGACCTTGCTGTCTCTCTTGACTGTATTGTATTTTTACATTGTATTTTATTGTATTGTTTTTCTTTTTATGTAAAATTTATTGATTGTATTATCTGTGCTGCATCTGTTGTTATATTTTTATATTATGCTGTATTTATATTTGAGATTGTGATACTGTATATGTTGTTTATGTTATGTGAGCCCCTCTGAGTCACCTCAGTGAGGTGAGTAGAGGGGCATATAAATCTAATTTAATAATAATAATAATAATAATAATTGAGTTGCTGGCTGTATGGTCTACTCCATTACCGTAGCAGGATGTCCGGCCAGACAAAAGTCCCAGAGAGCAGAAACAAACAACTTCAGTGGTTCTTAAAGTGAATTTGAGCTTCCCAGTGTCTGCTCTATCAATATGTATGTCAGTATTCTTTGGCACCCATTAAAATACCTTGCTTAAAGCAACTTGCTTTAAATGAGTTTTCCCATTCTGCTGGTGAATTTTGGCAGCAAATTGATGAAATGCTAATGAAATACATGGTTCGGTGCAACTGGCAAAATGTTGCCCTTTGTCTGTAATAGTCTCACATATATTGTTGCACCATGCCTGTATAATTGAGAGGGGGAGGAGGATAATGACGACAATGATGACTACACTGCCGCTGGTTACAATGCTGAGGATGATGCTGCCAATGCCGACAACTGTTCCTTTCATTATTTATTTTGTCACTTGCAAAATGTTAAAAATGAATTATGGCTCAAAGACCTAAGTAAGAAGGTGAGAATAGCAAAGGAGGTTGAGGGAGGGGCTGCATGGCATGTGGACATTTAAAACAAACATTTGCAAGATGATTAAACATATCTGTGTGAATAAGTACAGGTTGTGATACAGAGAAGTTCACATAATTGCTGGATAACCTTTCAAGTGGTCACACCCTTAATTTTTGTATGTATTTGCTTTATGGTATTGTCTTTCTTTTCTTTTCTTTTTTCTTGTAAGTGTATGACCATACCTTGGTGAAAAAGCAAGTCCTAGTTCAACACAAGGTATCTCCAGATAAGTCTGGGAAGGAATCTCATCTGAAACTGAAGAACTACTGTGAATCAATGTAGACAGGATCCAGCTAGGGAGTCATATGACCTGACTCGTTATGCATCAGCTTTCTATTCTTCTCAGCATCCAGCTGTAGGAAGGATGAGGCATAATCTTTACCCTTTAGTCACAAGTGAAATGACTGCCAGTCCAAAGCAGACCATTTGAGTCAACTAGTCCCCTGTGTTTTGTTTTACAGGATCCCCATCAATGACCCAAATCTTTCTATCAAGACACTCATCATCCTAGCATTACTAAGGATGGTATGGCTATGAATAACTTTCCCATACCTCCTGCCTTCAAGCTGGTTTCAAATAAATCAAAGCAGCATAATTTCATGCTCATCCTGGACTGTCTTTGAGGTTGGTGCAGCCTTCAGGACCTGTGAAACATGAAGAGAACAATTTAAAGCCAGGAGATCATCAGTATTGGTCCTGGTCTTGCTACCAGTTTTCTCACCTTAAGTAAAAATTCTGCTACTCCTATACATATGTCTGAGTAAGTTGATTGTAAGCCTCAAAGTTCTGAATGAAATAGGTTTATTGATCTCAAAGAGGTTGCAATACTTTGGTTCTTGTTTTCTTATAAGGAAAGTATTCCAGTTTCTTCTTTGCTCCTGGATCTTCTTGTGATTCTCAAATATTCTCTCTGGGGAAATGAATGGAGTGTGATGGGGGGGGGGGCAGCCTTTGCTAGCCTTCTTCTAAGATAAAGTGGCTCTGGTTTGGCCAATTTCCCTGTCCCTGCTACAGTCCAATCACAAGCTATTCAGAGGGCTTCCAAACCTCTAGAGACTACCCCTCCCTTGCTTTCATTTTGAGAACACAGAAAGGATAGGCAATGAAGGGATAAGACAGTCTTTTCCTGTCTGCTTTCTTCAAGCTAAACTTCAAAATCCTCTAAAACCTTTTCAGCTGTCTAACTTGTGTCATAAGCTAGTGAGTGGTTGGCGGATCTCCTAGGCAGGTGACAGAATCCCAACCCTGTGTTGACATAATTTCAGAAATGTGGAGGTTTGTGTGTGTGTGTGTGTGTGTGTGTGTGTTTGAACGTGTTTGTGTTTCTCCGTGCAATAATCTTAGAAAAAGAAAGGAGGGAAAAACAAAAGAAAAAAAGAAATAGCATGCTGTTGTTAATCCTCCAAATGCACTGGTTAAAAGAGCCAACCCAATGTTTTCGCAGTTGTCCTAAGTCAGTGCAATCCGCTGTCATCAATGGTTCATTCTAGCATAATAATAATAATGGGAACCCTATGCTTGTTACTCTCCAGGTTTCATCCAGAAAATGGTCTCCTATGGTAAGTGCTTTTTAGAGACCATTTGGGATCTAAATAAATGTTTCATTCTTGAAAGAATTCTTTTCATTCACAGTGGAACGCTCTTGAATTTTATAGATCTTTACCAAAAGAGGGTTTCCCCCTTCCTTTTTTTTAATAGTTGGTTTTTTTAAACATGCCTATGGAAAATGTGTCCCTAATCCTATTAGCTGACTTAATATAGAATTATTAAATGCCTTGATACACAGGATTTAACACAATCTTTCTAGCAGGGTGTGATGTAATCTATTTTTGTTCCTCAGCTAGCAGATGGCTTACCTTTAAGTAATTTCCAATATGTTAGCAGATCAAAAGCCATCCTCTCGCCACCGAGGCAGTAATCGTTCTTCTCTGCTGGGGGTTGCTTGGTACCGTGGTGAGGAATATGCAAAGGCTGCTGGCATTTCCAAACATAGTAGGCCGACATTTCTTCTGACTTTGAAGTTAATAATCCTTCAGAAGTTGAAAAACTGTGGGATTTTCAAAACGCTTTTAATGTTCTATATGCCATGCGCTAAAGTAAATATCTGCAAGTAATCACTGAAGGCTGGCACATGGAAATATTTCTCAGCACTACCCAACGACAGCAGCCAAATGTGCCATGTGAGGAAGTAAATTGTTTGTTTTTGTTGTTTTCATATTGAATATATGTTTACAAGAAGAAGAGAATGCTATGTAACATAAGAGTGTTATACAGTAAAACACCGGATAACGATTGGATCGGATAACGCTAAAATCACATAACATTAAGTAATCTGGGGAGGAGAATTGGATCGAATAACGTTAAGGTCCTATGGGATGGATCAGATAACAACCACTAAAGTCTGTGTGGTTACAATGTATCTCTATGGAGCTTTAACGTTATCCGATCCATCCCATAGGATTTTAACATGGATCGGATAACACTAAAAATCGGATAACACCAAGACTTGTGGAACCAAGTTTTAGCGTTATCCAGTGTTTTACTGTAATAGAAAATAGGCTAAGAAATAGTGACCAACCATTTCAATAGTACAGTACCTGTATATCAAATGTTTAGATACAGAAAGCCTAATATATCTTTCCTGACACACTTTTAGGACATGGCAGAGACAGAAGAAAACTTGTGGAAATATAAAATACATGTTACCACATCTATTCTTAGATGTTCATCTGGTGATCTAAATGTCTCTGGGGCCTAACATTGATATGTGATGCGGACTGCCTAGCCTTTTAAAGTCAGTTTCAAAAGCTACTTGGTATTCAGCAAGTATCATCAGATGTTCCTTCTACTCAGAGATACAGTATATGTTTATCTTAGAGAAATCCCAGATGCAATCTTCAGGATCATCAATTTAAAGTAGAAGGTGTCAAGAAAAGACTTTTGTCTAAGATTGTCAACCAACATGGGCCTTCCTGGAGCAAAAACAACAAAGAGGCTTGTGATACATGAAAAACTAACACATTATATTTGTGAAATAAGCTTTGAAAGCTGTGTGGTCCTTACACGATGCATATGCAGGAGAGATGATACCTTTATTAGGCCACAAGCAGTCAGTTTTGTGGTTCAAAGTCCACTTCCTCAGGCCATACTCTGATTTATTACACATGAGAGTCCCAAACATTCATGGCAGAAATTTGCCATGTACTATACTATATATTTCTTCAGATGAGTCCAAATGTTGGCTGCAATCAACCTTGAGAGGGAGTGATTTTAAGCTTCATCCAGCTCTCCAAACAAAGAGTGTCCCAAAAAATTCTACCTCCACTACCATCCCATTGCTTCTTCCAACCTTGTAGTTCACAAGCAAGAAAATGCAAGTAGATAAATAGCTACCACTTTGGTGGGAAAGGTAACAGTGTTCTGTGTGCTTTGATATCTAGTCATGCCTGCCACATAACCATGAAACCCTCTGCAGACATGGACAGCGCTGACTGTTTGGCTGTAAATGGAGATAGGTCCCATCCCCTAGAGTCAGATGCTACTGGCTTTCAAGCAAGGGAGACCTTTACTAATAATGGTATTACCACTTCTCCATTTACATTGTGTTTGGATTAAGTTTTTGTAGATGCATGATGAATCTGATGTTTCTTCTCCAGAACTGTAATTCCTTGCTGTGCATATTTGTTAATTATGCATACAATCGTGAATAGAATGGTGAAAATACAAAGGACATTACATAGCAATGCAACATTTGCCATAATGTGGGGACTGAATACACAGGAAAGTATAGTATCATAGTGTTGCTTCTTTGGATTACTTTTTCTTTGACAGAATACAATATTATTGATGAACAGCTGACAACTACTTATTTAACCTTGGAAAGTCATTGTGGTATTTTAGCACGCAGGCTATTTGAAGAAATTCATCATGCTCCAGTTGCACTGAAGAACAATATTTTTGTAAATACCGTATGAACTATTTTTCCTAATGACAAAAGAGCAAAACATGTCACCAACGTGTGGCAAATAAGGTGAGAGAATATGGATTTAAATAATGGAAATGCAAAGACTGAAAAATGTTTCTGCTAACTGGAACCTAAAATGAAACAAGCTTGGAGGACATCAATTTTATCAAGGAGGTAGGGTAACTAACCAGGTCTGGCAAGGTTATCCTGCTATGGTAATAGAGTAGACCATACTGCCAGCAACTCGATGCCAATTGTCAGTGATTAACTAATTTGACCACCCTGAGGACTTGGGTTCAGAAGTCCACAGTAAAGGGTAATGGTTTCCAAGTGGATTAAATCCTACTTGAATCCATCTTGATGGAGGGCAGCAATTTCATCAATACTGGCCTGGGGCCTATGAGGACTTTGTGTGCCAAATTGGCTCATGACCAGAAAGTGACTCACGGAACTGGATCAGTGGTACAGGTGTCACGCTGCAATGCAGAAGGCAAATGGAAGGCCACTGCATTATATTGTCCCCAGGACAATCTTCATGGCTGATCGCCATGATGATAACCAATATTCAGAATTGGATATGGAACTTGAAGATGAAGAAGGGTAACGAACCTGGACTGGTTTTTTCAAATGCCTGAAATCCACAATATGGAAGTACAGTGCAGTGCTGAACTTATACACAAGTCTTCCATCCATTGTATCCAAAGACGTATGGACTTAAAGGACTTGTCAGAATGAATATAAGATGAATCCTCCGTGTCTGTATATATAGAAAAAAGCATAGCACAGCTGTGACTGCACAGCACTTTCTGTATTCCTACTGTGTACAAGGCAAAGATTTTTCAGTTCATACATCATTTACAAGTTGCTACAGGGATTCCACAAAGCCAGAACATACCCTTTACACAAAGAAAAGAACAGAAAGAGATTCCGGAAAGAAAAGATTCTGGAAGTATGTCTGCTGAATAGGCAGTGAGGGCTAGGAGATGCTAATGAAACACAATGTTTGCCAAGAAGCAAAATAAATAAGTAAACAGTAGCATTTTCGCATGCTATGACATGTCCAAAAGATTCCTGTTGAAATGACTGAGGATGAAGTAACTTTCCCTCAGCAATCAGGACTATCATTAGCTAGAAGGGGGGAAAGGCATTTAACTATTTTTTCTCTCCCATACTCCGTCTGTCTCTCACTTGTAAACAGGTACCTTCCTGCCATTTGCCACAGGCCATTCAAACGTGTCATTGGAGAGGCTCATGGCTTCACATATCGCAAAGTCAATTTGATGACAGAATATCTGAAGAAAAACAAATGTGGTTGAAGAGGGTAGGGGCGATGTCTGATATTCGAGAGCAAAGGGTGGGCTTCCCCCCCACCCGATCAGCAGATACAAAATGTTTTTCTACTCAGAAATGTTTTGATTAATTAATTGCTGTTATCTGCCATCAAATCACTTTTGGTGATTGTATGATTAGTGATCTCCGCAAAGTCCTATCATTAACAAGTTCCACCGACCACCCAGCATAGTTTTATACTAGATGAGTGATAAAGAAATTAATTAATTAAATTTGCTCCTAGTTTCCAATGACTAAATAGGATTATAGAGTTTATTCTATGTTTCAGAGTTCTTGAGACTGCCCTTTCTTTCTATTGTTTCTCTGTTAGCCACCTTTCCTCTCATCTCCATTTTCTGCTCTCAAAAGATAACATGTGACAATACTATATAGGAAAAACAATGCATGTACAATATTGTAAGTAAAGGGTTTTTTTGTTCCCTTTAAGCAAGAACCATTCACAGTAGTCATTGTCCTTTTCTGATGAAGGCTGGTCTCTCTACATTCTTTTCTAAACATTACAAATTGCTCAATTCCTGTGATATTACAAATTGGAGGCTGTAGTTTCCTTTATAAGTCAATCCACCATATGTTGTGTTAACTCTCTCTTTATTTCTTTCCACCTTTTCTAGTGTTACTGTTTCTTCAAGGAAATCTTGCATTCATTGTTAATTAATGTTTTAAAAAAATATTTTGCCTTTCCATGTAATTGGGATGAGGTAATGGGAATGTTGTAATGATAATGAATTGTAGGAAGATTATCCATGGCTAAGCAAGAGTTCACTGCCAAAGGAGTTTTTCTAGAACTGAGTCAAGTGATATGTTAACCTACTTTGCATGCATATCATACACCACTACAATACAGTATTTCTGTCCATGTGTTATATTGAGCTATGTGTTATTAAGTAAGAACCAATTTATAAGAGTCCTAATAGGACTTTTAAGACAAATAATATGTTTAAGTAGTGGTTTTCCCAGTTCTACCTCTACTACCACCCAGTGAGTTTCCATGGCTAAGAATGGATTTGAAGTTGAATGCCAGGAGATAGATTGGCTTACAAGCATCTTTACACTAGGCTGATGAAATCAGTAGGACTTTCCAGAATGGGTCATTCTGAGAACTGCATTCTGAGCTCTGTTCTTGATAATAATTTTGTGTCAGAAATTATTCTGTGTTGAAGTGCTTTTTGCTGGAGAATCTCTGCTCAGGTGATGCCCAAATGAGGTTCCTTTCATGACCCCAAATCTTTTCCTTTCATGTCCTCAAGATCTTTTCCTTTCATGTCCCCAAGATCTTTTCCACTGAGCCACTGGAGCCCCACATAGGTTCTTGATAACCAGAAAGGAAGCAAGACCAAGAGATTTATCAAAAACCGAGGCTTGAGACCAATACATACTGTGCTTTCTTACATTTGGCTTTGTAATGTTTGACTTGGTGTACACTGAACTGTTAGAAAGCTGTTTCAAGAGAATGTGTAAATAGTAATACATTACTATTATTGTAAGGGACTGTGGTGGTTCAGTGGTTAAGAAGTTCGCCTTGTTAGCTAGAAGGCCAGCAAATCAGCAGTTCGAGATCCATGACTATTTGACCGTCCATCTCTTGTCCCAGCTCCTGCCAATCTAGCAGTTTGAAAGCAAGAAATTGCAAGTAGATAAATAAGGACTGGTTCAGTGGGAAAAGATATTGGGGACATGAAAGGAGCTTCATTTGGGTGTCCCCTGAGTGGAGTTTCTCCAGCAAAAATCCTCTCAACCCAGAATAATTTCTGACATAAAATTATTATTATACAAATAATCACTCTGAAATTTTGCTGCATCCACTGATCAGATGATCTACGGTTTCATCATTTTCATTACAAAGCCGGCATTTGCTATTGTTGAATATGTGCTGTGTTGTTGTTGTTGTTGTTATTGGAGATTTAGAGATTGTAGTCATGGGTGTTTGAACGAATGAATGAATAAATGGGCATTTCTTGCTCTTTGTTCATCTGTCAGGGACTGGGTTTTTGGTTTGGGTTTGGTTATGTAGTTGTTTTCAGTGATTTACCTCACATCGCCTTTTTTTTGTTTCGGACATGTGTAATTGTTCAGTTAAAAGGAGCAGTGACATGTGTCCTTGAATGACATTGATGTCTTTTTTATATAAAAGCTTGTGAAACTGCAATGCTTATCTAGCAAGTACTAAATTTGATAAGCATCGTTTTAAAACATTCAGAAAACAGAAAAAGGTGCACACTTGAGGAAGAAAGTCCCACTATACTTCTCTCCCCCAGATTTTTTTTTACTAATTTACCACTATGTCAGATAACCACTGAAGTTGCAGAAGCTGTTATGTCAACTCAGTACAACGGTCCTTTACCAATTTAAAACAAACAAGAAGAGGATGGTGTTAATGTCAGAGGAAGATGGACAACTTGTGATCTCAGTGAAAACTGTAAATATTTGAGGATCTTGTCTTGAAAATTGCCCAGGATAATTAAGCAATCTGTGTAAATAACTATAGAGGTTTAAGTGCCATGGGAAATTTTGAATCAACTCGAATCAACACAGAACAGCATCCAGAGATTATTGAGTGCATAACATTATTGCCTTGCAAAACACAGAATTTTTACTATTTTACCTAAAGATATTGTATTCAAATTAAGTCACTGTTAATAGATATTCATATTATATCTACCTATATAACAGGTTGAAATTGGAGAGTCCATTTTATCTAATTCATCACCATATGGAAGCATCTATATTACTAACTGTGAGTTGGAACTCGTAAAAAAAAATCATGGGTGAAAACGGGGGAAATACCTTTGGAGAAAGTGTGTTTAAACTTCTTTTAAACCATGTACAGTACTCTATTCATGAAACCTTCTGAGATACCTTGCTAACAGGAAGCAGAGGGAGCAGAGAGTAAATGTGAAAAGCATCACAGGTTTTACAACAATTCTTCATTATTGTATCAGAATTAAGCTAAAATTGCTCAGACATGGAACTCCATATCAACTATCTTTTCAGTGTCACTATACACTATGTCTGTCAATGAAAAGGGGCAAGAATTGGATTTATTTACTTATACAATGACTTCGGTGTGCATGAGACTTTACAGAGTGCATTACCCCCTTGTTTCCAGAATTTTTTTAAAGGAAGTAATCAATAAAAACATTCTAAATAAATTGATGTGGAAGTTTTCTCTGTATTTTTGCCAGGTAGTATAATTGAATGTGGGCAGCATGTAATTAATTTGCGACATTTGCATACTGCCAATATAAAAGAATGCAATTTTGCATTTGAATATGCTAGCAAAATAAAGGATTGTCTTTAGAAGTGCAAAAATCATGGGGGAACTAATCTGTTAATATTTCAGTAAATCATTTTAATGCCTTTCTTACATAATTATAAGGGAAGAAAAAGGAGAGGGGGGAAGGGGAACCCTGTTTATGCCTTTCATGGAAATGAGCAACTCTCAAAAGCTGAATGAGCTTTTACTACAATTGTTATGCAAAAGACAACAGATGCCACATCTCCGGTTTTCACGCCAGACTCATAATGTAGATCCAGCAAGGGATTTCTGTTGAGATTCTAGAGAGACTTCTGTTCACAGCAGCGCTTCTGTGCTAAGATTAATATTGGAATTCACTGGCAGGACAAATGATAGAAATAGGTTTGACGTGCTTTTCAAAAGCACTTGTTTTAATAAAGAAATATTTATTTTACACAGCAGTGCCAGTGGTAATTAAAGGTAACCATTCCATTTATTTAGGAAAGTTTTCTCTCTCCTTCTCCTCCTCCTTCTTGAAAGTAATAATAGGGTTGTGGTAAGACAGAATTTTTGTCATTGCTCAACATTCTTTTGAGAAAGGGAGACAGATTCAAGAACATAATGGGATGAAAGCCACGTTTGTGGCTCAGAAACCATTCTTTTCAGCTGAGGTCCAGATTTTTTCCACACTGAAGATTGACATTAATTCACAGTGAAGAAGTTGACTATGGGCATTTGAAAAAAATGTGCGCCTTTTCTTTCAACACAGTGATTTGTGTGACTGTAATTATGATGATTGTGGTCTGTGGGTAGAAGACTACTTTTATTGTTACCTCTGCTCACTTCCTGCTTTGTGCAAAGCCCTATGGGAGCTTTTGTTGACTTGAAACTGAGCTCAGCTGGGTACACTGCCAGTATCCACAATTTTTCTTTTTAAACATGCCCCATGTAATAAATGATGTGCCACTTGATTTTTTGCAGATCTACTCAGAAGTAAAACCCACTGAGTTAAGTGAGAATGGTAATAGTATGAGAAGCATTACTAGATGCAGACCTTCAATGCTGCATTTCCTAAGTGAAACCAGAGTTGGAAAAGTTGTGTTTTACCCCTGGTCAATAACAATCCTGAATCTGCTGACAGAGATATTATGAGAGTTCTAGTTAGTCTAAAATGTAATTTAGGCTGCAGAAGGAAGCAATATTAACTTTCTTTTAAAATGAGTTTTTTAAAAAAATAATAATAATGAATGAGTTGATTGCATAGAAGTATGGGAATACTGACCTCAGGTGAATGAAGAAACAAGCCAGAAGCCTTCAATTAGGTATAGTTTCATCTGTCAGTATTAAAAACAAACCAGGATATTACATCTATTTTAAACCATTGTCTCACATTCTTGTTAACTTCCTAATTATCATAGATTTCCTGGCTTGTTCACTCACTTGCACCAAGGAGAAAGAGACTAGCAAAGTGGGCCTTGAGGGTCATTTATATTTTGCTTTAACTCTAGAAAAAGTCACCATAAGTCAGAATTGACTTGATGGCACAGAAATTTCAACAGGAATCTTTTCCACATGTCATAGCACCACCATTCAAAGGCTTCTATTCTTCTGCACTCCGCCTTCTTTATGGTCCAGCTCTCACAGCCATACCTTATTACTGGGCAGATATTACTACTGGGACAGGGACTGGCAACCCACTCCAGTACCTTGCCATGAAAACCCAATGGACAGTATCAATAGGCTAAAATACAGATGCCGGAATATGAGCCCCTTAGATACATGATACAGATACAGATGTGAAAGCTGTTTGAGTGCACCCTGTTGTGCACCATAGATCTAAAAATTATCCACTGTGACTGTGAAAAAGAACTGGTAAAGCATACAGGATGAAACTCCCCAGTGCTCTTAACAGATCTATAGAAGGGATTCAAGTTGTGACTTTGGAGGAGACTTAAGAAGTCTTTAAAGATGCACCCATCTTTTGCATGAGAATGCCAGTCAGTTTCTCTCATTGTCAAATCCCATAAGGATCATTAGCACACTTCTTAGTTCACCTTCACCCAATATAATACCACTATAAAGAGACTGACTGGGAACGACCTTTTTTCACTGTGAAGCTATATTCTTTATTGTCTTTAAATCAAGGGAAACTATTATGAAGAAGAAAGGTTGTTCTGGGGTTGTCTTGGGAGGCTGAGTTTTAAAAAGAAGAAGTATATTTTACAGTCTAACATGTCGATTGAGACTCCAGCTAAGCTATTTTCTGTTACACATTACTAGACCATTAAAATATGTTCAAGGGAGATCATTCACAATTCTTATCCATCTGAAAGAAGGTGTCACTGAGGCAAAAAGCTTCTGTAAAGTTTGCAAGGCTTATTCCTTCCTGCATTATTTCAGCTCTCATTCAAGTGCAATGAATATTATATTAAGACTTTACAATTTTTCTGGGCAACATTTGACCAAAAACCTGCAACCTGAAGAGGTGCTGTCCAGAAAATTACAACTTCAGTTAACTATTTATGTGAACTCTTCTCTTGTCTTTTAGGAAATTAGCACTAGCTCTTTTAATTTCCCAAATAAAGAGGTGATGAGGACACGCAGCAACTCACTCATTAGCAGTGTGATATTTACATGTATCCATTCAGAAACATCACCACAGGATTCAAGAGAATGCACAAAATTCAGAACCAGCCCAGTCATTAAGCAGAGTGAGGTAGCTGGCACAAATGGTAAATGCTGAATGCAGAAGCAAGTGTTTCAGGAACAAAATTATGGGCACAGCATAGATTGTTCTATTCTAGCTAAACTGGTCTGCTGCCCTCAGGGTGTAGTTCAGAATGCTGTTTCACTGCCAGAATGGAAGTAAGATTCAACTGCCAGTGCAATCAGCTTGCCCACCTTAGCCAGCCAAATGTCTTGGCTGGCCCTGATAAGCTTGCTGCCCAAAATATACTAACCCACCGACAATCCAGCCAGTAACACATACAAGAGAAAGTTACATACATTGTATCAGCAGGAGCAAATTAGTTGTTCAAAATGTTACCCTTATTTGCTATGTGCTATTAAGTCTTTTAATGGCCCTGTCAGGGTTTTCAAGAAATATTTAATGAGTGGCTTTACCATTGCAGCAGCACCCAGTCCATGAGTTTCCATATCCAAGCAGAAACTTCAGTCAGATGCCCTGAATACTAGCCTGTAACTCTGTCCATGCTCATTCTCATGATTGTCATATTCACATCCTTTATATTAGCAGGTAAGTGAAGGATTTGGGTAGCTGTGTGGTCTACTCAACTTCATGTCCCAAGACTTCACATGAATGAACAAGAGCAAAATCTTGTTTTCTCAGAAGCCTTCCCAAATTTAATACAATTTACTTTCAGGCACAGTATTATCACTTAGCAATATAAACCTACGGGCATCTACTTAGAAGTACAGTAAGTTCTGTTGGATTCAGTGGGCTTATTCCTAGGCCAGTGTCTATAGAAGTCAGTGTCTACCAGTAATTTAAATACATTTACTGGGTGTATAATTGAAGAAGATTGAGATCGTAGGGATATTAATAATAAGGGATCACATGAAAAGACAGCCTATGCATGAGCTCACAGCTGATTCAATGGTGGAAGTGATCTCTGCACTCCTGCCAGTACTGCTTTGTGATCCCTGGTGGTCTGCACTACAAGAGTTCTCTTGACTTGGTTTAGCTGATGATAGTACATATGATCACAGTTGGAGATGGTATAGAAAGGGTATGGAACAAGCTGTGAGTGATGCTCTTCAATTAGAATGCCCTGAAGGTCAAACACTTCACACACTAAAGTCACTGTGCATCTGCGAAAGAACAGGGAATACAGTCCAGATTTATAATCACCCAAGAGAGCAAAGTGTGTTGCTTTTTTTAAAGAAACAAACCAACGAACTATATTGTTGCATATACTGTATTGCCTTTGTATGCTGCTGATAAGATTTTCTACATCCTGTTGCATGCATAGGGAATATCTACCCTACAAGATGCTTTGTGCATTAGAGATGGTTGCCATAACTACTACCACTGAAAGATGCACTGACAAATTCAGCCCTGCAGAGTTGGTATGCTGGCATATTACCTTGTTGAATTATTCAATTAAATGTGATAATGAGAGCTCATTGACATCATTAAACACTCAGGTGAATAAAGAATTCACTTTGAAGTACACTATTATCTGAAGCCAATTGTGAATGAACAAGCAATACTTCTCACTACATGGTACAGATTTTGGAGAAGGAAACCACCTATGACTGCAAAAAAGTGTGGGGAAATGCTCATGGTGTTGGATTTGACGCTACTAATTTAAGAATGCATCAGGTTTTAATTAGAGCCCCCAGTTTGCTAAGCTTAGTTATTGTTCATTTTGAAGAAACAGGATGAACAATACTTTAGATAAAGTAACAGGTGTAAAATCAACTCCACTGTTGCTATCAATGACTTGGCTGTTTCATTTAAGCACATTGCAAGCCATGCCAAAGAGAATGAGACATCCAGTAGTTTCCATATTTTTGCATATCCCACCTACCATATAGCAATAGAAGTGCCTTGATTCAGCAACCAATAATATTAGGTTAATCCAAATCTAATTCATCTACCCAACCGCTGAAGCAGAAATTTCAGCATGGCCTTCTTCACTAACCTGAAATTTCACACCTCAAATTCTCTTCTCCTTGGGGAGTAACTGGCTCAGACTGTTACTTTAGCAACAGATGGCATGGATTTTCCTCCTCTCTTAGCTACAAACATCTGAATAGTTTGAATCTCCATGCTCAGCACTGCACATGGGGTGCTACAGAGTCATGAAAATCCTGGAGGAGGACTAAGTGGGTGTAAGTGTGACTCATTCTGTATTTCTTGGTTTTCAAGGAGAAATAAATTACTGCACATCTATGCCGACATCCTTTTTACTGACAAGTTTTATTGAAATATGGCATATCCTAGACGCTATGCAATTGGACTGAGCCAAGTGCTTCCAGACTGCAGTCCCAAATGTACTTTTCCTTTTAATTCATACTCCAAATTAAGAGCTGTTTTCAATATTATAGTCTCTATACATATCTGAGCTATGCTTCTGACCAGAAGCCATTGCTTTATAATAAGCAGCACAGAGACTTTGTTTACTCTGGGGAAAGAAACTGTTCTTCCTTAGGAGGCAAAACAACTCATTCAAGAATCTTCAGCTGCTTGAATTACAGTTTATATATGTGTGTGCGTGTGTGTGTATATGTGTATATATGTACACAGAGAGAGAGAGAGTCAAACCTCGCATAAAGAGCACCTCGCTTAAAGAGTAACTCACTTAAAGAGCAGAATTTTCTCTGAATGGTCACTTCACTTAACAAATAAAACCAACCAAAAACTCACTTAATAAATAAATCAGGGTTCGCAATCCCCCCCCCCCCCCAGAAGTCACAATGGGTCACTTACAAAGGTGTTTTGCTTAAAGAGCAAACTCGCTTAAAGAGCTCTTTAAGCTAGGTACAACTCTCTCTGTGTGAAGAATGAGTCTATATATAGTGATCTTATATACAGTATTTGCATTTTATTTAGGGTTTTAGAAACTGTATATGTGGAACCAATTCCTCTGATGTGGCTGTCCTACTTCAGTTGAAAACTATATCTTGGACTTTGTTCTCATTTGGGTCCAAAGAGGCATTTGAATCCTTCTTTAATTCTTCAAATATCATCATATCCCCATTGTTATATACTTGTATAATAAACAACATTTTGTGAAGTTTGTGTTTGCAGTGCTCCAGAGAGTGAATGAGTGAGTGTGTTACAATCACAGCCACAGTTACCTTATATAACTTCAGATCATTAGGAAATTTGACTCTTCATTGCTTACTATTAAATAAAAATCACTTATGTCCAAAAAAAAACAAAAACAGTGTTAGCAGTTCAAACATTTTGGGAACCTACTATTTACATGTTTCACTCTGAAGCTGACTTTATTTCAGTTCTGCTTCTGTTTCCTCAACAAATGACCATCAGTCTATAAAATAACTTTTCTTCCATGATAGTTAAATTTGCTCAGGAAATTTAGATGAGCAACTTTGCTAGAAGCCTTTTGAATGTTCATCTCAACACAATTTATCAGATCACCCATATCCACATGTTGGTTTGCACTAACAAAATCATCTAGATTAGTGAGACAGAATTTATTTTTGCAGAAGCCATGTTGATTCTTCTTAGGTAAGAGTTGTCTTTGTATCTGACTGAGCTTCTTATCCTTGATAATATTGCCTGCTAACAGTCTACTAAGAATAGACACATGGAAGAGAAATAACTAGCCTGCAATTTCTTTGATTCGTCCAGAAAATATACAAAAATGCAAAACAAGCAGATCAAATTCCATCATATTGAACTTTGTCTTGATACTGAAATTTGCAGCGCAGTTGCAACTGTGCTATAACCATTAGTCATATACAGCTGCCAATTAGGCACAGGTACAACTCGACTTTGAAGCTGTTATTACAGAAACTGAAATCAACTATAATTACAGATAAATTTGTTTTCAATAAATTTCAACCAAGAATTTTGTTTTGTTAAGACAGGCTTCTGCTTAGCATTCCCCAATTGCATCAGTATTGATTTTCACTTGTCCTTTTAGCAAGGGTTAAAATTTTCACTGCTTCAACATGCATACTAATATAGAATGGCTGACATTTCCCGAGGGATGAAAATCCCATTTCTAAACCAGCAGTAATCTGAAAACCACACAACAGTCGTCTTTCAGAGCGTGCAGTTTGTATCAGCAAAATGCAGGCAACAAGGTTCTCATTCCCCCTGCCCCTACAATCATTGTTTCAGAGGGCCTAAAGGAGTTAAACAAGCAGCTGAAGTACTTGCACAGCCTTCATCAGCCTGGGGCACAGGATTACTTGGGTTTTGGTTGCCCAGTACTTGTCTGCATTAGCAGAGACTTTCAATTTAGAGAGTGACCTGGTGTCAGACATTCTAATCCACCCAACAGGAACTGTCATGTCTATCTCACCTGGTTCAGTTGAGCTATTTAAGCAGATTAGACAGTTGTCATGCATCAAGCTAGATAGGTCCTCAGAAAGAATATAATGGAATACTAAACAAAGCCTAAACATACTCACAGTACATATTATCTTGTATATAAAGAAACTTACTCTTCTATTGGGTGCCAAAATTATTAAGCTACTTCCACAGCAAGTAGGAAGCTAATACACTGTATACATAATATTCATAGCCTGAATGCAGAGAAAGAATAACAGATGGATGTAGGGAAAACATGATTTGTTATTCACATTTGAAAACTGGGAAAGTCCCATTTATACTAAAATAGCCAGCATGCCAGCAGACCTTAAGATGTTCTCTTTTACATACTTGAGTCCACTTTGCTCTACTTGTGTTGAAGCTTTAGTTTATGCCAAAGGGATATTGGTACCATTCTGTTGAATTTGAACAGTAAGTGTTCAACCCTCTTGCCCAGAGGAATGTAAAGTACCTTACCAGGTGAGAAGTAAAATATGGTTTCTTGTGCTCAGACTAGAGACAAGTAAATGAAGATTTACATTTCATCAACTAACATTGTTGGAAACTACTTTGGTTCCATGTTTAGTTCCAGGACTAAAGGTCAACTCGAGATCAAAGAACAAACTTGGGAGCATAATTTAGGAGAACATCAGAACTCAATATCAAAGGACAACATACCAGAGGATATCCAGAAAAATGTCAAAGCTCTAAAAGGCCATCTTGCAGGCTCAGCAGGAGTAGAGAATCAAGGAAAAGGAAGGTGAGGTCTTGCTGTCAAGGTGTTTCTAAATTAACCCTTTCCAGGCTTCTCTAAGTACTGAGGACTCAGAAGTGGTTTTCCATTCCCTTATTTTCAGCTAGTGGTACAAAATAATAGTTTCATGGCTTGCCCTAGCAGGCAAAAATCAGTCCATCGTGGTGCAATACTTAACTGAGAAGCTGCCACCTACAGTTTTATTCATTCATATTTTTTAAATACACCCTACTATTTGCCATCTCAAAATACAATACATTGAAATCCAGTATAAATGTGCATTCGGTGCCAGAGTTAATATATATTTCAAGAGAAATATTCATGTGAGCATTCTGCAGCAGGAAACTCAAAGGATCTCATGGCTTTGTAAAGATAACAGGCTCCCTCCCTGGACATTTTTAAAATGTCTAGAAGCAGAGCTATGTAGGAATGCATACAAGGCCATCTCTTCCTATAGTTATTGATTTCCTTTGTGCCTTTGTTTGTCTCAGGACCAAAAGTTCTATAGTTTCAATTTTATTAATATCACAGTGTGTTGTTTTTCTGTTTATTCAGAGTGGTAAATTCTTTTCACTAGATAGGCGATATATTTATTTATGAAAGAAGGAAAGAAAGAAAAACATGAATGATTAAGGATGTCCACCAGTTTTGAAAAAATGTGTCCAAATGAGGCAGATCACAGATCTTTGCACATTATCAGAACAGATACAGGGCAGTTCAAGAAGCCCTCTGTCACACCTAGGTTGGGTACAGCCAGTGATGGGCAGCCAAAAATTTTACTACCACACTGTGGGTGGAGCTGACATCATGGGAGGAGCCGACGTCATGATGTCATGGGCAGAGCCAACATCATGATGTCATGAGCGGAGCCAATGATGTGGACGGAGCCAAAGTAAACAAAACTAAAAATAAGTACACATAAAAATACAAATTAAATAGACATAAAAACACATTGAAATACACATTAAAATAGACATCAAATAGACATAAAAACACATAAAAATACACATTAAATACACATAAACACATGAAAATATACATACAAATACACATTAAAAATAAATACACATTAAATGTACATTAAAATATACCCAGCCACCCCACACCCAAAGGCGAGTCACTTATCCTGGGGATCAGGCGGTAGGAAGCTTCAGGCTAGCAGCTGCTTTTCCTCCTCCCCGCTTGGGAGGACAGCAAGGAAGCCGCCGAGGCCTTCAGTAGCAGCCACCGGTTCCTCTGTGGTTGTGTGTGGCTGCTCAGCACTGACACACTCCAAGCAGTGAATGACTGCTTGGCTCGGCAGGCAGAGCACTGTAGGCACGCATGCATGCCAAGCGCTGTAGGTGCGCATGTATACCAAGCACTGTAGGCATGCATGTATGCCAAGCATTGTAGACGTGCATGTGCAGTGGGGGAACCGGCAAAAAGGTAAACCCTCGAGGTGGTTCCCCCAAAAAACTGCTACCGGTTCTCCGGGACACTGGGGAAAGCTACTACCAGTTCTGGTGAACTGGTGTGAACTGGCTGTTACCCATCACTGGGTACAGCACCTCCAAACCTTTCCTAAGCATTTAGGGTTGTCCCTTTAACTATGTCACTCAGCAAGTATCAAGCATTTATGTTGTGAGTGTTGGGTGAAAAGATTTTGTTGCTGAATGGGGAAAAATCAATTTAGTGTAAATTCAGGCTTCTTGTAATCTGCATAGTCTGGATTGCTACTGCTAAATTCAGGTTGGTGGGTGGGCGGTTCACTTCTAAATTGCCTTTCTTTCTCATTTTAACATCCAGCCTATGCATGCATATCAAATATTTATTTAAAACATTTATAACTCTTTTCTCTTCAAGGCAACTTCCAGTATTAAAACAATCAATATAAAAAACCTATATTAAAATGAAAGAAACACACAGCAGCCAAGTTTTTAAAAATCTTCTTTTAGGCAGCCTGTTACAGAGAAAAAGCCTACCTACTGAAAGATCTCTGCCTGTTTGAAGAAGAATAGAAAGGATGGAGCAACCTGGCTTCCTTTGAAAGGAAGTTCCACAGTTCGAGAGCAGTACCAGGGAAGGCCCTCTCGTGTGTCCACAGCAAACACATCTGTGAGGGTGGTGAGACCAAGAGAAAACCCTCCTATGATGACTACACATCCCTTGCAAACTCAGAAGATCTAGTCTTTCAAGTAGCTTAGACCCAAATCACTTAGGGCTTTAGTTGGTCAACCCTGGTATTTTGAATTGATTCCAGAATGGTTTGGCAACCAACTAAGGAGTTACGTGATCCCTTGTCTGGCTGGCCGGACATCCCGCTATGGTATTGGAGTAGACTGTACAGCCAGTGTCTCAATGCTGAGTGTTGGGTGGCAGTAAATACCTTGACTCCCTAAAGGGGCCAACGGCTACAGGCAGATGAGCCCCTTTAGATGGGGTAATGGTACAGGAAATGCCACTGTAAACCATCATATTAGGCCCAATGGCAAAATGAGCGAAGGATGGATTCTGATTCCCAATGGTCATGGAAGCGGAAGAGGCCATGCCAGATGGACTGGCTGTGAAGGAGCACATTGTTAATATTCTCAAGGCTGTGGCAGTCCACTGCAGTACCAGTGTTAAATCCTGCATGTCTCATTTCATATGTGCCACAGGAGATGGCTCTGTGATCATAGTGTGTGGGTCACTTCCAGTGGTGGAATTCAATTTTTTTTTACTGCCTACTCTTTGGGCATGGTATGGTGGGTGTGCCCAGGGGGAAAGCCCTGTGTTGCACCCAAATTTGGACTACAGTACCTTATTTCAAAACATGGATAGGTGGGGCCAGCCAAAATTTCTGCTACCAGTTCTGGTGAACTGGGGCGAACCTGTTTGATCCCACCACTGGTCACTTCATGGCAAGCTGGGATCCACCTTAAACGAATTCACACCAATGGCATTTTTCTTGCTTCAGGAAAAAATGTATTCTCAGATACAAGTTGCAGCCAATGATGACATGATACCTGTAAGACAGCTCCAATTGAAAATTGGACAGTGTCATTTTGGGCCTAACAAAGTGTCAAACAGAAAATTGCAAAAGCAGGATTGTAGTTGAACACCAAGATGATTAAATAATGACTATGGAAGATTGTACAGTGCTAGTGTTGACTTAAACATTTATTTGGATGCTAGGAACTGCGAGTCCACTACCCATGTGACAATTATTTTTCTATGTTATTGTGCATAGAAATGTATGTTTTTTAATGTTTGTTACATATGTACAGTATTGTTTTGTATTGTGTGCCTTTCTGGGTCTCTTTATAGAGAAGAATGGCATATAAATTAAAATGATTAAATAAATTTATGAAGAAAATTGAATTTATTAGAAATTTAACTTGTTCAGTCATTAATCCAGATGGAAACTGCAGCCAGGAAATTAGAAGACTGAAACTTGGAAATGCAACAATGAAGAAATTTAAAAAGCTATTTGAGTATACAAACATTTCACTGAAGACCAAGGCAAAAATCATCCATACTATTATATTTCCATTTGACATTTATGGATGTGAAAGCTGGACAGTAAAGAAAGCTGAAAAGGGGGGGGAAATGATTTATTTGAAAGATAGTGCTGGAGGAAAGCTATGCAAGTGTTCTATATCACCAGATAAATGAAATCAAGCCTGAATTTTTGGCTTTTGTACTTTAGACACATCACAAGAAGGTAAAACTCATTGGAAAAGACAATAATGCTAGGCAAAGTTAAAGGCAGCAGAAAAGGAGGAAGACCAAATATGAGATGGATAGACTCAAAAGAAGCCATAGGCTTGAATTTACAAGAGCTGAGCAGAGCTGTTAAAGACAGGACATTTTGCAAGTAACTCATTCATAGTGTCACTGTAAGTTGCAGGTGATTTAATAACAAACAACTAAAGCACATAGGTTTCTATTCATTAATGTTTATTTTAAATAGAGAAATTGTTGTGGTGAGATGAGAATTGAGCTCATTGTTGTCATCGTTGACTGCAACTCATATATGAGAATGCATTTTTTTTTCGTGAAGCAAGAAAAATGTCATTGGTGTGAATTTGTTTAAGGTGGATCCCAGCTTGTCATGAAGTAACCCACACGCTATGATCTCGGAGCCATCCCCTGAAGCACACACAAAATAAGATATGCAGGATTCAACACCGGGACTGCAATGGACTGCTTCAGCCATGAGGATATTGACAAGGAGCGCCTTCACAGCTAGTCCATATGGCATGGCCTTTTCCGCCTCCATGACCGTTGGGAATCAGGGTTCCTCCTCCTCTAATTTTGCTGATGGTTTCCAGTGGCATTTCCTCCACTGATGGGATCATCACTCCACCTAAAGGGCTGATCTGCCCATAGCTGTTGACCCTTTTAGGGAGTCAAGTTAGTTAACCACCGCCTGACACTCAGCATTGAGTCGCTGGCTGTACGATCTACTCCAGTACCGTAGCGGGATGCTGTAGCGTCTGGCCGAATTGAGCTAATCAATATATTGAAGCATTTGTGTGATAGTTTCCATGCCTCAGCTGAAAACTCATTTTACATTTAGTGTGCATTTACTGAATAAGCAACATTCATTTTTGTCACAAATGATTACCATCACGGGCCAAGATCTTTAGCAGTGTAGAAAAGTTACTGTTCTTCAGACTGTTTCAAATGTCCACATATGTGCCTTATAGTTAGGAACTCATAAGTAATGTGAAATGTAAGGTTGTCATCCATGAAGGAAGGGAAAGTACAGAAAAAATTATTCTTGAAGCAGTTAGATTCTAGACAGCTATTACATTTGTTGTCATTGTTCTTCTCCTTCCTTGCTACATAGGGTTTTGTTTTGTTTTTTGCCTCAAGGCCTGTGTTATTGGCTTCGTTAGTGTGTTCCAAAGCTTTTGGACTTCTGTTTTTGTGGTGTAATCCCAATTACGGACAAACATGCTCTGAATGGAAAAAGAGAATGGTAGGAAAACAGCCTACAGCAAATATCATTACCTGTGGATTCACTGTTAATGTCCTACTGAATGTATGCTGTTTAAAATTTTATCTCATACTCCTTTTTTAACAAGCCCCTGGAAAAAGTAGCATTTTCTCATCAGCCTTCTGATATTTTGCATTATGAGAACAAAAGGATTAGGAATTATATGAAAACACCCATATTCTTGCTTTGACCTTTGTGACATCTCAAATGTAGTGTTTGGTTTTGGTGGTTAAAACATATAGTGGCCTGCTCACGTGTTTGAGAAGCATCTATCCATTTCTTTGTGTTGAGATAAAGAAATACATCCTATGGAGAAGAGATTTGTTGATTTGGCAAGGTCTGCACCTTTATTCTGTTGGCAATCTAAAGCAAATGAAGGTTGAACTTCAGGGAGGACTACACAGAGATCATAGATCACAGGTTTGCAACCTATGGCCCATGGGCCAGACCTGGCCCACAGAGGCAAATCATCCAGTCCACAGCAATAACCCCCGGAAACAGAC
Organism: Furcifer pardalis; assembly: GCA_030440675.1. Classification (NCBI taxonomy): domain Eukaryota; kingdom Metazoa; phylum Chordata; class Lepidosauria; order Squamata; family Chamaeleonidae; genus Furcifer; species Furcifer pardalis. The sequence continues at coordinate 86,518,882 of CP126897.1, read as the reverse complement.
GCGGACACAGCCATGCCTGCGGTTGCCACGGTTTATGGCAGCGTTTACGGCAGGGGAACCATGTGTCTGGCCCAGTCTGAGGGGGCGTGGTCTGGCCAGTGGCACAAAAAAGTTGAGAACCCCTGAAATAGATGGTGCCAGCTGGTTGTATTCCTGTTTTTTTTTTTTTTTTTTTTTTGGTACTAGGTCCTTCTTTTCTTCTTCATAAGAAACTATTACTTTGGAACAACCAAAGCTTGTTTCTAGGAATGAACAAGTCCACTCCAAACTTGTTGGTAGAAGAGCTCCTTCCTCTTATGTTGGCTGGCCACAGGTCTATTAGGTGGCCACAGTAGGCAGGTTCAAACCATCATTTTACATTTCCAGCATGTTTCTCAGTGTGGCCAGTATTCTTCCAAGCTCTATAGGAAATATAAAATGGGAGCTCACAGATTCTGGCAGCTTGGAAACCCCTTCAGTGGAAAAGAAGGGATAACTAAAATCAATGCCAGCAGGTTTTGCTGGGAACTGGTGCAACAAGGACATAGTGTTTAAACCAAACTTAGAAGATATAACTACACGTGCATATTTATTTTCTTTAACTACCTCTACCATTGGTGACATTTAAGCAGAGGATGATTCGTCATCTACAAGGGACACTAAATGTTCACTGTTAATCATCAACAACTATACTATAGCATGCATTTTTTGACTACTTGGAAATTCCAATAGTATTGAGTGTTAGAGTTAGAATTACAATTTAACATCTTGTATTTCCTGAAACCACTGAGAATTTCAGCATCAAATGAAGCTACCCTACTGACACTTCACAGCAACAGCACTCACTGAAAAAAAAAGGCATGCAATGTTTTCTCTTTGTCCCAATATGTTACAGAGGCTGGGGGAAAGGAAAAATGCAATGTCAGGAAGCAACAGATTTCTTGGGACTGTTTTTGTGCAAGGTATTAAATTTTCAAATGTATGAGGCAAGTAGATATTGTTTACAACTATTGAGGTGAAAATGTTGTACCATGTCTACCATTTAGGTTTAGTTCCATTGAATAATACAAAAAAACATGGCTCTAGGGATTAAAATGCTCTATCTGGATGAACAAAGCTTCAAAGACTTCCAATGGAAGTCTGTGTTTGTTCCATCTAGTTCAATAACAACTGTTGGACCACATATCTGATCATCTGTGCTGTTACTAAATGGTTGGAAGTAAACTTCACTGAACTTAATGGATCCCTACATCTGGGTGCCTTCGTGGCTACAATGTTCAATTTGATTACTGGAAGACCAGCAGTTCAAGACACGAGTGCTGCACAACGTAGTGAGTTCACATCTGTCCCAACTCCTGCCAACCTAGCAGTTTGAAAGCAAGAAATTAAGTAGATAAATAGGAAGTGGTGGGATTTTGCATGTTCACCCCAGTTCACCAGAACCAGTAGCAGAAATTCTGACTGGTCCCGCCCATTCAAGTTTTGAAATAAAAGGACAGTAGTCCTAATTCGGGTGCAATGCAGGGCTTTCCTGGCCATGCCCATCATACCATGCCCACAGAGTAGCTAGTAAAAATATTTGAATCCCACCACTGTAAATAGACACCACTTTGATGGGAAGGTAAACAGCAGTCTGTGCACTCCAGTGTCTAGTCATGTCTGCTAGATGACCATGCTGGGTCTTTGGCTGTAAACGGAAATGAGTGCCCCCTATACTTGGATACGACTGGCTTTCGAGCAAGGGCAACCTTTACCTTACATCTGGGTACATATGCAAAAGACTCTGCTAAGAATCTTATATGGCCCTGCTCCTCCCAAGAACATAGTTCAATTTAATTTATCAATACTGTATGCTGTTTTTATATACCAAATGGTGCCCAAAGCATCCCCTAATAAACATTGAAATGACAGAAGCAATAAAAAAATTAAAGTACGCCACCACATTCAAAAAAATTTCAGTTTAGAAACTGATTGTTAAACCTAATTTTTTTAAAAAAAAATTATTGCTTTTGGACTGTCACTTACTCTTGTATCAGTTACATTTACAACCCATCTTTCTTCCAGTGGTGACTGAAAGTGCCAAGCCCAAGATCTAAGAAAGTTTAACCTTCTAACCAGAACCAGGGGCGTTACTAGGGGGAGGGCTAGGGGGGCAGCCAGCCCTGGGTGGCACTTTCTAGGCTATGTGTGTTCTTGGACTACAATTCCCAGAAGCCCTAGCAGGAGCGAGCACTAGTGTCCACCAGGGGGCGGCAAATTTGGCTTCAGCCCCGGGCAGCTGAATTCCACGTGATGTTACTGACCAGAACCTTGATCTATCATGCCCCAGTCCAACCTTCTAACCAGTACATCATACTGGCTCTAATAAATAAGTCATTAACAGAGCACAGATAGTAATTCATAGAATTACTTTGTTCTCCTATTTCATTCTTCCCCAGCTGTCTATTCCTGATACTCAACCAAATTGTTGCTTTCCTGACTGGCATCCTATTGAGGTTTATATGTATGAGAAAGTTTGTTATCTGTTTTTATTAAAGATCCCACAGGCTTGCCTGGAGCAGTCAATTGTATAATTTTTCCAATGAATAGCACAAACTGATCTGAAGGGCAGTGCTGCCTGCTATCAGCCATGGAAGGTAATAAATCTATCCTAGAATCAGCAGTCCTCAAGTTGTACTCATCTTATCAGCCAAGCACAGCCTTTCCTAATGGCGTGATAAATATTCCAGCATCCTAGTATCACTATCAAAAGATTTAAATCAGTCCCAGTACTTATTGCTTCTATTACTACAGAGTTAATGCCAATGACTCTTTCACTTATCTCTTTAACCAGAGATGGTGAATAGTCTTTGAATGTCTTCACTCTTGGTCACTGAAAGCAAAATCCATACAGAAATGTCCTCCCTGCCAATTTGGAGCTTAAATTTCTCATGTGGAATGTGAAGAATAGTTTCTGTCATATATATATTTTCTGATATGAATTTCCATGATAAATCAATTTCCAAATTGTTAAATTACTGTCTCATTTCTAATTATCAGGACTAAATGCACCATGAAGGTTGAGAAATCAAGGAAGTGTAGCAAAGGTAGCAGGGTGTCACATAGACTAACAGGCCAGCAGTTATTGCTGATACAGTTGTTAAAATAAGTTTTTCAATCTGTACAAATAAAGTTCTCTTTTTACACACACACACATTTCCAGAAACTAAGACTCCTTCTTCCATATCCAGGCCAGACGTGAAACTGCCAACTTGAAGCCACTTTTGGGTGAATTCATGTCCCCAGTTCCTTTTGTCTGACATTGTGTGAGAAAGATTAGCTGGCACAAGATTGTTGCTGCCCGTGGGTACTTTGCTTTACATATCATGGCTTTGATAACAAATAATGCAACTCTTCTTTTATTCAGTAGGATTTACTTCTCAGTAGGGTATCACATACGGTTTGGATGCTTGTAATAAATAGCTCAATTTCTCTGCTATGCCCCAATAATTCAGTTCAAGAACACCGGAGTGCCAAGGTTCACCATCACAAATCTACCCCATTTCATCATGACATCCAATTGTTCAAATCTTAAGTATGTGTAAGCTATCTGAGTTTGCATTTTCATGGGGAATGTAAAATATTTCTGAAATTGGTGCAGTTGTTTTTTGTACTAGTGAGCCTTATTGCTACTTCAGAAGATAGGTAAAGGTAAAGGTCGCCCTTGCTCAAAACCTAGTCATATCCAACTCTAGTTCAGTGCTCATCTCGGTTTACAGCCAAAAGGTCAGTGCTGTCTGTTTACAGACATTTTCGTGAATGTGTTGCAGGCATGACTAAACACCAGAGTGTACAGAATGCTGTTTATCTTCCCACTGAAGTGATACCTATTTATCTACTTGCAATTTCTTGCTTTCGAACTGCTAGGCTGACTGGAGCTGGGACAGAGACGGGCACTCACTCCATCGTGCAGCACTCGGGTTTTGAACTGCTAACCTGCCAACCTTCCAATCATCAAGTACAGTGTCTAGCTGTTTATGCTCCAATATCAAGTGGGGGGGGGCAATTATCAACACTGGATTTGGTCCCAAATTTTGGGAAGTGTTTGGACAAGCATTGTAACTAAGTGTTTCCATGGGTAGATGACCTTTGTTCCTCTAAGCTGATTTTAGGCAGCATTTCTTCTGTTTAGATTACTTATTCTGTGCCAGTAGTTTACCATCCTTACATATACCATCCCTGCATTCAATAAACAACAGTACCAGTGATGGGATGTAACAGGTTCTCACCAGGTCGCCAGAACCGGTAGTAACTGTTCCCAGTGTCCCAGAGAACCGGTAGCACCTTTAGGGGGGAACCACCTTTGGGGCTTACCTTTTCACTGGTTCCCCCACTGCACATGCACGCCAAGCACTTGGTGTGCATGCATGCTTACAGTGCTTGGCGCATATGCACGGCCTCCTTGCTGTCCTCCCAAGCGGGGAGGGGGAAGAGACACTGCTAGCCTGAAGCTTCCTAGGGTAAGTGACTCATCTTTGGATGTGGTGTGTCTGTGTGTATTTTAATGTGTATTTAATACTTTACCTATATTGACGTACTACCACCGTTCCTAAAAAGGCCTAGCGGCCTGGCTTGGGGTTTTTAAGCAAAGTCTTGGATTTACCTCATAAATAAGCTCCGCCTGTGCTGTTCCAATTGCTGTTCCAGTTGGAGAACCCTTAAGGAGGTACAGCTCTTCTACATTTACATTAAAACATATTATCCTAGAGAACTGGTACGATGACCATATCCATCTTGCAACATGGTGCTGCCCAGGCACTTGTACTAACAGGTAAGTGAATGGTTTGTGTTTGGGGTGGGTGGGTGTATTTTAATGTAATTTTTATTTAATTTATTTATGGGTGGGTTGAGGTGTGTGTGCGTGCTTATTTTTATTTTATTTTATTTTATTATTTTTATTTTGCCCCTCTATGATGTCATGACATTAGCTTCACCCACACTGTGATGACCTCACGGTGGGGTAGTAAAATTTTTGACATCCCACCACTGAACAGTACAGTACAGTCAAACCTTGCATAAAGAGTGCCTCACTTAAAGAGTAACTCGCTTAAAGAGCAGAATTTTCTCTGAATGTTCGCTTCGCTTAACAAATAAAACCAACCAAAAACTCACTTAACAAATAAATCGAGGTTCGCAATCCCCACCACAATTGGTCTCTTACAATGGTGTTTCGCTTAAAGAGCAAACTCGCTTAAAGAGCAATCCTGTGGAACGCATTATGCTCTTTAAGCGAGGTACAACTGTAGCTTCATCTGATGCTACTACCATTTGAGCCCTGAGACCAAGAGTTCCTTTCTTGGTCATGGTTTAATGTATAATAAAATTTAGGGTGGAACAAAGCAGCTGTATGAAACTGGGACACAAAGACTTCCATTGGTTTGGCTGGAAGCTTTTAGTCTCTGTGCCATATTATTTTGTCACATGATTCTCAGGCCAAGTTTCCTGCTATTGGAAAACAAACTCACTCACCCACCCACCCTCTGAACTTAATTTAGCTGCTATGGTCATGTTATTTGTTTTAAGCAATAATGTCAGTCTTTTACAAGACAGAATTATTTACAGTACACTCCTGCCATGTTTTCTCAAAAGCAAGGCTGGGTTATTCAAGAAACAATCTTTGTTAAAGCAGAGTTTAGGAACTTCAGGCCCTGGGGCTGAATCCTGCCTCTTTCAGTATTAGTCTGACTCACTAGAATTCCAAATTCAAATGCCTCTCCTCAGGTTTAGTTACCTAGGAAGAGATTTAAGCTAAAATATCCTGGTATTGCCTAGAAATACCTAGATCCACCTATTGGACTCCACCTTTGGTCTCACCCACCAACAGATTTTAACCCCCTGGGAAATTTCTCCAAAGTTGAATTCAGCCATCAAATCAAAAGATTCTTCACTCTTATTGTATACCAGGGAGTAAACTGGGATGTGGTTTGGCAAAAAATAAGAGCAGTCTGTCTGGTATACCTCTTTATTCATGTCAGAGACACCAGCCTACCTGGCACAGGTAGACCAGTCTGGTCTAACTGTGCCAAGCTTGGTGTTCATTGGAAGCCCAGTTTCACAGTTCTAATTTTATCTTTGGGCCATCTCCATTTTTATAAAGCCTTGTAGAATGTTGATTTACTCTGTGGCACAATTATGAAGCACTTTCTCAAATCAAGTGTACCACAGCTATACTGATGCGAGAAAGTGTTTTTCAGTACTGTATATATGTTATAAATACAGATAGGGTATTCTTGCTATTGCCTTCTGCCTATTTGATCTTCTTCCACCCTTTCTGCTCTAGTCCAGTTTCATCTTTTAATGTCGACTCTTGACTTGGAGCCAGATTTCCTAACGGAGTACTTCATAATATAATTCTGTGGTTCTGCCAGTGTGGGCATAGCACATCACCATCTGGAACACCCTTGACATTCTCAGCTTTCTATCCAATGCTAAGTTCTTGCCAGGCTTTGACAGTTCTTGCCAGGCCTTAACAGCAATGGAACCTCAGCCCATTCTACGAAATATCATTGCTGAGATACTGAGCAAGTATTGGGAACCTGCTTCAATAGCCATTATTCTTTGTACCTGTTCCCAATGTACATAGCACAATTACTCTAGCACTGTGCACATGTTGTTGTATGAAACAGGTGCCATGTATGGTGTAATGCTATGCACACTTACCTGAATACAGTTGCCAGATCTCAGGGCACCAATTAAAGTCACAAGTAATTGCTATGAATCCGTGGTTCATGTAGGCAGCAAAAAAAATTGTGACTTTAGTTGGTGCTGGAGTTGAGAATTTTTGTTTTTGTGAGTAGGGTAGCTTTAAAACTTGGGCACCAATCTCCATTCATTTCCAGCTGGCAGCAGGGCCTCATTACCTCAGTAATTTGTATTGCTCTTGCAAGAAGCTGGCACATAAAAAAGTCAGAACCAAGAGAGAGGGAGTTAGAGAGAAAGCCAATAGACTTCAGCATTAGTGCTCATTGTGCCATTTGGAACTAGGCAGAGAATAAAGTACAAGTAAAACACTGGATAACGATTGGATCGGATAACACAAAAATTGCATAATGTTAAGTAATCTGGGGAGGAGAATTGGATCGAATAATGTTAAGGTCCTATGGGATGGAAAGGATAACAACCGCTAAAGCCTATGCGGTTACAATGTATTTCTATGGAGCTTTAACGTTATCCGATCCATCCCATAGGATTTTAACATGGATTGGATTTTGTGTTATAATTTTACTGGGGCAAAGAATAGTCCTGCCTGATCTTCAAGATGTAGGCAGCCATAATGTATGGAGAAGATACCATAAAGCAGAGATTCTCAACCCATGGGCCGGATGCAGCCTGCAACACCATTTCATGTGGACCAGTAATGTCGCATGGATTTCAGCCACCCGGAACTGAAGCTAAATTTGCCGCCCCAAACACAAATCAACCCACCCCAAACACAAATCAACCCACCAACCCACCCACCCCAAACACAAACCCGGCACTTACCTGTTAGTATAAGTGCCTGGGCAGCACCATGTTGCAAAATGGATAAGGTCTTCTTACCGGTTCTCTAGGATAATATGCCTTAATGTAAATGTAAAACAGCTGTACCTCCTTAAGGGTTCTCCAATTGGAAGAGCAATTGGAACTGCACAGGTGTAGCTTATTGATGAGGTAACTCCAAGACTTTGCTTTAAAACCCCAAGCCAGGCCTTTTAAGGCACTGTGGTAGTATGTCAATACAGTATAGGTAAAGGTATTAAATACACATCAAAATACACACAGACACACCACATCCAAAGGGGAACAGGCTATAGGGAGCTTCAGGCTAGCAGCTTCTCTTCCTCCTCCCCACTTGGGAGGACAGCAAGGAGGCCGTGCATACGCGCCAAGCACTGTAGGCATGCATGCACACCAAGTGCTTGGTGCTCATGCGCAGTGGGGGAACTAGTGAAAAGGTAAGCCCCGAAAGTGGTTCCCCACAAAAGCTGCTACCGGTTCTCTGGGACACTGGGAAAAGCTACTGCTGGTTCTGGCGAACTGGTGTGAACCTGTTGCATGCCATCACTGGAGGAAGGGCAAAATGTCCATCTGGCCCTCAAAGCTGTCTGAGGGAGCGTGACCCGGCCCCCGGCTTTAAAAGATTGAGAATTCCTGCCCTAAATCACAGACTGCAACAAAGCCGGGGAAGGACCCACTATTTTTCTAGATATTGCATTTATGGGGAGAGAGGCTGCAAACTAGATTTATCACTCCCTATTTGGAAAATTTGCATTGGCTCACACACTTGGCCATGGTACTGAGGACTTTTAATGAGTATCAGAAGCTAACTGAAGATGAGTCAAAATGGTAGTCCAATGTTGATAACACTGACAGGCAGCGGCTCTTCAGAGTTTTAGGCAGGAGTTTTTCCAGCCCTGCCAAAAGATTCTGGAAATGGAACCTGAGAACGTCTCCATGCAAAATGCGTCTTCTGCTATTGAGCAATATGAGGAAAAGAAAAATCGTAATGGATCAATTGGACTCTGAAAACTAATTTCAATAAGCTTAAGAAAATACTGGGCGAGATCCCCCAAGGTCAGAAATACTGAAAGGAAAGGCCATGCAAAAAAAAAAAAGGAAGTTTCTTAAAGATGAAATGCTGAAAGTACAATAACAAACAATTCCTACACAAAAGAAAAAGTTGGAGCAATGGCTGCATAAGGAGCTTTCAAATGCGCTAAGATTTAAAAGAGTTACATATAGAATGTGGAGGCAGAGAATCACCAAGGAAATGTATACGCGAGTAGCCAGTGTTTATAAGGAGAATGTCAGGACAGCTAAAGCTTAGAATGACTTCAGACTTGCAAGAGAGGTTAAACATAACAAAAACAGCTTGAACTTTGCTTGAAGCAGGAGAAAGAACAAGGAAGTGATATATCTGCTGCATGGAGAGGATAAAGAAATATAAATGGGTGGCAGAGAGAAGGCTGTGCTGCTCAACACCTGCATCGCCATTGTTTTCTCCCCAAAGAAAAACAATGCTTAACCTAGTGAAAGTAGAATAAAGGAGGCCGTGAGGGAACTGCTGCTAAAGCTAAATAAAGAAATGGCATGGGAACAACTAGCCACTCTAAATGAATTCAAATCTGCAGGGCCACATGAACTATATCCAAGAATGTGCAGATGAAATCTCACAGGCTCTATCTAGAATAGTTGAGAATGCTTGGAGAATATGCACAACTCCTGAAGATTAGAGGTCAACAAATATCATTTTCAAAAAGGAGGGGGAGGAAAGGATGTGGACAATAACTGACTAGTCCATGTGACAGTAATAACAGAACAGGCCGTTAAATGTTGGACTGTGAACATTCAAAAAAGAACACAGTGATTACCAAATGTTTACACAGGGTCCTAAAAGAAGAAGAAGAAGGCTGAATTATGTTATCTCTCCCCCACCACCCCGGTCACAAGCTGGAATAGACAGAGGGAATGTTGTGGATGTAGTATAACCTTATGGCATTTCACAAGTCCTTCATGATATTGTTCCAGTCAACCTGGCAAAATATGGTTTAGATGACATTTAGGCAGCAAAATTCAGATGCACAGACATAAGATAGAGTACATATGGGGGGAAAGCCAGAGGTCTTCATAGACTACATACTAAAAGGTGAGTGAACATTATTAGGCAGCAGTAAAATAAGTAAATGCAATACTGTACTCAGTTGCATCAGCTAAAATATGGTGCCCAGCTCAAGGAAAACAACAGCCACAATTCTGTTCTGCTATGTTCAGACTTTACGAGGAATATTGTGCCCATTTTAAACAGCGTATTGACAGGCTGGAACATGCCCAGAGAAGGACAACTAAAATGGTAAAAGATCTGGAAACCAAACCCAATGAAGAATGGTTGAGTAAGGCTAATATTGTATGTTTAGCCCTGAAAGAGAAAGGTGAGAGACAACGCGTTGTTGTTGTTGTTGTTGTTGTTGTTGTTGTTGTTCAGTCGCACAGTAGATTCCGACCCTTTGCGACCCCATGGACCACTGCCCGCCAGCCACTTCTGTCCTCCACCATCCCCCTCAACTCGCTCAGTTCTGTGCCCATTGTCTCCACAATACCATCTAGCCATCTCATTTTTGGCTGCCCCCTTCTTCTTTTGCCCTCCACCCTTCCCAGCATCAAGGCTTTCTCAAGCGAATCCTCTCTTCTCATTTGATGTCCAAAGTACTTTAGCTTCATCTTCACTATTTGACCTTCTAAGGAGCAATCAGGTTTGATTTCTTCTAAGATTGACCTATTTGTTCTCCTCGCTGTCCAGGGGACTCTCCAAACTCTCCTCCAACACCACATCTCAAAGGCATCTATTCTTCTGCACTCAGCTTTCCTTATAGTCACGTGGGATGTGGATCAAACTTGTTTTTTACTGCTTCGGAGGGAACCACCTGAAGTAATAGCTTCACGTTTCAAGAAAAACAGATTTCCACTAAACAGGGAAAACTTTTTGACAGCAGCAGTTACTCAGGAGAGGAATAATACTGAGGATGGTAATGGACTCTCGTTAATTAGAGGCTTTAAATGAACATTAGATAGTGATCTGACAATGATGCTTTTCCTTCTTTGTCAGTGGGTGGGAGTCAATAACCTTTGGGATAATGTCCACTTCTACAAATCTATGAAGGTACTAAATTTTTCACAACACACTTGCCTTAAACACAGTAGATGGGCTCCAAAAGTGACCATACTTCAGTGATGGGATGTAACAGCTTCTCACTAGTTCGCCAGAACTGGTAGTAACTTTTCCCAGTGTCCTGGAGAACCGGTAGCAGCTTTTGTGGGGAACCACCTTTGGGGCTTACCTTTTCATTGGTTCCCCCACTGCGTATGCATGCCAAGCACTTGTTGTGCATGCATGCCTACAGTGCTTGGCGTGTATGCACGGCCTTCTTGCTATCCTCCCAACCGGGGAGGAGGAAGAGAAGCTGCTTGCCTGAAGCTCCCTATAGCATGCTCCCCAGGGTAAGTGACTCACCTTTGGATGTGGTGTGTCTGTGTGTATTTTAATGTGTATTTAATACCTTTACCTATATTGACGTACTACCACAGTTCCTAAAAAGGCCTGGCAGCCGGCAGGCCTGGCTTAGGGTTTTAAAGCAAAGTCTTGGAGTTACCTCATCAATAAGCTACACCTGTGCTGTTCCAACTGCTGTTCCAATTGGAGAACCCTTGAGGAGGTACAGCTGTTTTACATTTACATTAAGGCATATTATCCTAGAGAACCGGTACGATGACCATATCCATCTTGCAACATGGTGCTGCCCAGGCATTTATACTAACAGGCAAGTGATGGGTTTGTGTTTGGGGTGGGTGGGTTGATTTGTGTTTGGGGTGGGTGGGTGGGTGTATTTTAATGTAATTTTAATTTAATTTAATTTAATTTAATTATGGGTTTGTGTTGTGGGTGGATGGGTTGAGGTGTGTGTGTGTGCGCGCGTGTGTGTGTGTGCTTATTTTTATTTTATTATTTTTTCTTTGGCCCCACCCATGACATCATGACATTAGCTCCACCCATACTGTGATGACATCACGGTGGGGTAGTAAAATTTTTGACATCCTACCACTGCCATACTTAGAGGACATCCATTGCCATCAGTGGAACATAAAGTTACTTGTGACAAACTCAAGTGTTGATTATTTCTGTAGATCTAATATAATGATTACATCTGGAACCAACCTAGTTCTTGAAAGAAATCAAAACAGATACATCTTAATCTCACTTTACAGAAAAGTATATGCATTTGTTGAATCTTTGAATCAGTTCCAACTTCACAGTTTTTGAGGGGGGTATATTTTTTTATTAAAATTCACTGTATAGTAGATTGTCCCTTTTGTCATTTTTAGACATTTTAATTTGTCTTTTCTAGCCTCCTTCATCTCTTTTCTAAGATTAAAGCTTTTTTTATTATAAACATAATTCTTATAAAAGATAAGACTTTCTCCAGTATATCTTTATTAATCCTAGTTAAGATAACATTTTCGAAGCAGACAGGAAAAGAGATTTATAAAGAGAAAGAAGACAGTTGCAGATCAGCACAGTGGGAACACAAACTGATACACTGTGGGAACCAGCTAACAAAGAACTCTTAAGTTAAAAGTTACCTTATGAGTGAAATTTTACAGTAATGTATGCTATCCAACATTCCTTCATGCTTCTTTGAGTGTGCGTATGCCTATGTGCAGATTTCACTTTTCATCCATTATGTAAATCTCTCTTTGGATTTTTTCCGGATTATTTTTATCTAGGCCAAACGAATAAAAATTTATTCTTCAAGTAGCCCTATTGGAATCAATGGATGGAGAATGTCAGAACCATACTCCCTACAATATCAAAGTCTGTTTGAAGCTTGAGATATCTTCCGCCTTACACCAGGGCCCATAAAACTTCTACATCAATGTACTTCAGCTATTTTAGCCCTGCTACCATCAATAGGGCTCATTCTTGATCCTAATTCATTTACTCAGTGTAGAAATATGTTTTTAATTAATTAGTAATACAATCATTTAAAAGATTGCAACCTTACAATCTTTGAGCAACTTGGTAGGAATAAAGAAGTAAGAACTACTGGTTTCAATGGTTACAAAACTACAACAAAAACACAAATATTATAGCAATTTAAGAAATTTATTTTATTGTGGGCTTTTTGAGGCTGACAAGCCATTTCTTCGGAGGACTCACAATCCCCTTAAAACTGCCATAAATCTGTTTTTGTGTTTCTTGTTGCTGAAACTGGCTAATGTGAACACATTTTAGTAATGTGATGGGAGCACATTATGATCCATCCTGAATTCCAGTCCCTGCACAGACCACTAAAACTACATTCTTGAAATGGATAGAGCAAGGTATTCATTCTGAGCATTTATCTTATATTACTCTCTTGGACTGCCTTTACCATAAACTGTGACAACTGTGGTGGGTGGTGGTAGTGTTTGGGGACATTTTAGTTCCCACACACACACACACACAAATCAAACCTAAATTTTGGATGGAACTCTTTTGCCAATCCAATACAGTCATGGACAAAATCCAGTCTAAATTAAGTAAATATGAATAATATCAAGTTCCATTGTTTCAGTAGGAGACTAATTCATGTGCTTAAGTCTTTCCTATTATAATCCACAGGTTTACAAAGTATAATCTGGCTGAATCATGCCCCATGTGTTTTTGGAAGGCATGAAGAAATTGTAAATAAATTGAACTCATTTATTTTCATAATGTAAGTATGAAGATAATTAAATAATTCCAGGAGTAATGAAACCTGCTTGATCAAGGCTAATCATGTTGGATACAACACACTCTAATCTACACCACTAGCAAAGATTGTAGATACTGTTACATGTTAATCCTAAATTAATCCATTTTATTGAAGGATAAGATTCCTGGGGAATTTGCTTAATTTATTATTTTAAATTATTCTGACTTCTCTGAGGGATGGCAGTAAGTGCAGTTGACTCCCACCCTTTCACTAGTGGGAAGGAAACTATTAATCATTAAACAGCATGTGTTTTCTTTTTTCAGTTGAAATTATTTTCATGGACAGGGAGTTACAAACTAAATTTATCATTAAAGGGTTGTATGCAGAGGAGAAGAACTGCTGTAGGAGAGATGCACCTGCCTCCCAGTGGTGGCCAATTAAAAGATCAGATCAATCAGAGTTTTTTGGTTTATTCCTGAGGCAAACTTCATTATTGTGGGGCTATTATTTCCAGAAGTGTATATTAGTCAGTGAGATGAAATCTGGAAATCAACTTCACAGTTACAAGATATGTACTTTGGATTGTTATGCAGGCCTCAGTCAAATGGTAGATTACCCATATAATAACAGGTGTCCATGTCAACAAGAAATTGCAAGTAGATAAATAGGTACTGCTTCGGCAGGAAAGGTAACAGCATTCCATGCGCTTTGGCATCTAGTCATGCTGTCACAAGACTACAGACATTTCTGCAGGTGCAAACAGCAGCCTTTGGCTGTAAATGGAGATGAGCACTGCCCCCTCCCCCAGAGTTGGACATTTTCGAGCAAGGAAGGCCTTTACCTTTATGTCAGAGATACAGCCTTATTCAATATGCAATGGGGGGGGGGGAGACCCAATGCAATTTATCAGACTCCTCCAAATTTTGGAGCGAAACGCCTCATGCACTTCTAGTCATAAGGTACCTATGGTCAACATCAGTCATGCTGATTGGAAAGACAAGGGACAGTGTGATACTATCCATGTCTTGGAGAGACATTGTTGCCCCCGCCCCGTACCTCCTTCAACTTGAGACACCAAGTCATCGGAGGGCATTTATGCTAGCCTGCTGCCTTGCCCTCCCTTCTGCAGTTCTCGAGGGAAAGTTCCAAAGGACAGCAATGACAGAGAGACAATGCCCTTGTGACACTGGAGAAATTGAAACCACAGAACACATCCTCTGCAGCTGCCCTTTTTATAGCGACATCTGGAACAAGTTCATATCTCCGCTGCCCTGCTAGTATCCCGGCCCGACAAACAGAACATACACCCAATGGCTGCTATTGGATGAAAGGCCCACCTTCATCCACAACAATGCCAGATTCGGCGCTGCACCGTGTAAGATCAGAAGAACAATCTGGGCAGTACCTTCAGCCAAATAAACTACTAGCGCCACAGCATAGGCTTAGTAATAGTCGTAACATTATTGATCTATGTACTAATTTTACTACTCCTTAAGTCTGAGCAGAAATGCTCCTCATCCTCATTTTAACATTTGTCTCTCTTGGTATATTTTAAGTACAGTGGTACCTCGCTTAAAGAGCATAATGCGTTCCACAGGATTGCTCTTTAAGCGAGTTTGCTCTTTAAGCGAAACACCATTGTAAATGACCAATGGTGGGGGGGATTGCAAACCCCGATTTATTTGTTAAGCGAGTTTTTGGTTGATTTTATTTGTTAAGCAAAGCGAACATTCAGAGAAAATTCTGCTCTTTAAGCGAGTTACTCTTTAAGCGAAACGCTCTTTATGCGAGGTTTGACTGTACCCTCATTTTAACTTCTGTTCCCTTTGCTATTCTATGCTGGTCTTGGACTGTAATAAAGATTTGATTTATCTATGCATGTCTATTCAGAAATCCCACTGAATAACAGGATTTACTCCTCGATAAATGTGTATAGGATTGCAGGTCGATATTCCCAATAGTTTTCCTCTTCTGGCTGTTCACTACAAATATTATATGGGAAATCTTGCAACAATCAGTTCCATGTGTATAATACAGGCAGAACTGGAAAATGTTTTTCTGGATTACAGCTCCAAAAAGTTTTGCCAACAGAAATTTCAAATGAAGCTTCTGCAGTGATCTGATGACATTCCTGATCCCATGACCTGCTTACACTGCTGTAGCAGCATCCATAGTTTCAAGTTCTGTGACTGTAACCATTGAAAAGGATTTTGGCATTGGAGCTGTAGTCTATAAAGGTAATTTCCCCCAGGCCCTGGATGTGAGAAGACCATTGTTCAGTTTCTGAGTACGGTTTACTAGGGACTTTTGTGGATTTTATTTGTTCCAGATTTGGAAGTGAACTATGCTGATCAGCACCTCTCAGACTTCTCTTCTGTTTCTATACTTCTACAAATAGTGAGCTATGTTTTGGAGCATTAGAAATACCAAAATATATTCAAAAACATACTTTATTATAAAGAGAGCGTTAAAATGAATATGAAATGAATAGAATAACAATATGGACCTTTGTTTATTAAACATTATCCTAGGATAATGTAGGAAAGGAAGGAAAGAGCTTTATGAATAACTTATACATTCACAAATGAAACAAACTGCAAATAGTCTGATTTATCCATTCCTAATATTTCGAAATGGGACTTTGGTGGCTTAGTGGTTAAGATGCTGAACTTGATGACTGGAAGGTCAGCAGGTCAGCAGTTTGAGACACGAGTGCTGCATGACAGAGTGAGCTCCTGTCTCTGTCCCAATTCTTGCCAACCTGGCCATTTGGAAAAAAAAGAAATTACAAGTAGATAAACAGGTGCCGCTTTGGTGGGAAGGTAACATTGTTTCATGTGCTTCAGTGTCCAATCATGCCTGTCACATGACCACGGGAACATCCGGAGACACAGACAGTGCTGACTCATTGGCTGTAAACAGAGATGAGCACTGTACCCTAGAGTCGGCTATGACTGGCTTTCAAGCAAGGGCAACCTTGACTTTGACCTATTATTTTGAATGTATTAGGTCTCAGGTTTCATTTGCAATATTCGAAAGTTTGGTTTGGAAATGTTCCTGTTGGAATCTCTATTGCCTGTTAGGAATAACTGGAGCAAGATTCACTGATGGTCTATCTCCTGCAGTAAAAGCTTCACAATATAAATGAACAACCACAAGTGCATTTAGTTGTAGCCACATTAAGGAGTTTTAATGTAATGTATAGTATTATCAATACCAATTTTTGTCTGGATATGAGATCAGGATTTTCTGTTCTTTGTGACTGATCTCTGCAGGAGCTACATAAGTTGCTGGTAATTGTTATTTACTTTAATTAGAGTCAGCTTTATGTTACTGCTCAGTATAGTTGACTGTATGTGAATTTTTAAAAGGCAAACTTAGTAAAGTTACTTTATGGCTACGACTCACAAAATTACTCAGCTTGCTGAGAGGTTTTGAGAGGTGTATTCCAAAAAAAATTAAGTTTCCCGTTGCTGTGTAAAATTATACCATTTCTCCCTTTAAGATATCTCTGTAGAGATGTCTTTCTGTTAGAAACACTGGTGCTAGTCTTATTTCACAGTATCATATTCAAAACAGTATTTTATAGGTCTTTTCCTTTCCAATTTGATTATTATATAATCAACAAAGTGGAGTCTAGCCATGAACCTTTCTCATAAATTTCCCTATTCCAATCTCATCACAATCCTTAGCCCCCCTCAGGGTAACTGCAAGATTTTCTCAGAGACAACAGTGTGAGATTTATTGTTATTATTTCCTGGCCATATGACTCATTTAGGAATCAGATACTCCATAGCAAGGAAAGTATTTTCATTTCCATGATAATCTAATTAAACCAGCAATTCTGTTGACCAATAAAAAGAGTGAAAACATATGGTTATTACTTTAGAATGACATTATATTGAATTTAATTAGCCCAACACATCTGTGGGAGACTTTCTTATCATAATGTAGTAGAAAGATGTTTATACAGTAGTCGCCTTAAATGCAATAACATCCTCCGCCATTTTTAATTTCAGTATCTGCTGGTTGGTTTCAGCTAGTCTAATGCATAACTGAATTGTATTCTTACAGGGTCACTCAATTAAGCTGAAATATCCTGTATCATTATAGGCATCACTGCCTAACATGATGCAATATTGCAGTGTCATCAGTAAAGGTAAAGGTTGCTCTTGTTCGAAAGCAAGTCGTATATAACTCTAGGGTTCAGTGCTCATCTCTTTTTATAGGCAAAGTGCCAGCGCTGTCTGTGTCTGCAGACATTTCAGCTGACATGTGGCAGCCATGACTAAACACCAGAGTACATGGAATGCTGTTTACCCTCCCACCAAAGTGGTACCTATTTATCTACTTGCAATTTCTTGCTTTCAAACTGCTAGGTAAGCAAGAGCTGGGACAGAGATGGGAGCTCACTCCATCATGCAGCATTTGGGTCATGAACTGCTGACCTGCTGACCTTCCAGTCATCAAGTTCAGCATCTTAACCACTAAGCGACTGAAGTCCTTAGTGCCATCAGTACACAGCAACAGAAACATGTTTTAGAGTCAACAGTAACCCTCTAACACTGTTAGGACATTGCTTACCTAGTTCTATTCAAAACACTAGGAGAGATGTATCCAGTTCCAGCCATCTCTGTAACCACTGTGCTTCTGCTGAAAGTGAAAAGCAGGGATTCCGCTTCATGGAGCAGTTACAGGAAAAGTGCTGGAAAATGAGGTTTCTTGCTCTTTTGGAAGGAAATGTGCCACATTCTCCATGAGGGGAAGAACCACAGAGGGTCTATATTGAACAGAACCAGATAGGTAACACCTGAATAGGGCTTTTTTGTTTTTCAGTCGCACAGTTGAGACCGACCCTTTGTGACTCCATGGACCACTGCATGCTAGGCTCCTCTGTCATCTGCCATCCTCTGTAGCCCAGCCAAGTCTATACCCACACCATCCACTATGCCATCTAGCCATCTCATCTTCTGCCATCCCCTTCTCCTTTTGCCTTCGATCTTTCACAGCATCAGGGCCTTCTCCAGTGAGTCCTCTCTTCTCATTTGGTGGCCAAAGTACTTGAGCTTCATCTTCAGTATTTGTCCTTCCAAAGAGCAGTCAGGATTGATTTCCTTTAGGATGCACTGACTTGATCTCATTGCTGTCCAGGGGACTCTCAAGAGTCTTCTCCAGCACCACAATTCAAAGGGATTCTGTTCTTCTTCACTCAGTCTTCCTTATGGTCCAGCTCTCACAACCATGCATTACTACTGGGAATACCATTGCTTTGACTATGCAGACTATATAATTGTTATTGCTATAGTAAGGAGGGGGTGGGACATTTGTTTTTTCCAGCAAAGTTGCAGATGCCTAAACCTAGATCCAAAGCACATTCTTATCCAAGAACTTACACAATTAGGGGAAGATGAATAAAATAAATGCACCAGATAGGTGAGAAAAGGTGTCTTGAGATGGGCTCTGTGGATCTGTGCACTATGCTATGGTAAAAGATGGCAGGTGAGCAAGTCACCAAGTTTGTTAAACTGAAGTATACATATAGAAAGCAAATAGTGTGATTTCCATTTGCTTTTACTTATGCAAAGCTGCAAGGTTGTAGATAAAGATATAGTGTTTAACAACTGGATTGTTCTAGCAACTACATGCTTTAGATTCAATTTGAATGTCAAGAATAGTCTGCAGTTTTGCAAAATGCTAGGACAGTGATGGAGAACCTTTTAGAGACCGAGTGCCCAAACTGCAACCCAAAACCCACTTATTTATCACTAAGTGCCAACACAGCAACAGGGGAGGAAGGAAATGCTCCCATTGGGCTGCTGGGCAGAAGGTGTTGGTGAACTCTGTGCTGGGGGGAGGAAGTGCTCCTATTGGGCTGCTGGGCAGAGGGATGGGGTGAATTCTGTGCTTGGGGAGGGAGGAAGCGCTCCCATTGGGCTGCTGGACAGAGGGTGTGGTAAACTCTGTGCTGGGGTGACTGCACGGGTGCCCACAGACAGGGCTCCGAGTGCCACCTCTGGCACGCATGCCATAGATTCGCCACCACTGTGCTAGGGAATATTCCAGCTATATGGATCTACAAATGGGAACCACAGTCTGCAGGCAATCTAGCATGACTGTACTCAAAAAGAAGTGGGGAAGTGTACTTACTGGGTAGGAGCTCAAAGAAGGCAACTTATTAGGTATGCAAAATCCCGATTAAAGAATAACCATTGCAAGCACAGCAAACATTTTTCCCTGTTAAAAATAGTTAACAGGCATAGAGCGAGCACATGCAGAGCTACGAGATATGCCCAACTGGGTAGATCAGTTTATATATTTTAATCCTTCTTAAAACAGGTTTATCTTCCAAAAGAGTCACTCATTCCTTCGTCTTACCCATAGTTTAGCAACCAGAGAGCCTACAGACCCACTGTGCTTAGAAGGGGGCTCTCATTTCTATTTCTAACATCTTTATTTCTAACAAGTCTTCCAGCAGATTTGGAACATTATTCAAGTATTATTTGTATTTGAACTCTACCGTCTTTGATAATGAACACATCTGGGATGAAATTTCAAATCTTGAGGAGCAAGGAAGAAAGCCTTCAAGATATCTGAGGGCAAAGAAAATCATATTTGTTGCCTGTAGTGTCTGAGAGGCACCGAATACATGTGTTAATCAAGTCAGCTATTAAGTCACTATGTGACAGCCAGGGAAGTCATATTCCCATGGTCTGAATAATATATGTCCTCAGATTTGGCCTTGAGAGGGAGAAAGGATATGTACTTCAAAGACAGGTTTGGTTTCCAAGGTATCCAAAACTTGGATAGATAAGATGGGTCAAGGTGCCTGACCTTCTGCTTGAGGAGAGAAGATCTCTATGTTAAAGCCTATTCCAGCCAAGAAAAAAAAAGCAACACATCTACTGTCATATATTTGCAAGCTGCTTTAGGACATTTCTTATGCGAAAGTAATATATAAATATATTTAATAAATAATTAGCATCCCTTCCTGTCCCTTGCTACAGAGTTCCATGACTACTGAAGTCATGTGCAAATGGCCTCTTCTAGTTTAGTGAAGCTGAAAAGGCTTCAGGCAGCTCTTGTAATGGAAAATGATGATAGAGCTATCTTTTCCATGCAACTGGATGTAAGGAATGCACTGGCAGCAAGGGAACGTGCTGTACTAATTGGATTCTCTCTCTCTCTCTCTCTCTCTCAAATTAGATTGGCTAGGATATATGTGTTTAATAACAGTCAATCACAGGAAAGAAGGGAAGAGTTAATCCTTACCTTAAGTGGTGTAGAGACATAAAATGACTCACAGAAATGTAGACAACTTCTGAGTACTGTCTACCTGGAATACCCTGAAAGAAGTTGCCAAAAGGTAGAATTGACTTGACAGCACCACTATTATTATTAATACGGAGGATCCTAAACTGAAGACATCTTCCTCTGGCTACTTTGTAATACTGTACTTCCAATTTGGATGCAAGCAGCTTACCCAGTGTGTAAATTAAATTTTATCCCAACATCTCGGATACTGGGCTTGTCACATTCGGTGTGCCTCTACTCCACCCCCACCCAGCAGAAAGGAACTTTTTCCGTATAAGGCATGGGAGGGTAGAGGCTGAGGTACCACCTAATTATTGACAACTCTTTATCTAACAGGACATTCTAATCCATATTGCCAAAGATAAAAAGAAAAGAAAAGAAAGAAACCGTCCATCTCTGAGTAGATTCTGCAGCCCCCATTTTAAACTTTGCTTTAAATAAAGCAGCCTGGTTCGTGCATATGTTAATGGACCTTGGAACTTTTCAGAAGGGGGGGGTCTGCTCCTCTCCCAAACTGGTATTGTCCAAATCTAATGAAGACTCTGTTTTTGATATTTTAATGATCTAATAAATATATTACCCACAAGGATTATATAGCTTCTTTCTTTCCTTCATTAATTTAGGAGTGCCTCATTGTGTTCAACAGCCATGAATGCGTGTAATTAAATGATATGAAGAGAGTTGTTAATGAGTTGTCCTTAGGTATCATTCACAATATGTGAATAATTGTCTTAAGGTACATCTGCACTGTTCAGTTATATCAGCTTATTGTTACTTTTTGCCACTATTCATCATAAGTCTTTAGATCTATATGCCCTGTTCAGCATCTCAATCCATCACGGTCTTGGAACTCTCGTGGTCGTTGACCCGAGTAGAAGCCGTGTCCCCTTTTGGGAGCTTATTTTTGGGGCTAAAAACCTCAGCTTATACTCGAGTTTTGTTGTTGTTCAGTCGCACAGTCGATTCCGACCCTTTGCGACCCCATGGACCACTGTCCGCCAGGCATTTCTGTCCTCCACCATCCTCCTCAACTCACTCAGCTCTGTGCCCATTGTGTCTACAATACTCGAGTGCATAGGTATATTTTCTTAATATAGTATTTTGAAGATGTATGTTTGAACATTAAAACATTAAAAACAATATATCTGAGGGCAAAGATACTTTAAATAAAGTATTTCTTAAAAACTGAAATATCAGAAATATTGATTATTCTTTCACTGAGATCTCTTAGGACAATCCTGAACAATCAGTATAATTAGTGACATTTCATACTTACTTTATTTCAATTATGCTCACTTTAATCATGTCTGTTTTAGAACTGAAAGACTAAGGAAACAATTTTTATCCCTATATAAGTACTATGGCTTGAATTTTTTTAGCCATTGGCAAAAACATAATTGAAATCAGTGGGGCGGTGCAAGGGCTTAGTAGAACATAGTTCATGCTGTTATTCTGTATAAATCTGTCTTGAAACAAATTTCCTCTTCTGGCAGTTGAACTGTTTACTCTTCCCTCAGGAGGGAAAATGTCTTTCCTTGGCCTCTAGGTTGGATCTTTGCCAGGCTAATAGATGTGTTTAAGTTGTGATAAAAATTCCCTATTTGGAGAAATTTAACTCAAGGAATCATATCCTGAGGGAATTTTGACTGAGAAAAGCATATTCTTCCATATCAAGGTATACAGATCTTCAATATGATTAGCATGCTGCGATTTAATCCAAGAGGATGTGGTATTCAACAGCCATTCAGGAGGGAATTATATTTGGAGCCAAAATGGAAATAAGTGGGCAATGCTATTTACTTCAAAGCATTTTTAAATGGATGGGGTACTTATGGAAAGTCTGGGATTGAAGGCACTACACACTGAAGTAATTTATAAAACAAGAAAAATGGAGGCATCAATATCACTTCCACTTTCTATATTATATTTCTCCTCTTCAATGCAGTAAAAGTCCTCAGATATGTTCAGAAGTTAAGTAGAAAAGAAGAGACCCGTGACTCAGGAAATGGGACTGTTTAGAACTGCACTGGATAAAATTACCATTTTGCTTGCAGTGTTTAATCAAAGTGCTTGCATATGCCTTAATAAAATATAGTGACTGGTTTAGTGAGAGAAATACCAATATACAATATGTTAATGCACAGATTCTAAAAATATTGCCCAAACATCCACTGAAATAAGTGGAATATGGACAATCTGCAAGACTGTTTATCAATGCCCTTCTTCATTTACTTTGGTCTTTGTGGTGGATGTGGCCTAACAATTGGAAACTGAATGAAGGAAGAGTTTTATCCCATATCTCCATGCCCGTGTTAGAACTACCAAATGTTCAAAGAGCAAGAGGCATGAGGGAAACGTGTTTGCCTTCAGAATAAAAGATGTTAAAATAGCTTCAAAGATTCCTGGCTTCTTTCTAACATAGAGTAAATCCAAACAATGCTTTCGGTTTCTCTGTAGTCTATTGCATCCTCTTGAAGGCATTTTCTTTACCATCATATTTTTTGCTGGTTTTTCTTGCACACTGACAGTGATGGGATGTAACAAGTTCTCACCAGTTCACCAGAACCGGTAGTAACTTTTCCCAGTGTCCCAGAGAACTGGTAGCAGCTTTTGGGGGGAACCACCTTCGGGGCTTACCTTTTCACTGGTTCCCCCACTGCGCATGCACGCCAAGCATGCACGTACTATCACAGTTCCTAAAAAGGCCTGGCGGCCGGCAGGCCTGGCAGCCTGGCTTGGGATTGTTAAGCAAAGTCTTGGAGTTACCTCATCAATAAGCTACACCTGTGCTGTTCCAATTGCTTTTCCAGTTGGAGAACCCTTAAGGAGGTACCGCTATTTTACAATTTCATTAAGGTATATTATCCTAGAGAACCAGTACGATGACACTGATAACTACTCCTGCCCTTATTTTCCTCTGAACCAGAAGAAGAAAATGCAAGTGCAAAAAAGAAATCTACTCTTAATGCTATGAAGCCATATGTCTACAAGGCACATTCGTAAACTATGGTTGGTCACATAGAAAGCCACCACTTGATCATGAATGTTATGGCAGAATAAGCTGTGTAACTTTAAGAAGATGAAACAGAAAAATGCCCTGTTCTACATAGCACTGAAGAGCACAATATAAGTTTATTTTACTTTCTTCCACCATAGGTTAACCATTTGCATGTAAAGTACTGTCAGGTAGAGAAACTTTTCTCCTTCTGAAACAATAGTCTAATTATATGTATGACTGAAAATAGAAGGCATATGAAGGAAATCTTTTTTCTAAATAGACCTTTCCAGCTTTCCTCTGTTTAGAATTTGTGGGGAATGCTCAACATTACTTACAATGGTAATACTGCTGCTACTGATGCTGTTGTTGTTGCTGATGAGGAGGAGGACCATGAAAAAAAATTAATGATTTGATTACCAGTGGCTAGTTACCAGAGCTATATCTGAGCCTGGATAAGGTCACAAAGGTTAGCTGAAATCATGTTGGTAGTGGACAAAAAGTATTCAGCTACTAAGAGTAAAGAGGGCAAGGCTAACTGTATTTATAGCATTCCCCTGCTGCTTGCAGAGGGATATTCTCCAAAGGGAAATGTTCTCCAACCTGCTGGCAAGAAGGGAAAAGAGTGGTAAAAGTGCAATGGGAAGGCAGTTAAGACAGCAAAAATTGAGGACAAGATGATGCTGGCACAGAGCGGCCTTTTTTGAAGGCTAAAGGTTAGTTATATGCATAGCTTCAGTAAGAGTCACAGTTGGATCATTGATCTGAATGTCCGGCTTGATGGGCAATGATTTGTGATACTGTAAATCAGGGCTCTGGAGGGGCAAAGTTACTTTCAACACAAAGGATTAAATCAGGGGTTCTCAACATCCGGCCCACAGGCCAGATGCGGCCCACAGCACCATTTCATGTGCCGCCCCCCACTTCCACCACACCAGGAAGTGCCATGGTGCAGGAAGGACAAAATAGCCATCCAGCTCCCGAAGCTGTCTAAGGGAGCATGACCTGGCCCCCAGCTTTTAAATGGTTGAGAACTCCTGGATTAAATTCTAGCAGATACACAGAGAGTTCAAGCTCTTTGCATGACAGCTGGGATATTATTTCTGTTTTTAGAAGGCAGAGTTGAGCCCCATTACATGACAGCTAGAAAAAGAATTTCTATCACCAACAAATTCTCTTTATTTTTAATGTGCATCATTCAACTACTTTTAGCAGGAGCATCATCATTTATATGTAGTGCAGCCTCTGTTCTAATCCCTCTGTATTAGTAAAGTTAACTGCCTTCCACTCGGCACTGCTGTTTGCACAGCTGGAAATGTCGGATAGCATGAGTTCATCCCTTCCAAGATGAGCTTAAACCTACAGCCAGCAGTGTCTTTCTTGTTTACATCTACCACCATGTTGCATTGTTCATAATAAACATGACTTGTTTTAATGATGTCAGTGTAACACTGCAGGTGCCTAAATCTCAATAAACCTTGACTCACCGATAAACCAAAAAGTCATCATTCAGAAAGGATAATAAGATTTTGAAAAATATATTTAGCACTTTATTCCTCTATATAATGGTTAATGACACATCAGATTCCAGCATGTAGATTTCTATATTCAAAAATATGCCAGCGTTTTCCTGAAACACAAAATTATCTGGCGTTTATGTTCCTCACTTCCTTTGTTCATATTAGAGCAATGTACAATTAGATTATTATTGACCAGACACAAGCTACTTCAATAGCATCAGCACAGCCATTTATTAGATCTTCTTTTGTATACATGATGGGAAATACATTGTATGCACATAAATGCTGCATTAATTGGTTTTCTGTGCATTCACAGAAAATGTGTCCTGTGTCCTCGTAGCTCCATTTTTATTATTTTTTATCTTCCTACTTGCTTTGAAGTATATTAAGTGATTTCCAGATGGTCAAGCCAGAATCTTTTCCTGGTGGGAAATATTCTTCAGTGGTCATTCTCAAGGGAAGATGTGCTGGGGTTGCTCTCCATGTGTTCAACTAGCCTCTTCTGGTTTAATATTTAGAGTCTGAGAGACTCTCAATTTTAGTCATCTGTTACAGGGTTTTTGTTGTTCAGTCGCACAGTCGATTCCGACCCTCTGTGACCCCATAGACCACTGCCCGCTAGGGTTGGTGTCCATGAAATGGATGTGTCTCGTGTTCCAGTACATTATTTAGTTCATTATTTGCTAGCACCTCTCAATGTACTTCTGCAGGGGCAATTACAGCCAAAAATAAACTTTTTCAATTGGGACTTGTTTTCAGGCAGCCAGTAATAATCCTACATAATTCATTAACAGCTACATCCATTGGTTTGACGTGTCCTGGTTTATACCATATATAGCACCAGAATATTCTGCTGTGGGTTAGCACAGGGATAAAGATGTGATTCTTGTTTGTGAGTGAGTGCCCCAGTCTGAAACATCCAGTTTCCTAAGTACCGGTATGTTATTTCTGTAGGCAACTTTCTGTTTGGTGCTTTGGCTGTGGTTTTTGTTTTGTTTTGTTTTGTTTTGTTTTTTGGTAGGTCAAGATTCAATCCATAGTGACACCCAAAGTAATTTGGATTAAAACACTGCTCCAAAATCTTGCCTTCACAGCTAAATTGGAGATTCCTCTGAGCTTCTCTGTTCTTTATGTGGAAGACATAAAACTGTGTTTTCAAGCTGGTTGTTTTGACAATACTGTATAAGGAAAGATCTTCTAAGACACAGGCTAGCTGGTCTTTGATTCAAAGGTTTTCCCCTGGATTGTCAAAGCAAGATCATTAGCACAGATGAAACTTCTAGGTCATCATTTGTATAAATATTTTAAAAGTAAGAATCTTTGGGCTTGAAGTAGAATGGCAATAATTTCTGTTAGTCCATAATCTTTTGTAAGAAAGTATAGCTCTCTTAACAGCAATTCATGGTGGACAGTGTCATATACTGCTATAAAGTCAATAAATGCTGCTCCAGTTATTCTATGTCTTTCAAAATCATTTTCTATATGCTATATCTTCTTCATTAATGAGGTAGCATCATAAGATACATCACTAAATAGGGTACATTATTGCATTCCTTGCCTTGGATTGATTAATGGATGGATGGATGGATGGATGGATGGATTGCCTTTTTCTACTGCCTACTCTGGGCAGTTTACAAGAATTACAATGACAACATATAAACTGAATGCAGTATTACATTCAAAGCCCAGCTCAACTGTAAAGTCAAAGCATATAGATGTAAAACTTGTAGCTGTCTGCAGATTTAGCCCAGATTCCATTTTCTACTCCAAAGTGCTCAAACTAAGGACCGGTCTTGGCAGTGGGGTCTGTGAGGTGAGATGGAAATTGTCAAAAATTGTCTGGCTCCTTGCTTTACTGACAAAGGCATCAACTGGATCAAAGAATAGTGGGAAATCATGGAGTGTAACGCCACATAAATTTTAAAAAGCTTCCCAACCAGCTGTAATAATGATAGCAGGGTATATGGAGAGTACTAGACCATTTGGCTATCATAAACAGATTGATTGCATATACTGTAATGCTAAAGGTCACTAAAAGGTTTCCCTTGCTCGAAAGCCAGTCGTATCCGACTCTAGGGGTCAGTGCTCATCTCTGTTTCTAAGTCGAAGAGCCAGCGCTGTCTGCTTCTGCAGACGTTTCCGTGGTCATGTGGCAGGCATGACTAGACACTGGAGCGCACAGAACACTGTTACCTTCTCACTTAAGTGGTCCCTATTTATCTACTTGCAATTTCTTGCTTTCGAACTTCTAGGTTGGAAAATGGCATGCAAAATATTGACTGGGGAACAGTGGGAAGAATAAGTGTAATGAGGAGTCACACTTGGAAACTATATCTGCCACAAGACAGAGTACTGCAGTCCCAACCAAGAGAGTTTTCTTACCAGCTCTCTGGGGCAGCCCCACATTGAATAGTTTACAGTAGTCTAATGTCAAAACATCCCTCTCTTATGTGCCTATTCAGTTCTGATAATGAACTGTTTAATATATTTAGAACTCAAAACAAATGTCCAATCATGATTCCAGAACCAAAAACACTGCCCATCTAGCAAAAATATTAAAATGTCCCCATAGTCTGAACTCCAGCCAATTTCAGTGTGCAATTAGCCAGATAAACGAAGGACTTTTGCTTCTTATAAGTCAGAGACATGCACACCCCAAGAACTAATTGGCAACCCCCTTTCCAGCACTTTTCATTCGCTCATGTATCATGTGGATGGGTGCAATTATGTCCTTTACCTATTTCTAATACAATAGTAACATTCCTTTATTCAGCACTGCAGTGCAGTATTGCATATATATACAGTATATATCTGCACAGAGAGTATGTCATATGGTTTTTCAGCATGCCTAGAATTAAGTGTAAAGCACTCACAATCTTTTAATGCTCCATAGTTGTGGAAGAGGCATAAGAAAATGGTCTGTGGGGATCCTATATTTGTATTTGAAGGATTTTTTTTTATTTTCAGAGCTGGTCAGGCTTTATGACTAGTGCATTTCAGAGAATGCAGCATGGAAGCACTGTGCTTTATAATGATTTCTCCTTATGCTATTTATCTCACTTTTCCAGTTGCAGCGCATTTATCCTCACACAGGCAAGAGCATGACAGCAGAGGAAGGAAGACGTCAAAAGAGATTCTGCCAAACTGGGGAATAATGATGCTCCCTCTTCCCCTCCCTTCTTGAATGACATTTTAAAGAAAAGCACAGAAATATTAGCATTCCAATGCAAATTAGAGTGTTCACAGCTCCTTGTGTTAAACTGATCAGTTTTTCTAGTGGATAGAAGTTTGAGTGGAGGAAGTGAGAGAATAAATGTTCGCCATCCTTTTGTGTATTTTTTTATCCTTGGCAGCATTAGTCCTCACATTTCCATAATCACACTCTCTAAGAACACGCAAATATATTTTTGCCAATGTTATTTCCTATATTAGTTACCCTTTTTCTGTCACTGACTTCTCTGATATTTGCAACCATTAGTTTAATATCCACAATCCCCTTCATTATGACAGAGGGAAAGGTTTTCCTATGACGGGCAACTTTAAGGTTACCTAAAATATACACTTCAAAACATGATGGCCATCATCCTGTTGCTTAGCATAGTAAATTGCAACTAGTGTAGGCCCATTAAATCAATGGAACTCCCAAAGGAGTTGATTTGCCAAATTCCTACTGCTTCAATGGGCATACCCAACTTGTGATTTATTACACTAAGCAATAGGATTTCAGCTATTGTTTGATTGAGACTACATTTAATGTCTACCATTATCAATGTTTTATTGATGAAAAGTCATTCACAACTAATGTTTCATTGACTTCAATTAAGTTTTAATAAATCTGCCTATTCAATAAGCACACTATAAACATATGTTTATCCAGCTATTAAAAGAGGGTGCCTATAGAAGACTAGCTTCCACATTCCTTCAAAATATGTATGTGACAGTCACTAGATACATGTTTGTTTCATGTAACATAGGAAACATCTTTCATTCTCACTCCAGTCATCCCTTATTTAACATAACAAAAAGGTTTGAAGTGGCAGCCGTTTTAGTCTGTGCAAGCATATCAGAGAGTAAAAAAAAAACAGACCAGCAAAAAAAAAAGACAAAAATGTTGTGGCACCTTAAAGAGTAACTCCAGTATCTAAATGTTAAATGTGAGCTTTCATGGACCAAGTCAATTTCATCACAGGACCGTGGCCAGGATTCTAGATATGGGTGGGCGAAAAAAAATTCAGAATGGGCAACAATGTCATATATATGTCATATATATAAGCACCTGGGAGTTTGAGGGTGGACAAACTGCTAATTCAGGATGGGCAATGCCCACCCTGGCCACACCCTGGCTATGGTCCTTCTTCATCAGACATAAAACATAACAAAAAGGTTCATTCCATTCATCCCACAGATACCTGGGTAACAATGTTTAAAGTACAAGATAAGAATATGGAAACAGATCTTTATATGGCGCATCTATTGATACTTGGACAACAGTGCCTATTCTTATTTGAGATTAGCTACATTGGTAAGAATTGTCATTTTCAATATACTTCATCTTTGACAAGTTAAACCAGATATGCCTGTCTACCCAAAACTTTTCTTGAATGTCTCTAGATTATGCTAAAGTAGGGAATATATTAACATTTCAAAAGAAAGAAAGGGAAGAAAAATTCTACTAGACGACAGTCAAGCTTTCTGTCCAACTGAAAAAAATGCTTTCTGTAGCTTACTTAAGAGTTTCAATAATATAACCAACATTTGTTTGAAATATATGCCATTATTAGTCATTTATATACTGTATTATAACTATAACATCCATAGAACTGTTTAAAGAACACATATCAGAGGCATAATATTCTAAAATGATAATTTCCCACCAGCTAATCTCTCTTGCAATTTGCTTTCCCCCTGTATTTTGAGCCTTACTTGGTTCATTGAAGTTGAATTATTGTGCCTATTACTACATAAATTTAGATGTATTGGTTCAGATTAGTTTCAGGCACAGTATCTTTCCTTGGTGTCTTCTCTATCTCTGGTAGGGTGAGGTGATAAATATTCACTCCAGGGATGCTCTTGACACTGCCAATACATCTTCCCAGATGTATATTTTGTACACCTTTGATATGAACCTGCTGAGAATCCTGAAAGCCTACACCTTTTGTCAGAATGTTAACTATGTAGCAGTCCTTGATTTCTCAGTTTAAGAAACACAATGGGGTTATTCAGAAGCATCTCCCTATGGAAGTTTTTGTTCTTCAAATATTCCATTTTTGCTTCCCAACCTAATATCTACAGTAGTAGATATTTGCCATTTATTTCAGAAAAAGAAAAAGCAAAGCTTTTCAACATACAGTTTCTTGGGGAAATTTATAATGGAAAATTTGTTTAAAACTTGTGCTGTCTTTGGTATCATTCATATTTTTAAAATTTGTTTTTGAAGTGAATTTATCCTCATTACTATCCTATGTGTTTTCCAATTATTTTTCTTCCAGCTTGAAAATGATGTTGGAATATGTAGAAAGCAAACTCTATGATCCTCTAGCTCAGAGCCCTAATCCATCACAAAATATATATTATCTTTTCTCAGAATCACTCATAACAGTATTTTACATTATCAGGACAAGATCATATAAAGGAAATTCACCTTCTTATTGAAGTGTTCTTAGATTGGTTTTTAGTTTATTTGTTTCTAATGCTGTAATTTATTCAATTGCATTTTAATGTTGGAAATTATTGTGTTTCTTCCTTTGAAGTTTCTTGTGAGCCACCAGTTTCAAGAAAAAAGCAGGGCAGGCATGATGTCAACCCAGTCAAATAAATAAATAAATAAATAAATAATGCCCCTAATGTTAGAACATCTCAACCAGAACAAGTTTTCAGTGCCTAACAATATTTCATTGTTCCTCTAATAAGAGCAAGCATCTGACACAAATTGTCAAACAGAACTTCCCCCTCTGACTGTTCTCCTGTGGTGGATGGAGACTGACTTTTGATACAACCAAATAGAACCAGTGGCTGAAGACAACTTTCCAATATTACTTACAGAGTGGTTTTGGTCTTGCCTGGACTGTTTTGCGTATGAGCTCTCCTATGAAATGAATGAAATTGATTAGCTACAGTATCTCAAGGCTCAGATTCATGCTAAGCAGAAGAATATAGTATTTCAAAAATCAAAATCCTGAAAATGTCACTCTCCCCTCTCTGAGACCAAATCATCTATTCACTGTGTTAAGTAGATTGTACAGTGAGCAGGATGATAAGCCTGTTTCATTGTCAGTGCTGTAATAAGAGCAACAGACCATGACAAGGTTAATCCTTGTCATTAGGAGCTCTGGCACACCTTGTTGATAATAATAAAGGCTCTGTGCTGTCCTTTATTAAGCCTTTTATAAAATAAAAGCTTCCTGTTCACTTTCTGTTGTTGTTGCTGTAGAAAAATAGAATTACAGATTAACGGCTCCTTGATTGGTCTTTAGCTAGCCAGGTCTCTTTTCCATGAAAGTCTGGAGATGCTTTACCTAATGACTTTCTCCCATTAATATTTTGATGTTTTCACTGTGAAAAGAAAATTTAGGAGAAGAAACACAGAATCAAAACTCTCCTGCAACCCAGCTACCTCAGCAAAATGAAACTGATTGATCATGCAGTTCATGAAACAATTACAGAATAAGAAGCTGTAGGGATGAGACTTCTAATTAAAAGTAAAGTAGTCTGGGGAAAAACTTTGTCAAGCTATACTGTACAAGGCAGTGCTTGAATTGCATGCATCCTACATGTATAATAACTGCCAAAAACAGAAAGGCAATTAAAAAACAAACAAATCTCAATTGCAACAAGCTCCTAATGATAATATAACACTCTGTCTATCTATCTATCTATCTGTGATTATGTTACATTGGGGAGGAAAAGTTACTTTTTAAAAATTGCAACTACAATGGTAACATCTATTTTTAGAGCCTTAAAACTGTAGCTATTACTTTTTAAAAGTAACGTTCAAGCTTCAATTTTCTGCTAGTTAAATTTGTTGGTAACCTGAAAGTGGAATTAAGATCTGTCATAGGTCACCAGGTTCAGGGCTCCAACTCTGTACCCACTCAGAATTCCTTATCCTGGTGTAGGTGAGCCCAGAAGGAGTCAATTGGGGTGATTACTATAAGCCCCTACCTAGCAATATATTCTCCCAACAGTCCCATCTACTTTAGATTCTCCAGTATGTCAGGGAATTCTTCCCCCCCCCCCCTAAGGTTAGGCACCAGAAAGCAAGTTACAGTGCCTCATTTGCAAGAGCAGAATTGGCACCACACCCACTAAAAATACCAAAACCTCCAGTAATGAGTTCTTGCCATCGGAGCCAAAACTTCAGGCAGTTGCTTGAAATGATTTTTGTATTTTATTAAAAGAAAAAAGGTTAAGTATATAAAAGGTAAAATGCTTCATTCAGTTACAAGAAATGCTTCCTAAAATAATAGACCACATTACAGAGATAGGAACATGGCCAATCAAAAAGAGCACACCAGAAAATAACAAAGCTAGCAACCTTAGCTAATATTCAAACCAGGTTAGTTATGGAACATGCATAAAGTGTTTCTGACACAGCATTGAAGACCTGCCAATGGACATCAAGTGAGTCAGCATCCTCCTAAGAGACTAGTTCAGCTTGTGGATAAAAACTGCCATCCTTCTGATTAAGACTGAGGCAACTAAATTAACTTTCTAACTCCTTCATATACTATACCTTCAATGGCCCATTCAATTAACATATTGAATACAGTTGTTTTTACAGACAATACTATTTTCTACTGTTCCATTTCCCACAACTGTTAATCCTCCTTTAATTTACATGATTCCAGGGAAGGAAGAAGACTGTCCTCTGCTGACAAGAGATAGCTTAGGTGTTTGTTACTCTTTCATCTATGCACACACTGACTCACAGCTTTCTAGTCAATTTTCCAGATATTCACTAAAAAGCCTTGAAGCATCTACATGGGTCTCATATTCCATGCTCCTCAGCTTCTTGGTTTTTTCACAAGACATATTTATCTAAGATTCACATGAAAAAATACATAATAATATGTCTTCCCATCCCAGTGCATTACCAGGAGTGTTAACTGGGACTCAGGGTGGCAATTGGTGCCTCAGTAATTTGTTATTCTTCTCTGGGTCTTCAGGGAGGGAGACAAACATCACAACAAGAAGTACTGGAGGAGAGGAATTTTGAAATGTTTGTGTGAAGTGACTTTAGAATGTGTGCTAGGCCATTTCTAGCTGGCACCAAAGGTGTCATGAAGCATGAAGGTGTTTCTATGTATGTTGTAGCTGCACATCAGGGGTTCAGAAAGCAAGGAGTGAGGCAAGAGCTACTACGTGCATTCACTTGGGTGCGTATTTCCACTTGGAGCAAGGCAAGAAGTGAAGACCCAATGCTTCAGCCCATGAAATTTCATCAGATAGTCCCTCTCTCTGGGCCTATGATATTACAAAGCTCCACCTCCTGTTCTTTGGTTTTGCTATTGATATCTAAGAGACTTGAATGCTGCTTGCCCAGCAATCGTAGTGGCAAAAGATAAACAAACATAAATCCAAGACATTAGTGCTTATCTACATAATTTCTCATCATTTTATGCAAGGCACAGTAAACATTTCACATTCAAACCAGTAAGAAACTGATAGCAACCTATTCTGACATTTTGAGGTGTGCTCAAGGGCAGAACAGTTCATTTTTCACTTTCCTTTCTTGTCATAGATTTGCCATTTCAGCTTCAGAAATTGTTATGCAGGACTTCAGGAGCTGTTCAAAATTTCTTGACATTTGTACTTGAAAAGCATCAGAGGTAGAAGCACGGGTTTCCAAACATACTTTGGATTAAAACCTATTTATGTCACAGTGCACATAATTCATAGAGAGTTATATTTTTATAGGCCATACAATTCACAATACATTTCTGTGTGGCAACATGCAGAGCAGGTAATTATTACTTTGCAACAAAAAATGATGGCACATAGATTTCTAGAAGATGAAATTTAAGGACTGAGTAGTCCAGATATTTTTTATCTCCCCCCACCTCCCGTGGTACTACAATTTAACCAGAAGGAATGCAGTTCTAAAGCATCTATAAAGCCTAAGTAGAGTATTTATGTGGATATTTTTTAAACACCCTCACACATCGTTTCCCTTTCTATTTTAAAGGTACACATGTAGCTCTGGAGCCCAACTTTATTACCATTCCTCTTTTTTATTTCTTTCACAAGACCTCATTTGTCTGTACATTTGGAAACAATTAGGTTATTTTGTGTGGTAATATTCCCAGGATGTCCCCTGTGATTTCTGAAAGTCTTATTAGGCATTTGGGAAGACTGTATGGCATAAAGGTTTGAATCACTAAAGATTTTAAAATATCATAATGGAAAAAACAGATTGAGGCCCAAGACAGATGAGGTAAATGTTTGTTTCATCCAGTTTTATGATGCTTGGATTCCAACTGCAGGCCTAAAATGGTGTGAAGGATATTAACTAGTATACACATGTGAAGCCTACATCTGGGCGGCTGCATAATACAGCCTGTGTTACTTCCTAGCCTCCATCACTATCCAGCTTATGTACATGACAAGGTTGTAGGTATTGCAATGCTTTCTAAAGGAGATAGAAGAACAGTATATAAATCGTATTTTGAATTTTTGACAGACAATATGTGTTGTCCCCTGTCTGTGTCTGCAAAAGAATCTAGAAAATAAGCCAGTAAAAAGGGGTCTCACTTAGTGAGGATGGATACTCTCGCAATACTGAAGAGAAGGGGGGAAAGGGACACTGATTTTTTTTAAAAAAAAACCTATATGTACTGATTAACCTGTGTTGTTTTTATGGACCATCAAGTTACATCCAACATACAATGACCCTAATATATTTTCCAAAATACTGTACTGTATGTGAGATAAATTAGGAGTGGTTTTACTCTGGCCTTGCACCCAGTATATTGGGCTCATAATTTATCTCTTCTTTTTCTTTTTCTTTTTCTTTTTCTTTTTCTTTTTCTTTTTCTTCTTCTTTTTCTTCTTCTTCTTCTTCTTCTTCTTCTTCTTCTTCTTCTTCTTCTTCTTCTTCTTCTTCTTCTTCTTCTTCTTCTTCTTCTTCTTCTTCTTCTTCTTCTTCTTCTTCTTCTTCTTCTTCTTCTTCTTCATACAAATCCAAATATTGGCGATCATCATGGCAATCAATCATGAAAATTGTCCTGATAATATAATGCAGTGGCCTTTCATCTACCTTCCACATCGCAGCATGACACCCATACCACTGACCCAGTTCCGCGAGTCATTTTCTGGTCCTGAGCCCTTTTGGCACGCAAATTCCTCATCAGCCCCAGGCCAGTATAGATGAAGCTGCTGCCCTCCATCAAGATGGATTTAATCCACTTGGGGACCATCACTGTTCCCTGTGGACTTTGGCACCCAAGCCATTAGTCCTCAGGGTTGTCAGGTTAGTTAACCACCGCCTGACACTTGGCATTGAGTCACTGGCAATATGGTTGACTCTATTACCATGGCAGGATAATCTCTACAGAGACAAAATAAACATTTGGCTTCTTTTGCACCACACATATTGTTTATATTCATTAGCTGTCAGAAAAAGGACTCTAGGATTTTGATTAAAGGGCCGGGTGACGGCCCCTTACTATACTTTTCAGAACTAAGATTGAGTATGAGTACAGTATTGGTATGGTGATGTAAAGACCATGGCCAGCTAGCCTTTGCACCAGTGTCAGAACAGTGAGCAAAACTAAAACCCTCCACTCTCTGAGTATTTACAATCTCTCATATCTACAGAACTGTATTTATGGATCTACCTCAAGTTAGAGTCCTTTGCATTTATTTGTAGTAAAAGGGTTTTCATGGAAGTCTAGGATCACACACATACCATCATAGACCTTGACAAGTATTGGGTGAGTTGGGCAGCAGACTGTGTACCCTTATTCAGGCAATTTAGGAACCAGTATACATCTTTGTGTGCATATATATTACTACTGGTATATGTAATTACAAAACAGATGCTAACAAAAAATGAACAGTGAAGATAAGCTATGGGGAAGGGAAAATAATTGCATGATGGTGAGCTTCATAATTTTTTTATTGTGTCAGAAGTACACAAAGGTACTTTCTGGGTTGAAAGGATTTTTGCTGGAGGAACTCTGCTCAGGAGACACCCGAATGAGGCTCCTTTCATGTCCCCAACATCTTTTCCCATCAAAGTGGTCCCTATTTATCTACTTGCAATTTCTTGCTTTTGAACTGCTAGGTTGGCAGGAGCTGGGACAAAGATGGTCACTCATTCCGTCATGCACTACTCAGGTCTTGAACTGCTAACTTGCTGACCTTCCAGCTAACAAGGTGAGCTTCTTAACCACTGAGCCACTGCCATCCCTTCATAAAGGTGAAATCTAGATTTCCCTTGTCCAAATCTACCATCCCGACCAAGACACCACACTGTTATACATCATGTTGCCATTGCCAGAAATCCTTGTTCCAAAAACCCACAGCTTTAAGAATGTATTTATATAGATGGAAATATTTCCTTTTATCACCTGATGAAATTTACTCCCTTCAGTTTGCAAAGCATATTTTGCTGGAGGCAAGTTCTGCCATTTACCTTGCTGCCTCTGCTCTGCTTCTGTCAAAGCAAGACTAATGATCTAGGGCACTATGGAAACACAAAGTTTGGAAAAAATCTAAACTCTTCGGCCCCTTGTAATTCATTTGAATCATGACAAATTTATCATCTGCAACCTTTCTAGTTAACAGCCTCAGACTGCTAACAGAATACTTCACAGTTTTTATTTTATTTTATTTATTCATCCATTTGTTCATTCATTCATGCAGAATAAAATTTTCCATTGCTAATTTCAGACAGGAAATATCAACATAGATGCTGCCATGTTGTTGTTGTTGTTGTTGTTGTTGGGGGGGGGGGTTCAAAATAAATTCACTTTATCCAAAAGCTGCATTCAGTATCAAGACACACAGTGTATTAGATTTCTGGAAGCGAAATTGCCATGGGGCAGTGAAATACTTTTCCTTGAAGTACAGAAAGCAAGCTCGCTCATTGCTACCAATGGGACATTTTTTTCCAAGAGCTAGGACCAGTTCCAGGCACAGATTTTTTTTCTATTAGATCCATGGGAAAGGAAGACAATACAAAGCTCTTGCACCATATGCTATAGGCCAGAGATGGAGAACCTTTTAGAGACTGAGTGCCCAAACTGCAACCCAAACCCACTTACTCACACTACATGTGAGACCACCTTACCCCAGACAGGGGAGGGAGGAAGCACTCCCATTGGGCAGCTGGACAGAGGGGCGGGGGTGAACTCTGTGCTGGTGGGAGGGAGGAAGCGCTCTCTTTGGGCTCCTGGACAGAGGGGCAAGATGAACTCTATGCTGGGTGATGCTGCACATGCCCATAGAGAGGGCTCTGACTGTCCCCTCTGGCAAGGGTGACCAACCTATGGCCAACGGGCTGGACACGGTCCATGGCACAATTTCATGTGGCCTGCTGCCACCCTCAACGCTACCAGAAGCAGAAAGAGATGCATTTATAACAGCCATAAAATGCACCCATACATGCATAAACATACCTGTGCCTGCCATAAACGTTACCATAAATGCACCCATGCTTGTTGTAAACATGTTTATGACAGCCATGGTTGCATTTTACAGCAGTGTTTGCAGCATGAGGAACCATGTGACTCCCCATTCAGTTGTCCGGGGGGCGTGGTCCAGCCCACAGTGTGAAAATACTGGGAACCCCTGCTTTAATGCATGGTTTTATCCTCAATTATTTCTCCTTAGTAACTACTTTTTCTGAATGTTCAGAGGACATGCCTATATTTCGAGGATCACTCATTAATAAGGTTGTCTTAAGTTGGAGACAATTTTATGGTTCATTACAATAACAACAGATTTAATGATATTCCAAAACTATGTCCAGTATATTTAATGCTTAACAAAACAAAAATTTAAGTCAGGAAAGAAAAGGCAAATACTGTACACATCAAGAAATGAAATTAAATAATTTATGTTAACATTTAACAAGGAACTGACCATTCTGGGTAAAAGGATAGAGTATCAGGATAGACTTCATGGTCATGGATTTAAGCCTTCATTTGGATGTAGAAATTCCCTGCAAGATGGCATCAGTAAACTACTCCTTGAAAATAACACATACTGTACCTTGAAAATTCTACTAGGCATCTATATGTCAGAAGCAACTTGATGGCATACAACAATAGTGTTTAAACATGTACAGTATATACATTTGGACATAATTTTAAAAAAATGAAAGTCCCCTGAATGTTATTATATGAAAAAGCAGGAATATAGAAACATTTCACCTAGCATCTAGCTTTTAACTCTTGCAATTTGTTCAACATATCTGAGGTACACCAATATGTAGTTTTGTGTAATTTCTGAAAGAAAATAGCCCCAGTTCTTACCAGCACTGCCTTCTAAGAGCAGCTAACTACAATAAAATTATATAACATAAAATGGAGTATACTATGCTTCAAGACTTGGCTCAAAGTACAGTAGTTTACATAACGATCTTTTGCTTCAGTAAAAGGTCATCAACTTCATTTTGTTCTTCGCAAACTTCAGTGATCTAAAATGCCTGAACTGAAAATATTGGAAAGTTCATGTGTCAGGTTTTTAATCCCATCACTTCAGGAAATTGCCAGTGATCCAGGTGGAAGTTGGTCCATTGATCAGTCGAAAACTCTTTGATCCAGGAACACAGCTCAGTCAAATTAACCCTGTAAGCATGCTGTGTTGTGGCGCTAAGAAGAATGGGGAGTTTAAAGAGCAATCAAATTATGAAATGGCTTCTCTAGAGAGGTCCACCATGTGTCATCTCTGTTGACCTTTAGAAAGTTAATTAAAACTTACAGAGATCTGAGCTCTTCATGGTGCTGTAATCTATTGGGGGTGCTTCTATTATTTAAAATTTGTTCTTTTAAAAGACATTACTTTCTGTTGTTGTTGTTTTAAAACCATGAAGCAGAATTTGATGGTACAGGATCCATTTCACATATATTTTTAGGACTCGTACCATAATTGCTGGCACTGAAGCTACCAGTGAAAAAAGAAAGAAAGAAAACTGCAGTGTTTAATTAATGTTACAGTGTTTCATTAACACACAAATAATATCTCCGCAGGTCATTCAATTCACATGCATATTTTAATAAACTGATCAAAATAATGTTTATATCTGACCCTCTTCCCCGTTTATGCTTTGAAGAAAGAAACCCAGTGATATAGTCTATAGGTTTAAAGAATTTTAGAAAGAGTTGTGAAGTTAAAAGGTACTTTTGATGTTTGTTC
The DNA here is from genome assembly GCA_030440675.1 of Furcifer pardalis. NCBI lineage: Eukaryota > Metazoa > Chordata > Lepidosauria > Squamata > Chamaeleonidae > Furcifer > Furcifer pardalis. Next base: position 86,479,469 of record CP126897.1, on the reverse strand, counting down.
TTTCTTTTCTATCACAAGGGCATTCAGTACGGCAAAGGAAAGAATGTAGAAAACATTAAGACTGGAGAAATTTCCATGGCAATCATATTCATTTAACTCTTTATTCTAATTCAGAATAAATGGTTCACAGACATCTATTTCTTCATTAAGAGCATAAAGACAGCAGTACGAATTCCCATGCTTCAGTGCCATGAACTGACATTCCAACTAAATGACATATCCAAGGATCCGTTGAGATACTATCATGCACTAAGAACAGGTGCTAGTTGACAGATAGATAGAGAGAGAGGCACAAATTTCCTCCAAAGACCTCACTGGTATACATCTCTGCCTGAAGAAGAAAGCAATTCACACAATGGAGTCTCCCAATTTCTTTTGCCATTAAAAGAGGAAATTCCTTAAGTCTTGAAAGTTGTCTGATTGTCAAAGGACCTGCCTTTCATTTCACAGCTCCTGTAGTTAGCAAATCAGATTGCTCTGTTGTGTGATTGATCATGTGGAGGTAAATATGGGCATCATTCGCAAATACAGTTGTACCTCGTTTAAAGAGCGTAATGGGTTCCACAGGATTGCTCTTTAAGCGAGTTTGCTCTTTAAGCGAAACACCATTGTAAGTGACCAATGTGGAGGAGATTGTGAATCCCGATTTATTTGTTAAGCGAGTTTTTGGTTGGTTTTATTTGTTAAGCAAGGCGAACATTCAGAGAAAATTCTGCTCTTTAAGCGAGTTACTCTTTAAGTGAGGTGCTCTTTATGTGAGGTTTGACTGTATGAGTACAGTACAGTGGAACCTCAGTTAACAAACAGCTCATTTAACATAAAAATTGCATAACAAAAGGAAATCCATAGAAAATAGTGGCTTGGTTTATGGAATTTTTTCAGAATGGATTAATTGGTTTTCAATGCATTCCTATGAGAAACTGTGTTTCAGTTAATAGTATTTTGGTTTTCAATGCATTCCTATGGGAAATTTGGTTAAAGTAATTTTCGCTGTAAGAAATGTCCCGGAGAATGCATTAATTATGTTAACCGAGGTATCATTGTATTCAGACTGCTGAAATGACACCACTGAAATGCTAACATGATTTTAATATCTAATGAAACACCAGCTGTAATGTACAGTTTGACCCTCAGTGTTTCCAAAACCTCATCAAGCTATAGGGTCTATATTTAACTTAAGAAGGAGAAACTTCATTTGTTTTGGAGTATAACTGTAACTTTTCAGTTATGTTTATTCATTCATTCATATTTATATTGTTTATACCGTTTATACTGATGGGGCTACACTAAATGTATATGTATTTATTCCCTGTATATGAATAAAAGTTTGTAGATTGGAACTGTATTCTATGAACCAGAAAAGGTATGATGCAGTCCAAAAAATCTTATGTTGAATGACATTTTTGGTTCTAAAAAATACCAGAGATTTCTCCATAGTAGCCATAGTCACTGAAAAGTTAACATCTGTGGCTTTATAATGATCTGAATTTTAATGTACAAGATGAATTAAATCTCTTGTCTTAGCTGCTCACTTTTGGGTTTTGGAAGCAGAGTTCTTTCCTGGAAAATATAAATGAGATATTTGAAGGGGGAAGGGAAATAAATGTTTCAATGCAATGTAAGGGTTTTTTTAAAACCAATTGCTCAATAAAAATAAAATAAAAGATAATAGTCGCTAGATGGAATAGTGTGGGCAGAATCCTGGTTGTTCCCTATACAGGTATTTGTTTAATGTAAATGCATCTGGGGGCAGTCTGTGGATAGGCTTTTCACAAGATTTTTAAGAGAAAAGTATACAAAACATCTGAGAGGAAGACTTCATTTTGTCTTTTTTTAAAAAAAAAAGTGGTGCAGTATATATTCACTACTCTGATAGACATTTTAAAAAATAATAACTTCTTCAGCCCCTCCACAGAGCCAAGGAAGAGATTAATTTGCCAATACAGGTACAGTATCTTGAAGCAATTGTCTCACTAAGCCACCTCAAGATATTGGCAAATTGGCAGCAGGCTGCTGAGGACCACAGAGAGCTGCTTAAGGTCCGAATGGCATTTGGCTGTGAGGATTGCACCAAATGGCATGCCAGACCTCCTACCAATCCTATTTAGTTCGGTCCATCCTCTTCCTTTCAGAAGATGTAGATAGGCTCTTACTTTTATTTTGTTTCCCTCAAAATCTTGTGGCTTGCATATGAAACCAGGGTGCTCATATGCTCTACGTTAAGGAGAAGAAACCATCCTATGAACTTATCCTATATTTCAAAGTTGTATAACTAGCAGCCCAGACACCACATGTAGTTTCTCAATTCCTATCTGTGAAGTACCACAAGCCAAAATAAGTCAACTCCACCCCACTGTTCATTAGGTATGATTGCTGGTAAGTAGCGGACAAATAGTATTCTCAGTGGAGACTGCTAGAGGAGGCTTTAATTTGCATGTCCACACATCTACATGCTAGGGACTGCAGCGTTTTAGTGGTTAAGACACTGAACTTGATGACTGGAAGGTTGGCAGGTCAGCAGTTTGAGACCTAAGCACTGCATGATGAAGTGAGCTCCCCTCTCTGTCCCAGCTCCTGCCAACCTAGCAGTTTGAAAGCAAGAAATTGCAAGTAGATAAATAGGTAGTACTTTGGTGGGAAGGTAACAGTGTGCCATGCACTCTGGTGTCTAGTCATGCCTGCTACATATCGACGGAAATGCCTGCAGCTGCAGATAGCACTGGCTCTTTAGCTATAAACGGAAATGAGCACTGAACCATAGAGTCGGATACAACTGGCTTTCGAATAAGGGCGACCTTTACATAACTCTACATGTATGCTGAGGAGGAAGTATATGTGTGTAATAAAGAGACAGAATGTGTTTTGTGTGTAGGGCCAGAAAGGTTTTACTCTTCTGTTTAATGTGAAGAGTTATCCAGTCCAAAACTGATTTAGAAATAAAGAACCCATAAGAAGGAAAGGTGGGGACTTTGATGTTTCCCATCAGTACTTGTACAGTAGGACAACCAGGTACCCAAATTATCTGGTTACCGTCTTTCCCAGTACTATGAGATTAATGCATTCGTCTTTTAATCATGGTAATTATTTATAATTTTTCATTTGAATATTTAAGTAAATTCTATATTTTGCCTTATCTTTTTGCTGAAGATAAGGCAAGAAACTGTGCCTGCAAGAAACTCAGTTGCAGCATATAGAAGTTGGATAACAAAGACTTTTCTTCTAATCCTCATGAGCCAAAGAATATAATTAAGAAAATGCATGATTTCTGCCAGCTTTTCTTTTAGTTTTTGTCAGAGCTTTGATTCTCCTGGCTGCTGTCTAAATTTCACTCACAATAGATGAGATATCACACTGTTTGTTTATTTTCAAATATCTATGAAGGAATTGGTGCTATGCTGGTGCAAAATGCCAATAACATCAAGCAAGGAAAAGCAAAGATAAGAAAGTGATAATAACCTTGGCAGCTTCCTAGTCCATTAGTATATTGTCAACATAGCATTTATCTAAGCCAAAATGTTCACATATGCCACAGAAGATGAAAAGGGTATGATTTTTAAAAATCCCAGGGATTTCTTCGTAATATATACACTGTCAAGGTTTAAAGAGGCTGATCTTCCCCTGTGTTGGGTTGTTTTCAAATAAAAAGTAATATCTAAAAGAGCAAGTACTGTACTGTATAATCAAGAGGCAACTTTCTGTCCGAAGTGGAAGTTATAGTATTTGGTGTTCTACACATTGTAACAGGCAGGATATTATTTAGTTCATTCCATAGTCTGCACCCAAAATTGCCAGATTATAATCCATAGGTTTTGTTTGTACCTTCAGGAGCAGTGTTCACTACAACTTCTTGTGCAACTGCTAAAATTGCCTACATTGATTTATTAATAGAAGAGTTTCTACTTTTCCTTCTTCCCATCTAAATGACAACAAAGGTGTCTGAAGTTTTTAAAACTTAAAATATATTAAAAATAGATGCAGGTTGTTAGTGTATCAATAGTGCTTACTAAGAATATTTTTATAGTTTTAAGATTTTCTGATACCATTTGGTTTTGTCTCTTGGGTTTTTAGGCTATTACTTTATGATTTTACTCTGATCTTTTATATAAATATTATGATGTGTGTTTTTTTATATACAGTGGTACCTCGCTTAATGAGCATAATGCGTTCCACAGAATTGCTCTTTAAGTGAGTTTGCTCTTTAAGCGAAACACCTTTGTAAATCACCGATTGTGACTTCTGGTGGGGGCAGTGGTGGGCTGCTATTGGTTTGGACCGGTTCGGCCAAACCGGTAGCAGAAATCCAGAGGGGATCGCCGGGGGGGGGGTAGTAAACCCCTGGGCGACCAGTTTGGTCGCCTCTCCGACCGCCCTCCGGATGTCCTTTCCGGGCAGCCCAAAATGGCTGCTTGGAAGTGTGCATGCATCAAAACTCTATTTGACACGTGTGCACTGAAAAATAGAAGTGTGCATGCATCAAATGGAGTTTTGATACATGTGCACTTCCAAACAGCCATTTTGGGCTGCCCGGAAAAGATGCAGTATCATCCTTGGAGCGGCGGCAGTGGTGACTGCCAACACTGGTCACACGGTGGCACTGTCAGGCCGGCCAAGGCCAGGTCTGGCTGCACTGCCGGGCCTGGCTGTGCTACCAGGCCTGGCGTGGCCAGGCCAGGCTACTGTGCCGCCGCCACGGCGCCACCTACCTGCTGCTCCCCGAGTCCCCGACAGCCTGACCCCAGCAAAGGTAAGGAACTAGGGTTTGTTTTCTTTGTGTTTCGGGTGGGTGGGTATTTTATGTAGTGTGTGTTTATGTTATTTTTATGTGTACTGTGTCTTTATTTTTATTTATTTATTTATTTATTTATGTTTATTTTATGTTTATTTTATTTTTTAATTTTTTTTATTCTTTGTCTCCACCCACAACATCATGATGTCATGACGTTGGTGCTGCCCATGACATCACGATGTTGGCTCCACTCACGATGTCATGACATTGGCTCCGCCCACATCATCAGCCCCGCCTACAGTGTGGTAGTAAAAATTTTGACAGCCCACCCGGGGATTGCAAAACCCGATTTAGTTGTTAAGCAAGTTTTTGGTTGGTTTTAGTTGTTAAGAGAGGTGACTATTCAGAGAAAATTCTGCTCTTTAAGCAAGTTAGTCTCTAAGTGAGGTGCTCTTTATGCAAGGTTTTACTGTACAGTATTATTAAATTGCCCTGAGTGGTGCTTGCATTAAAAGGACATGGTATGAATGTAAATAAATAAATAACTTTATTTATCAATTACTAAATGCTATTTTCTACTATTACAATCACTAGAAATACAAGAATGGCCCTTATTCTATTAAGCTTCAAATGAATATCTCTAGCATATTGTTCTCTATATGCAGTTAGTAGAGGTCTTGTTAAAAATGAAAACATTCCAAGTCATACAATAACTCTTTAAAACTGATTTCTTAACTCTTCCTTTCCTAACATATCGTTCCATATCCTTATTCTATTTTCATCATTAGGCATAGGAAGCAAGCTTATACCAAGCTGGAACATTGCTCCATTTAGGTCAGCATGTTCTGGGTTTACTGAAAGTTAAGCTGAGAGTAACTCTCCAGATTTTCAAACAGTAGTCTTTTCCAATCGTAGTCAGAAATATCTGGGACTGAACCTAAAACCCTGCGCTTACACTAAACTACAGCTCTTCCCTAAGGAAAATTTCTAAACTTCCCTATCTCAGGATGGGAAAATATTGGTTAAATTTCTTATTTTAATCTTTATTGGCTCTCTTGACACATTATGTTATTTTTATGATTACTGTATTTAGGTTTATATCCCAACCGTTGGCTTTATCTCATCTCTCATATAATATGATACACAAACTAACAAGGCTACCACTTCAAAAATTTCATAAACATCATATGTGACACTTATGAAATGTAGTCAGATATTGTGAGACAGCAAATGCTAAAACCAAGTCCACCAAATACTAAAGGTATCCTAAAGGTCTCCATACATAGGGTAAATGGGAAATTATAGCTAAATATATACAGTTGTACCTCGCTTAAAGAGCATAATGTGTTCCACAGGATTGCTCTTCAAGCGAGTTTGCTCTTTAAGCGAAACACCATTGTAAATGACCAATTGTGGGAGGGATTGCAAACTCCAATTTATTTGTTAAGCGAGTTTTTGGTTGGTTTTATTTGTTAAGCGAAGCAAACATTCAGAGAAAATTCTGCTCTTCAAGCGAGTTACTCTTTAAGCGAAATGCTCTTTATGCGAGGTTTGACTGTATATATGCAGCACAGCAGTAGGTGCGGCAGGTTTAACAAAATAGTTATACATATTTAGAAAGTTCTCCAAAATCTTAGACTCCCACTCTAGCCCAGCAAATTGGAACTCTCCACAAATCTTGAGGTGTAAGAATGACAGTTCTTTACTCACCGTTCCTTTCTTAAAATAGAAAAATAAACAGTTGCACTTCTTGATAAACAGTTATGTACAATCATTTAAACCAGGGATTCCCAAACTTTTCACGCCATGTGGTTGAGCATGCTGGTCACATGGTTCCTCCTGCTGTAAAACACATCCGTGGCTGTCGTAAACGCATTTACGACAGCCGGAAGTGCATTTACAGCAGTGTTTACGCATGCACAAGTGCATCCACCCCTGATTTAAACCAATACACGTTACTTGTAAGGAAAAGATTGGAGACCGAGAGAGAGGAGAAAATATTAACATGATGACTGAAAAGTAACTTCAGAGACACACTGAACACTATTAGACAGAAAAACCCGAATAGCAAGTATTCTAATCAGGTCAGGTGACCCTACAGGCGGGAAGCCAGAGAACTATGCACATACCCACATTAACCCACTGTATTGTGGGGTTGCATTAATATATTCAACAAAATGTACCTTATAACATATTTACATAATATTCTGTACATGTTGTCCACCTCTTTCTACACACAGGAAGTCTTCTCCCCCACTCATGGTGAACACATTCCAAGATACCTGTTGTAATGTATGGAGACTTTTGGGACACCCTGCATATATAAGTACCCAATGTTCAGCAATTATGTAGATTATATTCAGATATTGGGGTACAGAGAAAGAGCCTCCTCGAAGATGGTGGTATTTTTGAACAACAGTCAGGTGTACCCTGGTAACAGCAAACTTGTGTTGCCGGCTAATCTTTCTCACACTGGATCAAGTGAAAGGAACTGCAGAATGAACTTGCCAAAGATACCTTCATTTTGGCAGTTTCACATCTGGCCTAGACATGGAAGAAGATTCAGATATTTACATTGTCAGTTGAAAATGTTGACAAGAAATATTCAGAGTTTCACCTTCAGTAAAAATGAAATTATTTCTACACTTTATTTGCTTGCAATGGCTCTAATACAGGATATTTCATGATGTACAGATACATCTTTTGCTATGAACACTGCCCTCCCCTGCCAAAATCAATTAGTAGTAATTTGTCTTTTTAATGATCTCGGTAATTTCTTTGCTATTTCTAAGGCACATTACTCCTATGGATTTCAGTCATTCCATAGAATAGGAAATGCTTTAGTAAAAGTGAAAAAGGTTAGAATATTTTTATTTTCTGTATTTCAATTTAGCTATGAGCCAAGTCGTCTAAAATCCACAGAAAGCAGAACTGGAGTTTGCTGATACTACAGTTTGCTAGGAACAGGAGCTGTTATTGCATGTCTGAAGACTTTTATATCCCTCAGATAGTTTGTACACCATCTGAATCTTATTAAACTTCCTTTGACCAACCTAGAGCCAACAGAGACTTATATACCACATATATGTGGGGAATTTCAGTCCTAATAAAATAGTCTTTAATGAAGTACAGATGAAAATAAAATTATTGTATAGAGAGCTGAACTACATTTTGGCAAGCTATTCATTATCAACATTGATTAGCAAAATAAAGAAGATTTAAACTAAGCAATTGGAGTCCACCTTTTCTCTATGTTTCAATCTGAATACTGACCAGGTGCCTTGTGCAAGGATATTTATAACCTAACTTCAGTCTTCACTTCTTGTAATATGCCACATCTCTAAGCCAAGAGTAACATCCTGTCCCAGTTCTCTGTGCAAAACACAGTAGGAGGTCACGATGAAAGCTATGTAATGAATTTGGCTCAGTGTAAAATGGCACACTAGTTAAATTTTATTATTTGGCACACTTATTAAAAAGTGAGGGTGCCACAACCCAGTCATGTTTATCATCTAAATTTAAATGGCTGACATTTAAGAGTTGTGTCTCCAGTGCAGAAAATAAGGTGCTTGTTCATACTTGTCACACTTATGTTTATTTAGCCTATGGCACTTATAATTCAATTAGTTCTCAAGACCGAGTGTTAGATGTTCATACTAAGTCTGGTTTCAGTATGAAATTCCAGAACCAAGGTAGAATTAAATCGCTTTTTAATACTGTACCTTGAAGAAAAGTCATACAGCAATGGTAAAGTAATAGATTATTAAAATGTTACTTTATCTGAAATTATTCTTTACAACTCAGTTTACTGCTCAGTGAGTAATGGTACTCACAGATGACAGAATCAAACATTCACACAGCTATCAGTCTGGATTGTCCATTTGCCCATCACAATACACAGGGGCTATACAGTACATGACATAATAGCTCCATGTGGATAGTACAGAAGTCAGATCTCCACCTATCATCGCAGCAAAGGGAAGGAAACTTGTGATAATCATATATATGATCATATGAAAGTAATTTAACTCCTACATGTCCTGGATTCGGTAAAAGAAGGTTTTGTTTCTGGAGTCCTTGCTCATCCTGTCAAAGTGTTAAAGCTCTACAGTGCAAGCTACATATTTTACCTCAGATGTATCCTTTGTTGCCTTTTGGAAATACTCATAGCACACCCAACCTTTTCATAAATCTGCTGACTATCCACACTGATGCCTCTATGGTTCCTCCATTCTTATGAATATATAGATGTATAGCAATGGATTGCAGGAGACCACTCTCCAAAAATATCAGACTCAAGAGCAAATTTAACCATAACATCACTGGATCTGACCATGTTTTCAAAGCACTGTTTACATTGTTCTGACATAGATTATTAATTCCCAAGAGCATCCAGTATCTCCAGGGTCAACATCAATCTGGGCAAAAGTAGACATACAAAGGGACAAACAATTGGGTGATATGATTATAGTCCTAACAGTTAGAGCTCGATGTGTTAATGGGGTGGTTTGAAAAGAGCAACATCTTGGGTAACTGCTGTACTTTATCAGCATGGGAAACCAGGGAGGGTGGTGACTAATAATTAACCTTTTCTGTCTTTAGTCCATTAAATTAAGACTGACAGAGCAAAGATGACTAAAACAAGGTGTTAGATTGCTACGGGAAAAACAGATCAAGTGGGGAACTTAATCGTTTAAAAAAAGTCAGCATTATTAAATATTGACTTGGTTAGTGCAGGGCAGTTACCATGACTTTACCATGCTCACTGAACTAAGTTACATCTATAGTTCCCAATTAGTTAATTAATGGCTTATGATGTAGCTGTTAGCAACATGGAATGCCAACTAATGCTAGAGATTTGCAGGACCAGTCTGTTTGTGCCTTTTAAAAAAAATGAAGCTACAACTGTCTTTCTATTTGCATTTGCCCTTAAACCAGGAAGAAAGCAGGCTCCGATTTTGCCCTTTGCAAAATCACCCGCAGCAGTGGTTTAAGCTGATACCCTTGAGGGCCTGGATTTGTGGATGCAGCCTCCAGCCTGAGTCAAAACAGCAGGTGGTAGAACAGAATGTAGCTGAATAGTGCCAACAGCCACCTAGTGGGCTGGACTCAGCGACCTCACTTGGCAGAAAGATCAAGGATGCAGCAGTGGGAGGAAGAAAAGAATCCACTGCAGACAGAGGAAAGAAAAATAAATGCCAGGAGCATGTGCGGGGGTGTGGGTGGAGAAGAGAGAATAGACAGAATGATATTGCAGAAACAATAGACCCTTTAAATCTGGGAGCTGGCCACTATGGGCACGTTTTACTTCTGCTTCCAGGACCAACGACGGCTTTGTGGGACAGATGAATTGGCATCAGGGGCCATATCCAGCCTCCAGGCCATAGTGACCAGCTCCCTGAACCACATGACTGGCCCATGGCCTGAAAAGTTTGGGCACCCCTGCTTTAAATAAACTCAGGGCCAATGTATGCTTAATCTGCATTTAATTATCAGTGCTTGATTATCATCATCATCACTCGATCCAGTTTCCCAAACCATCTCTGGCTACAAATTCTGTTGCTTAGAATTTTAAATTACAACTACAGTAAACCTGCTCTGTTATATTTTATCCTAGTGTATTTTTGTTGTATTGTAACTTTGATATTGGTAGATTCTGTAAGCCACCCTGAGTTGGTTTTTACCAAGTAGGGCGGCATAGAAATCTATAATAATAATAATAATAATAATAATAATAATAATAATAATAATAATAATAATAATAATAATAATAATAATAATAATAATAACCCATTAAACCAGTAGGGATTTGATGAGTCAACTTCTGTAAATTCTGTTGATTCAAATGGGTCTACTCTAGGTTTGACTTACTTTATGTTCTCAAAGCTTTGGAAGATATTATAGACCATTTGACCTACAATATCCCATTCTTCTCTGCCCACTTGATCTATTTTTCTTCTTCATAGGGGCAGCCACACCAATGGACGTCTCCAGCGTCAAATCATGGAATGTCATTTGTTGCTCCAGCACTCTTTCAAGCAGGTAGAAAGTCAAGGTCCATCAAGTTACATATCTTGAATTAGGTAGTGCATTGAATAGCCCTGGCGGCACAGTGGTTAAACTTCTGTATTGCAGCCAAAACTGCTGATATTGTAAGTTCAATCCTGACCTCGTTCAAGGTTGACTCAGCCTTCCATCCTTCTTCACCATCTCTTTTGGCCCTATCCCTGGCTGGATTGCACAAAGGCATTACTGGATAGGTTAACTCCTATCTGTCCCATCTTGAACCAGAGGCTTCTCTTCCACCTCCTTGGAAGAGATACACACACCAAACATGACATTCTATGAATTCAAAATGTTTTAAAGCCAAATGCACACTCCTATTCATTCTGCATATCCTATCAGTTGGGCTTATATTATCACAGAAAACTTAAAATCCTTTTTCTCAACTCTCTGCCAAGACAAATGTTATTTTTCCTAATAATTTTAATACGCAATTCCTACCATCATCTTATATTAGCTTTCAACAAGATGGAAGCCTAATGTTCGAATCCTAGGATAGTTTTTCTTTTAAAGTAAAGACAGAGAACAAAATTTGCAAACAGTTCTGTACATTCATTTCATTTCTTTTTCTACAATGACAATGTAGAAAACCTGATCATGGTTTGCAATGTAGGGAGAAGACCCCAAAATTCCTTAAATTTGGAGATAAATTCTTACAAGAATTTACCTAACCAATTTATGTCAATATTCTATCAATAATTAGCATACTCCCATATGGCATTAGATTCTGTGATCTTCAGGTTTCCCCTTCTGATAAATAGTAAAGACTTCACCTGGTATATAGAATAGAAATAGAAAAGCCTTTCGCATCAGTCACTGTCAATACCTGACAGGTTCTACTTTTATAAATCCATCAACTGAACAGCACAGTTAAACCCAAAGGATAATAAATTTCCATTTTTTAAATTATCTGAACATGCAACTAAAGAAAAAGTTCTGTTCTGAACATTCCTACTAGAGTGTAAAATCCCACAGAACTCCATAGGCCTTATTTATTTATTTTTATTATTAGTTCAAATTTATATTGCCGCCCACTCGCCGTGGTGACTTGCTTTTGAATAAATATACATGGAATAAATATACATGGAATTGGTCAGAATGTTTCACGGTCCTCTTTCAAAAACAAAATTTTATGCATCCTTTTGCAAGTAGTCTTTGGCCCAAATTACAGGTCTGGTGGTTTTTGCAAAAGCCATTTCTAGAATTTTTGTATCCAAAAGGTAAATGTCATGTTAATGTTTATTGTTGTTGGGCTGCTGACCTTTTATGAAGTTAAACATTTATGATGTGTGAAGTTAGGAATTGACAGTGCTGGTAACTATTGCTTTTCTAGACTATTATTTTTATTTATTTTATTTTTTATTACATTTATACCCCGCCCATCTGGGATATTTTCTCATTCTGGGCGGCTTACAACACATTTAAAAAAAACTCCCACACATTGAGAAATATATTGATGGAATTTACTATGACATCACAAAGAAACAGCAATTACACTTACAGACCACCACATAGAGCTTATGGCACTTTCTGAGCAGTTCACATAGCTGTTATGCAGGCTGATGTTCTGAGGGAAAGATGTCCTACCAGGTAGAAAGGTCCCAAACCATTTAGGACCTTAAAAGATAGAACACCTTGCACCTGATACAGAAATGAACGGGTAGCCAATGCAGCCCTGCCAAGGCTGGGGAGATATGATCAAATTTTCTCACTCCATTAATCAGCTTTGCTGGCCCACCCAGGCAGGCACAGTCACTGAATGGCAGCACTACACAGAGAGTCTTGTTCGAGGATAGTCCAGATAACAAAGTCCAAAAGGCAAGCCGAGGTCTGTTTACCAGTAGTACGAGCCAGTAGTCTAATCCAAAGGGTGTCCAGGGGCATTGTCAGGGTTGGCAGAAAAGTCACAGCAGGCAGGTGAGGGTCTAGGCAGGCAGTCTGGAGTCAAGCAGGATGTAAGTCTGCGCACAACAGTTATACCGATGCTGGCAGGCTGCAAGAAGCTTGCTAATGAGCCTCCCAGCTAATCAGTGATGGGATGTAACAGGTTCTCACCAGTTCTCCAGAACCGGTAGTAACTTTTCCCAGTGTCTCAGAGAACCTGTAGCAGCTTTTGGGGAGAACCACCTTCGGGGCTTACCTTTTCACTGGTTTCCCCACTGCGCATGCATGCCAAGCACTTGGTGTGCATGCACGTCTAGCGCTTGGCACATATCCCCGGCCTCCTTGCTGTCCTCTCAAACGGGGAGGAGGAAGAGAAGCTGGTACCCTAAAGCTTCCTATAGCCTGAAGCTCCCTATTTTTATTATTTTGTATTTTTTTCTTTGGTCCCACCCATGACATGACATCATGATGTTAGCTCCACCCACACTGTGATGACATCACGGTGGGGTAGTAAATTTTTTGACATCCCACCACTGCAGCTAATTGTTATCAGCTGGGAATCTTCTTTGGTGATTCGCTCTAGCCTGTCTGTGTCTTAGGTGTAGTTGTTTCCTGGACCTCTCCCTAACTGAGGGCGGATCACTGTCAGAGCCAGAATCCTGATCTGATAAGTCAGCTGTCGGGGAAAACAGACTTGGCCCAGGTACAGGTTGAGATCCCTGGCTCAGGGCATCCTCGGGCTCGGGTGCAGGCAGAACAGGGCTGGGCATAGGGAGCACCTCCTGATCCAGTCCTCTTCAGAGACAGAGGAGGGATGGATCACAACATCAGCCTGGCTGCTGCATTTTGCACCCACTGAAGCCTCCATATCAAGGGAAGCCCCATGTAGAGAGCATTATAGTAATCAATACATTAGACTACCATGTGATAACTTCTCTTATGAGGAACCGCATGTCCAAGTAGGGACACAACTAAGCAATTTGGTAAAGTTGGAAAAAAAGCAGCTTTGCTCACCGCTACAATTTGCGCTTCAAGGGTCAGAGGAGGATCTAATACAGGGGTCACCAACCTTTTTAAGTTGGGGGCCAGGTCACGTTCCCTCAGACAGTTGAGGGGGCCAGACTGGTGGTCCCCCTGCCATTTACAGCTGCTGTAAATGCAGCTATCATAAACGAGTCAATGGCCAATTCTAGCTATGGCCAATTCTAGCTGTGCCTTGAACCCCTATCCCCAACAGTCGCCCCAGTAAGATACTGTGGTTGATGGTATCAAAAGCCTCCGAGAGATCCAGGAGCACCAGGAGAGATACAGCCCTCCCTGTCAGCTTCCCGGAGAAGGTCATCATGCAGCACAACCAGAATGGTTTCAGTGCCATGGCGAGCCCTAAAGCCTGGCTGAAATGGATCCAAGCAGCTGGATTCATCCAAGAACACCTGCAGCTGGTCTGCCACTACAGTTTTCTAAACAACAATTTCGACAATGCACCAGCTAGCATGTCTAGTGGCCATGTTGGTTTTGACATTATTGGAACAAGAATCTGAAAAAATATGCATAGTACAGATATCTATGTAAATAAGGCATGGGTGCATCAGAACTTAGGCACATAAGACGGTATACAAAGGCACCATTTCTCCAACCTGAGAAGTGAGAAGTAGATAAAAACATGGGCTTAGCCAACTTTTCTCAAAGAATGTAAAAAGCAGCAAACTAAGGCTGCAGTGGCTCAAGATGCTGACTAGAGGGCTGCAGGTCAGCAGTTCGATACCCAAGTACTGCATGACAGAATGAGCTCCCCTCTCTGTCCCACCTCCTGCCAACCTAACAGTTCGAAAGCAAAAAATTGCAAGTAGATAAATAGGGACCACTTTGATGGGAAAGTAAACAGTGTTCTGTGCACTCCGGTGTCTAGGCATGCCTGCCACATGTCCACAGAAATGTCTGCAAACACAGACTGTAAACAGAGATGAGCACTAAACCCTAGAGTTGGATACTACTGGCTTTTGAGCAAGGGTGACCTTTGCCTTTACTAAGAACAGGTAAAATAAGCACAGCTGTCTGTAAGTGCATTGTTATTGAACTCATGAAGGACAGGAGTTATAACACCAGGCCAGGGCTGTGGATACCAGGATTCAAATCCTTTGCTTAACCACAAAGCATACTCCGTATCCTAGAACCAGTCATCTACCTCTTAGCCCAATTCACCTCACAAAGAACTAGAGAACAGGGAGAGGAAATACCTTCAGCTCTTTGATAGAAAAACAGGAAAGAAATTGAATCAGTAAGTAAACATTGGCACCCTGTCTCAATTTTAAAATATGGTGTTCTTCATGTTACAGCACTTTCGTTGTTGTTTTTTTCTTTCAAAAGGAAATCTCTGACAAGACAAGCCAAACATCTCTTTTCCATTAAGCATCACTTGTATTTGGCACTAGATTCTTAAAAATATGTCACTGAAGATTAGATATATATAATCAAAAAAGAATGCTTTCTTAGATTACATTGCTAAACAATAGAGAAAAGGCTCCTTGCCAGGTGTAAACAGTTAAACCTATACAGGAGTTCAAAACTGGAGACATGGCAGCATGAAAGTCTTGTCAAGTGAAAATGCAACCAATTTCCAAAATGTGTGCAACCTAGTTCACTGAGCCTGGAATGGTGATGATGAAGTCTCATTCTTCCTGGTGGTAAATTTAAAACATAAGCTGTCATGTTCAAATTTACTGTGCTTCTCCTCTCCCCATAGTCAACAACTGGCTTTTATTCAAAAAGTAATGTAAAACATGCACAAACCAACTGGGAACTTGAAATCCAAGACCTACCTAAGAAATATTTGTCAGTTATCTCAGAGTAAATACATGTCACTTAATAGTCTTTTATCTTCTACTGTGACCAACCATAAGCCTGATGAACAAACTTAGAAATTGCAGGCCATCTGCAGGTTGCCTTGCTTGCTCTACCACCCAAAAGTACTGTTACTTTTTACAAAACAAGCACAATTAATGCAACATATTCTGTGCAAATGCAAACAGATTGCTACAGATGATTTGTATTTCTTATGTTAAACATGAAAAATTCTTCTACATTGTAGAAATAAATATTTTTACATGAAAAGCAACATTGTCCTATCCAACAGTACAGTATTGGTTTTAGATGACTATATCTCTTTTCATGACTGATACGTGTTGTAGTAAGGCAAGCCAAATACTGGGACAGTTGGCTCCACTCTGACAACATAAGGCAATACTGATCAGCACAAAAACACATAGCAATAGGCTTTCTCAACCTTGAGCCTCCAAGTGTTCTTGGACTTCAATTACCCGAAGGCCAAGTCAGTACATCTGCTGATCAGGATTTCTGAGAACTGAAGTCCATGAATATCTGGGAGCCCCAAAGTCAAGAAACCCCGCCTTATACAAAGCATGTTAATCCCCACTTTATGTTACCAGTGCCAAACATTGAAACTTACAACAAAACATAAATGAAAGCTGGTCACCATGGAAATGAGATATCTGATGAAGGCTGCTGGAATGACCAGAAGGGATAAAAACAGGAATGAGACTATAAGAGAAAGAACTGGAATAGAACCAATATTAAACTAAATGCAGAAACAATAAATAAACTGGTTTGCCCAGTGGAGAGAATGTCTTGGAATTCCATAGCATACAAAGACTATGTGAAAAGTGGAGAAAGAAAAAGAGCCTGAGGCAATGACTTGTGACAAGAATGGGGAATCCTTTCCTGAAGTGTTGAGAGGAGATGCCTCACATCTCTGTGCAGAAGCTATCCATGACCTAGAAGCCTCTAAGTCTGTGGTTTCCAATGTGGGACACATGCCCCACAGGGGGGCAATTTAATTTTTAAGGTGTGCAATTCAAGAATGAGTTATTAACAGTTAGTGGTCTTTTAAGCTTCCTCCACAGTAATAGGAGTTCACTTTTTGCATAATAAGAATTATATGTCACGGGGGGGGGGGGGTTTGTCATATTTTTAGAGATTCTTGGGTGGGGCATGGGCAAAAAAAGGTTGGGAACCACTGCTCTAGGTGAAACTCCACTAATGTAATGAGGCTTTCTCCATTCTAATGACTAGAGGAGACATTTTTGGATCAGCCCTGGAGAGTTAAAGAAGTGCATAAACCTGCATGGCAAACAACATAAATTGTTCCCCTGCTCCCACTTTAGATTATCAAATTTAATTTAATTTAATTTAATTTAATTTTCACACTTATATGCCACCCAATCTAGGAACCCGAGTCTCGGAGAAATTGTTGGGTTTCCTTATGTCTCCAGGCATGGAGATAAATTTTAGAGTAAGTAACACAGACGGAGGAAGAAGTTTTATATTTGTGTGCAAACTGGTTTTTAAGACCCTGGGAAACCATCTCTACTTTTTCCTATCTGATTAAGCAGATATTACTGGCAAAGTGTGAAGACATTTGCATGTTTCATGTGCAACATCAGCACAAGATGCCAGCATAAGAAGGGGGCTATTTTTCAGCTGGTCTATTTCTAGTTGATAACAATAACAACAATAATACTGTGGTATCAAGTTGATTTCAACTTATAGTGACATTTTCCGTGTTTTTCTAAGTAGAGAATACGCAGAAGTGGTTTACCATTCTGTTCTTCGAGGGGGCGGGGTGTTGAAAAACCATGCAGCTTGCCCATGACTATACAGGATGGCTGTTCCCACAAAAGGCACAGTGGGGAATCAAACTCCTGATCTCTAGCTCCATAGCCAGATATTTAAACCACTGAGCTATCCAGGTAGCTAGCTATAGTGCAGTGGTGGCGAATCTATGGCATGCATGCCAGAGGTGACACTTGGAGCCATCTCTGTGGGCACCTGTGCAGTCACCCCAACACAGAGTTTGCCCCACCCCTATGCCCAGCAGCCCAATGGGAGCATTTCCTTCCTCCCCTGTTGCTGTGTTGGCACTTTGTGATAAATAAGTGGGTTTTGGGTTGCAGTTTGGGCACTCAATCTCTAAAAGGTTCGCCATCACTGCTATAGTGTATTCTGTACTACTTAGAATAGAACATGCTATATACTACAATATAAGGCTGATATAATACTATACTGTACATAATATCTTAAAACTATTATCCTTCATTTTATAGAGGATATCATTTGTACACAAGTCCAGAAGTTTAATTTCCTCAAAAGAATATCTTGGGAACTTACCAAAGGTTTTATGAACACTGATATTATGATATAACTTGTCTTCCTACTTCTCTCTACCCCATATAAAAGACCTATGGAACTCTTCCTGTAGTTTAAATCTGAAGTTACAATTGAAGACAACCAAAGCAAACAATACTTTAATGCTATTTTCCTTATTCTAAGATTTATAATTATGTGTGTGTGAGAGAGAAAGAGTTTCAAAATCTATTCTAGCTGCCATGTAGATTGAAATAAAATTGTTTTCTTTGGAAACAAGAGACCTAAGGCAAATATGAATTACTTTATGAAATGGAAGATTGACAGGAAATAAAATGAAAGGTCAACAGTAATTGTGGTTTTGCCCAGAAAAATTATATCTTTACTGTGAGTTAATTTTCTTTCTGCCATTCCTTTGTCTCTCATTTTTGGCAGAAGAACTCAGAGGGCCTAAACGGGAAAAGATAATGGGTTACGATCAATGCTCATAGACCAGACAGCTAATCTGAACTTAACCAAAAAGTCAATATTTAGCTGAACCTTATCAGTGGAGAAATGTCAAGCATAGAGGTAGACATGAACAAATTTCCAACTGATTCTTCCTCCCTCCCAAGCATCTGGGTTCAAAGCTGTATGGAAGAGTTTCAGCATCAGATAAGACAAAACTGACTTTGAAAGAAAAAAGAAATGTAACAAATGGCCAAATTGAGACTGTAGCACATGAGGTAAAACCCACGTTATAAAAATCATTCCAATCTCTCCTGACATGTTCTATTGGTTACCTTCCAGCCCTGTGTGATGTTAGCAGTTGATAGTTACATGCTGCAAGCAGACCTTAAGAGATAAGACAAAATATTTTCTAACTGTGAAGTCACAATTTATTGTGACCCATAAACAACAGGCACTAATGATTTGAATTCCATAGGTAAAGAACAACAACACAGCCTAATATGGTTTTCCAGAATAACTTCTCAGTCCAAATTGGCAGTTATGGTCAAATCTAATTTTTAAGTGTAAAGATTGGCAGTCCAAGGGGTAACCACAAGAGTAGCTACACTGCACCAAAGACCTGAGTGAGGGTTGGTGGTCCAGCTGTAGGACTACTACTTTTGAGGGCTGGGCTGGAGTAGTTTCTCCAAACAGATGATATTAAGGGAGATTAATCCTTGCAAAATGTCCCTTTCTTGTGCAATTGATGTGCTTTTCTCACTATCTGATTACACCCAAAGTTGCTCTGAATAAAGCTTAAAACAGAGTTTAATCAAAACGTCCAATACATACTTCTCCTGTACATCTAGAAGCAATGAGATGTGTGAAACAGAATAGATGTTGCTTCCTACTTCAGGCTGTCTTCAAAAACAGTGCTCAGAAACACTAAGGTAAAGGTAAAAGTCATCCTTGCTCAAAAGCCAGTAGTATCTGACTCTAGGGTTCAGTGCTCATCTCTAATAATAGCCAAAGAGCCAGTGCTGTCTGTGTCTGCAGACATTTCCAAGGACATGTGGCAGGCATGACTAGGCACGGAATGCTGTTTACCTTCCCACTGAAGTGGTACTGATTTATCTACTTGCAATGTCTTGCTTTCAAATTGCTAGGTTGGCAGGAGCTGGGACAGAGACAGGATCTCACTCCATCCTGCAGTACTCCAGTCTTGAGCTGCTGACCTTCCAGTTGTTAAGTTAACCAGTAAGCCACCGCAGTCCCTCAGAAACAGTTGGATAGACTTAATAGTATTACCAAGGACTAAGTGCTGTTGGCACTGTGTATTGTGTCTCTTTCTTTAAGATGTGGATGGACATCACCACCCCAACTGAATAAGAGTCCAGACTCGATGTCTTTCCTTAATGTCACAACAGTACTTCAGGCAGAAGCTGGCTGCCTCCACACAAAGGCCCTTGGAAGAAAAAAGGAAGCAACACATATCATTTCTTTTTGTGTCCACAAACTTGCTTTAAAGTCGATGGAGCTTAATGATCAATTCTGTCATACTTGAAGGAACTGCCAGTGATCTGGAAGAGGTCCAGATAATGGAGTCATTATTGTGTGTAGTAATGAGGCATAAGTGAATCAATTCAACATGTTAGATATTCTCCCTAGACCTCATGGTAAATAATAACCTAAGTAGATTAAATGTTATCAGCATTTCCTTTTTATTGTCTCAGTCCTGTAATTAAATAATATCTAAGCTACATTGCAAAACCTGATTCCTTCTAGATGCAGGAAACACATTAAAATTATACTGTATATACTGTATATACTGTACTAAAATATTTCCAAAAATCCTTCAAGTTTAACATCACCTCTTCTTGCATACTTTCTTCCTCTTCCAAGTACTGTAGATTGTTATTGTTGTGTGCTGTCAGGTCACTTCCAACTTGTGATGACCCTAACAAAGTTTATCAGGGATATGCAACATTCAAGGAGTGCTTCACCACTGCCTACTGTGAGTTTCCATGACCAAGACAGGATGTGAACCCAGGTTTATTGACTTCACTAGGCAACAGACTTTCATTTTGTAACAAATGATAAATGCAATGGTAAAGGTAAAGGTTTCCCTTGTTCAAAAGCCAGTCGTATCTGACTCTAGGGTTCAGTGCTCATCTCTGTTTCAAAGCTGAAGAGCCAGCACTGTCTGCTTCTGCAGACATTTCCGTGGTCATGTGGCTGGCATGACTAGACATTGGAGCACATGGAATGCTGTTTACCTTCCCACCAGAGTGTTCCCTATTTATCTACTTGCAATTTCTTGCTTTTGAACTGCTAGGTTTGCAGAAGCTGGGACAAAGATGGGAGCTCATTCCGTCCTGCAGTACTCAGTAATCGAACTGCTGACTTCCCATCTTCCAGGCAGCAGCTTTCAGTATGTTCCACTAGAGAGACTTTAAGAAACAAAGGAGTCATAGAAACAACAGATCAAATGCTTTTGTTTTCATTTTTTTCATTTTTTATTGCCTTGACCTGGTGGCCTGATTGATGCTCCAACAAATAGCTTCATGTCTAAGCTAATCAGGAGCATCAGCATTCAAACAGAATTTCCAGCAGTGCCATAGCGGGGGATGGCCAGGGGAGATCAGCTCCCTGTGAACTAACGGGGGGGGGGGCATGCAAAGTTCTAATGCTATACTATATATAGGTGTGTGTAACATTGTTGCCCCTCCTGAAAAAAATATCCCCCCCCCCTCTAGAATCCTGGCTATGGCCCTGACATCCAGTAGATGGGGAAAGCTGAAATTTTGAACCTCCACACATGCACCATCTGCTTTGGATAAAAGCTATCCCTTTGCTTGATTTGAGAGTGAAGGTTACATGTGTACCAAAAATACAGGGAACACCCTTCAACACCAGGACTAGTGTCTGCATGCATTGAGTCATACATTGTATCTATTTGTTGGGGCTTTAATATAAATCTGGATGATGATGATGATGATGATGATGATGATGATGATGATGATGATGATGATGATGATGATGATGATGATGATGATGATGATTCCAAATATTGGCTATCATCATGGAGATCTTCCATTTGCCTTCCCACATCGCAGCATGATCCAGCTCCATAAGTCACTTTCTGGTCCTGAGCCCTTTTGGCACGCAAAGTCCTCCTTATCCCCCAGGCCAGGATTTGATCCACTTGGGAACCCTCACCCTTCCCTGTGGACTTTAACAGCCAAGTCCATTAGTCCTCAGGATTGCCAGGTTAGTTAACCACCACCTGACGATTGACCAGACACTTCTACTTCTATACAGGTGAGAATTCTGAGCTCAGCAGATTTCTGTAGTTGCTTATGTTAGAAGTGGGACAGATCACGTCAAATGGAAAAGGAAATCAAGCTGAACCTCAAAAATGGAAGAAAGTGTTCCACTGTGCTCCATCTGACATTTAATATGCATCAGAAAAATATTTTTATTGGCAAGGCATTTCAATTGTTTTGGGTAATACAGATGAGTTTGGTAATCACAGTACTTCACAGTACAGTACTTCAACATTTCTATGATATAATAGGTTTTTTTTAAAAAAAAAAAAATGGGTTGTAGTCATAGGTGCCTTGTATGTATTGAAAAAGAAATGCTGTGTTCTTGAATAGTTCACATTTACAAGCCTGATCATTACACTTCTTTTTTTAAAAAAGTGATAATTAACTTGTTAAATGTGTATTGTATTGAGTTGCCACATAAAAGCAATGCTACTGTCTCTTTATTAATTAAGAATTAAAATAATGTGGTGAAATATATATTTAAAAAATTGAGTTTAATTTTAACTATTCCTGGGTGCTATTAGTCTTTTCTTTACTTTTTTCATTCTTTGTCTGTATCTCAATTTATTTTCAATTATAACATTGATGTCGTTGTCTTTGAAGTAGTTGCTAGGGGTGGGGGTGGGGAGAATATATTTAAAACACAACTTTTAGTTATCCTGTTTAATTGAAAAGCAGAGTAGAAACTGAGGGGGATGCTATTCCCTATGATTAAACCTTTTTTTTGTCATGATGACTGGATTTCTTCCGAATGACTCAGCCTTCAGACCAACATACAGTACTGTACAGTATTTAGAATGCAACTAGATGGGAGAATTTGGAAGGATCCAGGTCACAATGCTCTTTGTTGTAATTTATCTAATCTTTCAAATGAGCAATCTTTCCATTCACATGGGAGACACTTTCAGTCCCATGAGAAAGATCCAGATAGCCCTTCAAATCTCCCCTTTTAGATGATTAGTGCTCCCTCATATTTCCTCACAACCTTCTGTTGTTGTTTAATTTAGGAAGTGGCATTTGTTGTTGTTAAGTCACACAATCGATTCCTACCCTTTGCAACCCCATGGACCACCGCCCTCCAGACACCTCTGTCTTCCATCCTCCTGCTCAACCTGCCCAGCTCTGTGCCCACTGCATCTACAATACCATCCAGCCATCTCATTTTTAGCCTCCCCCTTCTTCTTTTGTCCTCCACTTTTCCCAGCATCAAGACTTTCTCAAGCAAGTCCTCTCTCCTCATTTGATGTCCAAAGTACTTAAGCTTCATCTTTACTATTTCACCTTTTAAGGAGCAGTCAGGGTTGGTTTCTTCTATGATTGACCTATTTGTTCTCCTCGCTGTCTAGAGGACTCTCAAAACTCTTCTGCAAAACCACATTTCAAAGGCATCTATTCTTCTGCGCTCAGCTTTCCTAATGGTCCAGTTCTTACAACCATACATTACCACCAGGAATACCATTGCTTTGACTATACGAATTTTGGTTTGCAAGGTGATGTCTCTACTTTTCACTATGTTCCCCAGGTTTCTCATCACTTGTCTCCCAGGAATCAGTCGTCTTTTTATTTCATGGCTGCAATCACCATCTGCAATGATCTTTGATCCTAAGAAAGTACAATCTGTCACTGGTTCTACTTCTTCCCCATCTATTTTCCAGGGACTGATAGGGCCTGTTGCCATTATCTTGGTTTTCTTGATGTTGAGTCTCAAGCAAACTTTTGCACTCTCTTCTTTCAACATAATCAGGAGCCTCTTTAGGTCTTCCTCACTTTCTGCCATTAGGGTAGTATCCTCTGTGTATCTCAAATTGTTGATGTTTCTCCCAGCAATTTTGATCCCAAATTGTGATTCCTCCATCCTTGCATTGCACATTATGTGCTCTGTGTATAAGTTGAATAATCAGGGTGATAAAATGCAGCCTTGTCTTACTCCTTTTCCTATTCCAAACCACTCTGCCATTCCGTATTCTGTTCTAACTGTTGCTTCTTGACTCTTGTACAGATTTCTCATGAGGCATATAAGATGTTCTGGTATTCCCATCTCTTTAATTACTTGCCACATTTTTTTGTGGTCCACACAAAGGCCTTGGTGTAGACTTGTTTGGATATTCCTTTGTTTTCTCCATGATCCAAAGTATGTTTGCAATGTGGTCTCTAGTCACCCTGCCTCTTCGGAACCCAATGGCAAAGCACTGCAGTAATATATTTACAGTTGTACCTCTCTTAAAGAGCATAATGTGTTCCACAGGATTGCTCTTTAAGTGAGTTTGCTCTTTAAGCGAAACACCATTATAAGTGACCAATTGTGACTTCTGGTGGGAGGGATTGTGAACCCCAATTTATTTGTTAAGTGAGTTTTTGATTGGTTTTATTTGTTAAGCAAAGCGAACATTCAGATAAAATTCTGCTCTTTAAGCAAGTTACTCTTTAAGCAAGTCACTCTTTATGCGAGGTTTGACTGTACCTCCCTTATGAAACTACACTGGTCACTTAGGATTTTTTTTAACTGAAAGAAAAGGAAGATGGAAGAAAGGATTTCTTTACCAGCCTTTCTACTATCACAACCCACTGCAACTGTCACAAGGTTGCCATTAAACAAAGCTGTTCTTCTCAGAACTTTTGATCCACCCACCAAAAGTTCTGGAAAGAAGAGATTTATTGAGGCTTCTTAAGGTTAGATTGGTGTAAAAGATGGGATTTGGGAATGTCTCTCCCAAACCTAGAATGCCTTTTAGTAAGACACAACTGAATTCAGTTGGATTTACATATGAGTAAATTGCTATAGTCCATCTTTTAAAAAAAACCTAAATAATATCATAAATATATCCTAGCATGCACAGCTCAAAAATAGTAACAATGAAAATATAAGGTTTTAAAGAACTTCTTTTCTCCTTTCTACAGCAAGATTTGAGAAAACCTATGTTGCATTTGTGAAATAATTTACTGTGTAACTGATGCTTGCCTGGAAAAAATATTTTCTCATCCAAATTTAATTTCAAAGGTATGCCAACATTCTTAACACCCTTGTTTTTCCAAGTTGTGCTTTATTGCTGAAGCCTATTTTTAGAGATTTGTCCTTTTCAAATCCCTTAATAAGTACCATGTCTATAAACTCAGAACACTGTTTTTGTATTTGTCACTTTAAAATAATCTAATTCTTCCAATTGTATGGAAACACCAAGCTACAACTAACATTTCAGAGGACTCTAGTTTATAACACTATTTCTTAAGCAATAATTCTCTTTTTGTCCCACCTCCCTTCTAAGTGTCACTTTGGTTTAAGAAAATGATCACCTCCATTCAAACAGTGTTATTGTTGTTGTTGTTGTTTTCTCAAACGTGGATGAAGCACCACCTTAGTTTCAGTGTGAGAATTATGTGGAAAACTCAGCTTGAAGGCAATTGATTTTGCTATTATAAAACTCAAACCTCTTCAAAATTGCATGCAATGCAGAGGCGTAGCTACCGCCGTATCTGCCGTATCAATTATACGGGGCCCCCGGGCTACGGGGGCCCCCAACGTGCGTAAGCAAAACAAATCTTTACCCTTCCTAGGGCCCCCCAAACAAATTTTTATACGGGGCCCTGCCAAGGCACGCTACTCTTCTGATGCAATGTAAAGTTCACAGGATGTACTGTTGGAAGTGGGGAAATGAGAACTTATTACCTAAAGCTATAATATTAAAATAAATAAATAAATAATTGATCAATCAATCAATCACCTCATACTTTAAAAAATGCTGTAGATGTAAATGAAGAAACAAGCAATTATACAGAACACCAGTTCCTGCTGCTATAGTGGGAGTTCTCTGTTTTTCATTTTGCTGTTTTATATCTACAACACTTCCAAATTGCTCAGGATAGTATTTTTATCAAAGGTGCATAATCTGTGGCCTGTAAATAGCATTCAACTCTGAAGACCTACTATACAGTTGCCATGCTTTCAACATGGCACCTTTAGGTCTCTCATAGGCCTGAGGGACCCAAATTCAGCCCTCTAGCACATTTAGGTCTCCTAAGTCATCCTTATTTTAAAATTATATTGGGGAGAGGGGGGAACCATCTTGGAAAGCACCCTAGTATGCTCCATGCAGAGGTCTAGTATTTTTGGCATTTTATGAGAGTCTCAAGAATGCTTCCATCTCCTCATACCAAAAAACTGAAATATTTTGGAATACTGTATTGCTAGAGAGGAGGAGGGTTTCACCAAAAAAAAAAAAAAAAAACAGAAAAAACAGCACAAAAATATGGGAGCAGGATATGAAAGTGAGTGACACCATCAATGTGTATCCCTAAGACCTTTGGATGTTTCCTATCCCTGTAAAATATGAGTTAAAGGCACCTTAAAAGCTTAGCAGCATTTCTTTAATTAGTTCTGTACTGTATGATTCATTAGTCAGACAGATCATCAGGTAAAGCCATGAGTTAAATTAATTCTTCATAACATTATAAAGATGAAATAGTAAGAGATTAGCTCTCAGTAGATACTGCATCAAAGATCATTTTTAGTTCCTGAATTTTTATAACGTTCAGTATTCAAAATTCTAATAACATAGAGTATTCTGTATCATTTTGATAAGAGTTATCCGTGTGTACCAATTCTGCACCCAGAATGGCAAGAGGTGTTGTAATGAAGACAGTACTAGTATGCAAAAGGACAGTGATTAAATTTGGCCTTCCAGATGTGTAGAATCTGAATTCCCAGAATAGGAAGGTACTTCCTGAGTTTATAAAATCATAGAACAGTAGTGCTAAAAAAGACCATAAGTGTCACTGAGTTTAATTGCCTGCCAAAAGAGAAAATCCACAGCTGAAGCTCTCATGACTGGTGGCCATCTAAATTCTTTTTAAGCTTCCAACAAAAAAGAGTCTCTCATCCTAAAAGGCAGCCCATACCATTGTAAAACAGGTACTACTGTCAAAAATATTTCCTAATGTTTAAATGAAATCTCCTTTCTTGTCACTTGAATCCCATTATTTCAAGTCCCAACCTCTGGACCTACGGAGAACAAGCTTGCTGCATCTTCCACATAATAGTCTTTCCAATACAGTATTTGAAGATGTCTATCGCATCACAAACTGTTCCTCCATAGGGCTTGGTTTACAGATCTTTTACTAACCTGGTCACCTTCCTCTGGACATCCTACAGTTTGTCCAGTGATGGGATGTCACCGGTTCCAGACGGATCTCTGGAACCGGTAAGACCAATCCCGGAGGGTTCTCCGTGAGGGGAAGTCCACTTTTGGGGCGTCCGGTTCCGGACGCCTGACCGAAAGAAAAAAAAAAATAAAATCGGAGCGAAAATGGCTCTAATTGACTGCGCATGCGCAGAAACTCAATCTGACGCATTGCACATGCATCAGATTGAGTTTCTGCGCATGCGCAGTCAATTAGAGCCATTTTCGCTCCGATTTTGAAAACATTTAGAACTTTCAGGGCAGCGGCGGCGGCAGCAGCCCTCTGAGGGGGGCGCCTCCCCGCGGCACGTTGAGGGCTGCCTCGGCCATCCGCTGCTGACAAGCCCCATGCCCTGGGGACGCCCGGCGGGGTACACCGCTGCCGCCGCCTCCGCCGGGCGCCTGTGGGCCGGGTGCCTGCACCCGCCGTCCACAGCCGCCGCCCGCCGCCGCCGGAGCTGCCGCTGCCTGAATCCCTGTGGACTCCTTCTTGGGTCGGTCCCTTTTGAGCTCGGCTGCCGCGCGCTGCGGAGGAGGAAGCTGTAGGCGGCGGCGGTGCGGCATGGGGACGGCCCAGGGAGGCGCGGCAGCCGCGGCTGCCCGTCGCCCCTCGCCATGGCCGGAGCCGGGCTAAAAAGGTACCGGCCCAAGGAGGACGCCACAGGGGTGCAGGCAGCTCCGGCGGCGGCGGCGGCGGCTGTGGACAGCAATCGGGGTGCCGGGTCCCAAGAAAGGTAAGCGAGGGGTTTTTATTTGGGGTGGGTGGGTAATTTATTTGTGTTTTGGGTGGGTGGTTGTTTTTATTTTATTTATTTATTTGTGTCTGGGTGGGTGGGCTGAGAGGGAGGGGTGTGTGTGTATGTTTATTTTTATTTTTTATTTATTTTTATTTTGGCCCCGCTCACAACGTCATGACGTCATGACGTCGGCCGTGACGTCATGACGTCATGACGTCATGCCATTGGCCACGCCCATGACGTCCGTGACGTCATGGCGTGGTAGTAGAATTTTTGTCATCCCATCACTGAGTTTGTCAATATCCTTCTTAAACTGTGGTTTAGGTGAGAGCTGATCAAAGAATAGAGTGTTACTGCTGCTTCAGTTGATCTGGACTTGGTACTTCTATTGATAGATTGATTTCTGCTGTTTATAAACCAAAACATCTAGAAAGCCAATGTTGCTCAGCTCTGAGCTAAAGTAACAAAAGCAATTTGGTTCCTATCCAATCATTTCCCTAACCATTTCTGCCTCCTTCCTGCCTTTGAATGATTGTGACCAAATAAAGAATGAACATATTTAATTTGCTATGATAGAATGGATATGCTGAATCCACAGTCATCCACCAGCGTTCATGCCACAACTCTTCCACTGTTATTATTTCACTTTAATCCACTCTGTGCATCCTGCCATATTATTTACTCCTTTCTTTTCTCCAAACCTCAAAGTTCAGGACCATCTCACCTACTCCTTGTTATTTTATATGCTTATCCTTTGGATCTACTTCCTATTTAGATATCATGTTGCTGCTACTGCCTCATAACTCACCAGATTCTTTAGTTTAATCCTTCTCTATCTCCTCTCTTAGCTGTTTCTTTATCATCATGGCACCTTCATGTTATAGATGGATATGATAGAAGGTCAGTATAAAGACCAAACTATCTGAATGCCATGTTGCATTTTAAATTGGTGGGTTGAATGTGTTCCTTCTGAGGGAAAAATAACAACGCTTCTAAAGGGGGGGGGGGGGCGCAAAGAGGTTTCTGACTTAAATGAAATATTGGCAGTTTACAGAAAAGTTTCCTTTAAGGAATCAAAATCATTACCCATAAACTAGGTCTCAAATCTTTAGAACGGTGTTTCCCAACATAGGGCCCACACCCCAGAGGGGGGACTTCAATTCCCAGAAGTCTAAGTTGGTACATTGGCTAATCAGTGCTTCGGGAAACTGACATCAATATAAGTAGAGGTACCCAATTTTACCTGAAAAACAAGGAAAACTGATTGATTCAACTATAAGCCTAGGTTGGGAAATGCAGCAGCTACTAGTGAGTTTCAATAATCAAAATAAACCAGCTTCGTATGATCGGTGTTTTGGTCCAAGATTACCTATTTCTAACAGGCACAAGAGAGCCCGGTAAGTGCCGTGGGCACCAGGACAGGGGGGAGAGTAATCAAGGCCAGCTCTTCAGCCACCCAGGTCACTTCTACATGAAAGCCTGTTGCCAGCAGGAAAAAAAAAAGATCATGGCTGCAGCCAAGAACCAGATCTAACCACTTCCTGACCTGGACGTTTATCTATGTTCAGCAGTCAGGAAGTGGTTAACATTCAAAGGGATACTCACATTTTGCTAGTGCTCGTGCAGATCTCCCATGCAGCCGGGGAAAATAGAGCAGATGACTTGAGTATAAGCCAAGTGTGTTTTTTCAGCACATTTTTGTGTTGAAAAAATCAGCCTATACAGTACTCAAGTGTATATGGTATTTTTTTATTTCTCACAAAGTTGCAGCTGTTGGGAAGCTACATTTAAAACTGGTAATGCATTTCAACATCAGTTGACTTCCAAGACAACTTTAGTAGGACTTACTCCTAGGTAAGTGTGTACAGAAATCAAACCAGTTGTCTAAAATGGTTTCAGATACATCTTTAGGGGGTAACAAGTCTGCTGTTCATAGAAAAAATGTTAAATGCAGTTGAACATGCCCAATCCCATTTAAAATATTTATTTGCATGCCATCCTATCATTGAATTGCAGCTGTGGTATAGAACTGGAATGCTAAAAGCTTCTGTTTTTGTTGTAATAAAAATTATTGCAAAAGAATTAAACTAACACAAATGTTTGTAAATTACTTAAATAATGATCTAAATCCAATTAACTACACTAAGCACTTTGAATTGCTGGTTGAATTAGAATACAACAAGCATGTAAATCTCATTCTTTCAATAACAACAACAACAACAACAACAACAACAACAACAATAATAATAATAATAATAATAATAATAATAATAATAATAATAATAATAATAATAATAATAATAATAATAATAATAATAATAATAATAATAATAATAATAATAATTTTATTTATTTAGATTTATATTGCCGCCCACTCGCCGAGGCGACTCAGGGTGGCTTACAGTCAAAAAAACACCGTTGTTGTGGGCCCGGAGGAAGGGGCGATGTTCTCAGCCACTGCTAGGCCTTGGCATCTTCTTCCTCGGGCCGTTGTTGTGGGCCCAGAGGAGGGGGCGATGTTCTCAGCCACTGCTAGGCCTTGGCATCTTCTTCCTCAGGCCGTTGTTGTGGGCCCGGAGGAAGGGGCGATGTTCTCAGCCACTGCTAGGCCTTGGCATCTTCTTCCTCAGGCCGTTGTGTGAGAGATTATTCTGGGTTGAAAGGATTTTTGCAGAAGAAACTCCACTTAGGGAACACCCAAATGAGGCTCCTTTCATGTCCCCAAGAGCTGGGACAGAGACAGGTACTCAATATATCATGCAGTACTAAGGTCTCGAACTACTGACTTGCCAACCTTCCAGCTAGCAAGGCAAGCTTCTTAATCACTGAGCCATTTGTGGAACTATTTCAGTGAGTCTACACTAGTTAGAGGTACCAATCAATCTCAAGCCAATGAAGAAGCTGCCTTAAATTTACCCTGATCATTGGCTCATCTGCTGATGCTGGCTCGGAATGAAAGGATGTAGACACAGAAAATATTCATGTATACACATGCACACTTGTCTGGCCGGACATCCTGCACAGTAATGGAGTAGACCATACAGCCAGTGACTCAACGCCGAGTGTTGGTCCGCGGTAAATAACTTGACTCCCTTTAGATGGGGTGATGGTCCCCCTCAGGGGAGGAAATGCCACTGGAAACCATCATATTGGGCCCAATGGCAAAAGCAGCGGAGGAGGAATTCTGATTCCCAACCATCATGGAGGTGGAAGAGGCCATGGCAGATGGACTGGCTATGAAAGCGTACCTTGTTAATATCCTCAAGGCTGCAGTGGTCCATTGCAGTCTTGGTATGAACTCTTACATGTCACATTTCATATGTGCTGCAGGAGGTGGTTCTGTGATCACACCGTGTGGGTCACTTCATGGCAAGCTGTGATCCACCTTAAACAAATTCATGCCAATCGCATTTTTCGTGCTTCAGGAAAAAATGTATTTTCCAATACAAGTTGCGGTCGATGATGATACACATGCACATACATATGGACATAAATCTCAACACTCCTGCTACAGAAGAAAAAAGTACACAATCCCTCATTAAAATGAAGACGTGGTTGGCAAAATGGGTCTGGGGGCATGGATTGTCAACAAGCTCCCACTTCTAGCTTGTCTAAGGCTCCCCTCCCTCCTGTAACTAATTTTAATGTTAATATTATGTTGATTTTATATTTGTTTTTAGATAATGGCACAGTGGTGGGCCAAATGTTGCCAAATGTTTTTAAGGGCTTTTTAATTGTTTTTATATTGGCTTTAACCCGTTGTATTGTATGGTCAGTGAGGTGCTCACTGGCCTATGTACACCACCCAGAGTCCACTGGATTAGGGCGGTATATACATTTATTAAAATAAAATAAAATCCCCTTCCTGAAAAGTTGGTTCAACTGCCCAAATCTTGTCTGGAACTACTTTTTTTTTAGCCATAGCTGTCAGAATCTGCCAGTGACCATTCTAGGTGGAAAGTTCACGGAGCAGTATACCAAAACAGTAACTTTCTCTGCTCTGACTATATAATATACTACTTTAATGGCAGACCCTGAACATAGTGGGAAACAAATGTAATGACTGGGACAACATTTTTAGCTGCCTTTACAAATAAAGTCAGAAAACAATCAGATGTAAAGTGACATGCTAAAACCATCTGAGAATTCCCCTTTCAGTAAATCCAGTAAATGCATGAATTATTTTGGGAGCAGGAAGTAGAGCAGACAAAACCCATCCTTCATTCCTGTCTGAAGGCTGTAATTTCGTGGTTGTGTTCAGTTCTCCAATGCCAGGACTTGACCATTAGCAGGTTTCCTTTACAGACTAGATGTAAGTACTGTAGACATGTTTCAAAGAGGTTTTTGTAAATTCCTTGTAGCAATTTTAAAAGTGCCAGTTTTCTAAATCCCTGGCTTTTTAAAAAAAAAAACCAGTGGAGAAGGGGAAATCTGCCAAACAAACTACAGCTTGGTTTAGTAAGTCATAGGGCTGAGTGGAATGATTGACAACAGGCTACTCTTAGGAGCTCCCACAACAGGTGCAAGAAGGAAAGGGAAGTTACTCAAAATTCTAGAAACTGGAGCTCAGAAAAGTCATTGCATGTGACTAAAAGCCGAAAAATCCCCCAGGCAGCATGGACATCATGGACATCATGGACAGTGGAAATCATAGTCTGATAAAACAGAGCTTCCAAGCTGCCCTCTAAAGCTTTGTTCCCTGACCTTGGGCCCCCAGATGTTCTTGGACTTCAACTCCCAGAAGCCCTGATCAGGAGATGTGCTGACTTGGGCTTCTGGTAATTGAAGTCCAAGAACACCTGGAGGTCCAAGGTTGGGGAACCCTGTTCTAAAGGATGTGAATGCTTCTTGCCCAGCAAGTAAGGTGGATCTTACCTAGAGATTTTTGGAAGGTACAGTATTACTCAGAGAATCATGGAATATTCTCTGTACCAGCAAAAAAGGACAACCCCTTCCATGGCCCACATGCCAGGAGAATAGCCATAGTGTCATTATTGATGGTCCCATCCTCACAAAGAGAATAAGGTCACTTCTTTGATATTATCAGATCACTACTGAGAATGGAAAGCAATACCAACAGTGATAAGGTTATTCAAAGTTTTAGGGTTATAAGTATCTGAGGCTTTTTTCTGTATTCAATTTTCTCATGAGCTATGATCTAGTCAAGGTGTACTTTTCAGACAGTTGAAAGCAGATTTGATTAATATTACTTTTTGTGTGGGAAAATATAGAAGATTAAGGAATGATGATGTGGCAAATACATGCCCTTTCTCGATGTGATATTCCCTTGGATTTGTCTGTATTTCCTTCCATCTTTATATTGTCCCTCCTTGCTGCACCTGATGGGGGCTATCAGGAAAGAATTTCATTTTTAGTATTATTACTATTCCATGTTCCAACGTCAGTCTCACATGCATGTCAACCAATTTGCAACTGCCTGTTAATTTTGCTCAGTAACCAGAAAGAAAAGGCCACATTGCAAGAAACCATTTGCAGACTGGCTTTTTCTTTGTGATACAGACTTTCATGTGAGGTTCCCCAGGGGTTGGGGGGAGGAAGAGAATTAGAATTGCACAGATGTCATCTATGCTCAGTGAAGGCAATATGCTTATAGCATTTATGGTCACTGGACTCTGTCTTTATAGATTGTCAGTGACATGAACACTCTTCAGGGAAAAACAAGCCTGAAAAGTAGATACTGTACTTCAGTACTGCTCTAGTGAAACTTCCCATCATGTGGAGGTGGTGGTGGTCATTTCTACACTCTTTCCTGTTTGCACAAATTCTGAAGCAGTTACAATGACACTATAGCCCAGGGATTCTCAACCTGCGGTCCGTGGCACCATTTCGGGGGGGGGGGCACCACCTCCACCACACAAGGAAGCGCCATGTGGTGGAGGATGGGCAAAATGGCCATCCAGCCCCCAAAGCTGTCTGAGGAAGCGTGACCCAGGCCCTGGCTTTAAAAGGTTGAGAACTCCTGCTATAGCCCTATGCAGGTATCAGAATGTTTTATGTAGACTCGCATGCTCTTAAAAGTATCCCTCCGGCCTTAGTTTCATTGCCCTCCTACTCATTGAAAGCCATGATTTCAAACAGGGATAGCTTCTGCTATACACAGTGCTTTCAGGATGAGTCAGACTCCTGTCTTCCCATGCCCCCATCTCATGTGAAGAGCTCCCCTTAGTTAGCAGTCTGTCTTCCTTCAGATCTGTCATTATCTGGATGCAGGAGGGCAACAGACAGATGGTGAGCCTAGATCAGGCCCCAATACTTTTTGCATTTTTAAACATCTATATAGGACTCATGTAAAAACCCATAGTTACCCAATGTATGAAAGAGTTCCAAAAAGCCTTCACTAGGGGAAAGCCACAGCAACAACGCATATGTTCATCAAATGCTTAAACCAGGGGTTCTTAGCCTTACTGTGCCATGGCCCAGACAACTCCCCCTCAGACTGTGCCGTGTGCCAGATGCAATGGTGATGAGTGCATTTGCACATGCACAGGTACATTTATGCATGCATGGGCGCGTTTGTGTATGCATGTGTGTGTCCACTTCAGGGGTTGTCGCCGTAGGCCAGATGGAATGGTGTCAGGGGCCAGCCCACG
Organism: Furcifer pardalis; assembly: GCA_030440675.1. Classification (NCBI taxonomy): domain Eukaryota; kingdom Metazoa; phylum Chordata; class Lepidosauria; order Squamata; family Chamaeleonidae; genus Furcifer; species Furcifer pardalis. The sequence continues at coordinate 86,445,356 of CP126897.1, read as the reverse complement.
GGCCATAGGTTGCAAACCCCTGGCCTAAACATATCAAAGGCCAGTTGTACTGCTGAGGGGAGATCAGCCTGGAGGCTGTCAGGGTCTGGATGGGGGACAACAGGCTACAATTGAATCCCGACAAGACTGAGTGGCTGTGGGTTAGGGGTCCTGCGTTATCTTGAGAGCTACCATCTTTGGTTCTGGATGGGGCAGCTTTGCCCCAAACAGACCCAGTGTGTAACCTGGGAGTCCTTCTGGACTCGTGACTACTGCTAGAAGAGCAGGTGGCAGTCATGGCCAGGAGGACTTTTGCACAACTTCATGTTATTCACCAGTTACTCCTACTCCTAGATCAGGACTCCTTGCTCATGATCACACATGCTTTGGTCACCTCCAGACTTGATTACTGTAACACACTCTACATGGGGTTGCCCTTGGTGACCATTTGTAGACTGCAGATGGTACAGAATGCAGCTGCTCCGGTAGTGATGGGTTGTGGGCGTTATGGTCGTGCCTCACCACTGCTTCGGGAGCTGCACTGGTTGCCAGTATGTCTCTGGGTGCAATTCAAGGTGCTGGTCATTACCTTTAAGGTCCTACATGGTAGTGGGCCAAGATACTTAAGATACTGTAATCCACCCTGAGTCGCCTCGGCGAGTGGGCGGCAATATAAATCTGAATAAATAAATAAATAAATCTGACCATCCCACCAGGGTGGATCAGAGAGGCTCTCTTATAATTCCATCAGCTAGAGAGGCGCATCTCTCTAGCACCAGAAGGAGGGCCTTCTCCGTGTCCGCCCCGGCCCTTTGGAACCTCCTGCTAACTGAATTACGCCTACAGACAGAGCTCCTGCCCTTTCAGAAGGGCCTAGAAACCTGGCTGGCAGGGCAGGTGTGGGGCTCAAGTAATACGGGGTCCCATGTTGGGTGGCTGATCTGATGGGATAACTACCCCTCTCTCTCTTTTAAACTTTTTAAACCTTTTAAATATTTTAAATTTTTGAGTTTTTTGTAAATGTATAGTTTTTTAAAATTAATTTTAAAATTAATTTCTGAATTTGTAGGGATATAGTAGGATTGTTTAGTTTGTTTTGTACTCATGATGTATAATCTTTTTCTTTTTCTGTAAGCCACCTAAAGTCAGGTTCACCTGATTGGGGCGGGATAATAAATCTAAATAAATAAATTCCACTGGAATAGCTACCACTGTTTTGATATTGCTGTTAATGAAACAATGGGTGTAGTGACAGGATGCCTTAAAAAATATCCTCTGTTGGTATCGCTCCACCTAGGAGAGAAGTAGCAGCAGATGTCAAGAGAACTAAGCAAGAGAATGACTAGCGACATCCTCTGAATGGATATGTGCTTTAAGTCTACCAACTCAGATCCAGGAAGAGCTTTATGGCAAGAACAACAATTTGGAGGGTATGCAAATAACAAAATCAAATTAGAAGTTGAAGGAGGTAGCTCACCAAACAAGGAATCACATTAAATAAGGCTATGGGTGAAGAGTTTGACCTCCCTTATTTCACTTGGAGGACCCTGAATAGGATGAGGGTTGGCGTATCTAAATGTAAGACCAACATGCTTAAGTGGAGACTGCTGACAGACAGCATCATGCTGTGTGAGTGCAGAGAGCCACAGAGCCCAGCTGACTTGCTGGTTTGTCGACTGCTATCTATCATACATTTCCGTCTAGGTATCATAAAACAGAATGTTTACTAGTGCAATAATTTTTATATCAAATATACAGTTTCTTACTTTGTTATTACCTTGTTACTGTTTAATTTACTTACAGTGTAACCTTAGGCCAGTGACGGCAAACCTTTTAGAAACCGAGTGCCCAAATAGAGTGGTGGGGTTAACACTGTGCTCCCATTGGGCTGCTGAGCAGAGAGGCAAGGTGAACTCTTTGCTGGGGGGAGGAAGCACTCCCATTGGGATGCAGGGCACAGGGTGGGGTGAACTCTGTGCTGGGAGAAGGGAGGAAGCGCTCCCATTCAGCTGCTGGGCAGAGGGGTGGGGTGAACTCTGTGCCAGGGGAAGGAGAAAGTGCTCCCATTGGGCTGCTGGGCAGAGGGGCAGGGCAAACTCTGCGATGGGGTGCTAACAGAAAGGGCTAGGAGTGCCCCATCTGGCACACGTGCCATAGGTTCATCACCACTCCCCTAGGCATACCTACCCAGATTTCAGCCCTAATATATTCAACAGGACTTACTCCCAGGATTATTGTTGTCTGCTGCAATCTTGTATGGGCCATCTAAGAGATACATCTCATGGTGTTTAATGGGATTTACTCTGAGTTAATGTACAGTATCCAAGGCTTAAGGAATTTAGTATGGAGTCTTGAGAGTACCCTGGACAGCGAGGAAAACAAATAGGTCAATCTTAGAAGAAATCAATCCTGACTGTTCCTTGGAAGGTCAAATAGTGAAGATGAAGCTAAAGTACTTTGGACATCAAATGAGAAGAGAGGATTCACTTGCAAAGGCCTTGATGCTGGGAAAGGTTGAGGACAAATGAAGAAAGGGGTGGCAGAAAATGAGATGGCTAGATGGTATTGTTGATGCAATGGGCACAGAGTTAAGTGGGTTGAGGAGAATGATGGAGGATGGGTTGCTTGGCATGCAGTGGTCCGTGGGGTCACCGGAGGTCAGAATTGACTGTGTGACTGAACAACAACAACAATGGAACTATCTGTAGCTTAAACAAGTTTTTTGTATTTTAAGATTCAGGAAAAAATGTAGTTTGCTAATTCAACACATTATTCACTGTACAATATTAGGCTGCTACAATTCACCATCTGATTGATAATGAGCTGCTTATGAGCAAACATAAAACAATGGACAAAATCCTATTTGTAAATGTGTTGGGCATTCTGTCCCAGCAACAAAGACTATGTGAGGCAATTGTGCCATTGGTCACATAGTTCCTGTTTTGGCTGATCATGCAATGCCTCAGCAGAAGTGCCTCATGGATACCTCATCCACCTTGTGATTGTAGCCACTGTGGGGGTAAAGTTGAGTTCCGCCCAGGTAGCTGCACAACAAGATTTCATGAGATGAACTCACATTTCACTATTTTGAGCACAAAAGACAAAACATGATATTTGTAAGTACATTATTGCATAATAACAAAGACATATAATCATCTATATTTCTGCAATGGAAAGCCAATGTATTTATTTCAATACGAAAAATTCTGAGTTTCTTTATAACTCTTAACTTAGTAAAGAAGAAAAGTCATCATATGATGCCACCTTGTGGATAATAATAATAATTCCATGTCAAAAATTGTTCTGGTTGAAAGGATTTTTACGGAAGAAACTCAGTTCAGGAAATGCCCAAATGAGGCTCCTTTCATGTCCCCAAGAACTGGGACAAAGGCAGGCACTCAATCCATCATGCAGTACCCGGGTCTCAAACTGCCAACTTGCCAGCCTCCCAGCTAATAAAGCGAGCTTCTTAACCACTGAGCCACCGCAGCCCTACCTTGTGGATGAAGTAAAAAGAAAATTAAGGCTTTTTTTTTCACTAGTCATATCATGAGGAAAAACATAAAGTATAGAATACAGTACTCAAACTTGCTCTGCAAGGAAAGATGCCTTTGAAGAAAGGTCCTTGGCATAGACAGACCTCATGGCTGAAGAACCTGAGAGACTGGTGTGGCATGTCCTCAGAAGAACTGTTCCGAGGAGTTGAGAACAGGAATACAATTGCCATGATGATAGTTAATATCCAGAACAGATACGGCACCTGAAGAAGAAATTTATATCTAATCTGATATTTAGATTACACCGCTCTGAAGACTGTGAGAATGCTCTGATTATTATAATACTGGTATTTTAATTCTATGATGACTATACAGTACTTTTATTACTTTTATTACTTGAATACACTGGCATTAACTACAACAGCATAAATAGCAGAAGATAATTGCTGTTACTTAAGGCATAAATGATTGCATTCCACATCATATGCCAATTGCATAACTTGGCAAATGTAAAGGAATATATGCATGACAATTTGCTTTTGTAATTTGTGTCATTGCACTTATGCCAGTCTATGAAAGCAACAGGATTCTGGCGAATGAATGTTATTGTCACTAGAGAAATACAATTTTTTTCTACAATTTAAAGAACTCATAATTGATTTATACAGGCAACTGTATTCTTCATAAGTATATAAACTTGACATTTTTCTCCTGTTTCCAAACACAAAATATTCATAATTCATATAAATTTCAAGAATACCCATAGTTCTGTATTTCTGATTAAGCAGCATTAAATATGGGCACAGTCCTTCCTCCAAGTTAAGAATTGAGATGCCTTTGGATAGGGCATTAGCATCCTTGTACCACTACAAGTGCCTTTCGTGCAGCCTAGCCCTTTGTGCTGCTAGCAGTTGATTGATAGTTGTCAACTCAGTTTCCATAGTGATTACACTGAGCTTGTGGCTTTTATTTTCCTTGTGCTATTTCCCTCTGAGGCCAGCTGAAGTCCCTCCCCTTCTGAGCTGGAAGCAAGATAACCTCAACCAACCTAAAAAAATCTACTCAACAAGCCTATCAGTGTTTCCCAAATGCTGGTTTTTGGACTTCAATTCCCAGAAGCCGAAGTCATTTCCCCAAAGCACTGATCAGCCAATGTACTGACTTAGGCTTCAGGGAATTGAAGTCCACTAGTGGGCTGTGTACCCTTTGTTGGGAACCACTGGACTCTATAGTATAGTCCAGGAGTTCCCAATTTATGGCCCACAGGCCGTCCCCATCCCTCCACACCATCCCATCCAGCCCGTCACTGCCTCCACTCTACCCGGAAGTGGAAGCAGGTTATTTACATCATCCGTAAAACATGCCCGCTCATGCGGAAACACACCCATGGCTGTCGTAAATGCGGAAGTGGGTGCATTTACGACAGCTGTAAATGCACCCACCTCCGCTGGCGTGGTCCAGCCCACTCAGCTGTCTGGGGACATTGTCAGCCCACGACGTAAAAAGGTTGACACCCTGGTATAGTCAGACTAGCTAGTTAGGATTGTACCCATTCTCTTATTATCATTATTTTATCTTGAGAAGCTTCTCAGTAGAAATTTTCTGTGGATGACTCTATTTGATGTTGTTAACTCCTGTAGACCACATAGACATAGACCACTCCAAACAGAAGATCAGGGAATCAGTAATGCTCCTTGCCCAATAGACTGAGGAACTTTTTAAGGCCTTAGTCACCTCCAGACTTGATTATTGTAATGCACTCTACATGGGGCTGACCTTGGTGACCATTCGGAGGCTACGGCTGGTCCAGAATGCAGCTGCACAAGTGGTGTTGGGATGCGGGCGTTATGCCCGTGCCTTACCACTGCTGAGGGAGCTGCACTGGCTCCCAGTTTGCCTCCGGGTGCAATTCAAGGTGCTGGTTATCACCTTAAAGCCCTATATGGTAGTGGACCAGGATACTTAAGATACCGCATCGTCCCAAGGACATCTGTCCGTCCCACCAGAGTGGACCGGAGAGGCTCTCTGGTTGTGCCATCAGCCAGAGAGGAGGGCCTTCTTGGTGTCCGCTCCGCCCCTCTGGAACCTCCTCCTAATAGAACTACGCCTGCAGACGGAGCTGCAGTCCTTCAGGAAAGGAGTGAAAACCTGGAAGGCAGGTCAGGTATGGGGAATGGATGGATCAATTTCCCCAGCCGGCTGGATGGTGCCTCCTAGCTACAACGTCTAGTTTTTAATGTTAAGTTTTTAAGCTTTAAAAACTTTAAAAACTTTTAATTTTTGAACTGGTTTTAAATTCTTGTCGATATGCTGACGTGTTGTGAATCGCCCTGGGTCCCTTCGGGGAGGAGGGCGATAAACAAATCTAAATAAATAAGAAAACAAAGGAGGTTAATAGTGGACAAGGTTAAAAATGGAATGAGTAAGATATACTCATGAGTAAGATGTAGAGTAAAAATGGATTTTAAAAAAAACCATTTCCCCAGAGGCAGATAGACAGCTTACAAAGCTAGAAGTACATTAATATAAAAGTATAATGATTGTAGAAGAAGGTAATATGAGAATAACTCTGAAAGATTGTTGGAGAACTGCCACGTCTAGAAACCCAGACAGTAGTCTGTTATGTGTGTGCTATGTGCTGTCAAGTCAGAACTAATTTATAGCAGCCCTAATAGGGCTTCCAATGTAAGTGAGATACTTAACAGTTTTACCCTCCAATGAATTTAATGGCTGAGAAGGAATTTTACTATAAGCCTACCATTTTACCCACTATATCACACTGGATATTTACAGGAAAGGTAATTTAACCATGGCCAACAAGACTGTGGGGAAATGACCAGTGGTGGGCTGTTGCCGGTTCGGACCGGTTCGGCAGAACTGGTAGCGGAAATCTGGAGGGATTCGCCGGGGGGGAGTAAACCCCCGGGCAACCGGTTCGGTCGCCTCTCTGGCCGCCCTCCCGATTCCTTTTCTGGGCAGCCCAAAATGGCGGCTCAGAAGTGTGCATGCGTCAAAACTCCATTTGACGCATGTGCACTGAAAAATAGAAGTGTGAATGCATCAAATAGTATTTTGACACATGTGTACTTCCGAGCAGCCATTTTTGGCTGCCCGGAAATGGCGCAGTGGCGTCCTTGGAGTAGCGGCAGCAGTGGCCTTTCCTTCACCAGCAACCACCAAGGCTGCTCCCACGGCGGTACCGCCGGGCCGGGCTAGGATTTGTTTTCTTTGTGTTTCGGGGAGGGGGGGTATTTTATGTAGTATTTTTATTTTATTTTATTATTATTTTAACTTTGACTCCGCCCACGACATCATGACATCATGACATTGGCTCTGTCCATGGTGTTGGCCCCGCCCACAGTGTGGTAGTAAAAATTTTGGCTGCCCACCACTGGAAATGACTGAGCAAATGATATGTTTGGAAAGAATAGCTTTCTCTTCCCTCAAAAGATAAGGAAAGAGGAAGATCACCTATAACAAAAGTCTGAGAGTAAGCTCTTGTGTAGTCTGGACTGGAAAAAACATCAGAGGTAATTGCTTCAAGAGCAAAATAAAGCAGCAAAAGATTAACAAATACTGCAGCCAATGTTCTGGATACTTCTGTTTGCTGAACTATTTTTTATTTGAAACTACGTAATTGCAGACTGTAGATCTTGTGAGGCAAAATATACTACTATTGCTGTATTACTTCTCTGCTACAGAACCATATTTTAGAATGACTGCAGAAAACATGGATAATTTGGTTTTTTAGATACATTGGGAATGGTTTCAATTATTTGATGTTGTGGTTTAATCCATCAATATAACACTAAACACATCAAGGCCAGGGGCTTCATTGCAACAGTGGAATGTTTATAGGGAACCCAAAAGTATGTTCCCATATTATCTCCATATAGCTGCCAGCATCCCTGCTATTAGGGAACAAACAAGCATACATTTAAAAAATATATTCAGATTAAAATAGTATTTAAAAATTATACATGGGGTCTGCAGTGGCTTAGTGGTTAAGACACTGAACTTAGTGACTGGAAGGTCGGCAGGTCAGCAGTTCAAGACCCGAAAGCTGCACAATGGAATAAGCTCCCATCTCTGTCCCAGCAGTTTGAAAGAAAGAAGTGGCAAGTAGATAAATAGGTACCACTTTGGTAGAAAGGTAAACAGATTTCCTTGTCTAGTCATGCCTGCCACATGACCACAGTAACATCTGCAGGAGCAGACAGTGTTGGATTTTTGGCTGTAAACAGAGATGAGCACCGAACCCTAGAGTCAGATACGAATGGCTTCCAAGAAAGGGCAGACTTTACCAAGTCACTGATGCAGGCCGGACTCACAGAAAGACACCTGCCAAAAGTAGGTGGGGGTTGTGGTATTTCATTTGATCAGGACAGTCTTGACCCAAGCAGCTGTTTCAATAATTTCTCTTTAATTATTTTTTAAATTTTAATTCAAGTAAACTAAGGATTGAGAAAACTGATTCTTTCCACTGTATTGGTTCCAGTTCCCATCTTCCCTATCCAGCATGGCTGGCGGTAAGGGGTCATGGGAGCTGAAGTCTAAAATATTTAGAGGAACAAAAATTGCCAATATTTGAAATAAATAAATATTCAACCCCTGCCACTTTTTAAGGTCCTTTATACTATTTTTTCCTCTAGTTTCAGGTTCACAGTGAAAAAATGGTTTTTCTCTACTCCTAGTAATATTTCTATAGTTTGACTAGTTGTCTTTACTATAAACAAAAGCCTATATTTTTCCAGACAGCATATCCACTCTTCCATGTAGAACAAAGAGAACTTTTTTTAAAAAAATCATAAAATACACATGTAAAAATAAACACATTACAACATAGTGTTACAAAAACATAACATACATTATATCAAACAAAAATAATATAAGTGTACACTCTTCACACAGAGACTAATGCATTTCTTTTTTCTAATGTTGATAATTGACTTTTCTCCATTGTCTCTGTTTCCAGAAACCAGTAGATCCTTGACCAGGTTTTATCCCCTTTCCCTTAACCATCACATAATCTATAAATTTCCACCAAATAATTTTAGATCCATCTTCATTTATTAATCCTTTTTTTGAATTTTAAATCACATGTTAATTTATCATTCAAGGCCATGTCCCATAATTCTCTGTCCTTGTCTTCTATCCTAAAGCTCATATTTGCCTTCCAGTTTTTAGCCATTAGTAATCTTGTAGTTGTGCCCATCATAACTATTAAATTCTTCACACTGTATTCTTATCTGTTGTTACATTATATCACAATCCATTAGTAAACTTATTTTGGGGCATAACTTAAGCTTTAAGTTAAGTTAAGCCGTGGCCAGGAGGGCTTTTGCACAACTTCGTGTAATTCGCCAGTTACGCCCCCTCCTAGACCGGGATGCCCTGCTCATGGTCACACATGCGTTGGTCACCTCCAGACTTGATTATTGTAACGCGCTCTACATGGGGCTGCCCCTGATGACCATCCGGAGACTCCAGCTGGTCCAGAATGCGGCGGCCCGGGTAGTGGTGGGGTGTGGGCGTTATGCTCATGCTTCGCCGCTGCTCCGGGAGCTGCATTGGCTGCCAGTATGTCTCCGGGTGCAATTCAAGGTGCTGGTTATTACCTTTAAAGCCCTATATGGTAGTGGGCCAGGATACCTAAGAGACCGCGTCACCCCAAGAACATCTGCCCGGCCCACCAGGGCGGATCGGAGAGGCTCCCTTGTTATTCCCTCGGCGAGGAAGGCGCACCTCGCCTGTACTAGGAGGAGAGCCTTCTCCGTGTTCGCCCCAGCCCTCTGGAACCTCCTGCCCACCGAATTGCGCCTTCAGACGGAGCTCCTGCCCTTCCGAAAGGGCTTGAAAACCTGGCTGGTGGGACAGATTTGGGGACCCGGGACCATGGGCTCCCATACCAAGTGGCTCATTTAAGGACTGCCCCCCCTGGGTTGGATCATGGGATTTTATTGGTATCTATCCCTGTGTTGTTTTTAATCTTCCGATTGTTTTAACTTTGACGTTTTAGTGATGGTTTTATTCTTGTTTTATTCTTGTTTTATTCTGATTGTGGGCCGCCCAGAGTCGGGTTCTCCCGATTGGGGCGGGGTATTAAATTTAATAAATAATAATAATAATAATAATAATATTTGGCTGATTTCTTCGAAGAGACAGTTCCATACTTTCTTTACCTCTTCTCAGTCCACCACATGTGGAAATGTCCCAATATGTTTCTTACATCTCAGAAAATATTTCTCACAGTAACACTGTTGTTTTTTCTAAGTTTTTAAATAAAGAAAAAAATGAACAAATATTTCTATATTCTCTTTTTCTCATCTCATGCCATAATACAATTTTTCTTTTAAAATAAATTATCACAATGCAACAGATCCAAAGAAAACTGGAATTAAAACTCACGAAGAAATTAAACTATTCTATTAACTGAATGTTTAGCGAAGGCAATATGATAACAAGGAAAAATAAAATGTGTTATCTGATTAATAGGCATTAAACACCCAATTTTCCTGTGAGTGTTCAAAGTAAAATTCATTCTTTGCATCTCCATTTTCACATAGCAACCATATAACCGTACATTTCCATACATACAAAGACCCTTTTGTTGTTCAGTCGCAGTCGATTCCGACCCTTTGCGACCCCATGGACCACTGTCTACCAGGCACTCCTGTCCTCAACCATCCCCCTCAACTCGCTCAGCTCTGTGCCCATTGTGTCCACAATACCATCTAGCCATCTCATTTTTGGCCGCCCCCTTCTTCTTTTGCACTCAACCTTTTCAAGCATCAAGGCTTTCTCAAGTAAGTCTTCTCTTCTCATTTGATGTCCAAAGTACCTTAGCTTCATCTTTACTATTTGCCCTTCTAAGGAGCAGTCAGGGTTGATTTCTTCGAAGATTGACCTTGTTCTCCTTGCTGTCCAGGGGACAAAGACCCTTAAATCACAGCAAATATATAAACAGGATTGAAGAGCTAATGACTCCAGCAGAATGATCACATTTGTCTATAGAAATAAGCATTTTGGTTTACGTACATGTGATCTTTGTTTTGTGTTGTTTCAAGTGAACTCCTTATTGAACAGGTTAGAACAGGGGTGCCCAAACCTTTTGGGCCATGGGCCAATCACATAGTTCAGGGAGCCAGTCAGTAAGGCCCGGGGGCCAGATGCAGCCCCTGAGGCCAATTACATCTGGCCCGTGAAGCCCTCATCGCTCCTGGAAGCAGACATAAAACCGACCCACGCGGGCGCGTTTTACTTCCACTTCCAGGAGTGACGAGGGCTTCACGGGCCGGATGAATTGACCTCAGGGGCCACATCTGGGCCCCGGGCCATAGTTTGGGAACCCCTGGGTTAGAACAAGGACTGGAAGTAGCAGGGCCGTAGTCAAAAAACCCTCCTGAACTAACAGCCCCTCCCTCCAACCCAACCCTTGGTGCCAATGTTATTTATGTGAGTGTGACATTGCCCCGCCCCCCCGGAAATTTTTTTTTTGCCCCTCCTGAAAAAAATCACACACACACACACCAAAAAATCCAGAATCCTGGCTACGAGTCTGGGAAGCAGCCATGGGACTTTTGGATTTGCAGAAATTCAGCTTCCAGAATCCTTAAGGAATTCCCCTCAGCCAGAGTTCTGGGAACTTCGACAAAGAAGTTAAAGCCCCCACGGGAGTTTTCAATTGCTTACAGCTAAGTAATAAAGAGTATAAAGGTTACCCTTGCTCAAAAGCCAGTCACATCCGACTCTAGGTTTCAGTGCTCATCTCTGCTTATAGCCAAAGAGCCAGCGCTATCTGCATCTGCAGACGTTTCCATGAACATGTGGCAGACATGCCTCAACACCGGAGTACATGGAATGCTGTTTACCTTCCCACTGAAGTGGGACAGAGACGGGAGCTCACTCCATCATGCTGGGAATTGAACTCTGACCTCCTAGTCAGCAAGTTCGGCATCTTAACCACTTGAACCACTGCTCAAGAGTATATCTTCCCAGTGGTGGGGTGTCAAAAATTTTACTACCCCACCGTGATGTCACCACAGTGTGGGGGGAGCTGACATCATCACATAGTGGGCAGGGCCAAATAAAATAAAATAAAATAAAATAAAAATAAGCACACACACCCCTCAACCCACCCACCCACCCACAACACAAACCCGTAAATTACATAAATAAAAAAATAAAAAAAATTACATTAAAATACACCCACCCACTCCAAACATAAATCAACCCACCCACCCACCCCAAACACAAACCCGTCACTTACCTGTTAGTATAAGTGCCTGGGCAGGACCATGTTACAAGGTGGATGTGGTCATTGTACCGGTTCTCTAGGAAAATATGCCTTAATGTAAATGTAAAACAGCTGTACCTCCTTAGGGTTTCTCCAATTGGAACAGCACAGGGGTAGCTTATTGATGAGGTAAGCCTCGAAGGTGGTTCCCCCAAAAGCTACCGGTTCTCTGGGACACTGGGGAAAGTTACTACTGGTTCTGGTGAACTGGTGAGAACCTGTTACATCCCATCACTGTATCTTGTCATGAAAGCTGCAAAACATTAGGGGACTAGTGGCGGGTGATTAAGAGGCACCTTTGATGAGCATAATGGGTTAGACTGACAACCAGAACTATGGGGCTGAAATTTAGGAAATCCAAAAAACCCATCCCAAATGGGCAATCTTTGGGCTTCAACTCCAATGCTCTCTTAGTAACAAGAAATTATACTTGCTGAAATTCCTACTTCCACTTAATTATTTAATACAGAAAACCTTTTTCCTCCATTTTATCTTGTTATCCCTTTAAATGTTCCATTTTACCCAGATCAAACAAGCAAGCAAACAAACTGTATTCTTTCTTTTGAAATAATTCTATGGAGAAATGGTCCAAATGCACTGTTGGGAATGTGGTTTTCATCCATTCTGGCAGGGAAAGTAAGAAAGATTCTGGTGATGATAAACAGCTTGAACAGCTGTTTTGTAGTTTCATAAAAGGAATGCCTATCAGTCCCTTTCCTTTGAGTTTAATTTGCTTCAGAAATAATCATGCACTATTTCATACATTTTGTATGTGTCACTTCTCTCTTGGCAAACACGACTTTCCCAAAGGTGCCTTCTCATCTCCAAAAATGGTATAATACACAAATGAAAATATGGCTGAGGGAATTTGATCAGGTTTTTCAATGAAGACAAACTGTTACTTGCTCCTGAGAACAATGAGGACCAGGCAAATGCAGTGAGTTTTTCTGTCTTCTTTCATGTCCAGATCAAACGCTGGACTGTCAAAATGAAATAACTTTATTTGACTTTGACATTGGCTAAAAATAAATCTTCACTGGTACATGCCTCTGGCAACAATCAGCAGACAAGTAAATGAACTGGGCTCTGTATCTCTCCACATTCACACCGTATGTTGTTGTCCATCAGCAGCCCCCACTTGAGCATGTTGGTCTTCAATTTGGGGGCTCCAACCCTGATCCTATTCAGAGTCCTCCAAGTGACATAGAGGGGAGGTTAAGATCCTCAGCTATAGACAAAGTCTGATGTAGAGCAGGGGTTCTCAAAAGTGGTCTGGCCATGGGCCAGACCACTTACCCTCAGACAGCTGAGCGGGCTGGACATGTGGTTTCCCAGTAGTAAATGCTGCCACAAACCGTGGTGGGCGCATTTGCACATGTGCGTTTACGGCTGTTGTAAATATGCCCGCTTCCACTTCTGGAGTCGCCACCATGGACCAGATGGAATGGCATCAGGGGCCAGGGCTGGCCCACAGACCATAGGTTGCGAACCCCTGCTCTAGATCAGTGATTCCCAATGTGAGCTCCACACCCCACAGGGGTACTTCAATTCCCAGAAGCCTAAGTTAGTACAATGGCTGATCACTGCTTTGGAGAATTGACTTAGCCTTCTGGGAATTGAAGTCCAAAAACCACAGGTTGGGAAACACTGTTCTAGAGTTATATACAGACCCCACTTCAGCCAGATGTTAAAAAAGGTTTCCAACAAATTGGTGTATTTAAATTATTGGCAAGAAATACAAGGTGGGAAGGCTATGCAAACAAACTGTTGCTCTGGGAACAAAGTGAATCCCTCAAGATGATGAAGGAATAAGCGGGTTGAAATAACACAATTATGTCAAACTACCATGAACTCAGAGACTTGAGAATGCAGGCCAAGCCACCATTCAGCTACAAACTGTTTGTAGTCATCATCTTCGTTGCTGTTGTTGTTGTTAACACAATTATTGGTAAGGTCCATAAAATTTTGATAAAACACTTATATTTCAAAAATTTCTTTAAAAATCACTCCTTAAGGCCATGCTTAAAAATATATGACTGATGATACTCTGTTTAAATACACATGACATTTTAGAACAGATTATACATTGCCTATATAAAAACCCAGCTTCAATATTCTCAATGCCTTAGAAAAATCTCTAGTAATACAGATTTAGAATAAAACATACCAAAGAATTACAGTGCAGTTCTATGTCGTTTATTCAGAAGTCCTACTGTGTTAAAGGTGATATAGTCTCTAATGTGTAGAGACCTGCAGTATATTTATTCATGCTAATCCATCACAGAATTTTGAACAATATCTGCCCAGATGTTTCCAGTATACTTGCTTACAGCTGGGGAAAATTTTGCTGTTTGTTGTTGTTCAGTCACAGTCAATTCCGACCCTTTGTGACCCTATAGAGTATATAGACCATTGTCCGCCAGGCACCCCATCCTCCTCAGCTCACCCAGCTCTGTGCCCATTGCATCTACAATACCATTTAGCCATCTCATTTTTGGCCACCCCCTTCTTCTTTGGCCCTCCACCTATCCCAGCATCAAGACCTTCTCAAGTGAATCCTCTCTTCTCATTTGAAGTCCAAAGTACTTTAGCTTCATCTTTACTATTTTACCTTCTGAGGAGCAGTCAGGGTTGATTTCTTCTAAGATTGACCTATTTGTTCTCCTCGCTGTCCAGGGGACTCTCAAAACTCTCCTCCAACACCACATCTCAAAGGCATCTATTCTTCTGCACACAGCTTTCCTAATGGTCCAGCTCCCACAACCATACATTACCACCAGGAATACCATTGCTTTGACTATGCGAACGGAACCTTCTTCATAACTGCCATGAATTCTGTCATCTGTTATCCTGATAATCTGAATCATCACTAAAGACAAATCACAAATGTTTTATGGTTACCCTATGCAAAATGAATTTGTTTCCTGGAACCAGAGGATTATGTTAGTCTGTGGCAACAAAAGTAATAAAGAGTCTTGTTGCACATCAAAAACTAACATATTTTACTAACATGTTTTCTTAGGATCCAAGATCACTGCAGATGGTGATTGCAGCCATGAAATAAAAGGGCGACTGATTCTTGGGAGGCAAG